>OX596282.1:48462107-49099139 GCA_951394225.1 Harpalus rufipes
TTGTAACTGACAGATAAATGTCAGTGTCAGAAATAATGAGTAATGAAAGAAAAATGTATTTGGAGAATCCCTTAATTCTTGATCTGTGACTATTATGGAGATGACAAGTCTAGGTTGAAGGACTTAAATTTGTTTCAAACATTATGGGACAATGTACACCAGTACTGTAGACTAGAGTAACTTTGAATTGCGAAAAAGCTATCAAATTCTTCTCAAGTAAGTTGTAAATATTGACAAAATCGGAGTGCAATCTATCCGTCACTTTATTAAAGGGAATTAGTGTTATTTAGATATAACAAGTATGAAAAAATAAAATGTAAAAGAAGATATGTAAGAATAGATGCACAATCCAGATATATACATTTTAGACCGCCCAAAATTAATGTTTTTACTAGAAGAATATGAAGAGAAAGTAAACAAGGTTGTTTGAATTGAAAATTGCTGTTACCAGCCTAATATTTATATATGGTAAACTCTACTTTGTAATTTATTGTAACATAATTTATGGTAAAATATCTTTATGTTGAGACATGCTACTACTGAATAATAAAGAAGTTTATACGTCATAGATTTATATGAATATATTATTTGTATTTATAAAAATATTCTTTGCTTTATGCATACAGTCAGGTAAAATATACGGCGAGAGGTTATGTGCTGGCCACATCAGATTTTTTTATTAGTTCATAATATGATACTTTATGGCTACTAAACAGTAAAATAATCTAATTATTATGGGGCAGCTGAACAAAAAAACGTTTACGCGATACGGGCCGCAATTCTGTTGGCCTGGATTCGTAACTGACCGAAGCCTAACTTGAAAATTATTTGTAATTTTAAAACAGCATAAAAGTGGTGCTCCTTGTTATATCGTTCATACCAAAAGCTGATTGACACACCCAGAAATGGGTACCAACTCGTGATGAAACATTTATTTATAGTATCTTGTTCTTGTTGTTGATTAAGCTAGTATGTTAACCACCGCTAATACCGCTATCCTTAATTCATGGTTGCAATTCGCAACTTTATATGTCCTGTTCTGTAGTGTACGTCTTCTAAAAATATCTAGTGATAGAGACAAATGTGATGATGTGTTTAATTTGATTAAGACAAGTAGCCTAACAAGGCTCGTTACTTGTCGCCGCGTCTGTCTTTTATAAATCAAAAATTCTCGAACCCACACGCGTCGAGATTTTACTGCCGCAGTGTACAAGATTCGCAGTTGACCCGAGGAGAGGAATATTGTAATAGCGAGATGACATAAGCAGCAATTTGTCTTTATAACATAATTCTAATACAAATTAGATAACTATATGAGACGGGAAGCGTGCCGTCAACATACATGCTCATTTAGTGCATTTTCTTAATAGGAAACATCATTATTATTTTCTAACTATTATGCCAGTGTCATACTCGAATGAATTACGAAATGGCTGGATGCATTTAAGGCCCGGTTGTTCCAAGTTCAGATAAAGTAGAAGTTTACTATCTATTGCATAAATTTATTCTACCGTCTTAACTAGAGAATAATATTTTTCGGTTGTTCCATGATGTTTTATTCTCCAGATAGCTAACTGACAGATTGCTATCAGAAAGATTAAAATTGTGTTAGGGTAGAGTAATTTTTGTTACTTTTTCGTTTGTCTGTGTTTTGGTGCAGTTTAACGTTTAGAAAAATCTGTAGTGGCAGCACGCACTTTAGAATTCTATCATAGAAAACAGGCGAACGCGGTTTTACTCTTACGAATCTTGGTAGCATGCACTTTAGAATTCTATATTGGCTTTTCGTTTCGGAAATTTTCGAGTTTTATACTATTAACATAGAAAATATTACGACAATTGTATATAATAAATATATAAATTATATATAAATTGTCTTTGAATTGAATTGGGACGTTAGTTTAATACTTTAGCCTCGAGTCGTACGCTTGCAGGCGAATATTTTGAGACACGCATGCTACCAAATTTTCGCTTTGCGGCGAAAAACGAAAACAAATGCATCATTTGATAGAATTCTAAAGTGCGTGCTGTCACTACTGATGTGACCAACACAGTACCTCCCGCCATTTACCTATGTATATAATTTTTATATTACTTTATAAATTTATCCATAGAATATACAGAAAAAGTATTAAAGCAAACTTGTAGAAAATGGAATAATCTTTAATTTTTATAATAACAAATTGAGAAAAAAATACATTTAAAGGTATTTTTTGAAGAAAAACTATCTTTAGCTTCAAGTAAACTGCCATTTCCGGTTATCCGATTGCCACCAAAATCTAATCAAATATTTCCATATTAGAATAAGGTAGAAATACATGGTTTCAAAACTTTCTGAATGATAGTATTTGAGTTAGAGCGTAAACAGGATCCACACATACATACACACAGACATCATCGTGAAAATGTTAAAATTGGATTGTAGGGACCTTAAAACATGGTCATTTACCAAAATCTCGATATGTGATTTCTAGCACGATCCCTATACCTCCCTTACCAAGGGTAGTGGGAGGTAAAAAATGAGAAATACGACTTGCAAAAATGAGTGGTGAAAATTATAGATAAAGCGAAAAACCAGTTTGTTTTGCGACCGCGAATATAACTAATTTAATTAAATTAGTCGACAAATATATAAAAAAAAAATCTGATGTGACCAACACAATACCTCCCGCCATTTACCTATGGGGTCTCGTTGCCGCGTGCCTGATGTCTGATCGCGAATCTGGGGAATCCGATTCGATCCCGTTCAACGCCAAATAATTCGAATTTTAAATGGCATAAAATTAACCCTTGTGGTAAACGCCTCACAATACAAATATGTCATCATCATTACCGAAATATGTGTACAAATCAAATTAGCACACCCAACAATAAATAATATGCCGTGATGATATATTTATTTTATTTATTTATTTAAATAATCTGTTGTGGCTAACACAATACCTCCCGTTTAATTTAATTTTTATTCATGTAAATACTTCAAATTAAATTAAATTTAAATACCAGGTTCGATCCCGACCGACGTTAAATATATCGAATTTTAAATGGTACAAAAATGACCCCAGTGTATAGCATAGTAAACGCTCGCACGGTACAAATATGCCATCATCGTTACCGAAATCTGTGTACAAAGCAGATTGGCACACCCAGCAATGGGTAATATAACGTGACGATATATTTATTTATATACTTACCTATATTCTTACGGATTTACTTATGCTGGTAACTGTATTAAGTTCCTTTCCATATAACTATTGTTTTATTTACTATTTTCTTTTTAAAACGTTCACTATTATTATTTCAAATGCTTAATTTGTTGACAGTGACATATATCTTTCAGTTACATGAATTTGAGGTTAAAAATGTGTAACAATGTAGTTGCGGTTAAAGCACGGGTTCCGGGATTAAAATTATAGATAGTTTTATAGATTTATCCATAAAATATATAGAAAAAGTATTAATGCAAATATATATATATATATATATATATATATATATAACATTTAAAGGAATTTATCGAAAAAAAAAACTATTTTGAGCTTCCAGTAAAGTGCCATTTCCGGTTATCTGATTTACATCAAAATAGAAATACAAGGTTTCAAAATTTTCTGAACAATAGTATTTGAGTTAGAGCGTAAAGAAGATCCTCACATACACACACACATACACACAGACATCATCGTGAAAATGTTGGATTTTAGACCTTAAAACGTGGTCATTTACCAAAATACAGTAGAACCCCGGTTAACCGAAATAAAGGGGGCGCAGCCGTTTCGGATAACGATTTTTTTGGTTAACCCATTAACATCTAAAAATAGCCTACATATGTACTAAAATGGGTGTGTAGGGGAAATGAATTATTTTGAAACAATGTACATTATATAATATACATATGTAGTTACAGTTTTTAGATACAGTACAGTATGTACATAATTTTTCAACTTCTTTGATAGCAGCTAATTTATCCGCAATAGAAATCACAACACGCTTCCGCTTAGATGCCATCTCACAACAATACGTAAAGACAAACACAAAAAAACCTACGTTCCACTCTACTATTCATTTGCGAGCCCCGTGCGAGCTCCCCTTCGCTACAGCCCGCCTTTGGAATGAAGGAACCGGACAGTAAGTGGGGCTACATAATCATTTGTGGAACTGATAATTATACGTGGAATTGTTTCGGTTAACCCGTGTTTCGGTTGACCCGAGTTCGGTTAACCGGGGTTCTACTGTATCGATATGCGATTTTTTGCACGATCCCTATACCTCCCTTACCAAAGGCAGCGGGAGGTAAAAATCGCCACATACACATACGCACAAACACACATACACATACATACGCACACGCCTACAGACATAATCGTAAAAAAGTAAATTTATATTCTAGGGACCCTAAAATGTGCTTATCGTGCATCGATTTTTTTACCAAAGACAATACCTTCCTTACCTAAAGGTGGCGGAAGGTAAAAACATCTTTTACTATGGGTAAGAGTTTCCTATCTCAGCTACTATGCTCGTACCGTATGAGGCACCTTTCGTCATCGCGTTTGCGTATGCGGTATGGCCGCATGTGTCTGTATTTGTGGATGGCTTGGCTTGTGTTGGCTCGTGCTACTCGCGTGCTCGTGTGGGTAGAGAACCGGATGCCTCCATTACTCTAATCACATGTGCCAAACACACACATATAACACACAACAAGTTACATACTTTATATACTTTCATTCATTGTCGTTGACAGTTGACACTGGAATGCACATCAAGAATTACGAAAATTAGACATAGCAGCGACACTTCCTAATTCTTACAAATATGTAAATAAGTACTTATATATTTTCATACGTGGTGCTCTCTCCATGACAACTTTGCAAGCCTGTGTGGTGACGCCTAGTAAGCGTTCTCTTCTTATTCTTTGCGTCTACTTGGCTCGAACTAAGACATCTAGTACGAGTTAAATGCTTTACTCTTTTCTCTACTGGGGTCTTCGTTTTGTCTAATTACATTACCATCCATCTAAAGATCGTCACATACACATACATACAGACATCATTGCAGTAGTAGTAGTAAAATCGTACTACAGGGATTTTAAAACGTGCTTATTACCTCTCGCTAAGAGAGGTATTGCATTCATGCTAAAAATCGCATATCCAGATTTTATTGAATAAGCACGTTTTAAGGTCCCTACAATCCGATTTTAACATTTTTACGATGATGTCTGTGTGTGTGTGTGTGTGTGTGTGTGTGTGTGTGGATGTATGTGTGTGTGTGTGTATGTATGTAGGATGTTGGAAGGACGATAACTCAAAAACTATAAGACTTTAAATTTGTTTAACTACGTATTTCCCAATCGGACATTCATGGGAAGATCTGAAAAGGTTTTGGTAACAATTAGACAACCGGAAGTAGAAGATTCTTGAAAAAAAATCTTCTAAATAATTTTTTTTGAAAACTTTTCTCGGTAATATTAAAGAAAATTAAATTCTCTATCTGATACATTTATAAATATTTTCTTATATATTTTATAGATTTAGAGATAAAAGAAATATAATATATAAAATAATCTGTTATAATAAATTTTACAGCCGAAAGGATGCCATGGAAAATAGTTGAAAATTTTGTTTGTAACTGAAAGATAAACGTCAGTGTCAGAAATCCGGAGCCGGAGATATTACTAAAGACTTTTTCTGGGAAGTACATATATTATATTATTTCTTAATGTATTAATAGTTAAATATTTAAAATTATAGGTATATTACATATATCCTTCAAAAATACTGTCAATCCTGACAATGAATTGGAAACATTTCGAAAAATTAGAAGAGGACAAAATTTCTTCATAAAATGAATTTAAAATTAAACAATCTAAATATAAGGAATAGATACATATATGTAAGTAGAAGTTTTGCTGTAGAGTGTAGGTACGAGTATACAAGAAATGTTAAATACAATAGGGTGTTTTGACAAGGATATATAGGGGCTTAAGTCAGAATGATAGCTAGTAATTATGTATATAGATGTCAAGTATCAATTTCTCATTCTAAATTTAGTGATTTTCCAATTCCATGTGGTTTATTTTCCTCGACAAGTAAATTCCATACTCCTGGTGACAAATTAACTACGTGAATATACAAAATCTTGGAATATTTAATGAAAAATTCTGACATTTATGTACATAATTATCATTCTAAAACGGGAACCCCACATCTGCTTGTCAAGGCCAACAATGTAACATGACTGGTCGGGCCCTATACTTATGTAACCAAAAAAGGAAGTGGCGAGAGGTATTGTGATGGCCACAACAGATTTTTTTTTTACCTCTCGCTAAGAGAGGTATTGGATTCATGCTATAAATCGCATGTCCAGATTTTAATGATTAAACACGTTTTAAAGTCCCTACAATCCAATTTTAATATTTTTACGATGATGTCAGTATATGTGTGTGTGGATGTATGTGTGTGTGTAATACTTAATATGTGTTAAACTACGTATTCCTCAATCGGGCATTACTGGGAAGAGCTGAAAAGGTTTTGGTAATAACTGGACAAGTAGCTGATTCTTAAAAAAAAATCTTCTAAATATAATTTTTTGATTTTTACCTCTCGCTAAGAGAGGTATTGGATTCATGCTAAAAATCGCATACCCAGATTTTATTGAATAAGCACGATTTAAGGTCCATAGAATCCGATTTTAACATTTTTACAAAGATGTCTGTGTGTGTGTGTGTGTGTGTGTGTGTGGATGTGTGTGTGTGTGTGAGGTTGTTGGAGACACGATTTCTCAAATTCTATAAGACTAAAGACCTGTTTGACTACGGATTCCTCAATCTAACAGTAATGGGAAGAGTTGAATAGGTTCTGGTAACAATTGGACAACCGGAAGTGGTAGTTTCTAAAAAAAAAAACTTCTAAATATTATTTTTTGAAAATTTGTTACTACAAATATTAAAGATAATTAAATTCTCAATCTAACACACTTAATTTTTTTATTGTATCTCGTATAGGTTTGGAGATATTGTATATAATAATATAGAATAATCTGTTGTAATAAATCTCGTTGCCCGAAAAACATTTGCGATATTTAAATTTTTGTAATTGACATGTAAATGCAAAATGTCAGTGTCAGATTTTTCTGGGAGGTAAGAGTACATTTAATATATATTATTGTATTATTAATTAATTATATATTTAAATTACAGATGTTAATAATAGTAGTTTTTACATAGTTGTCACAATTGTCATATGTCATAATTTTTCATTCAAAATTTCAAAATGTTCTGATGTTTATTTGTCATCCATTAGTATGGAATATACTTGTCGAGGAAAATAATCCACATGGATTTGGAAAATCATAATGTTTCGAATTAAAACTTATGATACTTGACACCTATGTATATTACTAGCTCTCATTCTGACACGGGCCCCCACATATGCTTGCCAAGACCAACAAAGTCACATAACTGCTCGCGCCCTATACTACATAAAATGAAAATGGCAAGGTATTGTGCTGGCCACAACAGATTTTTTTTTTTCTTGCTTGTGCTGATACATATAAATATTTTATTATCTTTTATAGATTTAGAGATAAAAAAATATAAGGAATATAATAATCTATTGTAATAAATCTCACAGCCCAAATAATGCCATGGAAACCAATTGAACAATTAAAATGTTTGTAACTGACAGATAAATGTCAATGTCAAAAATCCAGAGACATTACTGAAGTACATATATTATATTATTTCTTATTGTATTAATAGTTAAATATTTAAAATTGCAGGTATAGTACAATACCCTTCAAAAATACTGTCAATCCCGACAATGCATTGGAAACATATCGAAATATAAAGAATAGATGTAAGTAGAATTTTTGGTGTAGAGTGTAGGTATACAAGAAATGTTAAATACAATAGGATGCGAGCAGTCATGTGATTTTGTTGCTCCTGGCAATCAGATATGGGGGCCCATGTCAGAATGATAGCTAGTAATTATGTACATAGTTCTCAATTATCATAATTTTTCATTCTAAATTTAGTGATTTTCCAATTCCATGTGGTTTATTTTCCTGGACAATTAAATTCCATACTCCTGGTGACAAATTAAGTAACTTTGAAAAAAAATTGTTTTAATAAAAAATTAAAATGAGGTCAAATGAAATAAACGTAAAATTTAGACCAAATTCTTAATGTGATATGGGTCAAGGGTTACAAGTCACCAGGAGGACTTTAAGGTCAGATCAACTTTGACCTAGGGTCAATTAAGAGTTATTAACAACGTAGATGCGACGAACACAGTAGTACTCAAACATTTTTCAATTTATAAAACTATCAACTCTATTAATGACTGTATTCTCTTACAAAACGACATCAATAACATTTTAAAATGGTCCCACAACTCAAAATTATTCTTTAAATACAGCAAATGTAAAATAATGAGTTACTTTATTAAAAAATACGTTTACACTTATGCATATCACATGGAAACTAATTCGCTTTAGACAGTAACTCAGTTTAAGGACCTTGGGATTATATTTGACATAAAAATAACATTTAATGAATACATTGAGACTACCGTAAGATCATCCTACAAAAATTTGTAATTAGAAATTGTCGGTCTTTCTGTAAAACAACTACACTAAAAAGCTTGTATTGTGCATTTGTCCGCTCTAAGCTAGAATATTGTCTACAAGTCTGGAATCCAATATTTCATAAATATATGTCCAAGATTGAGTCTGTCCAGCATAAATTCATCAAATATTATTATTATTAAGTAGCAGAAGAAATTTACAATTATCTCTCTACTTATTCAAATTAATTAATAATTGTATTGATGACCCATGTAGTCTTGAGCTAATATCATTTCACGTTCCACGCGTCACTTCAAGAAATAAAATACCATTTCATTGAAAAACAGCTAGAACTAATTATGAATTGAAATCTCCAATAAGACAACTCTGTGTAGCATATAACAGTGTATCATGTACTATTGACATTGACATATTTGGCGACTCCTTATCTAAATTTAAGAGTATGGTAAAATAGCTATTTGTGTATTAAGAGCGCAAAATAGGACATTGTCGTTTGAGAGGTTGTCTCTCGAAATCGGCAATGTCCATTTGCGCTCGAAACACACACAAGATTTTTTCTACAGTCGCCACAGTGGGGTCCTCCACCATAACAAGAAATAATAAAATGTACACTTTGTACTTACACTACTACTCAATTAATAAGAATTAATATAAGGAAAAAACGTCTTTTATATTTAATTTTAATTTATCGTTATTTCCTATTCTTCTTGACCTATTGCTTCAATTTAATCTAAACATTTTATTCCTATGTTTTTGTAAATGAATGCCCTATTTTATTTTTACAATAGTGCAGCATTTTTTTTTTTGCTTATGTAATATACCGACAGAGCAGTTATTTGTCAGTTTTATTTGTAAAGGTGGTAAACGTGTCACTACAGTGCCATTAGTTTCTGACTAAACATTTCTATTAATAATGTAGACAAGTGACATTTCTCAACATTGTATAGTTAGAATTTTGGACAGCGAGCGTTTTTTCTACTTTGTCGCGCTAGAGCGGCAAAGTGACATTTTGCGTTGACAAAAGAGAGTGCAAATGGCTACTTTCTATGTAGACTGTAGAATTATTACCTTCCGTCACCTTTAGGTAAGGATGGTATTGTCTTTGGTCAAAAAATTCAGTGATGATTTTTACTGAATAAGCATGTTTTAGGGTCCCTATAATACGATTTCACCATTTTTACGATGATGTCTGTATGTATGTATGTATGTGTGTCTGTGTGTGTGTGACAAAAGTTCCGGATCCCATAACTTCAATACCACGATTCCAAAAATTATATTTTTTTCGTATTCCTCAAGTTTACATCCAGAAGAACAAGCGATTAGATTTTGGTTATAATTGGTGAACCGGAAGTTGCCACATTTGAAGATTTAACAGTTAAATTTGATTTATTGACATTTAATATTATTATAACTTAAAGAATATATTATTCTCTATACGATTTGGTTACATTTTATACTTCATATTTAATGGATACAGAGTTAAAGAATTTTAAAGAAATTAAATTTTATAATTCAGCCAGCTATGCTAAACATGGAAACTACTAATATATTCATATAATTCAAATTGACAGATGTCAGTATCAATAAAAAGTAAATTAATGTGGCAGAGATGAGGATGTTGAAGTAGATGTTGGGGAACCACGGAAAGATACGGTAAGAAAATAACTCTAGTGTTACAATTTTCTAGAGAGATACAAGAAAGACGATTACATTGGTTTGAACATGTCATGAGGAGAAATGAAGAATTATATTTGAACAAGAATGAGTAGTTTAGTAATGGGAGGTTGAAGAAGCAGAGAAAGACCAAAGATAAGATAGAAGGACTGTATTGCGGAAGACTTGAGAGAAAAAGAACCGAATGAGAACGACACGCAAAAATATCGACTTCTAACGAATGGGAAAAGCTAAAGAGGAAGAAGATGTCAGTGTCAAGTACAATTTGAATAGTTTGTTTATAAAATAATTTTACTGGAAATTTAGAATCTTTTCCAAGAAAAATTATGTATGGAATTTATACATTATACACAGAATTGACGGAAGGTATTGTGCTGGCCACAACAGTTTTTTTTTTTTATTGTTACTTATAAAATTTCTTATATTATGTACTGTTCAACTCATTCGTTTTTATATTTGTTTGTCGTATGATCATCCTGTAATTGGGATCTTGTATCCTGTTGGATCGATTTATTAATAAATAAAATAAATAAATAAATAAATAAATTATTGTTACAAACTTGCAATGTGTATGAATTCAGCTTCGATAGGAATGGCAAATAACTTTTCAAAAACTAATTAATATTTTTATGGTCAAAATAAAATATCTGTATGTGATATTTTTAAAGCAGTAATATTTTGGCGAACGCTGACTTTAAGAACAACTTTTAACCAATTACAAATTAATAACAAGTTAAATGGCCATCCATTTGCTACAATATTGTTAGTGTGTTTTTTACGAACAGCCTATATCGTTAATGTTATAATTAATATAGTAAATAAGTGAAGTTTTTTTTTATTTAAGTAATAAATTGCTCATGGACGTAGCTATTAACTTTAATCGACTACGTTTATTGTACGAGCTTGTATTACTTTCTCATATGAAAATATATTTTTTTGTCGATGATGCATTCTTTTCTGTAACTGTATCTTTATATTGTTTTAAGCTGTGTGTGTAACTGATTTACACTGATTCGGTATAATCCGGCTATAAATTTCAATCAGACCCAAGCTAAGCTGATTGCAGATCTCCCGAGTGATACTAGTTGATATTCTGATTGGTACAGACGAGCCATGTCTCAACAGTAGCCAGCATCAGCACACAGCCTTCCCTGGAATGGTTACTGTTATTGTTACTGCCCTCTAATTAGCGAGACGATTGCCTCTTGAAATATACTTGAAAACAGATAAATTCTAAAAATCTGTTGTGGCCAGAAACAATACCTCTCGCCAGTTCCGTTTTTGGTTACATAAGTGTAGGGCGCGAGCACTCATGTGACTTTGTTGTCAAATGTCAGAATTTTCAATTAAATTTTTTCTAAATTCACCAGGAGTGTGGAATTTACTTATGCAGGAAAATAAACCACATGGAATTGGAAAATCACTAAATTTAGAATGAAAAATTATTATGTTTGACATCTATGTACATAATTACTAGGTATCATTCTGACACGGGTCCCCATATCTGCTTGTCAAGGCCAACAAAGTCACATGACTGCTCGCGCCCTATTGTATTTAGCATTTCTGGTATACCTACAATCTACACCAAAAATTCTACTTATATCTATTCTTTATATTTAGATTGTTTAATTTTAAAATCATTCTCTGGAGAATTTTTCTCCTACTCTTCTAATTTTACCGAAATATTTCCAATTCATTAGCAGGATTAACAGTATTTTTGAAGGGTATATATAATATACCTATAATTTAAAATATTTAACTATTAATACAGTAAGAAATAAATAATGTATGTACTTCCCAGAAAAAATCTTCAATAATGTCTCTGGATTTTTGACACTGACATTTATCTGTCAGTTACAAACATTTTAATTTTGAATTGGTTTCCATGACATTATTTGGGCTGTAAGATTTATTACAATAGATTATTACACACCTTATATTTCTCTGTATATCTCTAAATCTATAAAAGATATAATAACATATATCTATTATATTATAATATTTTTTCTTCTTCTACTCATTTCTGTTCACGTGTCGTTCTCATTCAGTTCCTTTTCTCTCAAGTCTTCCGCAATACAGTCCTTCCATCTTATCTTTGGTCTTCCTCTGTTTCTTCAACCTTCTATTACTAAGCTATTCATTCTTCATCTAATATATATTCTTCATTTCTCCTCATGACATTTTCAAACCAATGTAATCATCTCGATTGTATCTTTCTAGAAACAACATCTACTTCAACATCCTCATCTCTGCCACATTAATTTAATTTTTATTTATACTGGCATCTGTCAATTTGAATTATATGAATATATTAGTAGTTTCCATGTTTAGCATAGCTGGCTGATATATAAAATTTAATTTCTTTAAAATTCTTTAACTCTATATCTATTGAATATGAAGTATAAGATGTAATCAAATCGTATTAAGTGTTTGTTTTCGTAATTTTTTAATTACTTACTAATAAAAAATGGCTTTGCAGTTGCAAGAATTAACAAATTTAGACTATTTTAATCTTACTGTTATGTGTGGAGAGTGTGAAAGAAATTAAAATTCTACCATATGAAGATTTTCGTAGTAAAACAAGTTATTTTAGATATAAGAAAATAATATACTATCGTAACCTAGGCAATAGTCGTATTAATAGTTGTTTTATTGCATAGCCTACTTCAATATTGTAAAATTATTTCTGATTTTTAATATCATTTTTCTCGAAATAATTGTTATACAATCCCATATCATATTTATATCGTCGAAATCAGAAAGAAATTCTCTATCTAATGGACAAAAAATTTATATAGGTTGCCCATTAAAAAAATATAATTTTATTCTACCGTTTGAGAACCATCATTTTTCTCGAAATAATTGTTATACAATCCCATATCATATTTATATCGTCGAAATCAGAAAGAAATTCTCTATCTAATGGACAAAAAATTTATATAGGTTGCCCATTAAAAAAATATAATTTTATTCTACCGTTTGAGAACCACTGGTTGAATTTTTTATTTATTATTCCTCATAAATTAAGCCCTTTTTCCTGGTAATTTTTTGTATATAACATTTTTCTCTAAAGTCATTAGTTCGCCCAAAAAAGCGCTAGTTGTTTTAAAGGAAACACTCTGTATATTGAGTTTAGTAAATAATGTAGCATATATTTTATGAATCTATTATACTAAACTTTTTACAACGGACTTAAAAACAATATTTTAGAACAGTTGTGTATTTGACTGTCCAATCCCTTTATTTAAAATTTATTCTCATCTTGTTGCTGTATTGAATTCTTTTGAATGGCTTTTCGATAATGGTTTTTATTGATAATAAATCCAAGCGTATATGGTATGATTGAACGATAAGTTTTATACGAACTTGTCCGCTGTAAATTATCCTGAAGGCTGTGTATTCGCAACGCACAGGTAATTCTACGTGATATATTTAATAAATAATTATATTTGTTTGACGTTTATATTTCATACATTCAATTACTATAAATGATAGACTCAAATACAAAACATTTACATATTATAATTGGAATAGAATAAAAGTTTTTTTGAAGATCTAAAATATAAGACATAATGGAGCGATATTTATAAGTTATAGCTCAGCGATAAACTATAGTTTTATACTATAGAGATAGAGAAGATATATACAAAAGCTATAAAGTTTAAACTATAAATCATTTATTTAGATAGTAGTATATTTCAAATTCACTACTTCCGCATGTAAACATACCAAACAGAGATTAACATTATTTTCTTGATAAATTTTCTGGCACGCCCCGCAAGATCTTTTAATACCGTGAGGTATCACCTGGCAAGCGTCTTCAACAATACATTACGCGCCCAAACTTATATTTCGACCGGTTTACATTTTAACAAACAAATTATAAAACTTACGCAAAAGGAGAGAATTTTCTTTAAATTTCTTTCGACTAGTTTAAAATATAGGTTTTAAAATTAAAAATATGATATGACCAACACAATACCTCCTGCCATTTAAATCGTTGCCGCGAGCTTGATGTCTGGTTGCGAATCTGGGGAACCCGATTCAATCCCGACCAACGCCAAATATTTCGAATTTTAAATGGAACAAAACTGTTCCCTGTGTTACACTCTCCACGCCAGCAATGAGGTGACGCTTGATAAACGCCCGCACAATACAAAAATGTCATCATCATATACCGAAATCTGTGTACAAAGTAGATTAGCACACCCAGCAATGGGTAATATGCCGTGATAATATATATTTTTTCTACAGTCTACATAGAAAGTAGCCATTTGCGCTCTCTTTTGTCAACGCAAATTTCACTTTGCCGCTCTAGTGCGACAAAGTAGAAAAAACGCTCGCTGTCCAAATTTCTAACAATATAATGTTGAGAAATATCACTTCTTAATGGAAATGTTTAGTCAGGAACTAATGGCACTGTAGTGACACATTTACCTCCTTTACAAATCAATCTGACATATAACTGCTCTGTCGATATGTTACATAACCAAAAAAAAAAAATGCCGCACTATTGTGAAAATAAAATAGAGCATTCATTTACAAAAACGAAAGTATAAAATGTTTTGATTAGATTGAAGCAATAAATCGAGAAGAATGGGAAATAACGATAAATTAAAATTAAATATAAAAGACGTTTTTTCTTTATATTAATCCTTATTGAGTAGTAGTGTAAGTACAAAGTGTACATTTTATTATTTTTTGTTATGGTAGCGACTGTAGAAAAAATCTTGTGTGTGTTTCGAGCGCAAATGGACATTGTCGATTTCGAATAACCTCTCAATCGACAATATCCTATTTTGCGCTCTTAATACACAAATAGCTATTTTTAAATTCATTCCTGCATATATACTAATTCTAGAAATTATGTATATTAAGTTCCTTTCCATATAACTATTGTTCTCTTTGCAATTTTCGTTTTAAAACGTTACTGTTATTAATTTGAAATTATTATTTTTTTAACAGTGACATATGTCTGTCAATTACATACAGGTGTGTTTAAAGCAAAAGTTCCGAGATATAATTTTTATATTACTTTATAAACCTGTAGAAAATAGAATAATTTTTATAATAAAAAATTGCGAAAAAATAACATATAAAGGTATTTTTTGAAGAAAAACCTACAGACTTCATTGTGGAAATGTTAAAATTAGATTCTATGAACCTTAAAACGTGGTTATTTACCAAAATCTCAATACGAGATTTTTAGCACGATCCCTATACCTCCCTTACCAAGAGTAGCGGGAGGTAAAAAACTGAATATGTTATTCAAGTATTCCGCCATTTAATATTACGTTCCATAGCCTTTATTAGTTATGTCCCTACCCTACATTTTTACCTTCCGTCACCTTAAGGTAAGGAAGATATTGTTTTTAATGAATAAGCACGTTTTGGGGTTTGCGTGTGTGTGTGTGTGTGTGCCAATGTTAGAATGTTATAAGTACGATTTCTCAAATTCTATAAGACTAAAGACCTGTTGAAAATGTATATGTATGTGTTTGGGCTTGTATATTCCGTCATTACCGAAATCTGTGTATAAAAGCAGATTGGAATTTATATTTATATACTTTCTTATTTCCGGTGGTATGCTGAAATAATAACTTGTGTGATTGTGTGTCTCAGTATAATATGTCCAACAGTACATTTACTATCTTCTATATAAATTCCAGAAATACTTTACCGAAGGATTGAAGCGTTTCTTAAGTTACTAGGTAGTTCAGACGACCAGTAGTTACTAATAAGGACGTTTAAAGATATTTGAAATGTCATAACATATATTTATAAACACTCTGTAGATTTTCAAACGTAAATGTAATTAAAATATATACATGGTGTCCAGAACAACTTTCCAACATGGGGATCTCGAGAACTGGAAGAGATACGAAGTCGATTAAATTAAACAAAAGTTACCCCATTAAGAGACCATTTTAATAGTTTTATTTCCGACATAATTTATAGGTCACTAGATATAGGAGAGAATATAATTCCTTAGTCACGTGACATGTTTTCCGCCAATCAGCATTCAGAATCTCCCTAGCTACGCGTTTATCACAGCGATGATAAAAAACAAGGAAATTATCACCGTATTTATAGTCGTTACTAAGGGATTTGTTTTCTTTATTTATGACACTGACAGTTAAAAATAAATAATAACAATAATTCAAACTCCGAAATATTAAATAAAACTCGTAAGTACCATGTTTTAATACAATATGAATATGTATATCAAAAATTAGGTTAGGTTAGATTGCAAAAATTCATTATATTCTCTCATTAAATATAAGCTCGTGATATGATTAATAATCGAAGATATTGCTCGTGAAACCGAAGCAGCACATATCAACTCGTCCTTCGGACTCGTGAAATCTGCAGCTCGGTTTCACTCGAGAATATCATCGATGATAATCATAGCACTTGTTATATTACGTATGAAAATATAAATTTTTTTATCTCTCGCTAAGAGAGGTATTATAAATTTCTTCATAGAATGAATTTAGAATTAAACAATCTGAATATAAAGAATAGATATAAGTAGAATTTTTGGTGTATGGAGTAAGTATACAAGAAATGTTAAATACAATTGGACGGGAACAGTCATGTGACTTTGTTGGCCTTCACAAGCAGATTGGGGGGCCCTGTCAGAATGATAGCTAGTAATTATGTACATAGATGTCAAATATCATAATTTTTCATTCTAAATTTAGTGATTTTCCAGTTCTATGTGGTTTATTTTCCTCAACAAGTAAATTTCACACTCCTGGTGACAAATTAACTACGTGAATTTAGAAAATCTTGAAATTTTTAATGAAAAATTCTGACATTTGACATCTATGTACATAATTACTAAGTATCATTCAGACACGGGCCCCCATATCTGCTTGTCAAGGCCAACAATGTCACATGATTGCTCGCGCCCTATAGTTATGTAACCAAAAACGGAAGTGGTGAGAGTTAGTGTGCTGGCCACTAGGTCTAACTTTTTCTTAAAACTTTGTTACATACGTTAGGTGTAATTTTAAATTTTACTAAAAATTAAATAATTGTTGTCCATGCAGTAGAATTTTGATGAACAAATTATGTACAAATATACGGAAACATGTAGCCATATGCGGAGTAGTGTACCATATAAATCATATTTCAATTTAATTAACTAATTAGGCCTTATTAATGCTATAAGTGACAAAAGGTCATACTGTTTAACAACTACAACTAACGTGATCTATTTTTCACATCAAAATAGAGTATAAATTTTACTCAACAAGTTAATTATATATTTCAACTTTACGAGCAAAGTGTAAAAATTCAACATTACCATAAATGTCAAGAGAAATAATTAGTTGCACAGATACGTACGTAGATTCAAGTTTACTTATAATACAGTTGAAGTATATGAACATAAATCTGAACTATTTAATGTTATTATCCTATTGTTTTATAGGCTACTGTTCGGGAAAATCGTTGATAATACAGACTCTAATAATTTTGTGTAATTTTCTTTGAGATATTACTGGAGAGCAGGCCTGAAGCCAAATTATTATACCTCCATTTGCAAACACAAATATAAGGATAATTTCTTCGAGATATATATATGATCAAAGCTAGAGTTAATTTTTTAAAGATGTCCGATCAAGGTCATCTAAGAATTGTATGAATTAAGATTTTAGTTCCGCCCATTCTGTCAAATTCAATAGTTCAAAATTTAAAAAATCTGATGTGTTATGTATGAACGAGGGTCATTCAATAAGTAAAGAGACAAATTCTATAATTTTAAAACTATTCAATGAATGTGTACAATCTTTTCACGGGTGTTAGTTGGCAACCTTGGGATATGCTCTGATCAGCTGTTTCATCATTTTATGTCAACATAACCTCAAAATTTTCAGTTCACCATGGCAAGTCCACTAGAAGATTGTACCTTAGAAGAGCAGCGCTCAGTCATTAGACTTTTAGTCGCAGAAGGTGTAAAACCAAGTGAATTTTTTTCTAGAATGTTAATACAGTACGGTAAAAGTTGTATGAACCGTGCGAATTTTTACAAGTGGGTTGATCGGTTTAAAAGTGGCCGAACAAGTGTAGGTGATGAACCCCCATCTTTTGGGACTGACAGGGTCCAGTCTATTGCGATTTCCTTGAAGATCAGCGAACTATCAATAGCCAATACTACTCTGAGATGCTAGAACACAAAGTTAGACTAGCTATCAGGAGCAAACGCCGTGGACTCTTGTCAAAAGGAGTCATTCTTCAGCACGATAACGCCCGCCCTCATACAGCCCAGCTGACCCGTGATAAGCTTCAAGAATTGGGTTGGGAGGTCTTACATCATCCTGCCTACAGTCCCGACCTCGCCCCATCTGATTTTTACCTGTTTGGACCACTCAAAGACGCCCTACGTGGAAAAAGATTTGCTAACAATGAGGAAGTTAAGGAAGCGGTGCAAAAGTGGCTTCGGGATAAATCGAAAGAATTCTTCGCCAAGGGAATTAGGAAGCTGCAAGAAAGATGGGACAAGTGCATAACTGTGGGGGCTGATTATGTTGAAAAATAGCCTTAATTTTGAGCTATAGCCATTTGTCTCTTTATTTATTGAATGACCCTCGTATGTGTGGAATTTACTTGCCGAGAAAAAAAACCACACGGAATTGGAAAGTCACTAAATTTAGAATGAGAAATTATGATATTTGACATCTATGTACATAATTATCATTCTGACACGGGCCACCATATCTGCCTGTCAAAGCCAACAAAGTCACATGACTGCTCACGCCCTATTGTATTTAACATTTCTTGTATATCTACATTCTACACCAAAAATTCTACTTACATCTCTTCTTTTTAAATTGTTTAATTTTAAATTCATTCTATGAAGAAATTTTGTCCTACTCTTCTAATTTTTCGAAATGTTTTCAATTCATTGTCGGGATTGACAGTATTTTTGAAAGGTATATATAATATACCTATAATTTTAGATATTTAACTATTAATACAATAAGAAATAACATAATATATGTACTTCCCAGAAAAAATCTACATTAATGTCTCTGGATTTTACACACTAACATTTATCTGTTAGTTACAAACATTTTAATTTTGAATTGGTTTCCATGATATTATTTGGGTTGTAAGATTTATTACAATATAGTATTATATACCTTTATCTCTAAATCTATAAAATATATAGATAGATTTGTATATTTCAACTATTTTGTATTTATTATGATTGGAATACGTTGATTCCAAATTTTCAAAAATTATCACTAAAAATGATATGAGAAAAACAATTTGATTACATTTTAGGGTGTCAAGTTTCGACTATTTTCTATCTACTTTTAGGGCGAGTTTACAACAGTCATTTATTATTCTACAATTTAAATTGAATGAAATTTATTGCCAATTTTATTTCCCGTATTTTTATCCGTACATACGCGTGTAAACGAAATGATATATTTCTTTACACACACATAAAATAATTGTCAAAATAATTTATATCATTAGTGGTGAAGCATAGACTACATAGTTTACGACTTGACTACCAAGGCAATGAATAACAGCATTCGGCCAATAGATAATATAACTAAATTTTATAGTCTGTATAATAAACGTTGAAGAGTCGAAGTATGGAGCTACCACACCTAGAAATGGGACGGAAAATAACTATGTAATAGACAATGAACAGATCATTAATTGAATATTATATAAACTAAATAAAAATATCGGTCGTGGCCAGCACAATACCTCTCGCCACTGCCGTTTTTTATTACATAAGTATAGGGCGCGAGCAGTCTTGTAATATTGTTGGCCTTGCCAAGCAAACATGGAAGCCCGTGTCAAAATAACAATTAGTAATTATGTACATAGATGTCATATGTCATAATTTTTCACGTGGTTAATTTGTCACCAGGAATGTGGAATTTACTGTCGAGGAAAATAAACCACATGGAATTGGAATTGGAATATCATGAAATTTGATATGGAAAATTGACATTTGACATCTTACTAGCTGTCATTCTAACTGAGGCCCCCATATTTGCTTGTCAAGTCCAACAAAGTCTCATGACTGCTCCCGCCTTATAAATTTCTCATGTCTTTTCTTTAAGTTTAGATTATTTTCATAATTTTAAATTTATTTTTTGAGCACGTTTTCTCGTACACTTCTAAATGTTCGATTTTCTTCCAATTTCTTGGCGGGATTTCTGATGGGTATATGTACATAGCTATAATTTTAAATATTTAATTATTATTCTGCCCTGCTAAGCTGAAACGTCCTATCTGACAAAATTTTCGATTTTGCGATAAAAGCATTTTCTGGCTCACAACACGATATTCTACCTGTTTTCCTAGCCAAAATGGTCCTATTTATGTTGCAAAGTACCGATTTAATATACGTGAAGTAGTCCTAACTACATAAAACACCATAATTGCTAAACGTTTTTGTCCTATCTGATATTACGAACATAAAGAGTCCTAACTGTAAAGATTGGACATTTGCTGTTGTAATCTTAAGCCATGAATTTATATTATTTCTAAGCAATTTGTCCTATCTGGTAGATTGGACATTTGAGCTTAGTAATTCTCATGTCAATCTTGTTGGTCAGGACCGTCATAGTACATTGTAGCCTACCTTAAGAAACAGCAAACGCACGCGCAAACCTTTGGCTGTCTTGTGGCATGAAGGAATGGCTAAACGGAACAAGGAAGAGCTTATTTCAGCTTTTCATACGTTTTTTTTTTAAAAGAGATTATAATAACATTACGATTTGGTTAGATAATTGTTCTGTCCAGAATAAAAACTGGGCATTATTTTCATTTTTTTGTTTACATAGTTAACAGCGCTGAAGTAAATTTAAACCAACCTGAAATAAAATACTTTGAGCCAGGCCACTCCTTCATGTCGGCCGACCATTTTCACCAGAAAGTGGAATTGGCAATGAAAAGAAATAAAAGATATTTGATTTCGATGATTTCATTTCTTGCGTTTCATCTGCTGACAGTGGCAAAACTGACGTAATAAGCATGGACATAAGACAGTTTTATAATTGGAAAGATCTCAGCTCCAAAGTTAAAATTACGAAAAGCTCAGTTTTACTTTAAAGATCTAGTTTCAGCGGTGTTTAGAAGAAATGATTTTCATTTTACATATTATAAAACTGGGTTTGATGAGGAAAACTTCCGAAGCTTAGATTTTTTAACAAACGCAACGACTAAAACTGACATTCATTTAACTCCTAACAGAACGCAAAACAGGGGGATAGATGAAAAACGTAAAGAAACTTTGATATCTACCTTGAAACCAATTATAAACGAAACACATTTACAATTTTGGAAAGAGTTAAATGTTTTTTGTGATGCTGTTAACGATGGTTCGTCCGAGTCAGAATAGTTCTTTTGGAATTATAATTTGCATACTCTTAAATAATAGTTTTTGTTATTCAGTTACTGACTAGATTAATTATAGAATGTATTTTTTATTTTACATATTTTAATAAATAAAGTGATTCTAACAGTATAAGTCCTATCTCATTATGTTTTCCTACATTTTACTAAGAGTAAACGTCCTATCTGACAAAAATCTAACTTAGGATAATTTAATCCTCATGTAAATATATCTATCGAAATTTACTTCATTTTAATAGTCTGTCAGTCAAATTTCATCAATTTCTAAAAATATGTAACACGCGAACTGGAAATGAATGCTTAAATCGCTTATATCTCAAAACTATCATTTATTCAGATAGGACGTTTCAGCTTAGTAGGGCAGTATTGTTATGGGTCTCGTGGCCGTGTGCCCGAGTGTCTGGTCGCGAATCTGGGGACCCGGGTTCGATCCCGACCGGCGCCAAAAATTACATCGCATTTTAATGGCACAAAATTGACCCCTGTGGTGCACTCACCACGCCAGCTATGGGTGCCCGTAAGGTGACGCCTGGTAAGCGCCCGCACGGTACAAATATTCCATCAATACCGATATCTGTACAAAGCAGATTGGCACACCCAGCAATGGGTAATATGCCGTGATGAAATATTTATTTTATTTTATTTATTGTTATACAACAAGAAATAGTAAACTGACCAATATCCTAGAAAAATTCTTCAATAATGTGAATTAAACTTCTTCATTTAACGTAAAGCGTAATTTGACGTTTTACTACTATGTTGCCAAAAAAATTTCTAAGATTTAGTTTAGGCTAAAATCTACAAAAAACCATATTCGTACTATGACAGATTTTGAATCGGTTCTTATCCACTGTCATGTGTTTAGTTAAATAGATTTAAGGTCAAGTTTTAGAACTGAGCTGCCAATACCGCCCAAATATGTTTATGAACTACTTTTCTGTCATTTACAAACATCTGATAGTTACTATAGAGTTGTTTAGGCTCTGAAATTAATTACAACAGATTATTTTATATATTACTTTTTTTATCTCAATATTTAGAAGATTATAATAAAATTTTAAAATGTATCGAATAGAGAATTTTACTTTCTTTAATATTAATAATAAAAAAATTCAAAAAAATAATATTTAGATGTTTTTTTAAGATACTACTACTTCCGGTTTTCCAATTGGTACCAAAACCTATTCAACTCTCCCCAATAATGTTATATTGAAGAATTCGTAGTCAAACAAGTCTTTAGTCTTATAGAATTTGGGAAATCGTGCCTCCAACAACCTCACACACATACACACACACATCCACACACACACACACACACATACAGACATAATTGCAAAAATGTTAAAATCTGATTGTAGGGACCGTAAATCGTGCTTAATCATTAAAATCTGGATATGCGATTGTTAGCATGAATCCAATACCTCTCTTGGCGAGAGATAAAAACGATTTTAAATTCCGGTACCCTAACACCAACATTTCTATCTCTTCCTCTAGTTCGGTCCCGATTTCTATGTTTGATTCATTATATTCTGTGTTGTGTTTGTGGCCAATGAAAGCCGGTGCTTTCCGCCTACGGAATACAGGACTGTTGGCGCTCCTCCAGTTCTTCCTAATTCAGCAACCGGCCGGAGCACAAACAACTTTCCTCAGCCAATCACACAACAAAACTCATTGTCTCACACATCCTGACACAACATTTCCTTAAACACATGGAAATCTACCATGACGTAGCAGCTACACAGAGACAAGAAGTTAATATGGAAGAGAAGTAATTAGTAATGGATTAATAAATAAATATGTCATCATGGTTTTGGTCCATATTTGTATATAACAATTTTGCAAACAACTAAGAATGGTTAGGTGTTAACAATTACTCGACATCTCATTCATCCAACATTTATTCTTAAAATGAGGTTTAGTGGCCGCGTGCCTGAGTGTCTGGTCACGAATCTGGGGAACCGTGTTCGATCCCGACCGACGCCAAATATTTCTAATTTTAAATGGCACAAAATTAACCCCTGTGGTGCACTCTCTACGCCAGCAATGAGTGCTTGTAAGATGGCGCCTGGTAACTGCCCGAACGGTACAAATATGTCACCAACATTACCGAAATCCGTGTACAAAGCAGATTGGCACACCCAGCAATGGGTAATTTGCAGTGATATATTTATTTTATTTATTTATATACTTACATATTCATTGCTGGTGTGGAGAGTGCATCCGAGGGGTCAAATTTGTACCATTCTCCAGATTCGCGTGAAGTGACGCCTTGTAAACGCTTGCACGGAATAAATATGTCATTATTATTATCGACATCTGCGTACAAAGCAGATTGGCTCACCCATCAATGGGTAATATGCCGTGATGATATATGTTTTTATTATCTTACCTATATTTTTACATATTTACTTAGGCTGAAAACTGTATTAAGTTCCTTTCCATATAATTATTGTTCCATTTACTATTTTCTTTTTAAAACGTTAATATTATTATTTCAAATGATTAGTTTATTGACAGTGACATATATTTGTCAGTTACAAACATTTGAGATCTGAATTGTGTAACCATATGTATGAGTTGTGTTTAAAGCGTAGCATTCGGGATTAAAATTATAGATAGGTTTATAAATTTATCCATAAAATATATAGAAAAAGTATTAATGCAAACCTGTAGAAAATTTAATAATCTTTAATTTTTATATAACATAAATCTCGAAAAAATAATATTTAAAGGTATTTCTCGAAGAAAAACTATTTTGAGCTTCCAGTAAAGTGCCATTTTCGGTTATCTGATTTACACCAAAATCTCGGTATGCGATCTTTAGCACGATCCCTATACCTCCCTTACTAAGGGTAGCGGGAGGTATAAATCTGATATGGTCAGGACATTACCTTCCGTCAATTCTGTGTATTATGTACAAGTTCCATACATAAATTTTCTTGGAAAAGATTGTATATTTCCAGTAAAAAAAAATCATAAACAAACTATGCAAATTGCACTTGACACTGACATGTTCTTCTTCATCTTCTTCTTTAGCTTTTCCCATTCGTTGGGGTCGGTATTATTGATTTTCTTCATCCACTCTTTTCTATTTTGCTTCTCGTCCTCATTCAGTTCCTTTTCTCAGTAAAAATTTCAAGATTTGGTATTTATTTTGACACTGACGTAATAAAACGTTACGCTTTTGTTCGTCTCTTGTTTCCAATTCCATGGCTAATACTATTAAATTAGAATTCCTTGAATTTTCAAATTTTATTTCTGCAATTATCAAGTATCCAAAATTTATTGATTCGAGAATATAATTCCTTAGTCACGTGATATGTTTTCCGCCAATCAACATTCAGAATCTCCCTAGCTACGCGTTTATCACAGCGATGATAAAAAACAAGGAAATAAATACCGTATTTATAGTCGTTACTAAGGGATTTGTTTTCCTTATTTATGACATTGACAGTTAATTTTGAGTATAAAAATAAATAATAATAATTCAAACTCCGAAATATTAAATAAAACTCGTAAGTACCATGTTTTAATACAATATGAATATGTATATCAAAAGTTAGGTTAGGTTAGATTGCAAAAATTCATTATATTCTCTCATTAAATATAAGCTCGTGATATGATTAATAATCGAAGATATTGCTCGTGAAACCGAAACAGCACATTTCAACTCGTCCTTCGGACTCGTGAAATCTGCAGCTCGGTTTCACTCGAGAATATCATCGATGATAATCATATCACTTGTTATATTACGTATGAATATAGAAATTTTTGCTTTACAAAATCCATTTAAAACTTTTTGTCTAAAATACTTACGGGAGCAATGCGTATGGAAAAACTGATTTCCCATGTTAAACGCCTCTATATTTCACTTTCCTACGCCTGAATTAATGGAAAACGCTATTAAATTTAAGGAATCGGTAGCAAAATCACTTATTATTTACAGGATCTGCATTTACAAAAATCTTTTCTTGAAGTTTTGCTAAAAATTTGCAAGATAAATACGCCATATACGTGGAGTTGCATTACCCTCTATGGCTAAGAAAATGTAAATATCATTCAGTTTAGATAATAGTAACAGAGCAACTATTATATGTAAAACAATTTTTTGCAAACCACTATCACAAATGTCTGTGCTTAAAAGGAAAAATGTAAAACAGTGTAAAATAATGAATAGGACTTCACATTCTTATATAAAACCAGAGTAGGTACATTCCCGAGTATTGTATCTCCCTTACAGCTATAATTCTTCCAGATCGGAGATAGGCCTTTACATTCGAATAAATCAGAATTTAATCTGCAATAAAATTTTTACAAATAATTCCAGTGATATGGCCGATAAGCTAGTTAGAATTTGAAGTGGATTTATTTAGTAATAAAGCGTTTGGATATGAATTCTGTGAGCAATTAATGCGGTAAATCAATGAACGCGTGTCCTCTGTTATCTTTTCGACTCAAGAATCATAATCGTAACTCTTGCGAATTCTGCTTGCCGTCGCATTTGTTGTGCAGAGAAATGGCGCGTGCATATGGACAGAGAAGGAGTTGAAATTATTCGTCTCAGATTTGCTAACATCCCAGAGAACTAAAAATTTATATATTCTATACGTAAATCAGTGTAATTAATAATCTAAATATAATTTTACTGGAAATTTAGAATATTTTGCATGAAAATTTATATATGGAATTTATACATAATACTCAGGATTAACGGAAGGTATTGTGCTGACCACATCCGATTTTTTATTATTTTCTCTGTTTCGGCTTTCATTTACAGTAAATATAAATATGCCAAGAATTATCTAAACTCTAAAACTATCTCGTAGATGATATATTTGTGAATTTTCTCATACGGTTCTGGCGTGCGTAGAGTTAAACATAACATGCGTGTGTGCTGAACTTGTGCATAAATTTACTGCAGCCGGACAGGCAAAGTGACCATCTTATAACTCATAATGTTCTCAAACAAATATGGAGAGTGAACATGCATCGAGAGTCGAGAGACCACAGAATATTAAAAATACAATGAAAATCATCGCATAGATACGAGTACAATACACATAGGTATTCTTACGATACATATATATACACTGACGAAAGAAATTAACGCGTCACTTTTATAAACTCAGCTAATATTTGAATATTTTTATTTTCTTCAAATTTTAATCATTGATTTTAATAATTTTACTTTTATGGTAAGAATTAAGACAATGAAACAATAAAAACTTAATAAAGTTGTAAGAAAAATGAAGAGAAACACTTTTAACAAAATTTAACATGCGATTAAAACACTTAATATTTAATGTTTCCTCCTCTTGCTCGGATAACTGCCTGGCAGCGACGACCCATACTGCTAATTAATGCTCTAATGTCATTCTGGTCAATATCTTCCCAAATTTCCTGCAATTTTTGCCCGAGCTCTTCTTGGTAGATTGGACACCGAGGAAGTGCTCTAAGTCGTTTACCCATCGTGTCCCAAAGGTGTTCTATGGGATTAAGATCCCGACTTCTGCCTGGCCATTGCATTCTGGTGATATCCAGTTCGGCAAGATATTGTTGCACTATTCGGGCAGAATGGGGTTTTGCATTATCATGTATAAAGATGAAGTCGTTTCCCCCAAAAGGCGCAAAAGGCATTACATATGGTTCTAAAATGTTTTCTATATAAGATGCTGCCGTGATGCTCCCTCTTGGTATGACCACCAACTGCGTGCGAGCCTCTGAAGTGATACCACCCCACACCATAACCGAACCTCCACCAAACATAACAGTCGGCAGAATGTTACATTCGCATAAAGTTCACCTGGCCATCTTTATACACATATCCGTCTATCACTGCTATTAAGGCAAAATCTGGACTCGTCGCTAAACATATCATTAGCCCAATCGGCCTGTAACCAGTTAACATGTTCCTGAGCAAACGTTAATCTGGCTCTGCGATGCTCTGCGGTTAATTGGGATCCTGTTGCTGGTATTTTTGGGGTTAAATTAAAACCACGTAACATTTTTCTTATGGTGACGAAACTAATATGAACATTGTGGGCTTCTGCGAGCATATTTTGTAGCCTAGGAGCCGTAATAAACCGTTCCCTTAACGTCTGCATCATCAAAAAACGATCTTGGATAGCATTTGTGGCTCGTTTTTTCCCTTGACCTGGCTTTCTTGAGTATGAGTGAGTTTCCCGGTGTCTCTTCAAGACCCGCAATACGGTCGATTGGTTAACACCAAGGCGCTGACCTGTGTAAAGCTGACTCCAACCTTCTTCTGCAAGTGTTACTACAGCCACAGCTTCTTCGACACTTAAATTAAAATTCTGACGTCTATTCATATTCACGCTTCACTATTTAGCACTTAATTTCTAGAGTACTTCAAAACAAATCTAAAAATGAATTTAATATGAAGCTTTCTGTAAGTCAGAAAAGAAAATTTTATTTATTGACAGAATACCATGAGAACAAAAAATATCAAACAATCAGTAAAACATCATACTTGATAAGCTTTTTCCTTACATAAATAATTTCCGCTCAAACATAACATCGATTCCAAGGTATAGAATAAATTATAATTGATGCGTTAATTTCTTTCGCCAGTGTATAACATTACGACACACTGCGACATTTTTCGATTTAAATGACAGTTAAATTAACAGTTAAATTAACAAACGATTGTGGGGGGCAACGGGGGCGCAAATATTTTGCACAGAAATGTTCCAACTGTTATATTTTGCACTGGATTCCGCTTTTATGATGTTGCATAAATTGCGAGCAGTTATGTGACTTTGTTGGCCTTGGCAAGCAAATATGGGGGCCCGTGTCAGAAAGACAGCTAGTAATAATGTACATAGGTGTCAAGTATCATAATTTTTCATTCAAAACGTCATGATTTTCTATCCATCAGAATATTTTAAAATTTTATTACCAAAACCATTTCATCTGTTCCCAGTAATGTTCGATTGAGAAATACGTAGTTAAATAGATATTATGTATTATAGTTTTTGAGAAATCGGCCTTCCAACGTCCCCACACACATCATTGTAAAAATATTATAATCGGATTGTAGGGACCTTAAAACATGCTTAATCATTAAAATCTGAATATGCGATTTTTAGCATGAATCCAATACCTCTCTTAGCGAGAGGTAAAAACTTATATTAAGATCATCTGTTTTTCGCAATGTAATATTTGTTAAATTGTGTCTCGCATTAGGAAGAAGGTGGAAGAACATCCTTGGGCTGAACCTCGCCGTTTACTTAAATGGTAATAAAGATTATTATTATTACTTTTTTGATTGGTGGACTAACCAAAATATTTTATAATATTGCAATATTACTTTTGTAAATATTTCATTCAACTTGCATATTTATTATCGCGTTATATTATTAAATTTATTGTTACCTTTGTAATTCTATTATGTAAAAGCAGAAACCTATTAATGGTTTTATACTGTTGGTTTCCCACAAAATAGTAAATAAATAAATAATTGTTAACACTTTATACACATCACAGTCGAGAAATTTCCCATATTGGCCCTATTGTATACTTGTATTCAATTAAATAGGGAAGTTAAGAAGTGAAAAAAATCTGATGTGGCCAACACATAACCTCTCGCCGTATATTTTACCTGGCTGTATGCATAAAGCAAAGAATATTTTTAGAAATACAAATAATATATTCATATGTCTATGACGTATAAACTTCTTTATTATTCAATAAGAGCATGTCTCAACATAAAGCAATTTTCACATATATTTACAAAATCTATAGGATATTTTACCATAAAATATGTGCAATAAATTACAAAGTAGAGTTTACCATATATAAATTTTAGGCTGGTAACAGGGATTTTCAATTCGAACAACGTTCTTGTTTACTTTCTCTTCATATTCTTCTAGTAAAAACATTAATTTTGGGCGGTCTAAAATGTATATATCTGGATTATGCATCTATTCTTACATATCTTCTTTTACATTTTATTTTTTCATACATGTTGTATCTAAATAACACATTAATTCACTTTAATAAAGTGATGGATAGATTGCACTCCGATTATTCTTATAACGACTGTGTAATTTTGTCAATATTTACAACTTACTTGAGATGAATTTGATAGCTTTTTTGCAGTGCAATGTTAGTCTAGTCTACAGTGTTGGTGTATATTATCCCATAATGTTTGAAACAAATTTAAGTTCTTTAACCTATACTTGTCACCACAATTTTTCTGTATTTTACGTTGCACAGTGGAGACCATCTTCACTTTCATCTTTTGTTTTTAACATTTAAATTTCGTCTTCCTTCGAGCTGTATTCTCGCTTATATCTATTCTTTACATTTATATTTTTTATATATAAATTCATTCTATGAAGAAATTTTGTCCTACCCTTCTAATTTTTCGAGATAATTCCAATTTATTGTTGGCATTAACAGTATTTCTGAAGGGTATGTGTAATATACCTATAATTTTAAATATTTAACTATTAATACAATAAGAAATAATATAATGTATGTACTTCCCAGAAAAATTCTTCAGTAATGTCTCCGGATTTCTAACACTGACATTTATCTGTCAGTTACAAATAATTTAAATTATCAACTATTTTTCATGGCATTCTTTCGGCTGTAAAATTTATTACCACAGATTATTTTATATATTATATTTCTTTTATCTCTAAATCTATAGAATATATAATAAAGTATTTAAATGTATCAGATAGAGAATTTAATTTTCTTTATTAACCAAGAAAAATTTTCAAAAAATAATATTTAGAAGATTTTTTTTCAAGAATCTTCTACTTTCAGTTGTCCAATTGTTACCAAAACCTTTTCAGATCTTCCCATGAATGTCAAACAAATATAAAGTCTTATAGTTTTTGAGTAACCGTCCTTCAAACATTCCACACAAATACACACATACATACACACACACACACACATCCACACACACACTCACACACAGACATCATCGTAAAAATGTTAAAATCGGATTGTAGGGACCTTAAAACGTGCTTATTCAATAAAATCTGGATATGCGATTTTTAGCATGAATCCAATACCTCTCTTAGCGAGAGGAAAAAATGAAGAAAACTTGGATATATTGATAAAATTTTATGTGAAGCACGACTGAAATATTTTATATTTTCATTACAAACTGAATATTATTGTTGTACTGTAGTAATAAATCCATTCTCTCACACATAAAATATTAATTTACGATAACCAACAATAGGTCAAGTCATTGTTATAAAGCTGATAATTTTACCTTACTTAATCATGGCTAAACAAGAGTCTTATTAAATTTTTGTTATAATGATATCAGGCAATACACAATGGCCATTTTATGATAAACATAAAGAACTAATTCTAAATGAACCTATAGCACGCGTCACAAAGAATGGCCTACATTTCATGGCGAATTTAGATTATAATTAGAAAAGAAGTATTTTAATTTGCACTCACATACATATACGACCAGAATAAATATATCTTCTGCTTAATATAACAACAACCAATTTCAGTTTGTGGACAAAGTAGGATTGATCGTGTAATCAACTAAAAATATGATGTGGCCAGCACAATACCTTCCGTCAATCCTGTGTTATAAGTTGGAGAAAGAAATATTTGGAACTGACTTATGCAGGGTTTACAATCTTTTATGGACGGTTGGGTTTGTTTGTGGTCAGGACTCATAAATTATTCGAACTTGAAGGCATCAATTTTAGGGTAAGAAATGGGCCGTATTTAATAATGATGTTAGAAAAAGTGTATTTTAAACGCATTGTTATTTGAATACAGATATAAAAGTACATAATTAGGAAGCATCTTATAATATTTTAATCTCTTTTTACTTTACAAATTGACGTTAGAAGAAGTACACTTAAAACGAGGAAAATGAAGTGAAATATATTCTACATTCATGCTGTATATAACTTTCTTCTCCGGTGCGTCTGATTATAATACTGGTCCAAATTAAAAATTAAACAAATTGATAAAATCAAAAACTGCATTCTCTGAGTACATTAGCATACATGTATACAGTACGTACACTCAGACTACAGCAACTGTAAAGCATATGCTACATATCTAATAGAGCCTACAGATAGATGGAAAAATGCTTCGATTAATTTATTACGGTCCTGCCTTTAGGCTATAATACCTGAGTAGAATGCGTACGGAACACAGGACGGCATTTAGGAAGATTTTAATTAGATCCGGAACATGAAGTATAATACTAACAGGAGTGGACACGAGCACTTCTGGGACGGCCGAAAATATTATTTTCGGGCGAAAGAGAGAGACAGAAGATAGGAGACATAAATTTTTGAAAGATGTCCGATCAAGGTCATCTGTATCATGAACGAATTAGCAAATTAGCATACATTTATCCCCTTCCTTTACAAAGGCTTTAAGTGTGTGCGATAAGGATGGATATAACACGTTTGTCTTTCAAAAAATACTTTCGATGCAACGTAAGTTTATATATTAATTTAGATACATTACCTTGATTCATAGCCGTACGAATAATATTATTTCCCGTCAGTGTCACTGACACTGACATTGTGTCAATATCTTAATTTTCATATATTTGGTTTTACATTTGCAAATAAACATACCAGTTGATTTATTTTTGAATTTTTAATGCTGTTATTGTAACATATATTTTTATAATAATAAAATAACAGTAGTATCTTATGTACCTTCACAAAAACTAAGCAAACGACACTACTGAATTTGTCAGAATGGGCGGAGCAAAAATCTGAATTCATACAATTCGTAGATAACCTTGATCGGACATCTTTCAAAATTTTTACTGTATGTATCTTATTCTTTAATAATGTATATTTTCTCGATGATAGAAGTTATGACAGCGCCCAAACTCATAATAGTTCGGCTAGTTTACACTTTCAATATATTATAAAACCTATAAAAATGGTTAGAAATTAGATTTTGGTTATATTTTATATTTTTTCACATTTAATGTTATTATGTATATTAAAGAATATTTTAGTTTCTATACGAATTGATTACATTTTATACTTCATATTCAATGGATATAGAGTTAAAAGATCTGATGTGGCCAGCACAATACCTTCCGCCACTCCTGTGTATTATGTATAAATCCCATACATAAGTTTCCAGTAAAATTATTTCATAATGAAACTATGCAAATTGCACTTGACCCTGACATCTTCTTCTTTAGCTTTTCCCATTTGTTAAATATTATTTAGAGCAGTTCACCAAGTGTCGCATTTGTACTTTGTACAGTTTTTTATTAAGGAATATATTATTCTCTATACGATTTGATTGCATTTTATGCTTCATATTTACTAAATATTGAGTTAAAGAATTATAAAGAAATTAATTTTCATAAATCAGCTAGCTATGCTAACCATGGAAACTGCTAATATATTCAAATAATTCAAATTGACAGATGTCAGTATGAATGAAAAGAAAATGAATGTGACAGAGATGAAGGTCTTGAGATAGATGTTGGGGAAGACACGGAAATATACACTAAGGAATGAAAGAATAAGGGAAATAACTCTAGTGTTAAAAGTTTGTAGAAAGATACAAGAGAGACAATTACATTGGTTTGAACATTGCATGAGAAGAGGTGAAGGATATATTGGAAGAATAATGAATAGCTTAGTAATAGAAGGTTGAAGAAACAGAGAAAGACCAAAGGTAGAATGGAAGGACTGTATTGCGGAAGAGTGGAAGAAGAAAATTAAAAATAGTGACCCCTAACGAATGGGAAAAGCTAAAGAAGAAGAAAATGTCTGTGTCAAGTGCAACTTTCATAGTTTGTTTATGAAATAATTTTACTGGAAATTTAGAATTTTGTGCAAGAAAATTTATGTATGGAATTTATACATAATACCTTTGAATATATAATACAATACAAGAACGGCAACGTAATGTATTTAGATTAAATATTTCGAGAGAAGGTGCCATCTATTCCTCCGTATACGAATTATTTCTGAGTTAGTTAAAAAAATACATAATAGGTGGATGTTGCACAGTGTTGCCACGTAGCTAGAACAACAAGATAAGATTTTAAAAAGGTTTTTAAGTTTGCTACTGTAAAACAAGTATATATGTACATTGAAGATATATATATATTATCTGGTTATTATGAAACAATGTTTTTGAATTATTGATTATTGAATACCTCTAACAAATACTATTTGGCAATGCTGTCAGCACGATTTATCGTAGATCACAGTTTTGTGGTAGGAGTCACTAGCTATCTATAATAATTTTGTGAATAAAAAGAGACAGATATAGTATCTTGCTAGGCCATATGCGTTGCCGTTCTTATATGTATTATATATTCAAAGATAATACACAGGATTGACGGAAGGTATTGTCCTACTATTACTACTACCAAACCTGTTGTTAAAACGCCACCAGTTTTAACAATATCTGTTAATTCCGGCATTATTTTAAGTCCCGTTCTGTATAGCTAAAAGCTAGTACGGTTGCAATGTCATATACAATACGCAGCATCTTATCTGCGGCTCTTACATACTGTTCACTTCTTGCAAGCTAGATTACTAATTATTATACGCCAGTGGCTTTCAGTGCGAGTATTGCACATGAGATGACTGACATAGAACATAACAAAGTTTTATAAATATAACTGGAGAGCACAAAGAATACAATGCCGGCAAGATAGAAGAAAATATAGAAGAATGTGGTTCCCCATCTGAAAGACATCTACCAGGTTTGCATTTTATATTTCAGGATTGGGCAACCCTAGTGCTGCCATCTGGCAACTGACGTCTCTATCGTAAAGTTTGACATTTTTGGTGGTATACGTACTCAGAACGTTTTAACGTACGAGCGCTATTTGTTTTATTTACAGTAACTTGAAAAATTTATATCAGCCAAAAAAATTGTATGAAATCGTCAACATTTTTGGTGCGATTATTTTTACCTCCCGCTACCCTTGGTAAGGGAGGTATAGGGATCGTGTTAAAAAATCGCATATCGAGATTTTGGTAAATAACCACGTTTTAAGGTCCCTACAATCCAATTTTAACATTTCACGATGATGTATGTGTGTATGTATGTATGTATGTGTGTGTGTGTGTGTCTGTGTGTGTGGACCCTCTTTACGCTCTAACTCAACTTTGAAACCTTGTATTTTTACACGCAGATATCATCGTGAAAATGTTAAAATTGGATTATAGGGACCTTAAAACGTGGTCATTTACTAAAATCTCGATATGCGATTTTTAGCACGATCCCTATACCTCTCTTACCAAGGGTAGCAGGAGGTAAAAAGCAACTCTCGCATGCCTGAATAAGCTTGATTCTTAAAACATAATTCCCTTTTAAATAAATTGTTGTCTTAACAATTCGTGACAATAAAAAATGGATTAAACAATATATAAAAACCATACCTTCTAGCTCTTTGGCAGCTGTCATAAGATAATTCTATGTTATAAATTAATTTCAATAAAAAAGATATTTTCTTATCGTTTTCGCATAAGTAACGGGCTGTATTTATCAGTAAAATGTATCTTAATGTACGTACCAAGAATAGAATTGAAATAGAAGTTTGTTTAAGCTACCATACAACTTCGAGAACACTATAATTATGTTTGATTTATAGATTTTTTATGTTCTTATCATTTTCCACAATACAGGTTAGCACAAACTCGAAATAATACATCCATTCCTTTCAAGAGTTACCCAAAAATAACGAAAATTACTTTTTCAACAGTCTACATAGAAAGTATCCATTTGCGCTCTCTTTTGTCAACGCAAAATGCCATTTTGCCGCTCTTGCGCGACAAAGTAGAAAAAACGCTGACTGTCCAAATTTCTAACTAGACAATGTTGAGAAATGTCACTTGTCTACATTCTTAATGGAAACGTTTAGTCAGGAACTAATGGCACTGTAGTGACACATTTACCACCTTTACAAATCAATCTGACATATAACTGTTCTGGCGGTATATTACATAACCAAAAAAATGACGCACTATTGTGAAAATAAAATAGGGCAAAACAAAAGTATAAAATGTTTAGATTAGATTGAAGCAATTGGTCAAGAAGAATGGGAAATAACGATAAATTAAAATTAAATATAATATATTTTTTATTCTTTATATTAATCCTTTTTAATTGAGTAGTAAAGTACAAAGTGTACATTTTATTAATTTTTGTTATGATGGCGACTGTAGAAAAAATCTTGTGTGTGTTTCGAGCGCAATATTCTTCGAGTACCCATCCATTTTCTGTCGCTTTTCGATCTGCTTGACTGCCATATACCTCCTGTATTCTTTTACGTTTCTTTTACTGACCAAGCGTGTTCATTAAATCCAGTATCTTCTATTTGCATACATGATAGAAATGAAAGCAGTAATTTAAATATTCAGTAGCTGAGTTATCCTGTGACCGATCTGTCTCGGAGTTAATAAATTTGTCAGCCTTTCGTCGAAGATTTCAATACTGGAGCACGAAAGCAACGTACAAGGACGATGGATAAAATGTGTTGATGTGTAAAATTGATCAATTTTAAGAATTAATATTTCAAATACTAGGTACCAGAAATGGAATCTCCGCAGAGTCCTACATAAGTTACATAAATTTCAGATTTTTTAATAAATAGATATTTTAACGTTTTATTTATATGGGTGAAGTGAAAACAGAAGAGACATATTATTAGTTAAAATAATATGTGTATTAAACGATAAATAACTAAGATTAAATATTAAAAAAGATGATAAAAGTAACTAACACTATGATAAACAAATATTAACACTAATTTAAAGACTAAGAATATTATAAGACACTTAAATATGTTTATTCAAGAAAAGCTGTTAAAATCTTCAAATGAGAGTACTTCCGGTTAACCAATTATAACCAAAATCTAATCACATCTTCTGCTGGATGTAAACTTGAGGAATACGAAAAAATTATAATTTTTGGAATTGTGGTGTTGAAATTATGCAATCCGAAAATTTCGTCACACACACACAGACACACATACATACATATATAATCGTATTTATGGACCCTAAAACGTGCTTATTCACTAAAAACTCATCATTGAATTTTTTGACCAAACACTTCCTTACCTAAAGGTAACGGAAGGTAAAAAATGAAAGAAATATTTCAAGAAATTTCTGAGTGTACAATATACATTTTATATTTTAATATATATAATAAGTTAAATTTATCCGAAACCAATTACAAATAAAATAATTGTTCCTATTGATTTCAATAAAACAATGGTTGAATCAAGCAATAAATTTTAGCACGGTAATTTTAAAATCTCTGGAACTAAACGATATTAATAAAAAATTGATTTGAATGTTATTAATTCAGTTAAACTTACATATTTTTGTGTTTTCTAGGTTCTTTTGCACGGTTTTTTGTTTGGCTGCACCATCCCTGCTTACTCTTGCACGAGAGACACCCCCTAGCTTACTACCCCTTTGCTACACCCCGCAGCTAAAGGTTGAGTCACCCCCAAACACTAAATGTGTGTGAAAAGTAAAATATATAAATAATATTGTATAGTTAACCATACATAATTAAGTGTTAATAATATTTCATTTGATATATATACCTATATACAAGTATATTGTAATAAATTTAAATTATTTTGTAAATACAATACAATTTAATCATTTTTATTTGTATCATATAAATAAATAATTTAAAAAATTGTTTAGTCTTTTATTTATTTTTCAGACTAAAAATATAAGGAAAATAGGGGTAAGTAGAAATACTTTTAAAAAAGTCTGTTGTGGACAGCACAATACCTCTCGCCATTTTCATTTTATGATGCATAGGGCGCGAGCAATTATGTGACTTTGTTAGCCTTGGTAAGCAGATATGGGGCCCGTGTCAAAATGACAATAATAATGTACATAGATGTCAAGTATCATAAGTTTTCATTCAAGTCAGTGTCAGAATAATCATTGTCAAAATAAATACTAATAATTTGACGTATAAAACGTTACGCTTCTGTTCGCTCTAGCGCGACAAAGTATAAAAAACGCTCGCTGTCCAAATTTCTAACTATACAATGTTGAGAAATGTCACTTGTCTACATTCTTAATGGAAACGTTTAGAACTAATGGCACTGTAGTGACACATTTACCACCTTTACAAATCAATCTGACATATATTACATAACCAAAAAAAAATGCCGCACTATTGTGAAAATAAAATAGGGCATTCATTTACAAAAACGAAAGTATAAAATGTTTAGAATAGATTGAAGCAATAGGTCAAGAAGAATGGGAAATAACGATAAATTAAAATTAAATATAAAAGACGTTTTTTCTTTTTATTAATCCTTCTTAATTGAGTAGTAGTGTAAGTACAAAGTGTACATTTTATTATTTTTTGTTATGGTGGCGACTGTAGATAAAATCTTGTGTGTGTTTCGGGCGCAAATGGACATTGTCGATTTCGAGAGAATGCCGCGGGACGCAGGAGCGCGGCAACAACCTCTTAATCGACAATGTCCTATTTTGCGCTCATAATACACAAATAGCTATAGTATCACCATTTTAAATGTAAATATAAATACGTTATTTCTATCGTTTAATTAACTTAAAGAAATAAAGCATATATGCCAGTAGTTACAAATATGGTGGGTGAAGATATTTAAAAGTACTTGAAAATGTAAAGTCAAGCAAGTGAAAACGCCGGTATTTTTAAGACGGGTTACCGCAGGATTGCCCTTTAAAACATCTAGATCAAGGTTTCTCAACCTTTTATTATATACCGCCCACTTGGTCATATTTTAAAGTGACGCAATTTGCTTACCGCCCCCCTACATAATTCGCGATCATTTTAATTCACTTTATTTTGAAATAAAATTATTGCAACCAATGAGGCTCAAAAATAATTCAAAAACGTAAATTATAACAATGAGCAAATATTAACAAGTTTAAAATATCTAATTTTTGGTATTTTAAGGTAGCTATTTACGTCCCATCGAGAATAGAAACCAATACCTTGAGGATGAAATGAACATACGTCCAAAGAGCTTCCTTACGATATCGGCTGTGGATAAAACAATTAATTTGGTTTCAGTTTATTTAAAAAAAAATCGAAGATTTGCTTCTCCAATTTCCTAATTAACAGAAAAATATTAATAATTTTTGCCGCCCACTAAAAATCAGAAATCGCCCGCTACTGGCGGTCCCGCCCACGTTGTGAAACCCTGATCTAGATGGTCACCCATTTCAAAGTTACCCGCGCTTACATATGCTTAACTTTTATTATATTAAATCATCAAGTATTAGAAAACTTCATCATATTTATAACTACTGATACGTATGCTTAACTTTTTTTTTTTAGGGTCACCCATCTTAAAATTATTTGCGCTTGTTCATGATTAACTTTCATAATCACCTATATTATATTATAAGGCATTTATCTTAAAAATAGTCGTGCATGCTTGTGCTTGACTTCTAAAATACTCGTATTTTAATACATTTTAAAGAATTTTTAATAGTGTTCACCCATCATATTTGTAATTATGGGCACATATGCTGGACTTTTTAAAGCCCTTAAAAACGAGCCTATTATTTCTTACTCAACAATACTAAATTCAGTTCTTGTCTGATGGTTACACATGGAAGAGACAATACAATACACTAATTGACATATCAATGCATTGTCCATGTGTTCATTAGTATGGCTTTTAATGTGGTGCATATCTAGTGATATTTAAATTTTATAGATCACTGCATAATTATGTAACTTAATAAATTCGTTGCTTAACTTATTTGTTAATCGATTATAAGGAATTTCTTTACAAGACATGGATAATGAAAAGTTTCAATCAGGTTTTACGCCAAAGTAACAAATTTGAAACTTTGTCTAAACCTCTAGATCTGAAAAAATCTGTTGTGGCCAGCACAATACCTTCCGTCAATTCTGTGTATTATGTATAAATTCCATACATAAATTTTCTGGCTAAAGATTCTAAATTTCCAGTAAAACTATTTTATAAACAAACTATGTAAATTGCAATTGACACTAACATCATCTTCTTCTTTAGCTTTCTCCATTCGTTAGAGGTCGCTATTTTTTATTTTCTTCTTCCACTCATTTCTGTTTGACGTCGTTATGTTATGTTATGTCGTTCTCATTCAGTTCCTTTTCTCTCAAGTCTTCCGCAATACAAGTCCTTCCATCTTATCTATGGTTTTCCTCTGTCTCTTCAACCTTTTTATTACTAAGCTATTTATTCTTCCTCCAATATATTCTTCATCTCTACTCATGATATGTTCAAACCAATGTAATCGTCTCTCTTGTATCTTTCTAGAAACTTGTAACACTAGAGTTATTTCCTTACTGTATCTCTTCCCCAACATCTACTTCAACATCTCTGCCACATTCATTTATTTTTATTGATACTGACATTTGTCAATTTGAATTATCTATATATATATATATATATATATATATATATATATATATATATATATATATATATATATATATATATATATATATATATTTGCAGTTTCCATGATTAGCATAGCTGGCTGATGTATGAAATTTAATATCTTTATATGAGTAATTCTTTAACTCTATATTCATTAAATATGAAGTATAAAATGCAATCAAATCGTATAATAATATATTCTTTAAGTTATAATAATATTTAATTGGGTTTTTTCCAAGAAAAACTGTTAAAATTTTCAAATGAGGCTACTTCAGGTTGACCAATTATAACCAAAATCTAATCACTTGTTCTTCTGGATGTACACTTGAGGAATACGCAAAAATTATAATTTTTGAAATTGTGGTATTTAAGTTATGCGGTCCGAAACTTTCGGACACACACACAGACATAATCGTAAAAAATGTTATAATCGGCTTGTAGCGACCTTAAAACGTGCTTAATCATTAAAATCTGGATATGCGATTTTTAGCATGAATCCAATACCTCTTTTACTCATGATATGTTCAAACCAATGTAATCGTATCTCTTGTATCTTTCTAGAAACTTCTTTATACTAGAGTTATTTCCCTTATTCTTTCATTCCTTACAGTATCTTTCCATGTCTTCCGCAACATCTATCTCAACATCCTCATCTTTGCCACATTCTTTTAATTTTCATTAATACTGACATCTGTCAATTTGAATTATCTGAATATATTAGCAGTTTCAATGATTAGCAAAGCTGGCTGATTTATAAAATGTAATATATAATTTTTTAACTCTATATCTATTGAATATGAAGTATAAAATGCAATCAAATCGTATGGAGAATAATATATTCTTTAAGTTATAATAACGCTAAATGTCAAAAAATGATATTTAATTATTTTTATATTAAAATCTAACTACCTCTTCTTCTGGATGTAAACTTGAGGATGACGAAAAGATTATAATTTTTGGAATCGTGGTATTGAAGTTATACCATCCGAAACTTTCGTCACACACGCACACAGACACACATACACACACACACAGACACACATACATGCATACGGACATCATCGTAAAATAAAATCTGATGTGGCCAGCACATAACCTCTCGCCGTATATTTTACCTGGCTGTATGCATAAAGCAAAGATTATTTTTATAAATACAAATAATATATTCATATAAATCTATGACGTATAAACTTCTTTATTATTCAATAATAGCATGTCTCAACATGAAGATATTTTACCATAAATTATGTTACAATAAATTACAAAGTAGAGTTTACCATATATAAATATTAGGCTGGTAACAGCAATTTTCAATTCGAACAACTTTGTTTACTTTCTCTTCATATTCTTCTAGTAAAAACATTAATTTTGGGCGGTCTAAAATGTATATATCTGGATTGTGCATCTATTCTTATATATCTTCTTTTACATTTTATTTTTTCATACTTGTTATATCTAAATAACCTTAATTCCCTTTAATAAAGTGACGGATAGATTGCACTCCGATTTTGTCAATATTTACAACTTACTTGAGAAGAATTTGATAGCTTTTTCGCAATTCAAAGTTACTCTAGTCTACAGTACTGGTGTACATTGTCCCATAATGTTTGAAACAAATTTAAGTCCTTCAACCTAGACTTGTCATCTCCATAATAGTCACAGATCAAGAACTAAGGGATTCTCCAAGTACATTTTTAATTCATTGCTCATTATTTCTGACACTGACATTTATCTGTCAGTTACAAATAATTTAAATTATCAACTATTTTTCATGGCATTCTTTCGGCTGTCAAATTTATTACAACAGATTATTTTATATATTATACTTCTTTTATCTCTAAATCTATGGAATATATAATAAAATATTTAAATATATCAGATAGAGAATTTAATTTTCTTTAATATTACCACGAAAAATTTTCAAAAAATAATATTTAGAAGATTTTTTTTCAAGAATCTTCTACTTCCGGTTGTCCAATTATTACCAAAACCTTTTCAGATCTTCCCATGAATGTCCGATTGGGAAATACGTTGTTAAACAAATTTTAAGTCTTATAGTTTTTGAGTAACCGTCCTTCCAACATCCCACACACATACACACATACACACACACATCCACACACACACACACACATACACAGACATCATCGTAAAAATGTTAAAATCGGATTGTAGAGACCTTAAAACGTGCTTATTCAATAAAATCTGGATATGCGATTTTTAGCATGAATGCAATACCTCTCTTAGCGAGAGGTAATAACGAAATATTTTGTTTGCATTTATCAGGGATTTAATTTTTTCGTCACTCATTTTTGGGTATGGTACAAGTACCGCATCCAATATTTTATGTCCTACAAAATACATTTTTCATGTAAAACATATGTACGTATCACACTTATATGGAAGTACTTTTCCGGGAAGTTATGATAAATATTAAAATCTCTTTAAATTTAATCTATGAATCACTCAACACTTTTGTTTCTCTTAAACATACGTAGAAATAGTCCATACGAGGGTTACAGGTACACCGTGACAACTTTCATATTTTTTCTCGTATACATATTTGAATTGTGTGCTGTGGTACGAACTTGCTTTGTGAGGCTTCAAATTCATTTGATAACATAGCAAACAACAAAACTAACAAATAAGATAGAAACTACAGTATACTTAAAATCTACGACAATAACTTATGTACAAATATATCCATTGAATCCTTGAATTTCGTGAACCAAAATAAAATAAAACGTTGTACTACTACGGGCATAATCAAGATTATAGCACTCGGAAATATCCCCGTGCTACAATCTTTTTAATTATGATTTTAGTACATAAATAACTATTTACAGTACAGTGTGTAATGGAAAGGAAAAATGTTATATATGTCTACTACAACTAGTTTTTACCTCTCGCTAAGAGAGGTATTGCATTCATGCTAAAAATCGCATATCCAGATTTTATTGAATAAGCACGTTTTAAGGTCCTTACAATCCGATTTTAACATTTTTACGATGATGTCTGTGTGTGTGTGTGTGTGTGTGTGTGTGTGTGTGTGTGTGTGTGTGTGTGTGTGTGTGTGTGTGTGTGTGTGTGTGGATGTGTGTGTGTGGGATGTTGGAAGGACGGTTACTCAAAAACTATAAGACTTAAAATTTGTTTAACAACGTATTTCCCAATCGGACATTCATGGGAAGATCTGAAAAGGTTTTGGTAATAATTGGACAACCGGAAGTAGAAGATTCTTGAAAAAAAAATCTTCTAAATATTATTTTTTGAAAAATTTTCTTGATAATATTAAAGAAAAATAAATTCTCTTTCTGATACATTTAAATATTTTTATACATATTTTATAGATTTAGAGATAAAAGGAATATAATATATAAAATAATGTTGTAATTAATTTTACAACCGAAAGGATGCCATGAAAAATAGTTGCAAATTTAAATTATTTGTAACTGACAGATAAATGTCAGTGTCAGAAATAATGAGTAATGAAAGAAAAATGTACTTGGAGAATCCCTTAATTCATGATCTGTGACTATTATGGAGATGACAAGTCTAGGTTGAAGGACTTAAATTTGTTTCAAACATTATGGGACAATGTACACCAGTACTGTAGACTAGAGTAACTTTGAATTGCGAAAAAGCTATCAAATTCTTCTCAAGTAAGTTGTAAATATTGACAAAATCGGAGTGCAATCTATCCGTCACTTTATTAAAGGGAATTAAGGTTATTTAGATATAACAAGTATGAAAAAATAAAATGTAAAAGAAGATATATAAGAATAGATGCACAATCCAGATATATACATTTTAGACCGCCCAAAATTAATGTTTTTACTAGAAGAATATGAAGAGAAAGTAAACAAAGTTGTTCGAATTGAAAATTGCTGTTACCAGCCTAATATTTATATATGGTAAACTCTACTTTGTAATTTATTGTAACATAATTTATGGTAAAATATCTTCATGTTGAGACATGCTATTATTGAATAATAAAGAAGTTTATACGTCATAGATTTATATGAATATATTATTTGTATTTATAAAAATAATCTTTGCTTTATGCATACAGCCAGGTAAAATATACGGCGAGAGGTTATGTGCTGGCCACATCAGATTTTTTTTTTTACCTTCCGCTACCCTTGTAAGTGAGGTATAGGGATCGTGCTAAAAATCGCATATCGAGATTTTGGTAAATGACCACGTTTTAAGGTCCCTATAGTCCAATTTTAACATTTTCACGATGATATAAAACTATTCTAATATGGAAAGAAGCCATTAGATTTTGGTGGCAATCGGATAACCGGAAATGGCAGTTTACTTGAAGCTCAAGATAGTTTTTCTTCGAAAAATAACTTCAAATGTAATGTTTTCGCAATTTGTTATTATAAAAATTAAATATTACTCCATTTTCTACAGGTTTGCTTTAATACTTTTTCTATAAATTTTATGGATAAATTTATAAAGTAATATAAAAATTATATCTCCGAGCGTATGCTTTGAACACATTTCTATGGTTTCATAGTTCATCTCAAATGTATGTAACTGACAGATAAATGTCACTGTCAAAAAAATAATCATTTCAAATTAATAATAGTAATGTTTTAAAAGGAAAATTGTAAATAGAACAATAGTTTTATGGAAAGGAACTTAATAAAAAAATAAATAAATATATTATCACGGCATGTTATCCATAGCTGGGTGTGCTAATCTGATTTGTACACACATTTTGGTAATGATAATGACATATTTGTATTGTGCGGGCGTTTACCACAAGGGTTAATTTTATGCCATTTAAAATTCGTATTATTTGGCGTTGATTGGGATCGAATCAGATTCCCCAGATTCGCGACCAGACATCAGGCACGCGGCAACGAGACCCCATAGGTAAATGGCGGGAGGTATTGTGTTGGTTACATCAGATTTTTAGTTATTTGTTCTACATTTTCCTTAATAATCATTAAAATAACTGCCATAGACATATCTAAATTATTGTTTAAATTATGACATAACACCTCCTACCATATTATTTAATTTTATTAAATCCAATGTTAATTACAAAACTCCCTCAGTTTAAAACTATCCACTGCATTGTTAATATGTATCGCATTTTATAATTATAGTTCTCGTAAATTGTCTATCTTTAAGACAATATGTAGTGCCAAGTATTTTCGATCGATGCAGTGATATTCGTTGGTGTTTCTGTATAAAAATACTGTTCTATTTATTGCCACCAGTCGCTCGAAATAAATTTATTGATTTTTAACGTGCCGAATCGAAGACTAGAAACTAATGAAACAATACAGAATGACTTGAAGCGTAAACAAATGACTCGAGAAGAAAAGAATTTGTTTTTGGAGCGAGGGAGTTGGAAATGTATATATTAGTTTCGATAATTTTGTTTTCAAAAGATTTGTAATGTAACATAAAGATATTATTTTATTGGTTTATTAGAAGAAATTTGTTCCAAATTAAATAATTTCTTTATAAACAATTATATTTGATTTCCGTGTATATATAAATTTTTATGGGCCGTTGCAATAAAGTGTTTTAAATTTGATAAGTCATGGATTGATAGATAAATACAGAAAACGTTAATATTATAGATACACATTGTATTATCAAATTATCATAGTCCGAATGTTAAGAATTCATCCCGGATTAAATTACCAATTTGCCCCACACAATTTCCAGTATAAAATTACCTGGAAAACTAATCCGGATTAATGCATTTTGTTAGTATTTTACATCTATATATAAATGTTATATCATCATTTGTGCTTCAACTTTTGTATTAGCAATATTCAAAATATTTTAACTATGTGGCAGCCAGGGATATCCATCAATGGCGAAGTTGCTGACGGAAGTTATATGATGATAATGTTCAAGATAATGCGACAACACTGTAAATAAATATTGATTGTTGTAACAGGTTAAAAAGTTCAATTCCTATTTTATTTCTTATTACCTCTCGCTAAGAGAGGTATTGGATTCATGCTAAAAATCGCTTATCCAGATTTTAATGATTAAACAAGTTTTAAGGTCCCTACAATCCGATTTTAACATTTTTACGATGATGTCTGTGTATGTGTGTGTGTGTGTGTGTGTCTGTGGATGTATGTGTGTGTGTATGTGTGTGGGATGTTGGATTACTCAAAAACTATAAGACTTAATATTTGTTTAACTACGTATTTCCCAATCGGACATTCATGGGAAGATCTGAAAAGATGTTGGTAACAATTGGACAACCAGAAGTAGAAGATTCTTGAAAAAAAAAATCTTCTAAATAATATTTTTTGAATTTTTTTTCTGGGTAATATTAAAGAAAATTAAATTTTCTATCTGATACATTTAAATATTTATTCTATAGATTTAGAGATAAAAGAAATATAATATATAAAATAATCTGTTATAATAAATTTTACAGCCGAAAGAATGCCATGGAAAATTATTTGTAACTGACAGATAAATGTCAGTGCCAGAAATCCGGAGACATTATTGAAGACTTTTTCTGGGAAGTACATACATTATATTATTTCTTAAAGTATTAAAAGTTAAATGTTTAATATTATAGGTATATTACACATACCCTTCAAAAATACTGTTAGTCCCGACAATGAATTGGAGTAGGACAAAATTTCTTCATATAATGAATTTAAAATTAAACAATCTAAATATAAGGAATAGATATAAGTAGAATTTTTGGTGTAGAGTGTAGCTATACAAGAAATGTTTAATAGCAGATATGGGTACCCGTGTCAGAATGATAGCTAGTAATTATGTACATAGATATGAAATATCATAATTTTTCATTGTAAATTTAGTGATTTTCCGATTCCATGTGGTTTATTTTCCTCGACAAGTATATTCCACACTCCTGGGGACAAATTAACTACATGAATTTAGTAAATCTTGAAATTTTTAATGAAGAATTCTGACATTTGACATCTATGTACATAATTACTAATTATCATTCTGAAACGGGCCACCATATCTGCTTGTCAAGGCTAACAATGTCACAAGACTGCTCGCGCCCTATATTTATCTAACCGAAAAAGGAAGTGGCGCGAGGTATCGTGCTGGCCACAACAGATTTTTTGGTATTAGACTAATGTAAACTTCAAACCAAATTAAAGTTGCTCCAGATATTATTACGTTTTAAAGAATATTAATTAATAAAGCTTTGTGGCCAAATTCAAATGTTGAACACTTTATTTCATTTCTAGAATAAGATAAGTGTGTAATTTTTTTAAAACATTGTTTTTAATTAATTTTTATTACAAACTTGAGAAAAATACGATTATTGTAACGTTATAATAACGAAACAACATTATTATAACGTTTCTTAACGACATATTGTTTTTACCTCTCGCTAAGAGAGGTATTGCATTCATGCTAAAAATCGCATATCCAGATTTTATTGAATAAGCACGTTTTAAGGTCCCTACAATCCGATTTTAACATTTTTACGATGATGTCTGTGTGTGTGTGTGTGGTTTTGGTAATAATTGGACAACCGGAAGTAGAAGATTCTTGAAAAAAAATCTTCTAAATATTATTTTTTGAAAATTTTTCGTGGTAATATTAAAGAAAATTAAATTCTCTATCTGATACATTTAAATATTTTATTATATATTCCATACATTTAGAGATAAAAGAAGTATAATATATAAAATAATCTGTTGTAATAAATTTGACAGCCGAAAGAATGCCATGAAAAATAGTTGATAATTTAAATTATTTGTAACTGACAGATAAATGTCAGTGTCAGAAATAATGAGTAATGAATTAAAAATGTACTTGGAGAATCCCTTAGTTCTTGATCTGTGACTATTATGGAGATGACAAGTCTAGGTTGAAGGACTTAAATTTGTTTCAAACATTATGGGACAATGTACACCAGTACTGTAGACTAGAGTAACTTTGAATTGCGAAAAAGCTATCAAATTCTTCTCAAGTAAGTTGTAAATATTGACAAAATCGGAGTGCAATCTATCCGTCACTTTATTAAAGGGAATTAAGGTTATTTAGATATAACAAGTATGAAAAAATAAAATGTAAAAGAAGATATATAAGAATAGATGCACAATCCAGATATATACATTTTAGACCGCCCAAAATTAATGTTTTTACTAGAAGAATATGAAGAGAAAGTAAACAAAGTTGTTCGAATTGAAAATTGCTGTTACCAGCCTAATATTTATATATGGTAAACTCTACTTTGTAATTTATTGTAACATAATTTATGGTAAAATATCTTCATGTTGAGACATGCTATTATTGAATAATAAAGAAGTTTATACGTCATAGATTTATATGAATATATTATTTGTATTTATAAAAATAATCTTTGCTTTATGCATACAGCCAGGTAAAATATACGGCGAGAGGTTATGTGCTGGCCACATCAGATTTTTTATTAAGTTATTTATTACGTTATGTAGCGAATTAATTTTTATAACGTTAGAAAGTAACAATTCGTTAACTTTGTAATGCCCTCCGTAACATGCTCCTTGAGTATGTACGGCGTGCAACACCCTGCATAATATTTTTGGGCACTTAGATCCCTTCAAAGTTAAATGTTACATTTTCTATGTCCGTATCACCATACGTCCGGACATGATGATAATATTATCATCTCTGTTTCACATTCACATCATCAGTGGCTGCGACTATTTCATTCACTCGAAGCTAGTAGGTACGTTATGTGGCTGAGGTTTTAAGTTGTTATCTCATAAACATATATACAATTCTAGGAACAGAGATGCTGAGCCTTAATATTCATAGAGAGAATGGAACAAGTATGTTTGTTTATTAAAGGAATGTTGGAAAATATTGTTGTATATTTTTCATTTACAATAATTGCTGATGATATAATGGTAATAATAATAATAATAATAATTACAGGGTATAATTAATATAAACAATAATAAACATAAGTATTACAATAAACAAAACAAAAAACATATATGATGTAAATGTAATGATGGTGTTATAGTGTTTGTATTTTGTATTGCAAAACTGAGAAGTTAGGCTAAGTTTGCAGAAGGTAATTTTGGAATTGATGATCGAAAATTAACGACATTCGCTGATTATTTCAAATTTAAACTTTTTCGGTGGCTATTGCGCAAATAACGTACAGAAAATTGTACTCAATTACTTTTGAAAATTTAGTTTTTCAAATATTAATTACTATTTTGAACCAACAAGTAAGGGAATCCCCGGGATACAGGCGTAGCGTAGTTTATGTGCGTTGTGGGTGTAACAACAAGTTACAAATGTAACTTGCCATGCGCGTTGGGACGTACGACGTACTTTGGACTTTAGTTATAATTTATTATTTTTTCTGAATCCTAATAGTAATAATATACTTTTCAAGGAATTTGTAATGTCTTCATGTAGGGTTTGATATAAATCAGTATAAAGTATTTTTAATAACCATATACACATATATACAGGGTGAATCCAGATTCCCACACTTTCAGCATCTTCCCAGACTAAGCCTGTATATAGGTAACTTGTGTTACGGAAATTCCAAATCACTTTAAAACATTTGCATCCCACTATATGAAGAGTCACTTTCTTGTCTACCATGGAGTGAGGCAGGCTTTCCTATCCTAAAAAGATAATGGTGCATCGACCATTTAAAAAGGAAGAATTGTTCAACCTTCGAGTTCCATATAATTTCAATCCAAAAAGGTAGCTACGACTACGTCAAAATTTTACAGTCATAAATTTGTTGTATTACTTTTATTATTTTTATTTATGTTGTATATCATATTATTTTCTGTTTTACCTTCCGTCACCTTTAGGTAAGGAAGGTATTGTCTTTGGTCAAACATTCAATGATGAGTTTTTACTGAATAAGCATGTTTTAGGGTCCCTATAATACGATTTTACCATTTTTACGATGATGTCTGTATGTATGTATGTGTGTGTGTCTCTGTGTGTGTGTGTGTGTGTGTGTGTGTGTGTGTGTGTGTGTGTGACAAAAGTTCCGGATCCCATAAATTCAATACCACGATTCCAAAAATTATAATTTTTTCGTATTCCTCAAGTTCACACCCAGAAGAACAAGTGATTAGATTTTGGTTATAATTGATGAACCGGAAGTAGCCTCATTTGAAGATTTAACAGTTAAATTTGATTTATTGACATTTAACGTTATTATAACTTAAAGAATATATTATTCTCTATACGATTTGATTACATTTTATACTTCATATTCAATAGATATAGAGTTAAAGAATTTTAAAGAAATTAAATTTTATAAATCAGCCAGCTATGCTAAACATGGAAACTGCTAATATATTCATATAATTCAAATTGACAAATGTCAGTATGAGTAAAAAGTAAATTAATGTGGCAGAGATGAGGATGTTGAAGTAGATATTGGGGAAAACACGGAAAGATACGGTAAGAAAATAACTCTAGTGTTACAATTTTCTAGAAAGATACAAGAAAGACGATTACATTGGTTTGAACATGTCATGAGGAGAAATGAAGAATTATATTTGAACAAGAATGAGTAGTTTAGTAATGGGAGGTTGAAGAAGCAGAGAAAGACCAAAGATAAGATGGAAGGACTGTATTGCCACAGATAAACCTAGGTTTATCTGTGGTATTGCGAAAGACTTGAGAGCAAAAGAACCGAATGAGAACGACACGCAAAAATATCGACTCCTAACGAATGGAAAAAGCTAAAGAGGAAGAAGATGTCAGTGTCAAGTGCAATTTGAATAGTTTGTTTATAAAATAATTTTACCTGAAATTTAGAATCTTTTGCAAGAAAATTTATGAATGGAATTTATACATAATACACAGGATTGACGGAAGGTATTGTGCTGGCCACAACAGATTTTTTAAGGTCTAGAGGTTTAGACAAAGTTTCAAATTTGTAACAGTAATTATTTTTAAATGTAATTTGAGTATATTTTGCTTAAAGTAATTGTAATTGTGATCCATTATTTTTCGAAAGTAATTTGCCCAGCTCTGATTTTATACTAGTCGAAAGAAATTTGTAGAAATTGTTCACAATTTACGTAGATTTTATAATTTGTTTGTTGAAAATGTAAACCGGCCGAAATATTTTAGGTTTGGGCTCGTATGTCAAAGACTATTTTACGGCCGCGTGTACTTCACAGCCGCTATAGCCACTCCTTTCTTTAGCACACCCAACAAGAGGTAATAATAAGTAACATAAGTCCATAATGTTGTTTCGAATTAGTGTGTTTGTAAACACCATTCATATCCCATCCTGCTGCTGTTATCCTGCTATTCCACAACCACACCAAGCGCTACGTCTACGTCACCCCATGTCCTATCCTGGCGATGTTGGTGGGTACCCACGCGGCGCGTGACGTCACGCGGGACGTCACTCGAGGAGGTGGCGCGTGGGCGACGCTCCTCCCGACTACCTGTGCACATGGTCGGCAGTCGTGCGCCCAACAGAACACACTTCATTCAGTAATGCCGACACCGTACGAGTATGAGATTGCGACTACGACGAGGACGGGACGCGAGAATTATATGAAAAGTTACGGGGGTGTGATAGTGATAGTGAATATAGTGCCTGATAAATACGTTGCGGACTCAAAAAGTGCCTGAGAGGACTTGAACAGTGAAAAATTGTAATAAATGTGGACTTTAAACACAAATTAAAATATTAAAAACAGTGAAATTTAATACATATATTGTTTGTTTTACGCTTTAATATTTCACCCCCAATAACGGGTAGAAAACAGTGATGACACATACCAATTTATATAAAACTTCATAACTTTGTATTTTCTAAACATTTGTACTAAATTTTTAAACGAATGTACAACTAAAAGAATAAAAAACTATAAACTAAATATTTTATATTAAACTGTTTTGTCTGAGGCCTATCTGACTGTGTTCAACTAAACAAATAAACAGCAAAAAATTGTTTATAAAACCTTCAACAATTTTGATATTAAAAAAAATCTCGATAGAAAAGGACAGAAGTGAAAACTAAAAAATGGCGGCATTTTCAAGGTCCTTCCATTGAGAAACAAACGGACATACTATTCATGAATGATGGTCGCCACATGTACCACATATCAGATATAAAATTCAAACATTGCAACAAACTACCTCTTAAAAACATTTAACAAATACATAACCTTGTTTAAAATTATGTGCAATTTCTAGAACACTTTAACAAGCATATTAGTGACTTTAGTAACTATTTCAAACTCCTCAACTTTCTAGAACTGTGTTCAGGCGAATTCAGCGCCCCTAGACCAACAGGGGTTGATATAAAAGCCGCAGCAACATACGTGAAAGTGTCAGTCTATCTACAACCCTTACCGAATACATTACGCAAGCACATACGTACGACTGATTACATCATATGGAGACCTAGAGGGGGTTTTATTTTTTATTTAGACTTGGTGCACACGTTTCCCAAAAGTGTGTATAAGATACAGAACACCCTGAAGAAGAGACAGTGTTTGGTTGATGGTTTACGAGATGGCATCGAAAATATATTGAAAAGAAAACAGTATTATTGACTTTGAATTTTTATTCGATGATTCTTCAAATGAGTTTCATACATTATTGATAGTTGTTGAATAATTGTAAAAAGAAACAACTATACAGAAAATAATACACACAAGTTGGAGCGCTGACATCTGTACACAATTGGATGAAGAATTATTTCAAATAGAAATAGTTTTAAAGGGTTTTAAACAACATTTATATTTGACTTATTGTTAATTCGAAGTCTTCAGTACAAGTGTTTGGGCATTTACATTTCTTACATCCTCGTAGAAGACAATTTAGTCTGTGCATTTTAACTTCAACTTAACTGTTACATCAACTAAACATGGTGAAGCTTTTGAATATTCTTTAGAAGCAATAGTGAAGTCAATAACACCTAGACACTCAAAAAATTCAGCTGGTGGAAGTCCGCATCTATGAAAGTCTATACAAAAGTTACTATAAATGTAAGGACATACTCTACAAGCAATACATAAGTCAAAACATTCAGTACTTCTACAGTATAAGTATTTAGGATTATTTATAAAATTGTACGACGCCTGGATCCTTAGAAGTATCACCTGGTGCAGAGCATCTGGTAAAGTCTATACAAAATATATTATAGTTGTGAGAACATCATCTGCAGACTTGTGATAATCTTGGATTCATTGTGCAAGTACTGAAGTCAAATCATTCATTGTGCAAGTTTTTGTGCAGATAACAAAACATTTTGGGGATCATCTCCAAATTTTAGTTGGACTTCTACACCATTTACACATTTGGAAGGACTATATAAAATATTTTGAGTACAACTCTTAACCGCTTTGAAATTGCGCCTAAGAGTCGCGTACCCATCTGAAAAACTATTACAAGTGCGCGATTATCATCATCAACCTCCAATTTTATTATTCGCTAACTGAGTGTCCATCCGTGCATCTTAGTGTCTCCGCACCCTTCCTTATGGCCTTGCAGGATGCTGTGTGCAATGCATCGAGCCGAGGAGCCGTACAGTGAGGAGTTCGTGGACATTCTGCAGGTGCAGCAACTGCTGCTGGAGTCAGGTTCGGGGACAGTGCCGGGTGCAGGGGGTGGGGGGCATCAGAGACATAGTGCGGTGCCGGTGCAAGTGCCCCAGGTGGCGAGTGTGAGCGGGGTGGCGATTCCACCCCCACCCCCGCTTTATCCGTACCCGCATCATGGGCAAGGGAGTGTGGAGGATTTGGTGGCGATGTGGCTGCAGCCTTCAGGTAGGGAGATACTAGGATAGGATATAGATTATAGATAAGAACTGTAACTTTGTTGCAATTTTTATTTGTGTGTATATAATACAGCGTCCGTTGTTAGTTACCGCATATTTTTGTGAAAAATTCATGGACTTCACCGGGGCTACAAAATCCCCTGAACCTGAAGTTAGTAAATTTTTACCGGCCTTTAAGGCTTGTCTTATAGACCCGGTATTTTCATATTTAGATAACTGTCAATCTCAATTGCCAGTTATATTATAGCATAAGTTTTAAAAATGATAGATGTGTCAATTTGTCGATATCAACAACAGTTAAGTTAGCAAACATTTTTTTTCTTCAAATGTCATTAAAGTGGCATCTTTTATGACTTGATTCACAAGGTAGAAATAAAATAAATATCAATAGAAACTATATAGAATCAACGAATAAGAAGTAACTTTAATAAAAGAAACCTGTAATATCGCCCTAAATGTCACTATAACACGCTAGGTAACCTAAGAATAAAGTTACTAAATACCATCAATAGCTGTCAAATTTAAATAAATAACCTATGAATTGAAATATAAACAGAGTTTACTTTTGAGGAAATAACATATTGAAGAATACCAGAGTTACAGATTACAATTTCAGGGACGGTAATGAACATAAGAATACTTAGAATTAAACTGAAAAGAAAAGTTCATATTGTTTTACAGTGATTCCTGGACATATCTTTCAGCCATACTGGTAAGGCACAAAAATTGTCATTAAAAGTTCAAAACTCGGCACTAAAGTAATCCATTATACGACGATTTCATGAAAATGTAGTGTTGCCAACCTTATGATAACTATTGTACATATAAAATAATTTGGATAGATGTAAGTAAAATGACAAAAAAATATGTACAAGAAGAACGAATTAAATAATTCTGATGAAGAAGAAATAACACAAATAATTATGAGTATTTATTAAGTACAGAGGTTTGCTACAATGAACATAAGCATCTGACAGATTTGTCAAAATAACCTATAAAAATAAATATTCCTTTCATTTTCACAAAATTTCGATTTCAAATGTAATTGAATATGCACCTAGGCACTGAAGTTCCTTTTATCACTCATATGGTTTATTTGCCTCGACCTTACGGCCTCGGCAACTAAATTCCACATTCGTGATAAAATGCAGACTTTAATACCTTCGATATTTAATAAATTAAGAAGGACCAACTGTATCATAACAGTTTATAATAGGTTGTTAACTCGATTGTTAGTGTTTGTCCCTTATACTCTTGCACAGGATGTTGTCATAAACTGATCCAATAGTAGATTTTAGTGCCCCAGCGAGAGGGCATAGAAAATATTCCAATATTTTCTTCTAAAGTTTAGAAACTAAACCTATGTATTTTTAAAGGACTAGATATATGAGATACGTAAATAATGAATGTAGCTATAATAAATCTATGTTAGTATATTATACCGGATGTGCAATATAATGTGTACAAGATGACTATTTTAATGATGTGCTGTTTATTCAGAAAAAAATCATAAATTACTAAATATAGGCGAAAATATAAATTTTACAGTTTTCCTATTTTTGAAAGAAATTATCATAATTAACTTTAAAAATTATGTTTGTTATTCTGTTATTCATCTAATTGTATCAACTATTATTTTAAAACATTGACAAATATACGTGCAGTAGGACCGGCGTCGGGTCGGGTACCCGCGGAAACCCGCGGGTTACCCTCTTTGCGTGAATTAATTTATAGAGGAATCGTACGATATTTACAGTAAAATTTTTGAAAGATGTCCGATCAAGGTTGTCTACGAATTCAGATTTTTGCTCCGCCCATCATGACAAATTCAGTAGTGTCGTTTGCTTAGTTTTTATGAGGGTACGTAAGATACTACTGTTATTTTATTATTATAAAAATATATATTACAGGAAAAGCATTCAAAATTCAAAAATAAGTCAACTAGTAAGTTTATAAGCAAATGTAAAACCAAATATGTTAAAAATAAGATACTGACACAATGTCAGTGTCTGACAGAATATAACGTTATACGTACGGCTATGAATCCAGGTAATGTATCTGAATTAATGAATAAACTTACGTTCCAGCGAAAGTATTATCAACAACGAGCATCGTTTATAAATGGAATGTCCTAACTTAGTCGAAACAATATGAATTTTTGAAAGACAAGCGTGTTATATCCATCCTTATCACACACTCTTACAGCTTTTGCAAAAGAAAGAGATAAATGTATGCTTATTTGTTAATTCGTTCGTGATACATTTACTGTACTTTGTCTTTCTGGAACCATATGCAAGTTACAAATGTGCTAAAGAGTACTCAAGTGTTACAATGCGGTATAAAAAATAATTTTTCGTCAAACAGAATACCTAAATCTGAATGTGTCACACAACGGGCTAATTTAATATTATCTATGGTGTAATTGTGCATAATAGGTTGTCTTTTGCGAGTAAAACTTATAATTTTACATTTGGCAATATTTAAATATAACTTATTAGAGTGAAACCAATTGCTTCGAATTTTAATATTATCTTGTAAAAATTAACAATCGATTACGTTATCCATTTTAGATATCTTACTTACTTACTTAATCCTAGCCTTTATACCTTTCGGTGTCAGGCTTGTTGAGTTGAGTTGTCTTCATTTGGTGTTCTTTTCCAAAATTCTTCCAGATGGTCCTGTTTGTTGTGAGTTTCTTTATTTCTTTCCAGCTTCCATCTTTTACTGCTTGCATCACATCCTGGTTCCATGTTCTCTTAGGTCTGCCTCTTTTTCTTCTTCCTGTTTCTCTTGCCTCGTATATTTGTTTAGTTAATCTGTTATCATCCATTCTCTGTATATGTCCGTACCATCTATGTTGCCCCTCTTGTATTGTTTGGATTATTGGTTTTGTTTGGAGTTTGTCCCTGATTATGGTGTTTCTTATCTTGTCCAGTCTCGTTTTTCGGTCTATCGTCCTCAAGACTATCATTTCCGAACTTTGAATTTTGCTTTTCCATTTTTCTGCTATAGTCCACGATTCGCAACCATACGTCAGTATTGGTGTCACTACTTTTTTGAATACTTGCACCTTTGTTTCTTGTGGTACTTCTTTTTTACTAAAAAATTAGGTTTTTAATGCGTTATATAGTCTTGTTGTTGTGCCTGTCCTTTCTCTTATTTCCTCTTCGATATTTCCTTTTTCGTTTATGATTGCGCCGAGATATTTAAAAGATCTTATTTGTTCTAGTTTTTTTCCTTCTATGAATATGTTTACTTCCTTGTCTTGTTCACTGATTGTTAAAATCTTTTTTGCTATATTTATTTTCATGTTTCTCTTCTTTAGTTCTTCATTTAATATGTTCATATTGTGCTGAATATCCTTCTCAGTCGTTCCCAATACTGCCATGTCGTCTGCGTGAAAACCAATTGCTTCGAATTTTAATATTATCTTGTAAAAATTGACAATCGCTTACGTTATCCATTTTAAATATCTTAACATCATTATCATCTGCATACATGAGTACCTCGCAATTTGATATTGGGGCTAGATCATTAATAAAAAGTGAAAAAAAAATCTGTCGTGGCCAGCACAATACCTCCCGCCACTTCCGTTTTTGGTTAAATAAGTATAAGGCGCGAGCAGTTATGTGACATTGTTGGCCTTGACAAGCAGATATGGGGGCCCGTGTCAGAATGAGTAATTATGTACATAGATTTCAAATACCAGAAATTTTCATTAAAATTTCAAGATTTTCTAGATTCACGTAGTTAATTTGTCACCAGGAGTGTGGAATTTACTTGTCGAGGAAAATAAACCACATGGAATTGGAAAATCACAAAATTTAGATTGAAAAATTATGATATTTGACATCTATACACATAATTACTAGCTATCATTCTGACATGGACCCCCATATCTGCTTTCCAAGGCCAATAAAGTTACATAACTGCTCGCGCCCTATGCAACATAAAATGAAAATGGCGAGAGGTATTGTGCTGGCTACAACAGGTTTTTTTTTTGCTTTATCAAACTTCATAAGCGTTTAATTGTTTCATGCTAACCCCTCTATTTTAACAACGTTTGAAACCAAAAATTGATTGTTCCTATATTAATCCACAATTTTATATTAATGTCAATTTCGTTAATTTTTACGTTGCTCGAAGTTACATATTCAAACCACAAATAGTTATCGCATTTTAATATCCTTAAACCACTTATTAACCACCACCATACCGTTAGCTTTAATCGTAGATAATCTCTCAAATTCACTTCAACTCTAAGCGAATTTAAATAATTGGTACAATTATTAGCATTAACATAATCTGGCTTTGATATAACGTTATGTACGTGTAGGTACACACATGCTGTAGAAGTCTCCGTATACAAGTATTAGCTATTGTTCTCTCAATTATTTAGTTATTTGTGGTTCCGGATGTTGTATGTTGGTACACCTGTAATCTTCTAAGGAGTGGTAAACGACAAGTGAAAGACAAGAAACATTATCAAATTTTGGTAATTGTTGGAAATTTTATTGTTTCAAACATAATATATTGTTGATGCAACATTTAAATGTTTCAAAATTATGTAGGACTTTTAATATGTTATAATTGGCGAAGCATTTAAATTCAAAGGTATACCAAAAACCTGATGTGGCTGTGGCCAATACAATACCTCCCGTTTAATTTAATTTTTATCTCTCGCTAAAAGAGATAACGGATTCATGCTAAAAATCACATATCCAGATTTTATTGAATAAGCACGTTGTAAGGTCCCTACAATCCGATTTTAACATTTTTACGATGATATCTGTGTATGTATGTGGGATGTTGGAAGGACGATTACTCAAAAACTATAAGACTTTCCCAATCGGACATTCATGGGAAGATCTGAAAAGGTTTTAGTAACAATTGGACAACCAGAAGTAAAAGATTCTTGAAAAATAATCGTCTAAATAATAATTTTTTAAAAAAAATTCTTGGTAATATTAAAGAAAATTAAATTCTCTATCTGATACATTTAAATATTTTATTATATATTCTATAGATTTAGAGATAAACGAAACTGACAGATAAATGTCAGCGTCAGAAATCCGAAGACATTACTGAAGATTTTTTCTGGGAAATACATACATTTTATTTCTTATTGTATTTTAAATATTTAAAATTATAGGTATATTACATATAACCTTCAAAAATACTGTCAATCCTGACAATGAATTGGAAACATTTCGAAAAAATTAGAAGAGGACAAAATATCGTCATAAAATGAATTTAAAATTAAACAATCTAAATATAAGGAATAAATATAAATAGAATTTTTGGTGTAGAGTGTAGGTATACAAGAAATGTTAGATATAATAGGGCGCGAGCAGTCATGTGACTTTGCTGGCCTTCACAAGCAGATATGGGGCACATGTCAGAATGATAGCTATTTAATGATTTTCCAATTCCATGCGGTTTATTTTCCTCGACAAATAAATTCCACACTCCTGGTGACAAATTAACTACGTGAATTTAGAAATCATGAATGTTTTAATGAAAAATTCTGACATTTGACATTTATGTACATAATTACTAATTATCATTATGAAATGGGCCCCCACATCTACTTGTCAAGGCCAACAATGTAAAATGACTGTTCGCGCCCTATACTTATGTAACCAAAAAAGGAAGTGGTGAGAGGTATTGTGCTGGCCATAACAAATTTTTATTCATGTAAATACCCAAAATTAAATTTAAATATCGGGTTCGATCCCGACCGACGCCAAATATTTCGAATTTTAAATGGCACAAAAATGTCCCCTGTGATGCACTCTCCACGCCAGCAATAAGTGCTCGTGAGGTGAACCCTGCACGATATAAATATGTCATCATCGTTACCGAAATCTGTGTATAAACCTATATTCATTGCTTGAATTTCAGAGGGCACGAATACATTTGTGGTTGGGCTCGTAGTATGATAAATAATTAATATTTGATTTCACATAATTTATTAACTGATATTTTTTCTGCAGAGAAGAGAGTATTTAATTATGTTGATATGACAAGTCCGTTGTCCGTTTCAAGCATATAAAGTTTCTTACATATATCCGGATGGGTACATGAAGAAGACATGCGCACAAAACTATTCCTTGCTTAAATAATTCTTTCTTCTTTCAAGAACAGAAAAAGGTTGTTTCACTAATTACATTGCGCAAAAGTTCCAACATTATTTTAGACAAAAATACTACAAATAAATGTTATATAGAATTAAATTCTGCACCCGAATTAGTAACAATATTTTATTTTTGACATTTCATAACCGAGAAAATCAATTTTGAATTTTCTGGAGATAGCTGATTCATAGCGGTAGCCATGGAACTCAAACAAAATTACGAACAATTGTATGCCATTTTAACTGTCTAAAAAAGTTTGTGTTTTGTGATTATCGGTCAATAACATATTTCTTAGAAAGTATGGAGCAGTTATCTCGTGAAGAAAAACATCAGATTATAAAATGGTGGACAAATTTTGTTTGAGTCGCTATAAATAAGCAATCTTCAAAAACTTTAAAATTGATTTTCTCGGTTATTAAATGTCAAAAATAATATCTTTATTACTAACTCGGGTGCAGAATGTAATTCTCTCCAACATGTATTTGAAGTATTTTTGTCTAAAATAAATTGGGAACTTTTTTTTGCGCAAGGAAAAACTGATTTCCCATGTTAAACGCCTATGGCCTGGTTTATATATATATATATATATATATATATATATATATATATATATATATATATATATATCGTTTGGGGCCCCCCTTATTCGAACCCAGACTGTCAGAATAAGTCACATAGTACATGCTCAGCTACACGAGAAAATATTTAAATTTTCCTTTCGTTTTACAAAATATTCTCTCTGCTTTCAAACCCTAGGCCAAACAAATTTCATCTATTATTATTTCTACTAAATTAACATACATTTAGTTCCTCACTTTTACCAACTATTCAACCGGTAATTACCTATCATTTATACACACTTATGCAGTGTTTAGATACCAACATAATGTATTCAAAATCACTTGAAAACGTCTCTCGTAAACCGGTTGAGTAAAGTAAAAATTAGAGTAAATTATTGATACTTCAAACATTAATTATAAACGTTGATTAAGAAAGATTAGTGTATTGTATTGTTTTATAGTTTCCGTATAGTAGAATAATTGTTATCGAAAAGTAATCACTGAATTAGAATTATGTAGACTGTGTAATTTCAATTGTATTGGCGATGATAATACTTCGAAAATTTAATAATAATTTTATAGTAAACTGCGATAAATAATAGTTATTTATCATTATAGTAATATGTCGATTCCTAACCTTTTAGAGGTCCTAGCTGCAATGACATTCAATGGTGGGAAATGACTGATCAAGCTTAATCTGCCATGTTCTATGTCTTTTTGGCATTAGTGTTTATATATTGCTGTCCTTTTTACCTCTCACTAAGAGAGTTTTAATGATTAAGCACGTTTTAAGGTATCCCTTACAATCCAATTTTAAAATTTTTACGATGATGTGTGTGTGTGTATGTGCGTAGGGACGTTGGAAGCCCGATTTATCAAAACCTATAATACTTAATTTCTGTTTAACTACGTATTTCTCAATCGGACATTACTGGGAAGGGCTGAAAAGGTTTTGGTAATAATTAGACAACCGGACGTAGCAGATTCTTAAAAAAAATATTCTAAATATTTTTTGATCAGTGTCAAAAATCCAGACACATTACTGAATATTTTTTGTGGGAAGTACATACATTATATTATTTCTTATTGTATTAATAGTTAAATATTTAAAATTATGGGTATATTACATATAACCTTCAATGAATTGGAAATATTTCGAAAAATTAGAAGAGTAGGAAAAAAATTCTTCATAGAATGAATTTAGAATTAAAGAATCTAAATATAAAGAATAGATGTAAGTAGAATTTTTGATGTAGAGTGTAGGTATACAAGAAATGTTAAATACAATAGGGCGCGAGCGACGTTGTTGGCCTTGACTAGAATAATAGCTACTAATTAAGTACATAGATGTCAAATATCATAATTTTTCATTCTAAATTTAGTGATTTTCCAATTCCATGTGGTTTATTTTCCTCGATAAGTAAATTCCACACTTCTGGTGACAAAATAACTACGTCAATTTGAAAAAAATCTTAAATTTTTGATGAAAAGTTGTGACATTTGATATCTATATACATAATTACTAATTGTCATTTCGACAAGGGCCCCCATATTTGCTTGTCAAAGCCAACAATGAAACATGACTGCTGGCGCCCTATACTGAACTGGCGAGAGATATTGTGCTGGCCACAACAGATTTTTTTTTGTGTAATTTGAATTATAACCTGTAAAAATCAGTTCTGCCCAAAATGTTTATTACATCACACTTATAATAGAATTAAATCCATTATTTATAAAAGTATAAAACTAATTATTTGATATCAATAATAGCGAGTTAAAATTTCAAATCAGTTTCCTCGTCATATTATTTTTGTGTTGTTACAACCTTGTTATTCTAGACCCGCGTATTATACAGCTTTGAGAGCTCGTGAGGTGACGCCTGCTAAACTTTGTCAACGGTACAGATCATCATCATTACCGATATCTGTGAATAAAAACAGATTGGCAGACTCAACAACAAATAATGATGATTTTACACATTTCCCAGATTAATATACGACTATTTTTTTCTACCGGTTGAAGAGGGTTCTCCCCTTTTCGATGCGGAACTAAACCGGATATGCGCTACCAGGCTAACAGCACATCTAGGGGTGGATACAATTTCTCCCGGCGTCGGCGTGACGTCACAGACGTCGCAAGGGAACCATGAATGAAATGACGTCACGTGACGCACTCGTAGTTTTCCGTACAGTGGAAAGGGGTAGGGAAAACTTGGAGGGGGTAGCAAAAACTTGGAGGGGGTGGCAAAGAGTGGGGATATGAATGAACTGTGGGATACATTTACACGGGGGGTGAATGAATGAATTTTGCGTAGGAGGCGGAGTAGGTCACGGGATACGGGGAATAATAATTATTTATAGGATAATCTGTATTGAATGTGTTAGCGAGAATATACTGGTGTGTTGTGAGGGCTTTGCGAGGCACTATTATCCTTTTTCTTGTCCATAGGTATCCCTCATACCCATAATCGGGTGTGGAATTTACTTGTCTCTGTTTCGGAATTAAAATGACATATTCTACCATGCTTATTGGTGCTAAAAGGAGTTATATTCTTAAACGATTTTTGGTGACAATTTGTTATTTGGGATTGGTACGACTGCTCTAAATACACTTAAAATATCTTGGCAACGGACGGAATAAATACAAGCGATTTTTTAAAAATTCTTCAAACCGTAACAATTTTTTTTAATATTCTGTGACGTACAATGGACAAAAGTATGAAAACGGTTTTTTTACTTCCTTGTACGTAAGTAAAGGAAGTATTGTAATCGCGAAAAATTTCGGTTTTCAGATTTTAGCGGAAATATCCATTTTGATGATCCCTGAATCCATTTTGACTAATTTCGTCGTGACGTCCGTACGTACGTACGTACGTATCTCGCATAACTCAAAAACGGTAAGCCGTAGAAAGTTGAAATTTTGTATTTAGGACTCCTATAACATCTAGTTGTGCACCTCCCTTTCTGGTTATTACACAATTTCCAGAAGTGGACGCCTATAATAGATTTTAATGAAAAATTGTTTTAAAATATAATCCAAAACTTTTCAAATTTGGTATAAAAGACTTTTATGTCAATCGAAATAACATAATAGATTTTGGTTAAAATAGGCTAACCGGAAGTGGTACATTACTTGAAGTTGTTAACAGTTTTTCTTGAATAAAATGATTTTATTTTGATTTTAGAAATAAATGCTTCAAATAAAAGTTTTAGAGAATTTCTGCGTCTAGCACATCAAGTATTATTAAATTAGCCCTTTGTATAAGCGAGATATGTAAATTTAAAAATTATTTTTTTGTAATAAAGCTTGCTATGGATTAGGACAAAAACATAAAAGAATGTTCATGTCAAATTATGTTAAATACGTGCAATTTTATGATTCGTACAATAACAAACATATTTTTATTGTGAAATTAGTCATATTCATTGTTGTAATCAAATATTTCTTTGTTGTAATCAAAACTCTCTTTAAAAAGAACCGGGTTAGATTATGGTCGCTATATATCTTACTGTTTTGAAGTTAAAATTAATATTTTGTAATTTATTAAAAAAATATGTATAGTTTAATAATCGTACAAGGAAGTCGTGTGGTGTCCACATCCGATTTTTTATTTTCACAATGTAATTTTAGTTAATATTTCTGTGGATAATAAAAATACTCTAAATTTCCAGTAAAATTATTTCATAAACAAAATATGCAAATTGCACTTGACACTGATATCTTCTTCTTCTTTAGCTTTTCCCATTCGTTAGGGGTCGCTATTTTGCGTGTCGTTCTTATTCAGTTTCTATCTTTGGCCTTCCTCTGTTTCTTCAACCTTCTATTACTAAGCTATCCATTATTCTTCCAATATATTCTTCATCTCTCGTCATGACATGTACAAACCAATGTAATCGTCTCTCTTGTATCTTTCTAGAAACTTGTAATATTAGACTTATTTCCCTTACCGTATCTTTCCGTGTCTTCCCCAACATCTTTCTCAACATCCTCATCTCTGCCGTATTCATTTACTTTTCATTGTACTGACATCTGTCATTTTGAATTATCTGAATATATTAGCAGTTTCCATGGTTAGCATAGCTGGCTGATTTATGAAATTTAATATGTTTATAATTCTTTAACTCTATATCTATTGAATATGAAGTATAAAATACAATCAAATCGTATAAAGAATAATATATTCTTTAAGTTATAATACCGTTTCGGCTCGCATAACTTCAATACCACGATTCCATAAATTATATTTTTTCGTATTCCTCAAGTTTTCATCCAAAAGAAGAGGTAACTAGACTTTGGTTATAATTGGTCAACCAGAAGTACCCTCATTATATTGGTTTGAACATGTCATGGGTAGAGATGAAGAATATATTGGAAGAAAAATGAATAGCTTAGTAATACACGGTGAATAAACAAAGGAAAACCAAAGATAAGATGGAAGGACTGTATTGCGGAAAACTTGAGAGAAAAGGAACTGAATGAGAACGACACGTAAAATAGAAATGAGTGGAAGAAGAAAATGAAAAATAGCGACCCCTAACGAATGGGAAAAGCTAAAGAAGAAGAAGAAGATGTCAGTGTCACGTGCAATTTGCATAGTTTGCTTATGAAATTTACTGGAAATTTAGAATCTTTTCCAAGAAAATTAATGTATGGAATTTATACATAATACACAGGATCAAGGCTTCGAACCCGAACCAGAACCGAACCAAAACCGAAACCAAACCGTAACATTTTGGCGAACCCAAACCCGGAACCGAACCGGGTTTTAAAATTCGGGTTCAGGGTTAAGCTCCGGTTCAGGTTCATTTTGAGTACGAAATGTAAGCGTAATCGCAATACAGCCAATTATCGACGCCTGTGTTGTCTGTGAAAATTGTGTTTGTGTTCTTGTCTTGCATAAATTTTAGCTCGCATTTTAAATTATTTCTATATAGATTGTTATTCAAAAAACAGTAATTCAATTTTTATTAGGTCGAACCAAACCTGAACCCGGAATAAAACCGCAAATTTTATTAATATTTGAACCAGAACGGCACTCGAACCCATCTCTCAAAAAACAAATTAACCTGAACCTAAACCGAACCCAGTTTTTGGCGGGTTAGATGCCCTGCACAGGATTGATGAACGGTATTGTGCTGGCCACATCAGATATTTTTCTTAAGTCGTCCGAAATATTTCTAAAACATTGAAAGATAATGTTTCCATGTAAAAATTGGAAATATTTTTCAAGTTTCTCCATAAATTAAATATTTTATTAACCATAAATTTATGTATAATAGATACGGTGATACATATAATAATTTATTTAAATTTAGAAAGTGACTAATATCAAATTTATTATCCTTAAAAAAATGTCTATATCTTTAAGTTTCTGTTCTTTTATTAGATAACACTTTCTTACCAATTGTTTATTAATATATGTGCTTCCCATATATACATAACTGTACAACATGTAACAAATATATATTATTTAATATGTTATCTATACTATGACGTATCGCTACGTAATGAAGTACTTCACATACGTATAGAAATTCACATATGATATGTGTTTATGTCTTATCACGTATAGGTAAAGGTGAGGCTATACTTGAACTTGTAGTAATAAACTGATAGTGTTATAATAAAAATTTTAGGCTATAAATTCAACACGCGTTAGATATTAAATTGTTGCAAAAGTATATTATTAATATCGCAAATATTTTATAGGAGTCAAGCTAATATTTGTGCGAATATAATTGGGATGGGAGACCGAATATATTATGTATAAATACTGTAATAATATTAGCATAATATGCACATAAAATTTCTGTTATGTGCTCTACATATATTAAATATATTATCATATTTTAATACCTATAATGGCTGTGAACACTGATTGACTCTTTTATCATAAATACTTAATAATCATTCTTCTATGAGGGTCACGATGAAATTATTAAGAATAAAACACATATGATTCATTTTTTTACCTTCCGTTACCTTTAGGTAAGGAAGGTATTGTAATTAACATAGAGTTAACAGTCTATATGTTCGAAATAAATTATGAAAGTGTGAAAAGAAGAAGATTGGACACATACATCCACACACAGACACAGACATTTTAGAGACCTTAAAACGTGCTTATTCAATAAAATCTGGATATGCGATCTTTAGCATGAATCCGATACCTCTCTTAGCGAGAGGTAAAAAGTGAAACATTAAAGTCCTAGAACTTTAAAATGATATACAAAGTTATAGGACTTTTATCTTCATATAGAATTCTTTATTTAGGGATATTAAATTGTTCACCTCACACATAGGTGTCAAGTATTATAAGTTTTCATTCAAAACAAAGTCACTTATCTGCTCACGCCCTATAAGTAACGAATTTAACATTTCTTGTACTCACAAATAATTGAAATTGTATATTTTCTTTCGTTCTATGAGTGATTTTGTCCTACTCTTCTAATATGTTTAAAATTCTTCAAATTCATTGACGGTATTAGCGGTATTTCTTAAGAATATATGTAATATTACATACCTATAATTTAAATATAAATATTTAATTAATAATACAATAATATTAAATGTAATCGTACTTCCCAAAAAAATCTGATTTTTGACACTGACATTTTGCATTTATCTGTCAATTACAAACATTTAAATATCTCAACTGTTTTTTGGGCAACGAGATTTATTACAACAGATTATTCTATATTATTAATTATATACTATATAATAAAAGTTTTAAATGTGTCAGATAGACAATTTAATTTTCTTCAATATCACCAAGAAATATTTTCAAAAAGTAATATTTAGAATATTGTGCTATTTCCGGTTGTCGAATTGTTACCAAAACATTTTCAGCTCTTCCCATTAATGTCCGATTGAGAAATACGTAGTTAAACAAATATACAATCTTATAGTTTTTGAATAATCGTGCTTCTGGTGACTGGTGGGAGTTAGTTGTCAACCTGGCAGCTGACAGACTCTTTCTTCTTCTTGTTGTGGGCTATGCTAGAGCTACTACTACCATCTGTAGACAAGTTGAGAAGCTTGCGCTAAGCGCTAGGAATAAAAACTTATTAAATCATTTTAATATTACCTTGCAAAAATCTATAATATAACGGGTTTTTGAGATCACTATTCAACATAATAGCAATTTTATGTTGACACGAATAAAAATACTGAATTATTGACAAAACGTTTAGGTAACGAATGATTTTTCCAGTCGTTAAAAATAACGACATCGTTATCCTTTTTTCGTTATGTAGAATTAACAGAGTTATTCTGTAATATAACGTTATATCGTTAAAATAATAACGAAAATCGTTTAATGGGCTTATTCTGTAAACGTTCGTTATAACATTATGCATTGTTATATTGTTATTATAACGATAATCATGGGGTCTCATGGCCGTGTGCCTGAGTGTCTGATCGCGAATCTGGGGACCCGGGTTCGATCCCGACCGACGCCAAAAATTACATCGCATTTTAATGGCACAAAAATTGACCCCTGTGGCGCACTCTCCACGCCAGCAATGAGTGCCCGTGAGGTGACGCCTGGTAAGCGCCCACACGGTACAAATATTCCATCATTACCGATATCTGCGTACGAAGCAGATTGGCACACCCAGCAATGGGTAATATGCCGTGATGAAATATTTATTTATTTATTTATTTATTTACGATAATCATTCTGTAAACAATAATTTAATTCTACATAACGAAAAGAGCATAATGATATCGTTATTTTTTAACGACTGGAGAAATCATTCGTTACATAAACGTTTTGTCAATAAGTCAGTATTTTTATTCATGTCAAAATAAAATTGCTATTATGCTGAATAGTGATCTCAAAAAACCCATCATATTATAGTTTTTTACAAGGTAATATGTAATATTAAAATAATTTAATAAGTTTTTATTCTTAGCGCAAGCTTCCCAACTTATCTACAGATGGTAGTAGTATTTCAAGCATAGCCCACAAGAAGAAAGAGTCTGACAGCTGACAGGTTGACAGCTGACTGCCACCAGAACTGATCCAACCTAGAAGTTTTGTGAGTGATACGAATTATTTTAGATATTTCATTTAAAATTATAATTTGATTTTAGAAAATACAGTTCTTAACTTGATACAGGTACGAAAATACCGATTATCGTTAAGTAGATATAACGATTTCCATAATAACGATTTCATTGAGTGAATAATAGGCCTAATAATTATTGTTTACAGAATACCACTTTAACAATTGTCGTTATAATAACGATATAACAATGCATAATGTCATAACGAAGGTTTATAGAATAAGCTTATTAAACGATTTTCGTTATTATTATATCAATATAACGTTTTAACGATGCTTACCGAATAGCCCTATAAGTGGTTTGTTTTTAGCATGAAATTCAAAATGTATCGGTGTATCAATATTTCCGATTCCGTCATATCGATACACAATTTTTTTTTTTTTATTTCTAAATTTTCTGCGAGAAGAGAATACTTGATTGATAATTATAGATAAATAATAATAATTGTGTATTATAACTTTGAGTTTATAATTTCCTGTGATTCTGTATATCCTCCCTCGTGTCCTCCATTCCAATTTTTAAAGGTGGCAAACACATCATCTCCATCTTTTTGCATTCTCCGTAGCTATATAAACAACTTTACTAACACTACCACCAACACAGCTCGTCTTGTGTTATGATGTCAAGCGCCTCAGATTTCGGTGGGCCGCGTGTGTCTAAATCTAGCCGGCGCGTCTAAAATTAGCCGTGTGCTCGGCGACGCTACGTTTGCAGCGTCGTCAGCGCGACGTCCGACGTCGTACGGCCACGGCGCGTTATGTAAGCCAGAGCAAGAGCTAGTGGTTAATCCGAGACGTTGAGTCATTTGGTAATAAATGAGAACAGATGTGCACGGTGCAAAGAAAACTATGCGGGGACGGGTTTACAATCAAACAGATCAAGAATTCGGGATCATATGTTGGTGTAAAGGTGGTTTGGAATGGTATCTACATAGCCATGAAGGAAAACATACACTAACTCAAATGCTAAACGTTCCTTAAATTGACAATATTTCGATTTGTATTCCATTACTTTCCTAAGGGTCGCTTAATATAGTGAAAAAGATTAAGGGTCAATCTTACAATCTCTGGTTAAAATTTTAACTGTAAGTTAAATAAACAAAACCGAAACGAAATGAACTGTCAAATGAAAAATTTATAATTGCTGTCAGTAATCCGATTCAATATTGTTTATTTAACTGGCAGTTAAAATTTTAACAAGAGATTGTAAGATTGAGCCTAAGCAGAGGATTCACGTCATCAACCTGAAAAAAACCTAATAAAATGAAATATAACTTGTGGAAATTATTGGGTGTTATTTATTTTTAAAAGAAGAAGAAAAAAATCTGATGTGGCCAACACAATACCTCCCGTTTAATTTATTTTTTATTCATGTAAATACTTAAAATTAAATTAAATATAAATACCGGGTTCGACCCCGACCGACGCCAAATATTTCGAATTATAAAGGGCACAAAAATGACCTCTGTGGCAGACCCATATGCCGTGATAATATATTTATTTTACTTATTTATGTACTTACCTATATTTATTACTGGCTTGGAGAATGCACCACAGTGGTCAGTTTTGTGCCATTTCAAATTCTAAAATATTTGGCGTCGGTCGGAATCGAACCCGTTCCCAAGATTCGCGTGAAGTGAAATGCCTGCACGGAACAAATAAGTCATCATTATTACCGACATCTGCGTACAAAGCAGATTGGCTCACCCATCAATGGGTAATATGCTGTGATTATATATTATATGTTTTTATTATCTTACTTATAATTTTACATATTTACTTATTCTGGAAACTGTATTAAGTTCCTTTCCATATAATTATTGTTCCATTTACTATTTTCTTTATAAAACGTTAATATTATTATTTAAAATGATTAGTTCGTTGACATTGACATATATGTGTCAGTTACAAACATTTGAGATCTGAATTGTGTAACCATGTGTATGAGTTGTGTTTAAAACGTAGCCCCGGGATTAAAATTATAGATAGTTTTATAAATTTATTCATAAAATATATAGAAAAAGTATTTATGCAAACCTGTAGAAAATTTAATAATCTTTAATTTTTATATAACATAAATCTCGAAAAAATAACATTTAAAGGTATTTTTCGAAGAAAAACTATTTTGAGCTTCCAGTAAAGTGCCATTTTAGGTTATCTGATTTACTCCAAAATCTAATGGGTTCTTTCCATATAAGAGTAAGGTAGAAATACAAGGTTCCAAATTTTTATCTCTCCTCATGAATGTCCAAACCAATGTAATCGTCTCTCTTGTATCTCTCTAGAAACTTCTATCACTTGAGCCATTTCCCTTATCCTCTCATTCCTTATCCTATCTTTCCGTGTTTTCCCTAATATCCATCTCAACATCATCATCTCTCTGCCACATTCATTTTCTTTTCATTGACACTAGCATCTGTCTATTAGAATTTTCTTAATACACGGTAGCTGTTACCATGCTTATAACATAATGGCTGATTTAATTTCTTATATTTTTTTAACTCTATATCCATTGAATATGAAGTACAGTGTTCAAAAAAATTCCTAACTCGGAGTAGGCTATGAACAAGGAAACGTATATCAATTTAAAAGTATTTAATTAAATATCAGTTTGATACGAGATATTGTCAAAAATGTTATCAAAACAAATCAAAGCGTTTCTTTTTGAATCTTATTTTAGAAATGGAAATAAATCAGAAAATTAAAATTACATTTCAAGATCCATTTTAAATAATGATCAGACATACGTTTCTTTATTCATAGCCTACTCCGAATTAGGTATACTCGTAAAATACAATCAAATTTTATAGATACTAGAGCCTACGCGTTAAACACAACTCCATGGTTACACAGTTCAGATCTTAAATCTATGTAGCTAAATATATGTCACTGTCAACAAACTAAGCATTTCAAATAGTAACGTTTTATAAGAAAATAGTAAATGGAACAATAATTATATGGAAAAAACTTAATACAGTTTCCAGCATAAGTAAATATGTAGGAATATAGCTAAGTAATAAAAATATATAATATATCATCACGGCATATTACCGATTGTTGGGTGAGCCAATCTGCTTTGTACACAGATGTAATAATGATGACATATTTGTACCGTGCGGGCGTTTACCAGGCGTCACTTCAAGCGAATTTAGGGAACCGGGTTCGATTCAGGCCGACGCCAAATATTTTAGAATTTTAACTGGCACAAAATTGACCTCTGTGGTGCACTCTCTACGCCAGCAATGAATCTATATTCATATAAATATAAATAAATAAATATATCATCACGGCATATTACCCATTGCTGGGTCTGCCAATCTGCTTTGTACACTGATTTCGGTAACGATGATGTCACCTTACGAGCACTTATTGCTGGTGTGAAGAGTGCACCACAGGGGTCATTTTTGTGCCATTTAAAATTTAATTTAATTGTAAGTATTTACATGAATAAAAATTAAATTAAACGGTAGGTATTGTGTTGGCCACATCAGATTTTTATATATTATTTGTATCAGGGCAACATGAGAGCATCGTATTTTACTTTTACCTGCATAATTTTATATGAAATATGAAAATATTAGTTGTATTTTGGGGCATACAATAATTTACATCATATATATTAAAAATCAATAAACAATTGTGTATAAACTTTATCCGTTTAAGGGTAGTTTTCCGTATTTGCTACCATCTGCTGCGATGTATACCCTCCTTTACCAAATCATTACTTGCGTCTACGTCACGGGAGTGGGGATAACTGCACTCCCATTGGTCGAGTGCTCCCTACTTCCTAATACGGCACCTCTCATTCATAAACTGTTCACTGTTGGTGCTCGCCTCAGTCAGTTATCGTTGGTGTCAGTGCGCGGAGACTCCGTCGAACCTCCACGATGACTATGGACGCGCTAGAGCCCCTCCAGCCCCAAGTGCACGTCCATGGGTTCCTGCTGGCCGAGTCGGCCACCTTCAACGTGTTGAGTTTCGATTTGTACAAGGGCGGGGAGGTGAATGGTTGTAGCCCGGCGCCCGGCCTGCAGGCCCCGCAGGAAAGGGAGGATAACCAGCAGGATTTGAATACTCCGGTCACTACGAGTGGGATGAATTTCTTTGGACCCTCGACTGTGGTGGAGCCGCCGCCAATTACAGGTGGGAATGGGATGGGTTGATGGGATAGTGGGTGGTGATACAACCTGTTTGTTTGTTTGGAATTTGCCCGCCAATATTCCAATTTAGATTTAATTATTTTTTTATTAATGGTTTTATTATATTTTATTTAATTTATTTAAATTTTACATGGTTCTCAATAACAGTTATCGGTCTTTGAGATTTGTATTTAATTGGAAATTGTATTTTATTTATTATATTTGAAAATCAACACCTCCTACTATTATATTATTAAATAAATTTAATATATACATAAAACAAATAAAATAATTGTTTGAATTTCATTTTATTTTAAATTTTTATTGATCCGTACTTTTTTATTGTATTTGAAACTTTAATAAATAACTTCTAATATTTTTTTAAATTTTATATTATACAAATAAAAAAATGTTTTGAATTTGAAGGGCCAATCTTAAGTTCTACGGTTAAAATTTTAAACAAAACTGAAACGAAATGAACTGTCAAATGACAAATTTATCATTGCTGTCAACGATTTAATATTGTTAATTTAGGTTAGGTATCTTGAAATTAAAATTTTAATTAGAAACTTTAAGATTGGGCCTAAAAGAAATTTATATATCTATATTTATTGTATTTGAAAGTCTTCTATCTTATATTATTTAAATTTAATTTAATATAAAGTGAAATATTATTTAATTTTCAATAATATGTTCTATTTTTTGTAAATTTGTGCCTGAATTAAACATTATACCTACTTACTTTAAACTATAAATACAACAATACTCATAGAATATTTTGCTTCACATTTATAGCTAACAGTATTGTCAAAACAACTATCCTCTATAAGTATCAATAAAAAAGCATAGTTTGTTGTCATTGCCATACATTAATTTTCAACAATACTTAGTACCTAAAGTGTAGATTCTAGTATATAACACATAATTCATGCTAAAAATAACTATTTGGAAAAGTTTCTAGCAAAATTTGAACATTTCAAAATACAAGTAAAGCTGTCAAAAACAAGTATAATACCTGTAATATTATTAAGGTTAAATTTTTCGACTGTTGGTGTAGATTCTTACAAAATCGTAGAAAAATTCGCAAAAATACATTCACATCTGTTGCTCACAAATTTGACAACAGAATAAATAAATGTATTGTGAGATCTTCCTTGATGAAAGTATAAGTGTTAAACTGAAACGTCGGTTTTGTGAGAATAAATGCGGCATGACTGAAATTTAAACGAATTGTTGACACCTAACCTAACCTACAATATTATTTTGAAGTTTGGTGATACGAATATGAGGATGTTTTTGCCACCTTTATAATAATAATCACATACCGTCGCATGAGTGTGACTCTAACTTTAACAACTCGATTCATATAATAACATGAAATTATATTAATAGAATACTCGTGTATTATTTTTTGAATTGCTCACACAAATTTTAATAAATTTTGATTTGTCATATATATGCAAAACTTATTTGGAACACTATCTCAAAATAATTAAGAGGCTCTACGGAAAAAATCTATACTTTAATGACAAAATGTCGCATTTGAGAAAAAAGTAAAACAAAATTAGTACAAACCCCTAATAGTACTTTATTGATAACAACTTTGAGAATATGGGAAGTGCGCTTGGTATGCCGCATCGATATAGGTTTAAATTCGATGGATTGGGCATAAAACGTATAAACACCCCTGGGTCATAAAACTACAAAAATAGTCGAAACCACAAATTATTGCTTTAAATTTGTAAAGTCCAAGAAAATTGTTTTTGACGAATAGTCCAACTTTATTGTATACGAGCCCAAATTTATAATTTTCAACAAATTATAAAACCTACACAAATGTTTAGAAATTTCTGCTACTGAACTGTGTAACAATGGATCATAAGCTCCGAGATATAATTTTTATATTACTTTATAAATTTATCCATAAAATATATAGAAAAAATATTAGTGCAAACCTGTAGAAAATGGATAATCTTTAAGTTTTATAATAACAAATTGCGAAAAAATAACATTTAAAGGTGTTTTTTGAAGAAAAACTATATTGAGCTTCAAGTAAACTGCCATTTCCGGTTATCTGATTGACAACAAAATCTATTGACTTCTTTCTATATTAGAATAAGGTAGAAATACAAGGTGTCAAAATTTTCTGAACGATAGTATTTGAATTACAGCGTAAAGAGGATCCACACACACACAGACATCATCGTGAAAATGTTAAAATGGATTTTAGGGACGTGGTAATTTACTAAAATCTCGACATGCGATTTTTAGCACGATCCTTATACCTCCCTTACCAAGGATAGCGGGAGGTAAAAATAAAAATTAGTTATATTTGAATTTATGTATGTATCATATTTTGAAAAAACCAGATATATTTTTAAAATTTTGACTAGTATTTAAAATAATTTTGAATACTAGTCAAATAGGTTTATTTATTTTTTGCACGATTGGTTTTTTAACGTTTACCGATAGGTTTTATTTACAAATTACTAATCGGTAAGTGATTGTAATTACTTACCGATCAGGAGGAGATACGGTATGTTAATAAAAACAAGTCAAAATAATTTTCAAATCTTATTGATTTTGTGCGTCGATCGAGCAAAAAACCTAATAAGCATTGCGGTCAGTACCGGTATCGGATATATCTATTATTAATTTGTTCAAATTTCGCGGGAACTGTATTATAACCTCAAACCAACTTCGTTATATTGAAGTAGCGTCATTTAGCGCCTTTGTAAGGTTAGAAAAAACATCTGTATCTACTCAATGTAGTAGTTTATCGCATAGCTTCAACCCAAACACACACCCACATCACTATCTGAATCTCCATGAATGAACCCTCAACATTTCCACGGCCACCTTCTGATCCCTGACCTTGGTGGTACGTAACGCAATGGCACCGGCACGGCATCGCATTGCACGCCCGGGAATCAATACTTCATTCATGCGGGCGTCGCGATGGATGGATCGATGCGTGCTGTGCTTGGTGTAGGCACAAAACAAGCGCGGTCGCGCTGCCTGCCGTCGCTAACAGCCTGCTGGTCTCCTAGTCCCGACTCAGCAACAAGTGAGCTGTCGTAGTGGAAAAACAGACATGACTTGGGAAAGGAAGAAGGAAGATGATTCAGATGATCAGAGAGATGATGAGAAAACAGTATGGGATGGATGATAGATGTTGAATAGTTGGAATTAAAACAATATTGGAATATGAAAGTTATTAGTTGGATTATTAGATTATTCTAAGTTTGTAATATACTACACTATCATTAAAATTATATTGGCATTTACTAACATGATTAAACAAATTAATAATATGCCTCAGAATAATGTAGAAGAATCTTGAAGAGAACCTATAATAATTTTGATGTAAGGCTCCAGTTCAGAGCGCATGATAAGTGTTTGAAAGGTTAAGAGCTCAGTGTGGTTTATAAAAAAATTATTTATAAAATCTTTCCGATGATCGATTCCGACTATGGATGACCATCCTCGGATCGAGAGCGTCAAGAAAAGTTAGAGTAATGTAATGAATTCATTTCCATCTCTTGACTATTACACATGTTTGTATAACATATTCAAACTTCATCAATTTTCCAACTAATTTCAACAATATTAACATTACTCTAACTTTTCGACGAGACTCGTAATATTAATATTACAATATTCTAGTACGTAAACCTTCAATTAAGTAGGTACTGAAAAAGTTATAAAATTTGTTTACTATGATTAAATAATAAAAATAATATAATTGAGCATTGAAAGAAAAACCAATAACTTTTAAATATATTGACCATGTAGAAACGACCTTTAAAATAGAAAATAATAAAATAAAATTACCCCTAACCTTTAATTTCTCTTTTCTCATACATGTTGATTAATCTTAACCACTCCCTGATAAAAAAAGGAGTGTAAGATTTAAGACTTCTGACATGTTGAATGATCTTCACTTTCCTCTCTTAATAATAATAACCGCATATCCAGATTTTAATGGTTAAGCACGTTTTAAGGCCCCTACAATCCGATTTTAATATTTTTACCATGATGTGTGTATGTGTGTGTGTGTATATGTAGCTCGGTTGGGAGGACGATTTCTAAAAACTATAATACTTGATAACTTGATATCTGTTTAACTACGTACATATTTATCAATCGTACATTACTGGGAAGAGTTGAAAAGGTTTTGGAAATAATTAGACAACCGGAAGTAGCAGATTCTTAAAAAAAATCTTCTAAATATATATTTTTTTTGGAAAATTTATTTTCTTGCTTGTATTAAAAAAGAGTAAATTCTCTATCTGATACATATAAATACTTTATTATATCTTTAATCGATTTAGAGATAAAGATACATAAGGTATATAATAATCTGTTGTAATAAATCTCACAGCACAAATAAAGCCATGGAAACCAATTGAAAAATGAAAAAAATTAATAAATGTCAGTGTCAAAAATTCAGAGACATTACTGAAGATTTTTTTGGGAAGTACATACATTATTTCTTTATTGTATTAATAGTTAAATATTTAAAATTATAGGTATATTACATATACCCTTCAAAAACACTGTCAATCCCGACAATTAATTGGAAACCTTTCGAAAAATTCGAAGAGTAGGATAAAATTTCTTCATAGAAAGTCACTCTGACATGGGCTCCCATATCTGCTTGTTATGGCCAACAATATCACATGACTGCTCGTGCCTTATACTTATGTAAACAAAAACGGAAGTGGCGAGAGGTATTGTGCTGGCCACAACAGATTTTTTATTCTAAAATTCGAATAAGTACATTCTATATTATTAGTAAATATGATTTTCTGTTCATATATCTGTATATATGAAACACAGTAGCAATTTAAAAGTATACTATGTTTGAATTGGCGCCAAATTACACTGCCTGTGACGTCCAAGAAATACTAGCCAATGATTGAACCGGAAAGATAAAAATTTAAAATTATTTAATATTTCCTATTTAATTATAAAAATGATCTTCATAGAATGAAACTTTTATTTTATAAGTGGTTTATGTTTAGTTAATACATTACTAAAACTATTTTTTATCATTATTATTAGCAATTATATTAGCCTTAGTTTTTATAATATTCAATCTTTAAAACAGTAGTCTACCCTGTTTATTATTGTGACATAATAACTGACATTTTCTTTCTGTTTGTTGCAGGTTCACTAGACCCAGAAGACATATCCCTCGACCACCCCTCCTGCCACAGCAGTCCAGCCCCTGTGCCTCCTGCAGCTCCTGCCGATCCTTCCGGCGGGGACTCCCGCTCCAGTCCTGCAGACGCACCTCCAGGTTCACCTATGTACCCGCGACATCGCTACCCGCCTACCACCAGCCCCATGCAGCCTTGGCCTACACCAACCCACACTTGGCAAAGCCCGCAGCAGTACGAAGAGCACATACTACCCCCCAGCTACCCAATAGAGATACCCCAACAACAACAGCAGCAAGATTTGTACAGTAGGGTACCTCAACCGAAATACCAATGGTTGGAAACGGGGCAGCAACAAGAATTTATCCCTAAGCAAGAAATAGAGTTGAGTCCACCACCTCCTCAGCATAGTTCGGGTAATGCTGCACAATATTCGGTACAACTTGCAGAGTATAACCCTTCAACCAGTAAAGGGCACGAAATTTTATCGCAAGTATACCAACAAAGTCCTGTTCCTTTAAAATTAGTACCGGTAAAACCTAGGAAATATCCAAACAGGCCCAGTAAAACTCCTGTTCATGAAAGACCATACGCATGTCCTGTAGAAAACTGTGACCGAAGGTTTAGCCGTTCAGATGAACTCACAAGACATATAAGGATACATACCGGCCAAAAACCATTTCAATGTAGAATATGTATGAGATCTTTTTCCCGATCTGATCACCTAACAACTCATATCCGCACGCATACCGGCGAAAAACCATTTAGTTGTGATGTCTGCGGACGCAAATTCGCCCGATCAGACGAAAAAAAGCGCCATGCAAAAGTACACCTCAAGCAAAGAATGAAAAAGGAATCAAAAATGTCCACAGCAGCAACAACACCTCAGCATCAACCCTTGATGCACTTAGGGGAAGGGAGTCTTCAATTGCCGGCCACGACGGCGCTATGAGAAAGGCCTCCAACACCCAATAATGGGTGTGTGCTGTTGATCCAAGACGACTGTGATCTGGGGGATGGACAGTTGATCTATTTACACATAGAAATAGATCAACCAGTGATTGAACAGTTGTGAACAGTGACTTTTAATGAATTGAAGATGTGGTAAGAAAAAGAAGATTAGGAAATGCTGCACTCAAACCAGAACAAAATATACGAAATAGTTCAACAAAATCTATTTTGCTGATTCTACCACCCCTCTGTGTATATTTATTTATTATTTCCTTTTCTTTTCGGTCTAGTTTGAGTGCGGCATATCAAAGTTAGCGATGAGAGTTGTTTATAAGTAAGAGAGCTTTACTAAAAACTCGTGTGTCCCACGTTGCCAAATAACCCCGTCTTTAGTAACCGTACTAGCTAAGTCTAACAAACATTCCAGTTGCCAGTCCCAATACATAGGTTTTGTACTGATAGAAATGGGTTGATTGAACCTTAAAATGGGTGGAAAACCCTGACGCATACGACCTTTCAGAGAGGAGAAAATATTTGACTAAAATATGTTTGCTTCAGCAAAATTTTCTTTTCTAATTCTTCAAATTTGGTGTTTTTCACATATCACTTTTGTACTGAGGCTCTCATTTATAAGATCCATAATTATACAAAATTTACTAGCTATGAAAATATAAGAGTAAAATATATAATGATATATTTTAAAAAACTAAATGAAGTCAATTATCATTAGAAATTATACATCGTACTTTAAAAGTAATCTATGTGCACATATATTGTCAATGATATATTTATTTATTAAAAAATCAAATTGATATTATGTATACGAATCTTGTTATGAATTTAAAATTATAGTGTTACAAATTTTATATGGACATGATTTAAAATATAAAAATAAATGTCTAAAAATTATTTTTTTTTTCAAACTGTACATTAGACGACTGCTGCAACAAATTATCTAGTTATATAACAAGTAAAGAAAAATATACTTTTACGTCGTGTTGCAGAAAAAATATTTTCTACTATTTTTTGGAAAAATTTAAAAATGTTACTGTTAATATTTACAATAAATAAAGAGGGCGGAACAATAGTACTTTTCCACACTGAATGCAGAAAAATATTTATGTAACAAATAAAACCATACCAAAGCAAATTTGGAAAACGGTCCGCCCTGCGGCGAGTTTCACAGGGGACGAGTACAATAACAGGCCTTACGAAACATGTTTTTATATTATTTTTTCTATTGAGGTATTTCTATAATTGTTAGATTTTCAAAAATGCAACTTGTCAAAAATATAGCTTGGGTGTTTTTTATGTTGGTAACGGTTCCCGCTGACAATTTCAACTTCACGGATGACAATTCATTGTTGACTGACAGCAGTTTGAGGTTATATATCATTCATCTGTCAGTTTTAAAAGCATACCACCTCTAGGAAACGAAAAAGCGCCTTAAACAATACGAAATGAAGGTCTTTTTCAAATAGTAGTAGAAAAGCAAATTGCGAATTTCTCCGTGAAACGAACAATATAATAAAAATTACCAAGTTACGTCTAGTTTTACTATGATACTACTTCTGAGTCAGCTTCCATGAAGACATCCAGCACAACAAGTAACCACAGACGCGTTTCGCACTTATTGGTGCTCTTCAGTGTGGTGTAACCTTCTTCTGACGATGGCTTCATGGAAGCTGACTCAGAAGTTGTATCCTAGTGAAACTAGACGTAACTTTGTAATTTTTATTATATGAAATTTTATTCTCTGAATCTGTCATTTATTAAGAAAAAACATCTTGACAATGTGGCGCCATTAACCTGAAACTTTAATAACTGGCCTTGTTATATTTTGTATATTAAATATAAATATAGTATCCGTGTGGTGCTGTTTCCACCACAGCTTTGAGAGCCCGCAAGGTGACGCCTGGTAATCACACTGTATGGTACAGATCTGCAATTAATTAAAGCAGAAAAATTGGTAAATCAATAAATTTATCATTATATTTTTTACCTATATTATTGAATTATTTTCTCCTTAATTTCGGAAGGTCGCGTGCGTATCCTAAACATATGTGGTGCTTCCCACATTAAAAAGCAGCATACAAACGTTTAGGCCTAAGTCAAAGGACAAGAGATCTAAATATGTATTTGTACATAGTGTTAACCTGAACCTTTATGTGTATATATAGTTCCCTAAGAGATTATTTAATGACATTGTTAAATTCGGCTGTTTTGTTGTTGACAACCACGAACTTCACTTGGAAACGAACAACAAATAAATAAACAAAGTTCGTTTTTGACTGAGGGACATCATAATACAACACTATTATGCGGGATTCTTTCTTGAACTTATAAATTTTGTATCAAAATTGAGGAAAGAATTTTGCATCGCCAACGACGAAACACAATGTGAAGATAGGTAAATTCATCAAATAATGGAACAATATATTGAAAAGTGCGCCCACTACGGTTCATATCAAAATCGAAAACAAATGCAGGGCGTTTCACTACTTAGGGGACAAACTTCATGGGCATATAGTACTAACCAAAACGAGTAAAAAAAAGCTTAATTAATATTGTATCTTCAATAGTTTTCGAGATATAAGGCAGTGAAAATTGAGATTTACATCCCGTAAAACTCATCTCTACTAACTCGAAAACTATAAGAGTTATGACTTCAATTAAATGAGACTATTTGAGAGATGAGACTACGTTTAACTCGACTTTTGAAGCCGCTTGAATGGGTTGTATGTTTTACACCTTACAAGTCTTTAGAATCAGAGATATGATTTTTTAAAAGTTGTCTAATTTTAAATATTTGGACGCTGACGTCGTGGCTACGTCACGGCTTAGCGGATGCGGCAGTAGCGCTCTACCGGTTGTGTTTGGAACTATGTTTGGGTTATCACTTGTCAGTTTGATTTTGTGACAGCAACATATTGTTAACTAAAAACATATTTCATACAACTTTTGGTATTTATTTTAATAAATGTTTCATTTACATACCTTTACTATTAACTCAGCTGTCACGTGTCATAATTTTAGGTTAGTTTGTTTACAACAGCAAACGGAAATCACGTGGACCGTTGTGTGTGTGAGAGAGAAAAGTCGCCTATTTCATGTTATTTTATATTACTATATTTATTAAATGAGACAGATTTAATTTTTTTTTTTAAATGACCCCATTTAGTTTCAATCTTCGAAATAAACAATTGAGATTAATATTTAGTAATCTTATTGGTTGTTCGCACTTAGTAAAATTGTCTAAAAAACAAAAAGTGATGAAGAAACAATTTTTTAACGTTTTTGAAGACAAATGACAAATTTTATATTTTGAGATATATCCAGCATGCTCATATACCTGTCTGTCTGCATAGTCAAGTATTTAACTATATTTTTTTTAATCGATATGAATTTAAAGGGGGTGTAAACCAAAAATCAAAACTGTAGTACGAAAAATTCTAAAAAACGCGCCCGCCGCTTGTGACGTCATACCGACATCGGCCGGTATTGGCAGTATATGCGTATACGTCTTAAACAGAAGCAGTCTCCTTTATAATTATTACGTGGTTGTACCTTTAATCAAGGACGTGCAACTGAATCCGAACCTGAACTGAAAACCCGAATTAACCCGAATGTTTGATGAACCGAGCCTTTATTTGCCAAGGTCAATAAACCCGAACCGAATTTAAATCGTTTTAAATTTAGATTTGGTTCAGAGGTCAATTAAATATACAATTAATACAAAAAATTAAATGGGATTTAAAAATTAATAAATATAATCATCTTCTTGTATTTGTAATCATTTATTTAATGCATGTAAAAACGAATAATAGGTAAAATTTTGTGGTAACTTTGACCAATATTTAATTTTCAAATCTAATAAATTAGAAATTGAATAAAATTTTATTGTATTTTTATAGTCTATTTACTGGCGTGGACAAAATTTTGTCAGTTTTTCTTCGATTCTAACAAAATGGCCTCTTTCTCGGAAACAGATGAAGATCATACCTATGTAGATTAACTTTTTTTAACTCATTTTGGTCAGTATACAGGATGTTAATTAAAAACCTGGCCATATAAGCGTTTAACATGGGAAATTAGTTTTTCCTTGCCCAAAAGTTCCCAAATTATTTTAGGCAAAAATGCATTAAATAAATGTTGTAGAGAATTAAGCTCTGCACCCAAGTTAATAATAAGATTTTATTTTTGACATTTAATAAGCGAGCTAATCAATTCTAAAGTTTTTTGAAGATTGCTGATTTATAGCGATAGCCATGCAAGTCAAACAAAATTTGTCCACCATTTTAAAATCTGAAGCTTTTCTTCATGAGAAAACTGTTAAATACTTTTAAAGAAATATGTTATTGAACGAAAATCACAAAACACAAACTTTTTTTGAAAGATGGCATACCATTGTTCGTAATTTTGTTTGAGTTCCATGGCTACCGCTATAAATCAGCTATCTCCAGAAAAATTTAAAATTGATTTTCTCGATTACGAAATGTCAAAATCTTATTACTAATTTGGGTGCAGGATTTAATTCTCTACAACATTTATTTGAAGTATTTTTGTATAAAATAATTTGGGAACTTTTGCGCAAGGAAAAACTGACTTCCCATGTTACCTATGGCCAGGTATTTAATTAATACACTGTATATACCCTTGAAATTTATATATGTGATGAAGCAACGACTTGTACGGCTAGTACTTGGAATGGTGACCGCCTTGGATTATCGTATACTATTTTGTAATAATTAAAACAAACTCAAAAAATAAAAGTGCCATATTTTAAATTAATATAACATTTTCAAATAATAATCTTATCTTGCTTGAATCGCTGACGTATTAGTCAAAACACTTTAAAATTTCTATTTCTACATAAACTATCGCACTAAAATTCACTGTTTAGTGCCCAGAAGGTGCAAATATGTCACCATCAATTATCTCGATGAATTTATCTATCTTTGTGTGTGACGTCAATGGTCCTTCTCACATTGTCTATTTTTATATTCTATGATAGATGTTTCTATATATTCCAAAGGTGTTAAAGTTTTGAATCTCTGCTCAAAGACCTTAACTACTTTGGATGTACGTTGTAAGCAAACAGGCTGTTGTATATGAATGTGATATTTGAATATGGGACGTTGAATCAGATCTATTTATTTGTACGTGTCCGTTAATGTTATATGTGGTTGTAATCTTCACTTCATAAATATAACTGACATTTTAAATTAAATATTTAATGAATTATTTATTTATATGTGTGATGGCCTTGAAGTATCGGACGGTACTATACAAGACTAAAATATATACCTATATCTTCCTATCCACATATATTTTTTGTGTTATCTATTTTCATATATTTTATAGTTTAAATTACAGATAAAATAGTGCATACATTCTACTTAAAATAAATGGTAAGTATCTAGTTACCTTCCATCACCTATAGATAAGGAAGGTATTGTTTTTGGTATACTACAACTAGCAAAAAATCTGTTGCGGCTAGCACAATACCTTCCGTCATTCTCGTGTATAATGTATAAATTCCATAATTTTTCTTACAAAAGATTCTAAATTTCCAGTAAAATTATTTCATAAACAAACTATTCAAATTGCACTTGACACTGGCATCTTCTTCTTCTTTAGCTTTTCCCATTCGTTAGGGGTCGCTATTTTTGCATGTGGTTCTCATTCAGCTCCTTTTCTCTCAAATCTTCCGCAATACAGTCCTTCCATCTTATCTTTGGTCTTCCTCTGTTTCTTTAACGTCCTATTACTAAACTATTCATTCTTGTTACAATATAATTCTTCATTTCTCCTCATGACATGTTCAAACCAATGTAATCGTCTTTCTTGTATCTTTCTAAAAACTTGTAACTTGTAGAGTTATTTTCTTACCGTATCTTTCCGTGTGTTCCCCAATATCTACTTCAACATCCTCATATCTGCCACATTAATTTACTTTTTATTGATACTGACATCTGTCAATTTGAATTATATGAATATATTACTAGTTCCCAAGTTTGGCATAGCTGGCTGAATTATAAAATTTAATTTCTTTAAAATTCTTTAACTCTGTATCTGTTGAATATGAAGTATAAATTGTAATCAAATCGTATAGAGAATAATATAATCTTTAAGTTATAATAACGTTAAATTGTCAATAAATCAAATTTAACTGTTAAATCTTCAAATGAGACTACTTCCGGTTGACCAATTATAACCAAAATCTAATCAGTTGTTCTTCTGGATGTAAACTTGAGGAATACGAAAAAAATATAATTTTTGGAATCGTGGTATTGAAGTTATGGAATCCGGAACTTTTGTCACACACACAGCCACACATACATACAGACATCATCGTAAAAATGGTAAAATCGTATTATATGGACCCTAAAACGTGCTTATTCAGTAAAAACTCATCACTGAATTTTTTGACCAAAGACAATACCTTCCTTACCTAAAGGTGACGGAAGGTAAAAATCTGATGTGGCCAGCTCAATACCTTCCGTCAATCCTGTGATTATGTACAAATTCCATACATCAATTTTCTTGCAAAAGATTCTAAATTTTTGGTATTTTATGATTCCCTTTCTCGGCAACTGAATTCCATACTCCTGATAACAAATAAACCACATGAAATAAGAAAATCATGAAATTTTGGAAGAAAAATTATGACATTTGTCAGTTATGGACATAATTAATTGGGTCATTTTGACACGGGTCCCTATATCTGCTTGCCAAAGTTAGCAAAGTCACGTCACTGCACGCGCCCTATACTTAAATTTTTTTGCAAAAGATCTTATATTTCCAGTAAAATTATTTCATAAACAAACTGTGCAAATTGCACTTGACACTGATATTTTCTTCTTCTTTAGTTTTTCCCATTTGTTACGGGTCGCTATTTTTTATTTTCTTCTTCCTCTCATTTTTGTTTTGCATGTCATCCTCATTCAGTTCCTTTCCTCTCAAGTCTTCCTAAATACAGTCCTTCCATCTAATATTTCGTCGTACTATGTTTTTAAGAATACATTTTTTTAAAAAAATATTGGAACATTTTGTAAATTTATATTAATTATCCTATTTTTTTACTATAAATTTAAACAGGATCGTGCTAAAATTTCTTAAATAAAACTACCTCCTTCCTTTCCTGACGTCACAGTGATGTATTCACGTTCATTACCGACAAAGTATTACACCTAGTAATGGGTAAAAGTGATGATATATTTATTTTATTTTAATAGTTTATTATTTATGGGGATTCTTTTTAATAAATGTTTAAATAAGCAAAAGATACACTTACAAAATTGAAGTCACATGAAAGAGAAATTTTTATATTGTCAAATATTATGAACAACAAAGTTATGTTTGATTTGTAATAAAATATGTAAAATTGATAACAATTTATTGAATAAATTAAATTTATTAAAGATGTTAATTTATTCTTTCTGTAATACCAGTTCTTGAATTGTTGGTAAAACAAATTGTTATTACATTTTTCATTAAAACAATAAAACGATTGACAGATAAAACAATAATTGCTCGCTAATCACTTAATCATTTGTTCATGCTACCAGCCATTGTGTTTTGTAAGACTTTAAATAAGTATTACTTGAATTTATTTAACCCTTTACATACAGGTTGGTCTAATACTTTAGAAAAAAATTAAATGGCATATACTGCATATATATTAATCATAAGTCAGATATTTATTTTAAAATTCGTAAAATTAAAGGCTTGGTTCTTAAAGTTTATATTTTTAATGCCACTGGTTGACACGATTTTTTACATTTTTTAATAACAATAATTTATTTGTTATTCTACACTAGTAAAGTGAATAAATAATTCATTATGATTTTTATTTAAATTTCGTGTCGACCAGTGAAACTACAGAGCGACTCCTAACAGACAAGTTCGAGCTAATATTAAGACCGGCGTTTGTTGTTTATTATTGCTGTCTTTTGTCAGTGTATTTGTTACCTACAAATGAGAATGTCTTCTGCTCGTATTAAGTGCAATTCTCGTGAAAAACTTCTAAATTTTTAATGTGTGATGGTTTTCAGTGGACTAAATAGTGAGATAATTGAAATTTTGTCCAATAAACGTTCCTAGTCGCAGTGGTGGGTGATTTCCTGAGATGCTGAGATCTTCGATGCCTCTGTTGGCCAAATTGGATTGACAGTAGGCGAGGTTGGTCCAACATTTATCTCATTTTATTTTATAATTCTTCTACAGCTTATTAATATTAGTTAATCTGTCAATAATTGTCTCACCGAGAATATCTCAGCTCAAACACACCTGTTTGTACAATAGGTGTAAAATAGATAGTGAAGAAAATAGCTATTTGACTATTTTTTTTAACCAGTCTGCATATTATATACAGTATTTTTTTATAGATGTCCGATCAAGGTTATTTGTATCATAAACGAATAATCAAATTGGCATACATTTATCTCTCTTCTTTACAAAGGCTATAAGCGTGTGCGATAAGGATGAATATAACACGTTTGTCTTTCAAAAATTCATATTGTTTCGACTAAGTTAGGACATTCCAATTTAAAACGATGCTCGTTGTTGATAATATTTTCGCTGTAACGTAAGCTTATATATTAATACAGATACTTTACCTTGATTCATAGCCGTACGAATTACGTTATTTTCTGTCAGTATCACTGACACTGACATTGTGTCAGTATCTTATTTTTCATATATTTGGTTTTACATTTGCTAATAAACTTGATTTATTTTTGAATTTTGAATGCTTTTATTGTAACATATATTTTTATAATAATAAAATAACAGTAGTATCTTATGTACCCTCATAAAAACTAAGCAAACGACACTATTGAATTTGTCAGAATGGGCGGAGCAAAAATCTGAATTCATACAATTCGTAGATAACCTTGATCGGACATCTTTCAAAAATTTTACTGTACATGTATTTACGATTATATATAGTATATCAAAATAAATTGCATATTGGATTTATTAACAAAAAAAAATCGAGAAATCTCGTCGAGAGAGACTCTATTGTTCGAGACGAGAAAAAATCGAGACGAGATTTAATATCTTATCTTTTAAACGAAACGAGACGAGACAATGTAGTTTCCCGTCTTGATCGTCTCGTCTGAAACACTACTTTTAAGATGAATAATATAAACCCAAATGAAAAAAAATCTGTTGTGGCCAGCACAATACCTTCCGTCATTCTCGTGGATAATGTATAAATTCCATATTTTTTCTTACAAAATTATTTCATAAACAAACTATTCAAATTGCACTTGACACTGGCATCTTCTTCTTCTTTAGCTTTTCCCATTCGTTAGGGGTCGCTATTTTTGCATGTCGTTCTCATTCAGTTCCTTTTCTCTCAAATCTTCCGCAATACAGTCCTTCCATCTTATCTTTGGTCTTCCTCTGTTTCTTTAACGTCCTATTACTAAACTATTCATTCTTGTTCCAATATAATTCTTCATTTCTCCTCATGCCATGTTCAAACCAATGTAATCGTCTTTCTTGTATTTTTCTACAAACTTGTAACACTAGAGTTATTTCCTTACCGTATCTTTCCGTGTATTCCCCAATATCTACTTCAACATCCTCATATCTGCCACATTAATTTACTTTTTTTTTACTGTCAATTTGAATTATATGAATATATTACTAGTTCCCAAGTTTGGCATAGCTGGCTGAATTATAAAATTTAATTTCTTTAAAATTCTTTAACTCTGTATCTATTGAATATGAAGTATAAATTGTAATCAAATCGTATTGAAAATAATATATTCTTTAAGTTATAATAACGTTAAATGTCAATAAATCAAATTTAACTGTTAAATCTTCAAATGAGACTACTTCCGGTTGACCAATTATAACCAAAATCTAATCAGTTGTTCTTCTGGACGTAAACTTGAGGAATACGAAAAAATTATAATTTTTGGAATCGTGGTATTGAAGTTATGGAATCCGGAACTTTTGTCACACACACACACAGACACACATACATACAGACATCATCGTAAAAATGGTAAAATCGTATTATATGGACCCTAAAACGTGCTTCTTCAGTAAAAACTCATCATTGAATTTTTTGACCAAAGACAATACCTTCCTTACCTAAAGGTGACGGAAGGTAAAAAATAAATTAGTTTTTTATTTATAGCAAAATCAAACTGCAAAACTTATATGGTCCACCCGTTAAGTCTCTAATATCGTATTTCTCATTATTTAGAACAATTATTATTATCATTATTCTGGTTCTAGTGTACATATTTAGGGGTAGGAAGTATAAACATAATAAAACCCATCACAAACCTAAGCATCTGTTGTATTTATTTTTGAAATTCCTGTCAGCACCTTTACGGCTCTTATGTTCCGTCATTTCACGGTAGTTAGTCCCAGTGTGTGACTAATTTAACACATCAAGCCAGAGATCTCGTCAAGCCAATTAAATAATTGTCAGCATCAGACATGTGTATAAAGGAAATCATCTCATCTACTAAATACGTAATTGCCGTCTACCAGATATTTTTCTCAAATTATGGAATTAAAAAATCAGGACACGAGGAAACGTTAAAACTAAAAGAATGTCATAAAATATAGGACTTAATATACAGGCTGATTTATAATGAGGGTAACAAACTTTAACAGTTTGTAGGTGAGGTCATTCTAAGTAACTATTATTATCAAAAAATTCTCCTTTTTGAAGTGACGAAGTGTATTTTTACCTACCGCTACCCTTGGTAAAGGAGGTATAGGGATCGTGCTAAAAATCGCATATCGAGATTTTGGTAAATGACCACGTTTTAAGGTCCCTATAATCCAATTTTAACATTTTCACGATGATGTCTGTGGGTGTGTATGTGTGTGTGGATCTTTTGGGCACTCTAACTTAAATACCATCATTCAGAAACTTTTGAAACCATGTATTTTTATTTTTACCTTATTCTAATATAGAAAGAAGCCATTAGATTTTGGTGGCAATCGGATAACCGGAAATGGCAGTTTAATTGAAGCTCAAAATAGTTTTTCTTCAAAAAATACCTTTAAATGTTATTTTTTCGCAATTTGTTATTATAAAAATTAAAGATTATTCCATTTTCTGCAGGTTTTGCATTAATACTTTTTCTATACATTTTATGGATAAATTTATAAAGTACTATAAAAATTATATCTTGGAACTTATGCTATAAAAACAACTCCATGGTTACACATTTCAGCTCAAATGTGTGTAACTGACAGATAAATGTCACTTCGAAAAAATAATGATTTCAAATTAATAACAGCAACGTTTTAAAAAGAAAATTGTAAAGAGAACAATAGTTATATATACATTATTTCTAGCATTAGTAAATATGCAGGTATGTATTTAAATAATATATATCATCGCAGCATATTATCCATTGCTAGGTGTGCTACTCTGCTTTGTACACAGATTTCGGTAATGATAGTGACATACGAGGGTCATTCAATAAGTAAAGAGACAAATGGCTATAGCTCAAAAACTGTTTATTTCAATCTTTCAAAATTAAGGCTATTTTTCAACATAATCACCCCCCACAGTTATGCACTTGTCCCATCTTTCTTGCAGCTTCCTAATTCCCTTGGTGAAAAATTCTTTCGATTTACCCCGAAGCCACTTTTGCACCGCTTCCTTAACTTCCTCATTGTTAGCAAATCTTTTTCCACGTAGGGCGTCTTTGAGTGGTCCAAACAGGTAAAAATCAGATGGGGCGAGGTCGGGATTGTAGGCAGGATGAGGTAAGACCTCCCAACCCAATTCTTGAAGCTTATCACGGGTCAGCTGGGTTGTATGAGGGCGGGCGTTATCGTGCTGAAGAATGACTCCTTTTGACAAGAGTCCACGGCGTTTGCTCCTGATAGCTGATCTAACTTTGTGTTCTAGCATCTCAGAGTAGTATTGGCTATTGATAGTTCGCTGATCTTCAAGAAAATCGCAATAGACTGGACCCTGTGAGTCCCAAAAGATGGACGTCCACATCGGAGTTCACCACCTACACTTGTTCGGCCAGTTTTAAACCGATCAACCCACTTGTAAAAATTCGCACGGTTCATACAACTTTTACCGTACTGTATTAACATTCTAGAAAAAAATTCACTTGGTTTTACACCTTCCGCGACTAAAAATCTAATGACTGAGCGCTGCTCTTCTAAGGTGCAATCTTCTAGTGGACTTGCCATGGTGAACTGAAAATTTTGAGGTTATGTGGACATAAAATGATGAAACAGCTGATCAGAGCATATCCCAAGGTTGCTAACTAACACCCCTGAAAAGATTATACACATTCATTGAATAGTTCTAAAATTATAGAATTTGTCTCTTTACTTATTGAATGACCCTCGTATTTATGTTGTGCAGGCGTTTACCAAGCGTCGCCTCATTGCTGGCGTGGAGAGTGCAAAACAGGGGATAATTTTGTGCCATTTGAAATTCGAAATATTTAGCGTTGATCGGGATCGAATCGGGTTCCCCAGATTCGCAACCAGACATCAAGCACGCGACAACGAGACCCCATAGATATTTATTTAAATTAATAAAAATTAAATGGCGGGAGGTTTTGTGTTGGTCACATCAGATCACACACCTTTATAATCAATCAATTAATTAATCTTTACTAATGTAGGCTTGTGATTTATTTAGGATGTATTATAAATTATAACTTGTTGCAGAATTTCGGTATGTTCTATTAATTTTTCTTCCTCTTCCATCTATTCTGAGGCACACGCCACTATAACTATTCCTTCTCCTCCTTTCCTTTGGTTGTCTTTATCTTTGGAGAAAGAGACAGCTGTATGTGTGATGATTGTGCAGCATTGACAATGTTGCTCGTCCCACGTCTTGGAGACTTGTTCATATCGTGACGGTTTAGGAAACTTGGCGTGCTCACAGTCACAGCACAGACGGCCAAGGGGCTTGGCCACAGAACGGGCGAGGCCAACAGATAAAAGGGTAGAAAGAGAATAGAATAGAATAGATACAGACACAATAAGAATGAATATATTAACACACTACAGCTAGACAAGTGGAGTGGACACAGAGTTATGAAAGAATCGGAAAACAGAAGTAAATATTGTAATATATCTATAAGGTGTTAAAAATTACTCGAAAGTTCAGTCAAACAGCATTTATTCTACCAACGTTTCGGTGCACCCTTGCACCTTCTTCAGGGTCTACAACAATTATACAACAAAAATGTAATATATACAAAATAACATGGATAGTATCACACTTACAGTCTTATCTTATAAATTGTTACAATTCATGTACACATAATACATTCATACAAAATATTCAACTAATTTATTAAAAATCGTACCAAAAAAATCAAAGAGCATACACACATCCATTTTTTCTAAAAACGACAACCGAATAATATGTAAAATAGCCGGAAATATCCTGTGTAAGGATTCTGGTGACATCATTGAAACGGACTCCTATATTGGTCGTCTGTACACCAATAATAATGCAGCAAGTTGTAGGAATTTAAATAAAATGTAAGAAAAATTAATGAACTTCAGTTTGGCCTGAAATTTGCCTTTTCCTTTCTGGTGTATTGGATCCTCTTTACGCTCTAACTCAAATACTATCGTTCAGAAAAATTTTAAATCTTGTATTTCTACCTTACTCTTATATGAAAAGTCATTAGATTTTGATGTAATTCAGATAACCGGAAATGGCAGTTTATTTGAAGCTCAAAATAGTTTTTCTTCAAAAAATACCTTTAAATGTTATTTTTTCGCAATTTGTTATTATTAAACTTAAAGATTATTTCATTTTCTACAGGTTTGCATTAATACTTTTTCTATATATTTTATGGATAAATTTATAAAATAATATAAAAATTATATCTTGGAGCTTATGCACACAACTCCATGGTTACACAGTTCAGCTCAAATGTATGTACCTGACAGAAAAAAGTCACTATCAAACAAATAATCATTTCAAATTAATAACAGTAACGTTTTCAAAAGAAAATTGTAAATAGAACAATAGTTACATGAAAGGGAACTTAATATACATAATTTCAAATTAATAATAATAAACACACAAAGATATCATCGTAAAAATAGTAAATTTGTATTCAAAGGACCCCAAAAGCTGCTTATTCATTGAAAACTCACCATCGAATTATTTGACCAAAAACAAAGGCCCGTATTCCTAGCGGACTTTTATAATAAACGCCCTTTTATGGAGCGCGCTTTTACATTATATTCTTATGAGGAGCGGACTCCATATAAGCATGAATAAGCAAATTTTGGGGTCCCTAGACTACAAATTTACTATTTTTACAATGATGTCTGCATATGTGTGTGTTCCAAAAATTACAATTGTTTCATATTCCTCATTCTTACATCCAAATGAAGACAATATTTTTTTGATATTTTATGTTATATTAAAGAATATTTTATTCTCTATACGATTTGATTACATTATCATATATTATACAACAAGACGATTCAAAATTCTCGATTATACGAAACGTGTTGCCTGGAAACATCACGAGACCGAAGGTCGAGTGGTATTTCCAATAGGCAACTCGTTGAGTATGTCGAGAATTTTCTATTGTCGAGTTGTATACAGGTAGACTATATCATGAATTAAAAATAAATTAAAAAGTAAATAGTAAATTTAGCGTAGGCATGTAGTCTATTTTCTTTTGACAGAACCGTCAAACTGTATGCTATATAACCTATCTTTTTAAATAATTATTTGTTTATTTGTCACATTTTTACTTCAATAATACCTTGCTGTCATATAATAGTGCTTCAATTATTTGTTTTGGTGAATTTGGAACTGCCAGTGTCATTTCAGATCTCTAAAAGCATACAAAGCATGATTTTACTGTCTAACTACTGATTCCTTTATGTACTCGATACTGTGTTCGAAAAAAAAAAAAGATCATACCTTTCTTATGCTTCGTAAATATAATTAAAAATATCATTGATAGTTGAGTACATATAACAAAATAATCAAACGCACCTATAAGTGAATATACGAAGGTACAGTAAAATTTTTGAAAGATGTCCGATCAAGGTTGTCTACGAATTGTATGAATTCAGATTTTTGCTCCGCCCATCATGACAAATTCAGTAGTGTCGTTTGCTTAGTTTTTATGAGGGTACGTAAGATACTACTGTTATTTTATTATTATAAAAATATATACATATTACAGGAAAAACATTCAAAATTCAAAAATAAGTCAACTAGTAAGTTTATAAGCAAATGTAAAACCAATATGTTAAAAATAAGATACTGACACAATGTCAGTGTCAATGACTCTGACAGATTATAAAGTTATACGTACGGCTATGAATCCAGGTAATGTCACAGCGAAAGTATTATCAACAACGAGCATCGTTTATAAATGGAATGTCCTAACTTAGTCGAAACAATATGAATTTTTGAAAGACAAGCGTGTTATATCCATTCTTATCACACACTCTTATAGCCTTTGCAAAAGAAAGATATAAATGTATGCCTATTTGTTTTTTCGTTCGTGATACAGGTGCCCTTGATCGGACATCTTTCAAAAATTTTACTGTAGGTATATTCGAATATACAAAGGTTCGTATATTCGTTCACCATGGTTATTTAATAATAACCGCTGTAATACGTGGTAACTAAGGAAAATCACGCATTCTTATTGGTTTAAAACTTAATGAATGATATAGTCTCCTTCATATTAAATGTATTAGAGATAATTTATAAAGAAATTAATTTTCATAAATCTTGCAATCTTTGCTGTGTCAGCATGGAAATAGTTTCAATAATTCAATATTACTAATTGACAGATGTCAGTGTCAAGTACAATTTACATAATATGTCTGTGAAATAATTTTACTGAGAATACAAGAAACTTTCTGTGTGGAATTTATATAAAATACATAAAAATGACGGAAGGTATTGTGCTGGCCACAACAGATTTTTTTCTCAAAAAGTTGACTAAGGAATGTGCCAATGGTATAGCTCTATGAAACAAATTCAACCCATTGAATAGCGTTGCGTTTGATAATATTAAAGGAGGTCCGCTTTTTTTTTCGGTCAGTGTATATGTGATTTTTTTGCACCTAAATTCCATTAAATGTAAATGCTTCAATTCTTTATGGTAATAGTTATCCAACTATGAGTTGCACATACTCCAGCGTCACTCTTTACAGTTTTAATCTATACAATACCCTAATAAATGTCCTTTATGCTCCTCCAAATATTTTGACTCGATCAAGTTAGCATCCAATTCTTTTCATCCGTGTATCTCTTTCACATATAGTGGTCCAGCAGTCTGTGTATGCCTCTATGTGTTGGTAGAGTATAGAAGGAAACAATGGGCGCGTGTAGCCTGTAGTGTGTGCGTGGGTTCAACCATCTGGCCATCTGGGGCCAGCTATAGCCGAAGCCAGAACGGTCAAGCTGAGATGTAAGCGCTAGGCACGCGACATCGCCCGTGCCTCTGCCCACAGACAATATAGAATAGAGCACGAATATTCGGACGAAATAACGGACAAGAGCTAAGAGATGAGAGAAAAATTTGGGATAATTAATAGCAGTATGAAATAAATATATGGGGACGCCTGCCTGAGTGTCTGGTTGCTAATATGGGGAACCGGGCTCGATCCCGACCAACTATCCGCTTCAGCACTGCGAGCTCGTGCGGTGACGCCTGGTAAATACCCGCACGGTACAAATATGTCATCATTATTACCGAAATCTGTATACCAGCCCAAATCCATAATATTTCGGCCGATTTACATTTTCAACAAACAAATTATAAAACTTACGCAAATGATGAGAAATTTCTACAAATTTCTTTCGACTAGTTTAAAATATACTTACAAGTACAGTAATTTTTACCTTCCGTCACCTTTAGGTAAGGAAGGTATTGTCTTTGGTCAAAAAATTCAATGATGAGTTTTGAGTGAATAAGCATGTTTTAGGCTCCCTATACTACGATTTTACCATTTTTACGATGATGTCTGTATGTGTGAGTGTGTGTGTGTGTGTGTGTGTGTGTGTGTGTGTGTGTGTGTGTGTCTGTGTGTGTGTGACGAAAGTTTCGGATCGCATAACTTCAATACCACGATTCCAAAAATTATATTTTTTTCGTATTCCTCAAGTTTACATCCAGAAGAACAACTGATTAGATTTTGGTTATAATTGGTGAACCGGAAATAGCCTCATTTGAAGATTTAAGAGTTAAATTTGATTTATTGGCCTTTAACGTTATTATAACTTAAAGAATATATTATTCTCTATACGATTTGATTGCATTTTATACTTCATATTCAATAGATATAGAGTTAAAGAATTTTAAAGAAATTAAATTTTATAAATCAGCCAGCTATGCTAAACATGGAAACTACTAATATATTCATATAATTCAAATTGACAGATGTCAGTATAAATAAAAAATAAATTAATGTGGCAGAGATGAGGATGTTAAAGTAGATGTTGGGGAAGACACGGAAAGATACGGTAAGGAAATAACTCTAGTGTTACAAGTTTCTAGAAAGATACAAGCGAGATGATTACATTGGTTTGAAAATGTCATAAGGAGAAATGAAGAATATATTGGATAAAGAATGAATAGCTTAGTAATAGAAGGTTGAAAAACCAGAGGAAGACCAAAGATAAGATGAAAGGACTGTATTGTGGAAGACTTAAGAGAAAAGGAACTTAATGAGAACGACACGTAAAACAGAAACGAGTGGAAGAAGAAAATAGCGACCCCTAACGTATGGGGAAAGCTAAAGAAGAGGAAGAAGAAGATGTTAGTGTCAAGTACAATTTGCATAGTTTGTTTATGAAATCATTTTACTTTGCAAGAAAAACATAAATTCAATTTTAGAGGCAAAAATATTAAGGTATGAAAATAATATAAATAAAAGATGTTAGAAATACACAAACATAAAAACTCGATTAACTCGCAGACAGACATACAAAATCTAAGTATCATTTACAATGGCAGTTTCTTAAAATTGTAGAGCATGATATTTGTACCCCGTTGATGTTTTCTAGAACCCTTAGGATGGTTTAATTGAGACCGAAACGTCGGTATTGTTTTCAATAAATAATATTTTAACAAAGGTCTGAATCTCCATTATTTTCACCTCTCCAAATCATCATTAACAGTCGATTAAACTTATTGGAAAATATAAATAACCCTTAAAGTATCACTTAGGCCTCAATGGCCCAACCACGTATGCGTAATTTCCCGCAAACATAGGATTAAAAGTAAAATACATCACTCCAAAATTTGAACAGCGAATTTTATATGTTTGTACCTTTTTTGTATAATTGTAAATTCTTCACGTTTGGAGTTAAGCAATAACCACCCACACATAAAAACGGGATTGGCCGTTCAGTGGCGTCCAATAACTTGTTGAAAATGTCTCCGATGTATAAGGAAATTAACGGGACTCTGATTTTCGTAAGAGAAAGTTCTGAATCACACTTGCAAGCAGTAATAGAGAAATAATATTTATCTTTTGAAGAATTGTATTGCTCGAGCTGTACTCATACTCGGAGTCATACATAGTACATACCCAGTAGGAGATATTTTACAGAGTCGTGGCTATTAATTCCTTAGTATAATTAGAATGAACAAGACTCGTACTAAATGTTTCCTTGTAGATGGATGGAGTTGATGCAATGAAAGTTGTACTCGTAAACCAACACTAACAAGAGGTATTATTAATTTACTTTTATAACTGATATGTTGCTTTAAATTTTACATATTTTGCCAGAAACTGTGTATAATATAAGAGGAAATACTTATTGTTCATTTTTACCTTCCATCACCTTTAGGTAAAGAAGGTATTGTCTTTGGTCAAAAAATTTTTAGGATGATGTTTGTATGTGTGTGTCTGTGCGTGTATGTGTGTGTGTATATGTTTGTGTGTGTGTGTGTGTGTGTGTGTGTATGTGTGTGTGTGACTATAATTTAGGTTGCGATACCTCCAATACTAGAATTCCAAAAATTATTTTTTTTACGTATTCCTCTTCCTTACGTCCATATGCGGACTTGATTAGATTTTGGTTATAATTGGTGAACCGCAATAATAATAATAATAATAATAATAATAATAATAAAAACAATAACTTAACACCCTTACCTGAGCTGCTTGGTAAGCAGCTGGAAGGATGTAAATTCCGGAACAGGAAGTAAACTAACTACTTAGATTACACTTGAAAAATACAAATGTGTGTATATATTATACCTATAACCTGTATCCGTGAAATAAAGAATAATAATAATAATAATAATAATAATAAACTTTACTGTTGTCCTAATTACAGAATAATATTACTCGTAAATTACTAGAATTGAGAATATAGTGAATAAATATTAAATACATAATACAATAAGAAAAAAATCTGATGTGGCCCGCATATTACCTTCCGTCAATCCTGTGTATTACGTACAAATTCGGGCGCGAGAAGTCACGTGACTTTGCTAACCTTAGCAATCAGATATAGGGCCCGTATCTGAATGGCAGCTATTAATTATGTCCATAACTGACAAATTCAAAATATCATTTTGGGAACTGAATGAGTACGACACGCAAAACAGAAATGAGTGGAAGAAGAAAATAGGAAAACTAAAGAAGAAAAAGAAGTCAGTGTCAAGTGAAATTTGAATATTTTGTTTATGAAATAATTTTATTGGAAATATAGGATCTTTTGCAAGAAAATTTATGTATAGAATTCGTACATATTACACAGAATTAACGGAAGGTAATGTGCTGGCCACATCATATTTTTTTACCATTGATTCCTTTATGCCAGTCCGTCGAAGTGAGTTACGTTTTTAGCAGGACGGTGCCCCGTCCGATTAATCTAAACACAACCCAGCAGATAAAATAATTACAATACTGGCTTGTTTTTTCTTACTCCTCCTTTCTACATGGAGTAAGAAAATTATGTTCTAAGCAGAGATGAGCATGAGCAATTGCTCGATTGAAACCGAACAAAATTATAAATTCTAGTAATGTGACAAACGAACGCGGATTTCCACATGGAGTAGAAAGAGTAAAAGACAAACGAACAGACCTATAGTTTAATTAAGGTAAAATATTATGCCGATCGAACTAATATGATCTTGGGCTCATATACCGTTGATGCGATATTTTCTCTCAAAAACAAATAAACTCTAGGTTAACAAAATAATTTCTGTGTTCCTTAACCATTTTCCTTCCTCCTACATTGTATATCACCTGTTGTGTCCTTATACGCTGGCTGGTTCGTCGCCAAGACGCCCACGTGTGACGTCACACGCGCGCGGTCACGTCACACTGGTCATGCTCTAGCTCTAGGTCTATATGTGGGAAGCTGTTGGTAAACAATGCACCACATGGGATGGGTGACCGTATCACATATTATGAGACGTGGATATGTGGACGGTTGTGTGTGTAAGTGGGTGGAAGGCTTTGATCTTGATGTAAACACACCACGCGGAAGGACTTGGATTTGGAGGATTATTTAAGTTGAATTTGTAATCAAATTTTGTTTGTTTAACACAAATATGCGTATATACTTACAAATAAAGCGTGATTCATCTGTATATCCTTTTTTAATAACGCAATTATTTTAAATATTATAGAAAAAAAATATCTGTTTTGGCCACTACAATACCTTCCGTGAATCCTGTGTAATATGTATAAATTCCATACATATATACTTACAAATAAAGCGTGATTCATCTGTATATCCTTTTTTAATAACGCAATTATTTTAAATATTATAGAAAAAAAATATCTGTTTTGGCCACTACAATACCTTCCGTGAATCCTGTGTAATATGTATAAATTCCATACATAAATTTTCTTACAAAAGATTTTAAATTTTTAGTACAATTATTTCATAAACAAACTATGCAAATTTCACTTAACACTAACATCTTCTTCTTTAGCTTTTCCCATTGGTTAGTGGTCGCTATTTTTTATTTTCTTCTTCCACTCATTTCTGTTTTACGTGTCGTTCTTATTCAATTTCTTTTCTCTCTAGTCTTCCGCAAGACAGTCCTCCCATCTTATCTTTGGTCTTCCTCTGTTTCTTCAACCTTCTATTACTAAGCTATTCATTATTCATCCAATATACTCTTCATTTCTCCTCATGACATTTTCAAACCAATGTAATCATCTCGCTTGTATCTTTCTAGAAACTTGTAACACTAAAGTTATTTCCTTACCTATCTTTCCGTGTCTTTCCCAACATCTACTTCAACATCCTCATCTCTGCCACATTAATTTACTTTTTATTTATACTGACATCTGTCAATTTGAATTATATGAATATATTAGTAGTTTCCATGTTTAGCATAGCTGACTATTTTATGAAAATTATTATCTTTATAATTCTTTAACTCTATATCTATTGAATATGAAGTACAAAATGCGATCAAATCGTATAGAGAATTACATATTCTTCAAATTATAATAACGTTAAATGTCAATAAATGATATTTCACTGCGTTTTTTCAAGAAAAACTGTTAAAATCTTCAAATAAGGGTATTTCCAGTTGACCATTTATAACCAACACACATACGCACACACACACACAAAATTTAATTTCTTTAAAATTCTTTAACTCTATATTTATTGAATATGAAGTATAAAATGCAATCAAATTGCATAGAGAATAATATATTCTTTAAATTATAATAACGTTAATTGTCAATAAATCAAATTGAACTGTTAAATTTTCAAATGAGGCTACTTCCGGTTCATCAATTATAACCAAAATGCAATCAGTTGTTGAAAAAAAAAATTTTGGAATCCTGGTATTGCGTTATGCGAAACTTTTGTCACATACACACAGACACACACACACACATACATACAGACATCATCGTAAAAATGGTAAAATCGTATTATAGGGATCCTAAAGCATGCTTATTCACTAAAAACTCATCATTGAATTTTTTGAGCAAAGACAATACCTTCCTTACCTAAAGGTGAGGGAATGTAAAAACGACATATCTTATGTTAAAAATACCTAAAAATTGATTGTACGTGACACAATTAAACCACATACCACATCCGATAAAATTCAAACCAAAATAATTGTCTATACTTCGTATTTTATAATCAAAATATTGGACAACTTCCTTAATTTATGCCTCATCCTTATTCCTACGTATGAATAAAACCAATACATTCCTTACAAAACGTATACAAATTGTTTCCTAATTCCTAATTTACCTCCAAAATTCCAAGTATATAAATTCTATTTCAGTTCTATCTTCAAAAACGGAAACGGTATTTATTGCATTGACGTTCAAGAGTTGATATAGTTATCAAACCAAACGGTAGCCACGCCACAGATTGTTTAGTATTGTTCTTTTCCTTCTTACTCATAATATAAATCTGTAAGGATAAGGAAATTTGCCAAGTCCAAAATCCATAACCATAAGTCATAAATGACATGCTTTACGTATTGTTGGATTTGAGCCATACGACGTAGACAAGAATTCATACTTATATATAAATACTATACGTATACTGGTAAACATATGTTCACTATTTATATTTAGAGGAATTTTGCACCCATTGTTAGAAGATGTTTGGCCAATTTTTTGTAAAAATTAAGACACAGGGGGTATTGATAAAATTTTAGCCTGAACATGTGGATGTCCTTCATTAAAATTATTCTGGTAGGTACAGTAATTTTTTTTAAAGATGTCCGATCAAGGTCATACATATCATGAACGAATTAACAAATTAGCATCCAGTTATCTCTGCCATTTTATAACGATGCTCGTTGTTGACAATACTTTCGCTGTAACATAAGTTTATTTATTAATTCAGATATATTACCTTGATTCATAGTCCGACGAATAACATTATTCTCTATCAGTGTCAGTATCTTCGTTTTCACATATTTGGTTTTACAGTAAAAATTTTGAAAGATGTCCGATTAAGGTCATCTACGAATTGTATGAATTCAGATTTTACTCCACCCATTCTGACGAATTCAGTACTGTCATTTGCTTAGTTTTTATGAGGGTGTGTAAGATACTACTGTTATTTTATTATTATGAAAATATATGTTATAATAAAAGCATTCAAAATTCAAAAATAAGTCAACTGGTAAGTTTATTAGCAAATGTAAAACCAAATATGTGAAAAATAAGATAATGACACAATGTCAGTGTTAGTGACTCTGATAGAAAATAAGGTTATTCGTACGGCTATGAATCAAGGTAATGTATCTGAATTAAAAAATAAACTTGCGTTACAGCGAAAGTATTATCAACGAGAGCATCGTTTTTTCGTTTTAAAGTGGAATGTCCTAACTTAGTTGAAACAATATGAATTTTTGAAAGACAAGCGTGTTATATCCATCCTTATCGCACACGCTTATAGCGTTTACAAAGGAAAGAGATAAATATATGCCAATTTGTTAATTCGTTCATGATACAGATGACCTTGATCGGACATCTTTAAAAAAAATACTGTACATCTGCTAATAAACTTACCAGTTGACTTAGTTTTGAATTTTGAATGCTTTTACTGTAACATATATTTTTATAATAATAAAATAACAGTAGTATCTTATGTACTCTCATAAAAACTAAATAAACCACATTACTGAATTTGTCAGAGTTAATCAGAATGGGCGGAGCTAAAATTGTCTGCGAATTTGGCCTTTTATTTATATCTGACATTATTAGAGACCTCTGCAATATTGTCAGTAGAAAAACAATCAATTCCCTTAATTTCAGAATTGCTCAGTGTGAAGGCCGAGAAATCGATGTAAATGTTCATAGTTTGGTTAGTTATGAAACAGTTGAAAATAAAATAAATATATCATCACGGCATATTACCCAATCTGCTTGGTACACTCATTTCTGTAATAATAATGACATATTTATACTGCGCAGGTGTTTACCAGGCATCACCTCATGGGCACTCATTGATGGCGTGAAGAGGGCACCATAGATGTCTCGTGGCCGCGTGTATTTCTTTATTAATTATTTATATGACAAAACTTTAAGTAAATGCATTGTATATTGCAATAAAAAAAATCTGTTGTGGCCAGCACAATACCTCTCGCCACTTCCTTTTTTGGTTACATAAGTATAGGGCGCGAACAGTCATGTTACATTGTTGGCCTTGACAAGCAGATGTGTGGGCCCGTTTCAGAATGATAATTGGTCAGTATGTTTCATTCAGAATTTCAAGATTTTCTAAATACACGTAGTTAATTTGTCACCAGGAGTGTGGAATTTACTTGCCGAGGAAAATAAACCATATGGAATTGGAAAATCACTAAATTTAGAATGAGAAATTATGATACATCTATATACATAATTACTAGCTATCATTCTGACATGAGTCCCCATATCTGCTTGTCAAGGCGCCCTATTGTATTTAACATTTCTTGTATACCTACATTCTATACCAAAAATTGTACTTACATATATCTATTCCTTATATTTAGATTGTTTAATTTTAAATTCATTATATGAAGAAATTTTGTCCTCTTCTAATTTTTCGAAATGTTTCCAATTCATTGTCAGGATTGACTGTATTTTTGAAGGATATATGTAATAGACCTATAATCTTAAATATTTAACTACTAATACATTAAGAAATAATATAATGTATATGTACTTCCCAGAAAAACTCTTTAGTAATATCTATGAATTTCTGACACTGACATTTATCTGTCAGTTACAAACAGTTCAACTGGTCAACTATTTTCCATGGCATCCTTTCGGCTGTAAAATTTATTATAACGTTATTTTATTTATTATATTTCTTTTATCTCTAAATCCATAGAATATATAATAAAATATTTAAATGTATCAGATAGAGAATTTAATTTTCTTTAATATTACCAAGAAAAATTTTCAAAAAATATTATTTAGAAGATTTTTTTTCAAGAATCTTCTACTTCCGGTTGTCCAATTGTTACCAAAACCTTTTCAGATCTTCCCATGAATGTCCGATTGGAAAATACGTAATTAAACAATTTTTAAGTCTTATAGTTTTTGAGTAATCGTCCTTCCAACATCCTACATACATACACACACACACATACATCCACACACACACACACACACACACACACAGACATCATCGTAAAAATGTTAAAATCGGATTGTAGGGACCTTAAAACGTGCTTATTCAATAAAATATGTATATGTGATTTTTAGCATGAATGCAATACCTCTCTTAGCGAGAGGTAAAAATATTATATTTTGTGCCAAAACTTTTGGGGCATACGTTACAAAACTTTTTCTTTATAAAATTAGTTCCATTTTTGGCTTTACATTTTAATCACATTTGGACTTGTTCCATTTCTAGAACATTGGAATTGATGCATAAAATATTTTCAAGTTTCAAAAGTCTAAATACGAAAATACTATATGATGTGATGATATTTATATTTTGGAAAGTATCTGTAAAAAACTTCAGTGACATTTAATATTTTGTAGAGTAGTAATTTGAATTAAATTTAGGATACCAGTCAAAAAATAATCTGCTCTGCCAACGCATATGCTCGTTCTGGTAGGCGAAAAGTGAGAAGTATTTAAATATATGTTACGTCAATCTGGCAAAACGCCATGTTTTCCAAATTTTCTACAGTTTGTTCTAATGAAATAAAAGAAATAAATAAACAGTATCAAACTGATGACTGTGGCCACCCATCCAAATATAGACCGTGCTAACAACAGGTTCACACATTGTCATAGAATAATAAACAAATTAATTCACTTGTCAACACATCCTGGAGTATATATATTTTTGTATGGGACAGTTCTGTCAAAGACAGATTTTGAAGATGATTTATTTTCGTTTATAATGATACCAACAAATATCTTAAAAAATCTGATGTGGCCAGCACATTATCTTCAGTTGATTCTACGGATTTAGTACAAATTCCACACAGAAAATTGTTGCAACCGTAATATATTTCCAGTAAAATCACTTCACATAATTATGTAAATTTAATTTGACACTGACATCTGTCAATTAGTAATATGTGAATATTTTGTTTCCATAGTGCAACTGGTATTTAAATTTAATTTAATTTTAAATATTTACAATGAATAAAAATCTATTGAATATTAAGGAAAATTTGCAATAAAGACAATAAATCTCTTATATTTATAATAACATAAAATGTCAAAAAATAATATTTAACTGCGTTTTTTCAAGAAAAAGTGTTAAAAACTTCAAATAAGGGTATTTCTGGTTGACCAATTATAACCAAAATCTAATCAGCTCTTCATATGGATGTAAACAGAGGAATATGAAAGAATTATAATTTTTAGAATTGTAGGCTATTTTTGCAACAATAGTTATTTGTCAAACTAGAGAGGAAAGCGCTTCTTTTTTTTCACATGTTTCTAAATACGATTTGCTCGGACCATAAATACACTTTAAGAAAAGATTAGTAGAATACGGGTAATATTTAGTTTATTCGAAACATAATAGTTTATATTGACATGACTAGTAGAATAAGGGTAATATTTTATTTATTTGAATCAAAATATATATTATTATTTATAATTTATATTTACACTCTGACAACACAACTGACAAGTCAAAAGTTAGGTTATCAGACGCAAGGCGGTGTAACAGTGTTACCAATGAACCAATCTTAAATCTAAATAAAAGTTGTCAAATTGTGATTTAATTTAGAAAAAGAAAAATATAAGACATAATTGTAAGATAATTTAAAGTATGTATATCACTAAAATAAGGATTTTCAATAAGATTAGGAATTATTTATAATTTTTACAATATATTTTTTGTACATTACATTCATGTTGGTAACATTTCTATACTTTCCTCTCTAGAAAGGAAAATCACATTTTCCTCACTATTTCGGGAGAAGAAAGTTGAGCTTTCTGTGCATTTCGTGAAAAAATGTATAAACAATATTAAATTTGGCGTCCTAAGTGCAATATTTATTTATAAAAGAGTTAATTTTTCATTCATTTAGTTCAATACACAAGAATATAGAACTAACTGCTTAATATCAGGAGCATATCAGTCAGAATATATCTATCATTTCAATTCTGTGGGTTCCTCTTGACAAAAGGCGCCTGGAGCGATTGCTCCTTTGCTCCATATCACCGCATGGCCCGGTGTCTGTGACATTTCAAGTTAGTTGTCATAAATTTATTCAAAGTTTTGTCCAATTATCTCGATATTTCTTCTAATAATAGCACCTGACTGTGGGCAAAAATTGTGATTTTATGAAAATTAATCAAGTTTTTATCAGTCGCTTAATAGTACGATTTGTGCTGGAAAGTGACCAAATTCTTCCGAAATTTTTGCCACGCCAATTTTTACCTCTCGCTAAGAGAGGTATTGCATTCATGCTAAAAATCGCATATCCAGATTTTATTGAATAAGCACGTTTTAAGGTCCTTACAATCCGATTTTAACATTTTTACGATGATGTCTGTGTGTGTGTGTGTGTGTGTGTGGATGTGTGTGTGTGTGTGTGTGTGTGTGTGTGGGATGTTGGAAGGACGGTTACTCAAAAACTATAAGACTTAAAATTTGTTTAACAACGTATTTCCCAATCGGACATTCCCGGGAAGATCTGAAAAGGTTTTGGTAACAATTGGACAACCGGAAGTAGAAGATTCTTGAAAAAAAATCTTATAAATATTATTTTTTGAAAATTTTACGTGGTAATATTATAGAAAATTAAATTCTCTATCTGATACATTTAAATATTTTATTATATATTCTATAGATTTAGAGATAAAATAAATATAATATATAAAATAATCTGTTGTAATAAATCTTACAGCCGAAAGAATGCCATGGATTTAAATTGTCAAAAAATGTCAGTGTCAGAAATCCGGAGACATTACTGAAGATTTTTTCTGGGAAGTATATACATTATATTATTTCTTATTGCATTAATAGTTTAATATTTAATATTATAGGTATATTACACATACCCTTCATATATGCTGTTACTTCCGACAATGAATTGGAAACATCACGAAAAATTTCTTCATAGAATGAATTTAAATTTAAAAAATCTAAATATATGGAATAGATATAAGTAGAATTTTTGGTGTAGAGTGTAAGTATACAAGAAATGTTAAATACATTAAGGCGCGAGTAGTTATGTGACTTTTTGGCCTTGACAAGCAGATATGGGGGCCAATGTCAGAATTATAGCTAGTAATTATGTATATAGATGTCATATATCATAATTTCTCATTCTAAATTTAGTGATTTTCCAATTTCATGTGATTTATTTTCCTCGACAAGTCAATTCCACACTCCTGGTGACAAATTAACTACGTGAATTTAGAAAATCCTGAAATTTTTAATGAAAAATTCTGACATTTATGTACATAATTACTAATTATCATTCTGAAACGGGCCCCCACATCTGCTTGTCAAGACCAACAATGTAACATGACTGTTCGCGCCCTATACTTAACCAAAAAAAGGAAGTGGCGAGAGGTATTGTGCTGGCCACAACAGATTTTTTTTCTTAACTAGTCAGATTTACTCACGTGAGGTGTCATTCTTAGAAAAAAATTCGAAATGTCACAACAGTTACATTTGTTGAATAGTAGCCTACTTCGTTTTAAGCGGATTATAAAATTATAAACGTGGGTCTAATAGTTTGAATGGCTAATTTAGAAAATCGCTTTTCGATGAAAATGCAAGTATTTGGCAACAGTATAAAGCTAATTTATATTAATTACAGAATATATATGTATATCATTCCATCTAATAAATCAACAATGGTATCGCTTCCGGCGGAACCGGAAGTAGAAATCTTTTCACACTAAAAAAAGGCATTTAAGTTCTCGTCCAACATTTAAACTTTTAGTCTAAAATTAATAATAAATAAAATGGCCGCCTCTCCCTATTTCACCTTTAAGCAAGGAAGGTATTGTGTTTGGTCAAAAAATTAGATGGTGATTTTTTAATGAATTAGCACGTTTTAGTATCCCCAGAACGCTTTCGTACGTCCATATGAAGAATTGATTAGATTTTGGTTACGACTGGTTAAAGTAGGTACCCTAATTTGAAGATTTTAACAGTTTTTCTTGAAAAGACGCTGTAAAATATATATATTTTTTGATTAGATTTTGGTTACGACTGGTTAACCGAAAGTACCCTAATTTGAAGATTTTAACAGTTTTTCTTGAAAAGACGCTGTAATATATATATAATATATATATATATATATATATATATATATATATATATATATATATATATATATATATATATATATATATATATATTTACATTTTATGTTATTATAGATATTAAAGAATATTTTATTTTCTATTCGATTTAATTACAATAAAAAAAATCTGATGTGGCCAGCACAATACCTTCCGTCAATCCTGTGTATTATGTACAAAATCCATACATAAATTTTCTTGCAAAAGATTCTAAATTTTTGGTATTTTATGATTTCCTTTCTCGGCAACGGAATTCCATACTCCTGATAACAAACAAATCACATGAAATAAGAAAATCATGAAATTTTGAATGAAAAATTATGACACTTGTCAGTTATGGACATAATTAATTGCTGTCATTTTGATACGGGTCCCCATATCTGCTTGCCAAAGGCAGCAAAGTCACTGCACGCGCCCTATACATAATTTTTTTGCAAAAGATCCTATATTTCCAGTAAAGTTATTTCATAAACAAACTATGCAAATTGCACTTGACACTGACATCTTCTTCTTCTTTAGTTTTCCCATTCGTTAGGGGGTCGCTATTTATTATTTTCTTCTTCCACTAATTTTTGTTTTGCGTGTCGTCCTCATTCAGTTCCTTTTCACTCAAGTCTTCTGCAATACAGTCTTTTCATCTTATATTTGGTCTTCCTATGTTTCTTCCACCTTCTATTAATTTATTCATCTCTCCTCATGACATGTTCAAACCAATGTAATCGTCTCTATTATATCTAAAAACTTCTAACACTAGAATTACTTCCCTTATTTTTTCATTCTATTACTTGCTTTTTATTGATACTGACATCTGTCAATTTGAATTACTTGAATGTATTAGCAGTTTCCATGGTTATGTTAGCATAGCTGGCTGAATTATGAAATTTATACGAATTTTTTATCTTTATTATTCTTTAACTCTATATCTGTTGAATATCAAATATAAAATGCAATCAAATCGTATAGAGAATAATATATTCTTTAAGTTATAATAACATTTAACTGTTAAAATCTTCAAATGAGGGTACTTCCGGTTGACCAATTATAACCAAAATCTAATCAAGTCTGCATATGGTTGTAAGGAAGAGGAATACGCAAGAATTGTAATTTTTGGAATTCTAGTATTGGAGATATCGTGTCCGAAACGGCGGTCACATACACACACACACACATATACACATACACACAGACACATACACACACACGCACATACGAACACACACACACACACACACATACAGACATCATCGTAAAAATAGTAAAATCGTATTATAAAGACCCTAAAACGTGCTTATTCAATGAAAACTCACCACCGAATTTTTTGACCAAAGACAATACCTTCCTTACCTAGAGGTGACGGAAGGTAAAAATCTAATGTGGCCATTACTTCAAATAAGAGCACTTATTACGCCAGTGTCAGAATATTGATTGTCAAAACAAATACTAATAATTTAACGTATAAAACGTTCGTCTCTTGTTTCTAATTCCATGGCTTATTACTATTAAATTGTAATTCCGTGAATTTTCAAATTTTATTTCTGCAGTTATGAATTAGTCAAAATGATTTTTTTTATTGATTTGGTTGTAGACATTTTTGCTTTACAACATCAATTTGAATCTTTTTGTCTAAAATAATTAGGGGAGTAATGCGCACGGAAAAACTAATCACGCGGCAACGAAACCCCATAGGTAAATGGCGGGAGGTTTTGTGTTGGTCACATCAGATTTTTTGCAAAAGGGAACGGTGAGCCCAATAAGTTTGATAATCACTAATACAAATAATACATTTTATTCTCGGAGTAATATCGTCGATATTTCTCGAGATTTCACATATCTTGTCTATGCTCTTACGCTTCCATATACTTTGTAAGAGGTTGAAGGCTCAACTCTTCAAGTCTGCCATCAAGAGCACCTATATCCCCACTTCTGTGACGTAGATCTCTCCATCTTTCTCTCTTAGATGCTGTGACTCCAGAGCTATTTTTAGACGGCGTCTCACCAACACATCTACTAACGTTGACTATATTACAAACTCTGTCAGTTACGAGACACTGTATTGGATGTACTTCACAGATGAGCGGTCCACGAAAAATTATATGTTGTAGGCATTGTAAAATCCGTCTTTTTGGAAATCGTCTTTTTATAAAAGGCGGCCGGATTGTCAAACGTTCGTTGACTTATGCCTGGTATTTTCAACTCGGATTAAATTGCTTGCTAATCTTATTGTCAGTTGAAACGAAAAATTTCGCATCGAAAAATTAACATGTGTAATTTTTACAACTTATACAATAATATCGATGCTATATTTTTCATTTTAACTGGTCGTTTAAAGGGGGCGTAAACCAAAAATCATAATTGTAGTATGAAAAATTTTAAAAACAAATTTTCAAACCGCATATTTCTATTATTAAAGATTAAATAATTGGTTATTATAAAAGTTAAAGATTATTCCATTTTCTACAGATTTGCTTTAATATTTTTCTATATAAATAAATAAAATAAAATAAATATTTCATCACGGCATATTACCCATTGCTGGGTGTGCCAATCTGCTTTGTATACAGATATCAGTAATGATGGAATATTTGTATCGTGTGGGCGCTTACCAGGCATCACCTCGCAGGTACTCATAGCTGGCGTGGAGAGTGCACCACATGGGTCAATAAAAAATAAAATAAAAAAAAATTATAAATATAAAAATTATATAAGTCCATGGTTACATAGTTCAGCTCAAATATATGTAACTGACAGATAAATGTCTGTTAAAAAAATAATCATTTCATATTAATAATAGTAACGTTTTAAAAAGAAAATTGTAAATACGAATAGAACAATAGTTATATGGAAAAGCACTTAATATACATAATTTCGAGCATTAGTAAATATGCAGGTATGTATTTAAATAAAAAAATAAATAAATGTACTCGCATTTTCACGGAATATTACCCATTGCTGAGTGTGCTAATCTGCTTTGAACACAGATTTCGTTAATGATGATGACATATTTGTATCGAGCGGGCGTTTACCAAGTGTCACCTCACGGTCGCTCACTGCTGGTGTGGAGAGTGCACCACAAGGGTTAATTTTATGCCATTTAAAATTCGAATTATTTGGCGTTGATCGGGATCGAATTAGATTCCCCAGATTCGCGACCAGGCACGCGGCAACGAGACCCCATAGGTAAATGGCGGGAGGTATTGTGTTTCTCACATCAAAATTTTTACCTTCCGTCACAGGTGTGTGTGTATAACGAAAGTTTCGGATCGCATAACTTCAATACCACGATTCCAAAAGTTTACATCCAGAAGAACAAGTGATTAGATTTTGATTATAATTGTCAACCGGAAGTAGCCTCATTTGAAGATTTTAACTGTTAAATATGATTTATTGACATTTAACGTTATTATAACTTAAGGATATATTATTCTCTATACGATTTGATTGCATTTTATACTTCATATTCAATAGATATAGAGTTAAAGAATTATAAAGAAATTAAATTTTGTAAATCAGCCATGAAAATTATTAATATAATCAGATAATTCAAATTGACAGATGTCAGTATCAATAAAAGTAAATGAATGTGGCAGAGATGAGGATGTTGAAGTAAATGTTGGGGAAGACATGGAAAGATACAGTAAGGAAATAACTCTAGTGTTACAAGTTTCTAAAAAAATATAAGAGAGATGATTACATTGGTTTGAAAATGCCATGAGGAGATATGAAGAATATATTGGATTAAAAATGAATAGCTTAGTAAAAGAAGGTTGAAGAAACAGAGGACGACAAAAGATAAGATGGAAGGACTATATTGCGGAAGACTTGAGAGAAAAGTAACTGAATGAGAACGACACGTAAAACAGAAATGAGTGGAAGAAGAAAATAAAAAAATAGCGACCCTCTAACAAATGGGGAAAGCTGAAGAAGAAGAAGATGTCAGTGTCAATTACAATTTGAATAGATAGTTTATGAAATAATTTTACTGGAAATTTAGAATCTTTTGCAAGATAATTTATGTATGGAATTTATACATAATACACAGGATTGACGGAAGGTGTTGGCACAAAAAAATCTGTTGTGGCAGGCACTGCTTTTTTATTTCTAATTTTCTAGTAGGTATATTCTTTTCTAATCTTTAAACGTTAGTATTTGTTTCTTATCTGTTTTTAGTCTTGAAATAATACATTTTGTTGTTATTGAATTTCAGTCTAAGGTAATTGTATTCTCAAGTTATTGTCTTGTACAAGATTTATTTATTCTCTATATCTAGATAAACTCTTCACTATTACATTATAGATTTATCTTTACATTTCACCATTTAGTCTTGTTGGAATTATAGAGTTCCTTAACCAGAGTTATTTATTGCTTAGAATCTACGTAGAATACTCAGAAATTTTGTCTACAAAATATAATATATTCCAGTCATATTTTGGTATGTAATTCGTACAGTTTAAATTCAGTTAGCGTAAAGGGATAGAATAAAATAATATGTGAACTTTGACACACCTAGTATGGGCATATATAGGCCAAGATCGTGACATACTAGGAAAATTGGTGTATCATTATTCGATGTAAAAACGGGAACGAAAATTATGTAAGTTACAAACAAATACGAATAAATGTATCAGCACGTATTTATCATATATTTTTGTTTAGTAGCTATATGTTGATAGACAGATTTTGTAAATTATATATTTATATTAGTTTTGGAATATCACCAGTTCATATTTCAAGGATTCATATACAGGTGTCTTAAAAGTAATACCCACTCTAAAACTAATTAAAAATTAGAAGTGGAGTTTTACTTTCCGTCACCTTTAAGTAAGGTAAAAAAATTGGATGGTGAGTTTTCAATGAATAAGCACGTTTTAGGATCCCTACAATACGATTTTACTCTTTTTACGATGATGTCTGTGTGTGTGTGTGTGTGTGCGTGTGCGCGCATATTTATGCGTGTGTGAGTGTGTGTATGTATGACTATAATATCCGCCGTGATAACTCCAATACTAGAATTTCAAAAATAACAATTTTTACGTTTTCCTTTTCCTTACATCTTTATGCAGAAATGAGTGTAAGAAGAATATAAAAAATAGCGACCCATAACGAATGAGAAAAGCTAAAGATGAAGAAGATGTCAGTATCAAATGCAATTTGCATAGTTTGGTTATGAAATAATTTTACTGGAAATTTAGAATTTTTTGCAAGAAAATTTATGTATGGAATTTATACATAATACACAGGATTGACGGAAGGTATTGTGCTGGCCACACCAATTTTTTTAATATGGAATAGTATATATTGTTTAGGCTTATTCGATAAAGTATTTTTTTCTGAATACAACCATGTAATCGTTTTATATCCTTTTTTATTTTAATTTAAGATCAATTGTTTTTCATACGCCTACTGAAAAATATCTATAAAAACCAAATTTATTTAAACTTCAATTGAATACGAATACATGGTTGAATTCAGAAAATATATACATAGGCGTTTAACATGGGAAATCAGTCTTTTTTGTAAAGCAAAAAGTTCTACATTCCAATCAATAAAAAAAAATCATTTTGGCTACTTCATAACTGCAGAAATAAAATTTGAAAATTCACGGAATTACAATTTAATAGTATTACATGGAATTAGAAACAAGAGACGAACAAAATCATAACGTTTTATACGTCAAATTATTAGTATTTATTTTGACAATCATTATTCTGACTCTGACGTAATAAAACGTTACGCTTTTGTTCGTCTCTTGTTTCTAATTCCATGGCTAATACTATTAAATTGTAATTCCGTGTATTTTTAAATTTTATTTCTGCAGTTATGAAGTAGAGCCAAAATGTTTTTTTTATTGATTCGGATGTAGAAATTTTTGCTTTACAACAACGATTTGAAACTTTTTGTCTAAAATAATTAGGGGAGCAATGCGCACGGAAAAACTGATTTCCCATGTTAAATGCCTATGTTTCACTTTTTGTGATACAGCCTGTATATATCATCCAATTTAAAAAATATAACTTTGTATTGTAATTTGAGAATCACTGGTTTAAAAAGATATTTTCTTTCCTAATCGGATGTCCCCCTTGGTATTCTGTAAAATTATCTTATAGTATTTTATTGTATCTTTAATAATACGTTTAGCTGTTACACCCTGTATATATTTTATTTATAAATTACAATATTACGTAAAATACCTACAACCAAATAAAGTCATCGCTTTTATGTGCAAAGAGTTATATGTCATTTATTGTGAACTAAAAAGTAATTGAAATGTAAAATCATTTATTTAAATAGATAAATCCTTTCATAGATATATTCCTATTCGCATTACAGTTGTACTTATAATTAACATGTATGATTCACTATAGTTATGTATACAAATATGTTTTATTTGTATATGCAATTTTACTGATACATACGTATAAATTTAAAAATAGTATTTGACTTTATCAATAACGGAAATAAATATTTTTTGTGAAATTCTTATTTCATTCATGTTTTGCAAGGAAAATTTATTTATTTATTATCAGTAATCTATGAGGAAACGAAAATAAAGATATAATTGTAAGTATACTCTCTCTAGAATAAATATTCTATAAAAGAATATAAGAGAAATTTTATACGTATGTATGAATGTATTTATGCATACATACAGGGTGGTGATTGAAATTCCAGGATGTAGGACTTGTAATATACTTTCGTAATTTCCTGCGTCTCTAATTATTTTAGGTAAAAAATCTGATGTGACCAACACAATACCTTCCGTTTAATTTAATTTTATTCATGTAAATACTTTAAATTAAATTTAAATACCGGCCGACGCCAAATATTTCGAATTTTAAATTGCACAAAAATGACCCCCCTCCCCCTTACGGTACAAATAAGGTGTGTTCAAAGCAGATTGGCAGTTCCAACAATGGGTAATATGCCGTGATGATATATTTATTTTATTTATTTATATACTTACCTAAATTCGTTGCTGGCGTGTGCACCACAGGGGTCAATTTTGTGTGCATTTAAAATTTTAAAATATTTGGCGTCGATCGGGATCGAATCCGGTTCCCCAAATTCGCGTGAAGTGACGCCTGGTAAACGCCTGCACGGAACAAATATGTCATCATTATTACCGCAATCTATGTACGAAGCAGATTGGCTCACTCAGCAATGGGTAATATGCCGTTGTATGAGTTGTTTTAAAGCGTAGGAATTATAATTTTATAAATTTATCCATAAAATATATACAAAAAGTATTAACGCAAACCTATAGAAAAATTTAAAAAAATTAATTTTTATTTGGAGAGGTGAAATAATGGAGATTCAGTCCTTGGTTAAAATATTATTTATTTAAAACAATACCGACGTTTCGGTCGCAATTAGACCATCCTCAGGGTTCTGGAAAACATCAACGGGGTACAAATATCATGTTCTACAAATTTTAAGAAAATGGTCACTTACATGTTTAAAATGTTTTTAGATTTTTTGAAAAATAGTAAATTGTACATAATTTAAAAAATAAATAATAAATAAAATAAAAAATCTGTTGTGGCCAGCACAATACCTTCCGTCAATCCTGTGTATAATGTATAAATTCCATACATAATTTTTCTTGCAAAAGATTCTAAATTTCCAGTAAAATTATTTCATAAAAAAACTACTCAAATTGCACTTGACACTGACATCTTCTTCTTTAACTTTTCCCATTCGTTAGGGGTCGCTATTTTTGCCTGTCGTTATCATTCAGTTCCTTTTCTCTCAAGTCTTCCGCAATACAAACCTTCCATCTTATCTTTGGTCTTCCTCTGTTTCTTTAACCTCCTATTACTAAAATATTCATTCTTGTTCCAATATAATTCTTCATTTTCCTAATGACATGTTCAAACCAATGTAATCATATTTCTTGTATCTTTCTAGAAACTTGTAATACTAGAGTTATTTTCTTACCGTATCTTTCCGTGTTTTCCCCGACATCTACTTCAACATCCTCATCTCTGCCACATTAATTTACTTTTTATTGATACTGACATCTGTCAATTTGAATTATTTGAATATATTAATAGTATCCATGTTTATGAAGTATAAAATGTAATCAAATTGTATAGAGAATAATATATTCTTTAAGTTATAATAACGTTAAATGTCAATAAATCAAATTTAACTGTTAAATCTTCAAATGAGAGTACTTCCGGTTCACCAATTATAACCAAAATCTAATCACTTGTTCTTCTGGATGTAAACTTGAGGAATACGAAAAAAATATAATTTTTGGAATCGTGGTATTGAAGTTACGGGATCCGGAACTTTTGTCACACACACACAGACACACATACATACAGACATCATCGTAAAAATGGTAAAATCGTGTTATAGGGACCCTAAAACATGCTTATACACTAAAAACTCATCATTGAATTTTTTGACCAAAGACAATACCTTCCTTACCTTAAAAGTGACGGAAGGTAAAAAGGAGGTTGTAGATGTCGTCAAACTATAAAAATATAAATAATATGTACATTCTTATCAGAGATCATTATAAAACTGACGAAGGGTTGGTTCTTGTATTGGAAGTAGCAAGGTACAACAAGTATTTATTTTATTAAATTTTTGTAGTATTTCATCAGTATGCCTTTGTAAATGATACTTAGATTTTGTATGTCTGCCTGCGAGTTAACCGAGTTTTTATATTTGTGTATTTCTAAAAAAAAACTCGGTTAACTCGTCATTTTTAACTGGGTGGGAAATAACAGATTTGACTTCCACCCCACGGGTTGGAAATGTTTACAGTCCATACGATGTAACTTGGCGAGGCAAAAGAATGTAATTCAGTTCACTATTCCTAAGTTGCGTTTTGTCAAATATTTACTTTTACTTCGATGCCGCACAGCTTCAGAAGTGAAATAGTGATTTTACAATGTTTTATTGCCTTACACAAAGCAAATTTCACCCAAATACACTCAAACTCGGGGTGTCAGGTACTTTTCAACCCAAGAAGTTATATTCATACATAAGCGTTGGTATATTTTTTTCTCAATAGCAATAGAAATTTTATTTTCTTAACTTAATTAATTTAAAAAATAATTAATTATAACATGATTTATATAATAAATAATTCATTCCAATATTTGTAATTTTTTTTTTTGTATAAATAATTTTTTTTTTGTAATATTTGTAATTTTATTGAACTTCATTATTCTTCGGTACGCCTATGGATTTTATAACTTTCCCATTACCGCAGTGATAATGTGAATTGCCCCAACTCGCCAAGTTACATCGTATGGACTGTATATAGGGGTTGCCTAGCAGCATTGTCATAGATCCTTATAATAAAGTAGACTAAACAAATTTTAATAGAGCTGTCAAAATATATTAACAAAATTAATGGTTATATGTCAATGTTTTATTCTGAAAATTATTGATTTAATAAGAGGATGATTGTGAATAAAATAGTATATAAATACCTCGGAGGGAGTTTCATTACTGCCTCGCGGTGTACCTCACTTCGAGGCTTCGCTTCTCGGTAATATACTTAAGCCTTAAGCCCTCGGCTGTAATGAAACATATCCCACCTCGGATGTAATATACTATTGCTTACTGAATCAGACGCAGAATCTTATGTTTTTATTTACCGGCTTACTTGATTGATACAAATATTTAACCAATGAGTTACAGAAGAGAGCTAATGTGGTATGTCCCATACGTCCCGTAATGGAATTACATTATATGTCATAAAATATTAAAAAAAAAAACTATCCATTATAGCTTATCATTATAATAATACAAACTAATCGTTTGTTTGTAATAATATTGTTTAATGTTTTGGAGATGGGATATGTGACGTCATCATGAAAGAAGACAGATAGACTGGGAGGGAAAGAGATAGTTATAGATCAGCGTTGCGAATATGTTGTGGTAGATCTTGCCTCTCAGTCTGTCTTCTTCCACGATCCTACCATGCTGACGCCACATATCTCTTCCCCAAATTTTTAATAATTATTTTCTCGTAAACTACGAATAATTAATTGATTTTAAATAAATACGAGTATTTTATTTTTTGTCTAGTATCATATAAGCAACCCGTAATATATCCATGAAATCGCATATGGAATAATTTTCTAATTTATAATATTCGTATGTAGACTACTGCACATAAATTTTATCGACACTCTTCTCAGCCGTACCATGTAACGTCCAGTAAAATTAAATATTTATTTCAATTACTATTAGCTGTATACAGTAAACTTGGTGTTAGAATTTTACGATTAAATTCCTGTTTACTGCTTAACCTTTTTACTTTTATATTTCTTGGAACGTATAAGAATTTTTCACGCAGTAACATAGACTGTTTTTAATTGCAATCTATGTGATATTTTAAAATATAAATGTTCCATTCTTTTCACCTCTCAACAACAACAGATTTTTATGAGTATATTAGAAAAATACCTATTAAATTTTGACTCACCAATCGTTTTGTAGCTGGAGAAATCAAATGATGTCCTGAAACAAATATAAAATATTATTATTTTTACCTTCCGTCACCATTAGGTATTGTCTTTAGTCAAAAAATTCAATGATGAGTTTTCAGTGAATAACCATTTTTACGATGATGTCTATATGTATATCTGTGTGTGTGACGAAAATTTCGGCTCGCAATCACCACGATTCCAAAAATTATAATTTCTCGTATTCCTTAAGTTTATATCCAAAAGAAGAGGTGATTAGATTTTGGTTATAATTGGTCAACCGTAAGTACCCTCATTTGAATATTTTAACAGTTTTTCTTGAAAAAACTCAGTTAAATATTATTATAACTTAAAGAATATATTATTCTCTATACGATTTGATTCCATTTTATACTTCATATTCAATAGATATAGAGTTAAGGAATTAAAAAGATATTAAATTTCATAAATTAACCAGCTATGCTAACCATGGAAACTGCTGTGTGTATGTGACGAAAGTTTCGGATCGTATAACTTCAATACCACGATTCCAAAAATTATATTTTTTTCGTATTTTTCAAATTTACATCCAGAAGAACAAGTGATTAGATTTTGGTTATAATTGGTGAACCGGAAGTAGCCTCATTTGAAGATTGAACAGTTAAATTCGATTTATTGACATTTAACGTTATTATAACTTAAAGAATATATTATTGTCTATACGATATGATTGCATTTTATACTTCATATTTAATAGATAGAGTTAAAGAATTTTAAAAAAATTAAATTTTATAAATCAGCCAGCTATGCTAAACATGGGAACTACTAATATATTCATATAATTCAAATTGATAGATGTCAGCATAAATAAAAAGTAAATTAATGTGGCAGAGATGAGAATGTGAAGTAGATGTTTGGGAAGACACGGAAAGATAGGTAAGGAAATAACTCTAGTGTTACAAGTTTCTAGAAAAATACAAGCGAGATGATTACATTGATTTGAAAATATCATGAGGAGAAATGAAGAATATATTGGATGAAGAATGAATAGCTTAGTAATAGAAGGTTGAAGAAACAGAGGAAGACCTAATATAAGATGGAAGGACTGTATTGCGGAAGACTTGAGAGAAAAGGAACTGAATAAGGACGACACGCAAAACAGAAATGAGTGGAAGAAGAAAATAAAAAATAGCGACCCCTAACGAATGGGAAAAGCTAAAGAAGAATAAGAAGAAGATGTTAGTGTTAAGTGAAATTTGCATAGTTTGTTTATAAAATAATTTATGTATGGAATTTATACATATTACATAGGATTGACGGAAGGTATTGTGCTGACCACAACAGATTTTTTTAATTGTATCCATTGCACATTCCTGTCAAGATTTGAACCATATATCGTCAATATTTTCTTTACAATCTTTGTGTTAATTGCTGAACCGTATACCGTATACCGGTATCGATAACAAACTATATTGGGAATATACGAAGCAGTTGTGCTACTATTTCGTAATATAGACTCAGACAATTAGTATCAGTGTATATTTTATTGTTCATATTTCAAAATGACATAATGTCTTAAGGCTGTGGCAAACTACTGCTGAGCTATTAATCAATATGTGTCAAAAATGTGAAAGAATGAAAACTGGTCGGATAATTAAAGTGTTCTACATTCTACAAGAAATACATTAAAATAGAAGTTGTGTTGTCTTAGGAAAGAATTTAAATTTTTATTAATCATTTAGAAATCATACATCATTGGATTCATAATTATAGTCAGTTGAGTTTGAAACTCAATATAGAAATTCAAAAATTATGAAACACACTTTCAATTATGGACTATACATTTATTACGTAATTATACTAATTTTTATATTTTTAAATTAATATACAATATACCCCTGTGGTGCACTCTCCATGCCAGCCATGAGTGCCCGTGAGGTGACGCCTGGTAAGCGCCCACACGATACAAATATTTCATCATTACCGATATCTGTATACAAAGCAGGTTGGCACACCCAGCAATGGGTAATATGCCGTGATGATTTTTTTTTCTTTAACAGTAAAATAAGACTGTCTTAATTTCCTGCTTCCCTAATGATTTTAGGGAAAAAAGCTTCAAATAAAACTTGTAGATCATAATCTTCTGCATCTACTCAATAAAAAAAAGCCAGCACAATACCTCTCGCCACTTCCGTTTTTGGTTACATAAGTATAGGGCGCGAGCAGTCATGTGACATTGTTGGTCTTGACAAGTAAATATGGGGGCCCGTGTCAGAATGATAGCTAGTAATTATGTACATATATGTCCCATGACAGAATTTTGTATTCAAAATTTCAAGATTTTTTTTAAGTTCACGTCACCAGGAGTATGGCATTTACTTGCCGAGGAAAACAAACCACATGGAATTGAAAAATCACGAAATTTAGAATGAAAAATTATGATATTTGACATCTACATACATAATTACTATCATTCTGACACGGGTCCCCATATCTGCTTGTCAAGGCCAACAAAATCACATGACTGCTCGCGTCCTATTGTATTTAACATTTCTACACCAAAAATTCTACATACATCTATGCTTTACATTTAGATTTTTTAATTTTAAATTTATTCTATGAAGAAATTTTGTCCTCCCCAAGGAAGAGTCTACAGTGCGGCTGGGACTGGTTGCTGTCACGTTGCGGTGTTGAGAAAGAGCTATTCTGCGGTTCAGCTGTACCCTCGCTATTTTTATCTTTTCCAGGCTATTGGCGCTCGCGGGAGAGAGTCTGGACCATCCAGGGATTAGGGATTATAATATTTGTTTGGATCTGTTTTCCATTGTGTATTTTTGTTATATTTTATTATAAATTTAATAAATAATTTTCATGTACACTTTGTACTACAGAGTGTACTTTTTAAATTGTGAGTGCGCAAAGTTCATCTGCGCCAACTTCATGGTCAAAATTTGAACGTTAGGAAACTGAACGAAACAAGAAATGAACGGGGCGATGTATGAACATTAGGATGATGTGTGTTCCCCATATTAAAGTCCTATGTTCCAATCTCGTGGTCAACACCCTGTATATAAAAAACTCCCCCATTTTTATAACGTTTGAAGAAATGCTCAACATTATTAATGGTTAATATCAATATATACATATATGAATGGAAAAATAAAACTTAACCATAAGATTTATGAATATTTTAAATGTTAATTTTATTCGGTTTATTTATACTTAGTTCACAACAAGTAAAAAAGTAAAATTGTTACATTTCAGTTCAGCTTCTATTAATAATAATTTGGCATGTTGATTCTAAATGCAATTTTTATATAAAATATTAATAATTACCTTCCGTCACCTTTAGGTAAGGAAGGTATTGTCTTTGGTCAAAAAATTCAATGATGAGTTTTTACTGAATAAGCACGTTTTAGGGTCCATATAATACGATTTTACCATTTTTACGATGATGTCTGTATTTATGTGTGTCTGTGTGTCTGTGTGTCCGTGTGTCTGTGTGTGTGTAACAAAACTTCCGGATTCCATAACTTCAATACCACGATTCCAAAAATTATAATTTTTTCGTATTCCTCAAGTTTACATCCAGAAGAACAACTGATTAGATTTTGGTTATAATTGGTCAACCGGAAGTAGTCTCATTTGAAGATTTAACAGTTAAATTTGATTTATTGACATTTAACGTTATTATAACTTAAAGAATATATTATTCTCTATACGGTTTGATTACAATTTATACTTCATATTCAATAGATACAGAGTTAAAGAATTTTAAAGAAATTAAATTTTATAATTAAGCCAGCTATGCCAAATTTGGGAACTAGTAATATAATCATATAATTCAAATTGACAGATGTCAGTATCAATAAAAAGTAAATTAATGTGGCAGATATGAGGATGTTGAAGTAGATATTGGGGATTACACGAAAAGATATGGTAAGAAAATAACTCTAGTGTTACAAGTTTTTAGAAAGACACAAGAAAGACGATTACATTGGTTTGAACATATCATGAGGAGAAATGAAGAATTATATTGGAACAATAATGAATAGTTTAGTAATAGGACGTTAAAGAAACAGAGGAAGACCAAAGATAAGATGGAAGGACTGTATTGCGGAAGATTTGAGAGAAAAGGAGCTGAATGAGAACGACATGCAAAAATAGCGACCCCTAACGAATGGGAAAAGCTAAAGAAGAAGAAGATGTCAGTGTCAAGTGCAATTTGTTTGTTTAGGAAATAATTTAGAATCTTTTGCAAGAAAATTAGTGGAATTTATACATAATACACAGGATTGACGGAAGATATTGTTCTAGCCACAAAAGATTTTTTTTATTTGAAATTGATTATTTTTTGGAACTTAGGTTCCATTGAAATTAAAAGCTTCAATAATTTTATACTTCTAAATAGTTGCATTATATAGTCATGAATATAAATGTCATATAAAAACTCGAGTAGAAGATGTATACGTAGATAAATTTATGTTTCATATGTCGTGAGTATTTCATAATATAATAAACACTTGTACTTCTTATTCCTGGCAGTAACTTTCTACTAATATACTGGTAGTTCTTGTAGTATATTTACCTATATGTTTGATCATAAAGTTGTTTACAATCCTCAACAATCAGTCACTTCATTTCATTTCATTTAAGATTCGTTTTTCAATATTTGATAACGAACTAGGTTAGATTTCACTAACAATAGTTTATTAACTTTCTGAATATTACAAATTTATTTCCCATAAACTTGTTCAATTAAACAAAAAAATTGCCAGGGAAAATAAAATAGCAGAAATATAATAATATCTATAAACAATTATTATTAAATAAATTTAATCCAGCACTTTATTTACTTTCATGATATATATACGCTATAATTTATAATAGCTGTATTCGTTTTGGGTTAAATCTCAGTTCGTCTCAGTTCACTTCATATCCCAATAGGTTCGTTCGCTAGTCAGCTAGTACAGCTAGCACAATACCTCTCGCCACTTCCGTTTTTGGTTACAAAAGTATAGGGCGTGAGCAATCATATGACATTGTTGGCCGGGACAAGCAGATATGGGGGCGCGTGTCAGAATTATGTACATAGATGTCAAATGTCTGAATTTTTCATTAAAAATTTCAAGATTTTCTAAATTCAAGTAGTTATTTGTCACCAGGAGTGTGGAATTCACTTGTCCAGGAAAGTAAACCACATGGAATTGGAAAATCACGAAATTTAGAATGAAAAATTATATTTGACATCTATGTACATAATTACTAGCTATCATTCTGTCACAGTGCCCCATAACTGCTGGTCAAAGCCAACAACGTCACATGACTGCTCGCACCCTATTGTATTTAACATTTCTTGTATACCTACACTCTACACCAATAATTCTACTTACGTCTATTCTTTATATTTAGATTTTTTAATTTTACATTCATTCTATGAAGAAATTATGTCCTACTATTCTAATTTTTCGAAATGTTTCTAATTCATTGTCGGAATTGACAGTATTTTTGTAGGGTATATGTAATATACTTATATTTTAAATATTTAACTATTAATACAATAAGAAATAATATAATGTACGTACATTTATCTGTCAGTTACAAACATTTTAATCTTTCAATTCGTTTCCATGACATTATTTGTGCTTTTAGATTTATTACAACAGATTATTATATACCTTATATTTCTTTATCTCTAAATCTATAAAAGATATAATAAAATATTTATATGTATCAGATAGAGAATTTGCTCTTCTTTTACCAGCAAGAACAAAATTCATCAAAAAATAATATTTAGAAGATTTTTTTTAAGAATCTGCTACTTCCGGTTGTACAATTATTACCAAAACCTTTTCAGCTCTTCCCAGTCACCACACACATGCACATACACACACACACACACACACACACACACACACACACATCATCGTAAAAATATTAATATCGGATTATAGGAACCTTAAAACGTGTTTATTCAATAAAATCTAGATAGGCGATTTTTAGTATGAATCCAATACCTCTCTTAGGAAATAGAAACATGTATCATTTTGGACACACTGTTCAAGGAAAGTGAAACAACCATTAGTTTTTCGTGCCTATAGTCAAGAACATACGTACAGCCTGTATACATATATCAATAATATATTTTATATATGTGACATATAACTTACGTAATCTTTTGATTGCAGATATATAATGCTTCAATGCACATTAAATTGACTGTATTATATTTATATTTTAAAAGATAGTTATGTTACAGGATGCTTTAAAATTATTCATCTACCTTGCGATTAGTACTGCATTTTTGGTAGTAAAGTACATAATTAAAGGTTAATAATAAAAAAGTTAGACCTCTTCATCAAATAGAAAGATTTTTTTTATTGTTGTTCCTATGAACTAAGGGTATAAGAAATCTAGTTTTACAACACTGACCATTATCTTCAATGCGACGCAGTTCCCGGATCGTCAGAAACAAAAATCTGTTTCGGCCACCACAATACCTCTCGCACCCTTTCCATTGTGGTATATAAAAGTATTGTATTTAATATTACTTGTACACACAAAAAAATCTAATTACACCTAATCTTTATATTTATGTATCTTCTATAATTTTAAATTCATTCTATGAGCAAGTTTCCTCCATTTCCTCTAAATGTTCGAGGTTTTTCCAATTCATTAACGAGATTGGCGGTATTACTGAAGGGTTCATGTAATATACCTATAATTTTAAATATATAATTAATAATACAATAACAAATATTAAATATCGTTCCCAGAAAAAGCCTTCAGTACTATCTCTGAATTTTTGACACTGACATTAGTGACATTTATCTGTCAATTATACACGTTTTAATTTCTCAAGTAGTTACCAAGGAGATGTTTGGGCTGTGAGTTGACTGTGAGATTTACTACAACGTATTATTTTATAGATTATATATCTATATCTTTATATCTAGCAGGTATAATAAATTTTTTAAATATGTCAGATAGAGAATTTTGGTTTTTAATTTTTGTAATAACATAAATTTTCAATAAATATTACCTCACGGGCACTCATTGCTGTTGTGGAAAATACACCACAGGAGTCAATTTTGGGCCATTAAAATTCGTAATTTTTGGCGTCGGTCGAGACATACAAATAATTCAAATTGTTTCTATTCTTTCATTCTATGAGAAATTTTCTCCTACTCTTCTAATATATTCAAAATTCTTTATATTTACTGACGGTATTAGTGGTATTTCTTAAGGATATATGTAATATTAATATACCTATAATTTTAAATACATATTTAATTAATAATACAATAAGAAATTGTAAATGTAGTTAATTCCCAGAAAAAGTTTTTGTGTAATATTAATAAAACTGTTGATTCTTGACACTGACATTTTGCATTTATCTGTCAATTATAAACATTTAAATATCTCAATTGGTTTCCATGCAGTTGTTTAGGCAGCGAGATTTATTACAACAAATTATTCTATATTATTATATAATATATCTCTAAATCTATGGAAGATATAATAAAAATTTTAAACTATTACTTTCGGTTGTCCATTTGTTACCAAAACCTATTCAACTCTTCTCATTAATGCTAGATTGAGGAATCCGTAGTTAAATAGAACTTAAGTTTTATAGAATTTGAGAACTCGAACGTACAATATTCTAAAACAGACACACACAGACATTATCGTATAAAAGTTAAAATTGTATTGTAGGGACTTTAAAACGTGATTATTCAATAAAAGCGAATATGTGATTTTTAGTATGAATCCAATACCTCTCTTAGCGAGAGGTAAAAATTAATATAAATTACAATATAAAAATATAAAAAAGGATACGTTGTATTTTAAGTGCAAACCGACATTATAGATGTTAAATAATTTATAGGTGTCCAGAATTTATCGTCGACAATCTTTTTACCTTCCATCACCTATACGTAAGGAGGTATTGTCTTCGGTCAAAAAATTCGGTGGTGAGTTTTCATTGAATAAGCACGTTTTAGGGTCTTTACAATACGATTTTACTATTTTTACGATGATGTCTGTATGTGTGTGTGTGTGTGTGTGTGTGTTCGTGTGTGCGTGTGTGTGTGTGTGTGTGTGTGTCCGTGTGTGTGTATGTGTGTGTGTGTTACCGCCGTTTCGTGCACGATATCTCCAATACTAGAATTCCAAAAATTACAATTCTTGCGTATTCCTCTTCCTTACAACCATATGCAGACTTGTTTAGATTTTGGTTATAATTGGTCAACCGGAAGTATCCTCATTTGAAGATTTTAACAGTTTTTCTTGGAAAACTCAGTTAAATGTTATTATAACTTAACGAATATATTATTGCCTATACGATTTGATTGCATTTTATATTTGATATTCAACAGATATAGAGTTAAAGAAGAATAAAGATAATAAATTTGATATAAATTTCATAATTCAGCCAGCTATGCTAACTTAACCATGGACACTGCTAATATATTCAGGTAATTCAAATTGACAGATGTCAGTATCAATAAAATGGAAATCAATGAAAGAATAAGGGAAGTAACTCTAGTGTTAAAAGTTTCTAGATATAAGAGAAACGATTACATTGGTTTGAACATGTTATGAGAGATGAATATATTAAAAGGTGGAAGAAACATAGGAAGACCAAATATAAGATGAAAAGACTGTATTGCAGAAGACTTGAGGGAAAAGGAACTGAATGAGGACGACACGGAAAACAAAAATGAGTGGAAGAAGAAAATAAAAAATAGCGACCCCCTAACGAATGGGAAAAACTAAAGAAGATGTCAGTGTCTAGTGCAATTTGCATAGTTTGTTTATGAAATAACTTTACTGGAAATATAGGATCTTTTGCAAGAAAATTTATGTATGGGGCGCGTGCAATAACATGATTTTGCTGACTTTGGCAAGCAGGTATAGAGACCTGTGTCAAAATGACAGCAATTAATTATGTCCATAACTGACAAGTGTTATAATTTTTCATTCAAAATTTCATAATTTTCTTATTTCATGTGGTTTGTTTGTTATCATGAGTATGGAATTCAGTTGCCGAGAAAGAGAATCACATAATACCAAAAATTTAGAATCTTTCGTAAGAAAATTTATGTATGGAATTTGTACATAATACACAGGATTGACGGAAGGTATTGGGCTGGCCACATCAGATTTTTTATAAAACAATTATTACGTATTTATTATGTCCACTAACAACTAGATTAAACATTATTTAGTAATAAAATTTGCAGCATTATTTCATACAGATGTAAAATTTGTCAACGGAATAATTATGGTTTTATAAAATCATTGATGTTTATTAATCCTAATTTTAATCTTTTGCTACAACATAATTTTCATTTCGAATTCATCAATTCTTATAATCGCGTCATAGACAGCTCTTATATACAATAAACATATATGCAAATTACATGTTATATATTTTTAATCAACAATACAATAACACACACCATTTTTTCTGGATGCGGGTGGTTGTATATTAATAAATGCTTATGCTTTATGTCCTCCAGCTATCTTATTTTTATCTTAGTACAATTGAAGCTCTGCTATCAGATTAGCCTGTAGTCTTTTGAAAGGTCAACGTTCGAATCCCGCTCGTACTATCATTATACAGTAGAATTAATTGTCTAGAATTCAATTGCAAAGATCTAGCTAGCTATGAGTTTCAGTCAGTATCAGTGGCCATGAGATGTAAAACAAAAAGAAATTTTATTTTAAACGAAACAATAAGACAATAAAATGGTTTTGTGATAAGAGTAGCACATGAAAATTAAGATATGCTGCAGTTTTTTACGTAGCAATATATGAATTTATTCTTTTACAGCACGGTTTCACCCTGACCCAAACCTCTCACAACACGGTTTATATATTACAAAACCCCATACATCAGATACTCAATCTGTAACATTTTTGATAGGTTTTGAAATTATTCAGGGGCGACTCGTTAATGAGGCTCCATAAAACTTCTTATTTGGTATAATAAATTAAGAATATAACTTACAAAAGTTTGAAGTTTGAAAAGTCCGTGCAAAGTTCGAGAGATGGCAACACTGGTACGTATCGAGGTTATGTTTAGTTAGTGACATGTCTTGGAAGAACGCTCACCAAGTTTCAACCAGATCAGTCTATTTCTCTGTATTTGACGTTCGTTTAAATTAAGAAAGTCGAGTGATTTTCATAAAATGGAAGAAAAAGAACTTCGTGTGTTGATCAAACATTATTTTATGAAAGGCAATTCGCCTCAGAAGACTAAGGAGAAGCTTGATAAACATTATGGTGAATCTGCACCTTCGATTAGAACAGTTTATAAGTGGTTTCAAAATTTTCGGAGTGCGCATATGAGCACAAGTGACGCTGAGCGTCCTGGACGCCCTATTGAGGTCACTATTCCAGAATAATCCTCATTGACTATTTGGAAAAGGGTAAAACTATAACAGGTGCATAATATTCATCGTTATTGGACCGTTTGAATACCGAGCTGCAAGAAAAACGTCCACGATTGGTCCACAAAAAAGTCATTTTCCATCACGACAACGCACCAGCTCACTCATCTGTGATTGTAGCCGCAAAATTGATGGAATTAAATTTCCAACTCGTTCCACATCCTCCCTGTTCTCCAGATTTGGCTCCTTCGGACTACTACTTGGTCTCCAATATGAAGAAATGGTTGGCGGGAAGAAGATTTTATTCAAACGAGGAGGTGATTGCAGAAACGAAAGCCTATTTTGCAGAGTTGGACCAATCATATTATTTGGAAGGGATAAACAAACTGGAGCAGCGTTGGACAAAGTGTATAAGTCTAAAAGGAGACTACGTTGAAAAATAATAAAAAAATATCCCAAAAAATTAAGTAGTTTTCATTTTTGCACGGACTCCACCCTCGTAGAGCGCGTTGCATAATGCCAAAATCCTGTGTATTATGTACAAAAACCATACATAAATTTTCTTGCAATAGATTCTAAATTTTTGGTATTATATGATTCCCTCTCTCGGCAACTGAATTCCATACTCCTGATAACAAACAAACCACATGAAATAAGAAAATTATGAAATTTTGAATGAAAAATTATAACACTTGTCAGTTATGGACATAATTAATTGCTGTCATTTTGACACGGGTCACCATATCTGCTTGCCAAAGTCAGCAAAGTCATGTCACTGCACGCGCCCTATACATAAATTTTCTTGCAAAAGATCCTATATTTCCAGTGAAGTTATTTCATAAACAAACTGCAAATTGCACTTGACACTGACATGTTCTTCTTTAGTTTTTCCCATTCGTTAGGGAGTCGCTATTTTTTATTTTCTTCTTCCACTCATTTTTGTTTTGCGTGTCGTCCTCATTCAGTTCCTTTTCTCTCAAGTCTTCTGCAATACAGTCTTTTAATCTTATATTTGGTCTTCCTATGTTTCTTCCACCTTCTATTAATATATTCATCTCTGCTCATGACATGTTCAAACCAATGTAATCGTCTCTTTCATATCTAGAAACTTCTAACACTAGAGTTACTTCCCTTATTCTTTCATTGATTTCCATTTTATTGATACTGACATCTGTCAATTTGAATTACCTCAATATATTAGCAGTTTCCATGGTTAAGTTAGCATAGCTGGCTGAATTATGAAATTTATATGAAATTTATTATTTGTATTCTTCTTTAACTCTATATCTGTTGAATATCAAATATAAAATGCAATCAACAATATATTCTTTAAGTTATAATAACATTTAACTGAGTTTTTCAAGAAAAACTGTGAAAATCTTCAAATGAGGGTACTTCCGGTTGGCCAATTATAACCAAAATCTAATCAAGTCTGCATATGGTTGTAAGGAAGAGGAATACACAAGAATTGTAATTTTTGGAATTCTAGTATTGGAGATATCGTTGACGAAACCGCGGTCACACACACACACATACACATACAGACATCATCGTAAAAATCGTATTATAAAGACCCTAAAACGTGCTTATTCAATGAAAACTCACCACCGATTTTTTTGACCAAAGACAATACCTTCCTTACCTATAGGTGACGGAAGGTAAAAAATGAAATTTCGAAAAAAAGTTATTAAGAAATATTGTTGCTGTCGGCGAGTTCTATCACTGGTTAAATTTAATGTACAGAATATTTACTCGCCATTTTTCAATTAATATCTGCGAAAGACCGAAGAGCTGAATTTACTTTTATGAAATGATTTGTTATTAAATTTCTTCATCCAGGTTAGGTAAAAAAATTATACTTTATTTTTTTAAATATTATGCCCCTCCAGTTGAAAAGACACGAGCCGCCACTGCAATTATTATACTTCGATTCTTAGTCCTAACTACTGTATTGTTCAAAAAATGATTGTATAAATTTTAGTGTTTTTACATTTTTAAAGTCTGCAATAAAAAATAATTAAATTCGATAAAAATATACCTTACAAACTATTATTATTTTTATGAAAACTATAAAACTGTAAACGTGAGAAGTCATATCTTTGTAATAACTTTCTCCGGCACGGTTAAAATATATTATTCACACTTGCATTTTCACTGTTGCAAATTGCAACGTTGCAAATTGAACAGTAAATATATCATTGTTCATCATCTGCATATAATGCAAGATATATTCAGTTTTGTATGACATATTTATTACTGAATATTTAGTAATACATAACAAGGTATATTTGGATATGGGGTGGGCATATATGAGTGATATATATGACACTAATTTTACATGGAACTGTATCTGTTTACTAATGTACATGAGGTATTTAAATTTGTTTCAAAAAGTAATGATTTATTCATCAATATTAATATTGTTCCCTTCAAATTCAAACTCCATTATATATAATGAGAATGCCCTTATGCCAAACATGTGTAGAATGTAGAATGCATTCCGTTGTATAGAGAACTAGGGTACCTTTATATACAGGGTATGGCCTTGGGGCAAGATCGCCGCCATTAGCGGGCCAATGTCAAACATACAAAGTATTCATTTCCCTATTTATTTTCAAGAAATGTAATATTATATTATAAAGGAATATTAAATAATCACACTATGGATCTATAAAGGTAATACAAATTCATTTATTTAAGAGATACACAATTATTATTATGACAGATTTAGAGGTTATGTAGAGCATAGGATATAGGTTATTATTATCATATCTAATTTAATAACTGTAGTTATTATTTACATAATAAGTATATATTCTAAACTTACCTTTTAAAAATTTAAATGTTTGTGCTTAATATTGGTAATTTTTATGTGTTTTCCATATAGCCAGTCATCGTAGTCAGTATCCCAAGAAAATACACAAATAAATAAAATAAAAGTATTACTTACACTTTAAAAAAATATTAGAAGTATATTTAAATGTGTTTTGCTTTAAAATAAAACAAGTAGCCACGAAAATACATAATAATTTGCGCAACAACGACGAATATGACAGTGGCCCGCAAATGGCGGATGAAACGCGAGCCACGTCATGGCCATACCCTATGGAAAACTGACAAGATGCGACACGACAACTAGTGGCGAAAATCAGTACTTTTCGGAAGAGTACTCTTTGTTTTTACATGTGTCAACATGAACGATTGATTGTATTATTTTGTTTAAATAATGTAAGGTGTACATACAATATTTGAATATATTGAAATTATAAAAATTAAGTAATCGTTGTATATTAAACAAATGAACGTTGACAGGTTCATATGACATATATTTGACATGTCAAAAGTAGTGTACCCAATGAATGACACCCATGGGGCCAGGGCCGTGCGGTAGTATATTGGTGCCTGGAGCATATAATATTCAATTTGGCGCCTTAAATTTTATACACATATATAATATTAAAGACTGAATTTTTCATTTATTTGGTTCAATACAAAAGAACATAGGATGAACTGTATCAATCAAAATACATCTATCTATTCTATTATATCTATAGCACTTCTCGTTTACGTTTTTGTATTGTGGTACTTGTACCTTACATCCTGCAACACACATTACGTAACTGTCCTACATGTAATTCACATTCATATGGAAATACAAATTTAATCTTTGTCGCATAATTCAAAATCAATGTTATACCTTCTAGAATACTCCGAATTTCGATTTAATATCTGTTAATTTATTAACAACATATACTATGTCTCGAATATTCTAAGGGTAATATCAGAAATTCTACGCGAAAACTTCCTATATAGTTCAAGAATTTACTACAAAAACAAAAGGGAAATTAGGTCGAATATATAAGCTAATTTAATTTGCAAGTTACCCTGCTAGTTCTAGAACAATCGGGAAGATATTGATCTATAATAATAATGATCAATTTTCGTTTGAAACAGTGTCTTTATACTGCTAATGGTTTAGAAACCATTATAAGCTACAACTCCTAGCAGAAATCTTTAATTAGGTCAAATGCTGAGAGAAATGATCTGAAAAATTGGAGATTTTATTCTTTAATTTATATTAATAACTTCAAATTCACACGACAATTATATCTCAGAGTTTTACCTTCCGTCACCTTTAGGTAAGGAAGATATTGTCTTTGGTCAAAAAATTCAATGATGAGTTTTCAGTGAATAAGCATGTTTTAGGGTCCCTATAATACGATTTTACCATTTTTATGATGATGTCTGTATGTATGTATGTATGTATGTGTGTGTGTCTGTGTGTGTGTGACAAAAGTTCCACATCCCATAACTTCAATACCACGATTCCAAAAATTATATTTTTTTCGTATTCTTCATGTATACATCCAGAAGAACAACTGATTAGATTTTGGTTATAATTGGTGAACCGGAAGTACCCTCATTTGAAGATTTAACAGTTAAATTTGATTTATTGACATTTAACGTTATTAATAAACTTAAAGAATATATTATTCTCTATACGATTTGATTACATTTTATACTTCATATTCAATAGATACAGAGTTAAAGAATTTAAAAAAAATATATATATAATTCAGCCAGCTATGCTAAACATGGAAACTACTAATATATTCATATAATTCAAATTGACAGATGTCAGTATCAATAAAAATAAATTAATGTGGCAGAGATGAGGATGTTGAAGTAGATATAGGGGAAGACACGGAAAGATACGGTAAGAAAATAACTCTAGTGTTACAAGTTTCTAGAAAGATACAAGAAAAACGATTACATTGGTTTGAACATGTCATGAGGAGAAGTGAAGAATTATATTGGAACAAGAATGAATAGTTTTGTAATAGGAGGTTGAAGAAACAGAAGAAGACCAAAGGTAAGATGGAAGGACTGTATTGCGGAAGACTTGAGAGAAAAGGAACTGAATGATAACGACACGCAAAAATAGCGACCCATAACGAATGGGAAAAGCTAAAAAGGAAGATGTCAGTGTCAAGTGCAATTTAAATAGTTTGTTTATGAAATAATTTTACTGGAAATTTAGAATCTTATATACTTTGTTGATATTAACATTGTTACATTTTGTTTATTTTCCCATAGCCACCTACAATATTTGAATAAAAATTATTTTCCATACATCTCAATTATCTTATTTATCTCGATTTTTTTCAAATACATTAATAAAAACTAATACATCGTTGAAAGGAGAAAAATATGGCGGTTTATATTTTAATAAAATAATTATAGGTTGCTATTTAAAAAATAAAAGTTGATAGTCGTATCTTGTAAACCTGTCTTTTTAAAAAATATCTACATCTGCCATAAAATAATATATTTCAAATGACAAAACTTTTGTACGAGCATTTTTTTCTATTACTTATAATAAAAAAATTAAAGAGGGGGGGTTTCCCAGACACCCTGTATTTTGAGTTGTAAACGTATGTAAAAAAATTAAGTCTTCACAGCCCGAATCTTTTGTAGAATCCATTGCTACGTAACTTTCTATTTCACAGTGACAGCTAACATACTTGCACTGGACTTTTGTAACATGTTTAATTTTAAATGCACTACGCATGTGTTGTAACAAAAACTAATATCGGGCATAACGTCATTAGCTGCACTAAGTGCAAAACAAAATATATAAATTAGAAATATAACACGTATCATAAAATTTCAAAAGTAGTTGAAATATTCAGCCAAAGATGGAACTAATTTTATGAACAAATGGTTTTGTTTATCTATAGATAAACAAAATATTTTGATTCATATTCTGTACCTAAGTGTGTTAAGGTTTATCAAGTATTTGAAAAAAAAAATGGACAAGAATACTAACAAAAGAAGAATTTACAGCTATTTCCTTCTTGTTTCGTGCAATATCCTTTTTGTTGAATGATTTTAAAACATAATTCGATTCTCCCTAATTCTCCCTATTGACACTGACACTTGTCAATAAATTTGTCAAAATTGCAAGTAAAATGGCAGAAAATACATGATGTGTTTTGTGCAATGAATGATACTACTACAAATACAACCGAAAATAAAGAAAAGGTCACAGATACGTATGTATGTATATTACAATAAATATTATACCATATTAATATGTAATTTTTTCGCAGAGAAAAATATTTATTTTTTGAATGTATGTGCCATAATTATTGTACGTAATAAAACAATATTAATAATATATTTTTTTATAGTAGTCATTGCTGTTTGCATAGTAGCCAGTATATTTTTAATTGCAGCATGTATACTAACGTACATAAATTTTAAGGTAAGGATTTTCGAATTTTAGTCCATAGCGAGAGAATTTTGAACTAACTCACGAGTCAAGTCATTCTATTGGTTCGATTCGAAAATTATTCCAGTCAACTTGTCTCTAGCCGTATTCTTTCGCTGGGTTGGATCAGGCCCAAATGATCGTATGGATTAGATCAGATCATGTCACGTGGACGTATATGAATTTATTCGAAAGAACACAAGTATCTATCATGTGTTCGTGTTCGTGTTCTTCTCTTGCGTAAATTCCGGCTCGCATTTTAAATTATTTCTGTATAAAGATTGTTATTCCAAAAACATTAATTTAGTTTTTATTAGGTCGAACCGAACCTGAACCCAATACCAGAAGCCGGAACAAAACCGCAAATTTTATTAATGTTTGAACCAGAACCGCACCCGAACCCAGTTTTTAGCGGGTTCGATGCCCTGAGTAAAATTCTCTCGCTATCGTGAATATAAATTCAAAACTGCTGTCCATCTAAGTGTTATATTTTTAGAGACGTAGATATCGACGATCCATACCAACTGTACAAAGGCCAATACCTCCTCAGGTACATATTTAAACATAGTCAAATACTATTATTAATTTTTTTAATTTATATAGTTTTATATAGCATTGTCTCACCACCCTCAATCAACGTGTATACCATACGTTACTGCCTTTGTTACACATAGAAATATACGTAATACAAATTTAAATCCAAGTAAAAATATACATGAAAGAAAACTTAAACCAATTGTGGAAGAAGAAGAAATAACAATCGACCAGGAGTCGACGAAAGGAACTTTAGTAATAACTAACGAATTTGAAGATAATTTTGAAGAAACAATAAAAAAAGACTTGGAAGAATATTTTGTACAAGAAAACGTTGAAGATTTGAAAATACTGGCGTTAGGTATTTACAGTAAAAAAATTAAAGATGTCCGATCAAGGTCATCTACGAATTGTATGAATTCAGATTTTTACTCCGCCCATAGTGTCAAATGCAGTAGTGTCCTTTTAATAGATTTTTTGATGGTACATAAGATATTACTGTTATTTTATTACAGGGTCGTAGAACTAATTGAGCAGTTTTGAAGAGTTATAAAAAATAAACCAGGGTATATATGAAAAAAATGTTTTTATTTTTGAAATCAGTAGGACTTACAATTTTATACTCATTAATTTTTAAAAATAATGTCTATAAGATGGCGGCCGTTAGCTGCTATACATTGCTGGAGCCGATATCTGAAGTTTTGAACATTTCGCGGGCTGAAAACAACCCCGAAATTGTTCACGAAAGACCGCTACATTCTCCTAAACTAACGGTGTGGTGTGCCGTATCACAATTTGGCATTATAGGCCCGTACTTTTTTGAAGAGGGAGGCGTGACCGTGACCGTGAATTCCGGGCGTTATGTTTCAATGTTGTAAAATTTTCTGCAGCCCCGAGTAGCAGTGGTTGTTGAAGAAGAGGGATTAGGGGACTTTTGGTTCCAACAGGATGGGGCTACAGCCCACACAGCCCGAAATTCTCTAAACGCTTTTAGAGAAATGTTTCCTGGACGTCTAGTGTTTTTGAAAGGTGACGTGGGATGGCCTGCCCGGTCGCCCGATTTAAGCATATGCGACTTCTTTCTTTGGGGATATCTTAAGGAAAAAAGTGTTTAAACGTCGCCCTCAAAACCTGCTAGAGCTAAGGGAGCAGATTGTTGAAGAAGTAAACGCGATACCCCGCGAAATGTGTCAACGGTTCAAAACTACAGAAATCGGCTTCAGCTATGTATTGCAGCTAACGGCCGCCATCTTAAAGACATTATTTTTAAAACTTAATGAGTATAAAATGGTAAGCCCTACTGATTTCATTGCCATCACACTCAATGACCTTTTGCCAACGCGACACCAATTTTTGGATGCAGCTCTTGTAAATCTCTATGGATTTTGAATCAAAAAATCTGTTTTGGCCATCACGATATCTCTCGCGCCATTTCTATTGTGGTATATATGTATTTACAAAAAATTCTAATTACACCTTTATATTTACGTATTTTCTATAATTTTAATTTCATTCTATGAGAAAGTTTTCTCCATTTCTTCTAAATTTTCGAGGTTTCCCCAATTCATTAACGGGATTGGCGTTATTTCTGAAGGGTTCATGTAATATACCTATAATTTTAAATATATAATTAATAATACAATAAGAAATATTAAATATCGTCCCAGAAAAAGCCTTCAGTACTATCTCTGAATTTTTGACACTGACATTAGCGACATTTATCTGTCAATTACAGACATTTTAATTTCTCAAGTAGTTACCATGGAGATGTTTGGGCTGGGAGCAGGCTGTGAGATTTACTACAACAGATTATTTTCTAGATTATATATCTATATCTTTAAATCTATAGAAGGTATAATAAATTTTTGATAAACAAACGTGTTTATGTCAATCTTTATCGCACACGCTTGTAGTCTTTGCTAATAATAGAAATAAATGTATGCCAATTTGTTAATTCGTTCATGATATAGATGACCTTGATTGGACATTTTTTTCTGTAGATAAATTCTATGACTCAAGATGAAATAACCAAACTTAAAATTTAAATAGTCAACCCCAAAACAAGTGGACAAGTTCATGGAAACAAAATCTTGGTCCTTAACTTAAATTTTAAGCTTGATTTTTTCAATATTGGAAGATTCTGCATACAGGGTGTATCAAGATAATGGAACAGCCTTTTATTCATGTATATGAAAAGTTACATCTCGATACACCCTGTATAGCACTGAATCCCTGTAGACTTTAAACTTTAAAAACATGTTGGTTATTATTAGATTTTTGTTTTTACATTTCTGGGCACCCGGGTTCAATCCCGACTGACGCCAAAAATTACATCGAATTTTAATGGCACAAAATTGACTCCTGTGGTGCACTCTCCATGCCAGTTATGAGTGCCCGTGTGGTGACGCCTAGTAAGCGCCCACACGGTACAAATATTCCATCATTACCGATATCTGTATACAAAGCAAATTGGCACATCCAGCAATGGGTAATATGCCGTGATGAAATATTTATTTATTTATATATTTATCTATTGTAGGTGCCCTAATGGATGCGTCTATAAAGGAATTATTATAATAAATATATAAGAAAAAAATGTATTAAATGATAAATATAATGTATGTCTGTATTATGTAGTTCGTTTTATTTATTTAAGAATAGACTATCCAACAGGACAAGCCCAATGACTGGATAGCATTACAACACAAATACAAAACACATGCATTACAATAGCTAATAATAATTTTAAACTTGTTTGTAAGAGACGATTTATAGTTATGTAACCAATCATACTTGCATGTACGTTACATAACTTATAGGCTTCGGTTCTATGGCAAAATCACACTCATATTTAATTTTACTCGTTTTGTAACAGAGAAAATCGAATTTAAAATTTTATAAAAGTAATTTTATCTAGTGTTAGTGTTAGCCATGGAGTTAAAACAAAATCACAACAAATGTAAAAAACATTGACCACTAGTATGAACAAGTGATTAAGGGTGATTAGCGAGCACTTGACTAGCATTGTTTTATCCCTGTCAATCGTTTATTTATTATTTTAGAGAAAAATATTTGTAATAAAAGTTATAGAAAAAATAATTGCACACATCTTTTATTTGAAGTATTTTTCTCTAAAATAATAAATAAACGATTGACAGGGATAAAACAATGCTAGTCAAATGCTCGCTAATCACCCTTAATCACTTGTTCATACTAGCGGCCATCGAGATTAAGTAGAACAGATTATTTTATCGATTATACATATATCTATATCTTTAAATCTATAGAAGGTATAATAATTTTTTTAAATGTGTCGGATAGAGAATTTTGTTTTTTAATTATGTAATAACATAATTTTTCAAAAAATAATATTTAGAAGATTTTTGTTAAAATACTACTACTTTCGGTTGTCCAATTGTTACCAGAATCTATTCAACTCTTCCCATTACTGTTAGATTGAGGATCCGTAATTACACAGGTCTTTAGTCTTATTGAATTTTTTTCATTCCAACAGTAAATAACACAATATTTATGTTAGTATTATCTATAAAACTGAGGGTAAAGGTAACTGACAATATACTCAATTAATTGCCATTTTAAATTTTATTACTTTAATAAAAATTATTTGTGAATTATTAAAGAAGAAAATATTTGTCACATGCAGACAATGGTTTATTTACAAATAAATTATTATTAAACCTAAGAAATTTTATTATAAGCAATGTATTCAAGTTCTATACGCTGTATTAATACACCATATCAAAATTTGTTGAATTGGAGTAATAATCATAGCATCCAGAAGTTTATTTATTCTTGTTTTTAATATAACTGTTGGTGGTACTTTAATAAATAAATATCACTTTGCAAATAATTTTACTAAAAAAATAAAATTTAATATAGTAATTCATTGAATATATTGTCAGTTTCCTTTACTTTCAGTTTTATAAATAATACTAACATGAATATTGTATTATTTACTGTTAGAACAAAAAATATTAGCACGTGTATGTTGTCAAATATTTGCCTGCAGATTATTGTTAAAATGATAAATTTAGGTAAAAACATTATATTTAAATCCAGTACAGTTTATTAATACGTAAAAAAATTGCCCAAATATAGTCTTACCTATTGTAATTTAAAAATTTATTTCTTTTTGCTGTTAATATATTTTTTTCAGAGGGTGCGAAAACATATGGGGTTGGGCTCATATTTCGCGCGGTTATAAAACGTACAAATTAAAATTTGATTATTGAATAGGATGCGGAATTTAATTCTCTACAACTTTTATTTGAAGTATTTTTGCCTAAAATTAATAGGCCATTTTTACGGCCTGATTTTCATGTTACACCCGATATACTACACTCATCTAATGTATTGTTCATATAAATTTAATTTCTCTCTTTAATATCTCGGCGTTCTAGTTTAAATTTCTAGAACTTTCCCTCAATATTAAAGCCGAAACAACAATAAACAACCTTTGACACAAGTTTCTATTAAACTTTAAATTAAATTAAAATTCTTTGTTCGATATAAACGTTTATGAACCATATTCTCGAATGTTCTTTAATTAATTATAACACATTAGCTCAATAACTCTATCAATATTAAGTAATTAGAGCAGTTAATTATCTAGAATATCCTACCGAATAATACAGCAAACCGCGAGAATATTTTAAGGCTTCTGTAAATCGAAAACTTGGTTATACGTAAAATAAATACGAAGTAATATTTCTTGCTTTTCAGTTTTGTTACAAATAAATTATTCACCCACCTAATCTCAGAGCTTATTTTTCAATCCCAACTCAATTTGAGATCAAATAAAGATGATATGTAGGACTAATTATAATTTATAATTAATTATAAGATGTGGACATAAATTTTCTTCGTAATATCTTAGAACTCTTGGAAGTATGTGGGTGTTGGATGCAGTGAAAACCGAGGAAAATATTGTTTTTCAGCAAAATTTCAGGCAGAGTTATTTTGACCCCTCTTTATGTGCCTTTTACGGATATATTTTTTTTATATAAGCTAGGTTATAGTTATTTAAGTATTAAGGGCAGTAAGTGCACCTTACCGGTTGAGGATTAGTTCCGAAACCGGTAAGAAGCACTTAATGCCCGCAATGCTTATATTTTTTGCACGATCGTCCCAATAATAACAAATTAAAGTTTAGAATTATTTAAAAATTATTTTGACATTTTAAAAAAATTAGTTGTCATTTATAAGTAAGCTATGATCGTTTTGTTATCGTTAAAGCTTTAAAAATTGTACATTTATTTTTACTTCCTTGTACGTAAGTAAAGGAAGTATTGTAATCGCGAAAAATTTCGGTTTTCAGATTTCAGCGGAAATATCCATTTTGATCATCCCTGAATCCATTTTGACTAATTTCGTCGTGACGTCTGTACGTACGTATCTCGCTTAACTCAAAAACGGTAAGCCGAAGAAAGTTGAAATTTTGTATTTAGGACTCCTATAACATCTAGTTGTGCACCTCCCTTTCTGGTTATTACACGATTACCAGAAGTGGCACTTTACATGAAGCCTATAATAGATTTTAATGAAAAACTGTTTTAAAATATAATCCAAAACTTTTCAAATTTGGTATACAAGACTTTTATATCAATCGAAATAACATAATAGATTTTGGTTAAAATAGGCTAACCGGAAGTGGTACATTACTTGAAGTTGTTAACAGTTTTTCTTGAATAAAATGATTTTATTTTGATTTTAGAAATAAATGCTTCAAATAAAAGTTTTAGAGATTTAATTTCTGCGTCTAGCACATCAAGTATTATTAAATTAGCCCTTTGTACAAGCCAAATATGTAAATTTAAAAATTATATACTTTTTTGTTTTTGTAATAAAACTTGCTATGAATTAGGACAAAAACATAAAAAAAATGTTCATGTCAAATTACGTTAAATACGTGCAATTTTATGATTCGTACAATAACAAATATATTTTTATTGTGAAATTAGTCATATTCATTGTTGTAATCAAATATTTCTTTGTTGTAATCAAAACTCACTTTAAAAAGAACCAGGTTAGATTATGGTCGCTATATATCTTACTGTTTTGAAGTTAAAATTAATATTTTGTAATTTATTTAATAAAAAAATATGTATAGTTTAATAATCGTACAAGGAAGTCGTGTGGTGTCCACATCAGATTTTTTATTTATGTAATTTTCACCGCCTCCAGATCGGTAGGTAGTCACATCACTTACCGATCAGTCACATCACTTACTGATCAGTAATTTGTAAACAAAACTTACTGCCTTGGAAACCCTATCGGTAAAGTTTTAATAAAACCTGATCGTGCAAAAAAATAATTTTGCATATTTATTCAGATGTAGAATTTTATGCTGTACAACTTTTATTTGAAGCTGTTTTACATAAAATAATTAGGGAAGCAGGAAATTAGGAAAGTCTGATTTTACATGTATATTCAGCTCCTATGTAGTAATTAATTATTTTAAAGTAATATATTTATCTTTAAAATATGTTAAATATATTTCTAAATAATAATAATAATAATAAATTATTATTATCTTAGTAACATTAACATCGTGGTTGAAATAAGCCTGGATGACTCTATCTTGCAACGAGGATAGGTTATCCTGATTCCTGGAAGCTGCGACAGCGTTTCCAGGAATTCCAAACTACCTCCCACGCGTCTGAAACCGAGCGCTGAAAGCTGAAAACCACCCCGTTCTGAAAACCGATACCGCTATGATAAGAGCAGCCATAACTTGGTTCATTTCACAGAAACTATAGCCATTCATTTACACCCAAATAACAATAAATGTTTATCTGTTGTATAATGCTTAATGGAATTAATTTTGTTGTCAATTTTAGGATGGGTGATCATTTATATAAATATTTATTGTTCGAGTGAAGCTAATCTTTTCGTGGTGTTTTTCCGGCTGGGATATCGTCGCGCGTGCGGTAGTGACCCCTTCGACCTTGTGACCTTGCGCATCGACCTGTACATGCGCGTGCGCATTCAACAGGTGCTAGTGTTGGTGTGACGTCACATATAACGCTGGCTACGTTCACGGTCAGGTTCATGATTACGTCACACTGAAAGAACTGGTGTGACGTCAGTACGGTTTGGGCTCACAATGAATATAGTACACTGCAACAATGGTGGGGGGGATATGGATGACGTAGATGATTAATTATGCAGAAGATGAATGAAGGCTTTTTATAATATATTATAATAGAATATTTGGGGTTATAGGAAGTATTAATAATACTTCTTTTTATCACGAATATGTATTTTAGTGCCGAGGTGTATATTAAATTTTATTTGAAATCGAAAATTTGTGAAAATGAAAGAAATATTTATTTTTATAGGTTATTTTGATATACCTGTCAGTCGTTGTCAGTCAAAAAAACCAACTTAAGTTCAGTGTTGCAAACCTCCGGACATTGAAGCTATCCTAATGAACACTCAAAGTTATGTATGATCTCAAAACTTCATCTGCGGAATTATTTAATTCGTTCTTATTGTACATATTTTTTGTTATGTTATGTACAAATTGTACACCTACCCAAATTGTACAATAATTGTCATAAGATGGACAACACTGCAATTAAATAAGAAATATTAAATATTTTTTAAGTTTTATCTTTCTAATTCTGTCATTGGTTAGTATTTCTTGAACGTCACAGGCAGTGTAATTTGGCGCCAGTTCAAATAGTATACTTTTATATTACTACTATGTTTAATATATACAGAAATTTAAAGAGAATATCATATTTACTAATACTATAGAAGGTACTTATTCGAATTTCAAAATAAAAAAGATATAGTGAAAATGATTAGGCGGACGACTCACGTCATCAACCTGAAAAAAATGATATATAACTTGTAGAAATTTTAGGGTGTTATTTATTTTTAAAAGACGAAGAAAAAAAGTATTAAGTAATGTATACAATTATTTCTAAGTCAATCGTTATTCCTTTTACAGAATATAATAGTATATTGTGTTATTAGGAGTAAAAGTGATACTTTGTGTGGCGAGCATGGAAGTTTAAACGACGAGCGAAGCGAGTCGGATAAATGCACGCGAGGCACACAAAGACACTTTTACTCCAAATGACACATTATATTTTTTCTTCAAACGTAAATATTTAAAGAAAAATATCTACTACTGATGTTACATTTTACGTAAATTACGTTTGCGATTTCAATTGCCCTGTAGCTATGGATATTTATTTATTCACTTTTTGTTATAAACATTGAAGTGGAAATTTTTACGTTTTGACGTTTTAATAAAAACTGTACAATTTTATATCCTCCTTGTGTGCAATTATGTCGGAATTTGAAGTATTATAATGTATGACCCCTGAAGTTGTTCAATTGGATGGAAATATAACAGTGTGGCTGAAAGATATGTCCAGGAATCACTCCAAAACAATATAAACTTTTCTTATTACTTTAATTCTAAGTATTCTTAAGGATACCATCCCTGTAATTGTAATCAGTAAGTCTGGAATTCTTTAATGTTATTTCCTCAAAAGTAAACTCTGTTTATATTTCAATTCACAGGTTATATATTTAAATTTGACAGCTATTGATCGTATTTAGTAACTTTATTTTTAGGTTACCTAGCGTGTTATAGTGACATTTAGGGCGATATTACAGGTTTCTTTTATTAAAATTACTTCTTATTCGTTGATCTGTATAGTTATACTTCAACTCCGGCGGCGTAGAAATTAAACTTGTACCTTGTGAATCAAGTCATAAAAGATGCTACTTTTATGACGTTTGAAGAAAAAATTATTTGAAATAATTGAATGACCATATTGTATCAAATAATTTTATATTCCATAAAAGGAATAAGGATTGACTTAGAAATAATTGTAAATTCATTAATAAATACGTTCCTTTAATACTAGTATCTTTTTTTCTTTTTTTTTAAATAAATAACAACTAATAATTACTACAAGTTATATTTCTTTTTTATAAGGTTTTTTTCAAGTTGATGACGTGAGTCCTCTGCCTAATCATTTTCACCAAATGTTCAATTTTTTTGCAACACCTCATTTATAAATCTCTAGAATTCTCTCTTTAATTTTCTTATATTTTGCGACCTTTCACCTTTGAATTTCCCACCGGATGTTGACAGAGATGCGTCATTTCCTGATTTACGAGAGGAAATTCTAATATTTGATGAGGGAAATAAATTCTAAGGGGCGTATATTTTAGTTTGAAAATTTATTTTGTATATTTCATATCAAATTGCGTCAACCTATGTATATTTTAGACAAGGTGTATTTTTATATAATGTAATACAGTTGTTGATTTTGCATAATTCCCTGTGTAATATAGATTTACATACGTATGTGATAATATGATATTAGAGAGATAGTAACATTATCGGACAATACCTTAATACACTATGCCTACGTCATTAGGTATGTACTTTTACTCATATGAATTGGTTTTTTTGATGACGTAATACATATTTTTTTATATGAATTTATGAATATACGGTTCTCAACCTAACATACAAACAATTTTTTTCTACAACTGTCAAAAAAACATGACATTTAAACACGTTATTGATACGCGAAGTTTGTAATTTTTTACGTGTGAAAAGAAAACAATTATTTTTTCACGTGTTAAAAAATATTTTTATTCAAAATTTAACTCAATTAACAAATCATTTTAACAAAATATTACATATTGGGGTATTCCAGTAATTTTTTTAAATTTTTTTTTTCTGAAACTTCCATAAATTTGAAATACAAATGTGAAAATTTGAGTTTTTTATTGTTTCATTTCCGCGAGATATGAATTTTTGAATTATGCTTAAAAATTTGAATTATATGGTATGACGTCTATTCGCTTCATCACCTGATCTGTGGAAAGACTACAGCTGTTAGTCGCTTGGCTTGGAGCGAGTAAGGGGAGGGGAATTGGTTTGTTCACAGTGTCAGATGCTATTTTGATTTGGATGACTTTCATTTGTTTTATTTGTTTTGTTATCCGTGGATTTTAGTTGTAATTATATTAAAGTATTATTAGTTAAGAATTTGGTTGCTGTCATATCAAAACTAGCAAGAAACACAAACAATGATCAGCTGAGAAACGAGAAAACATCAATGGTGAACGCACTGCTTCTTCTGTTTCCACAAGCAGACAAGTACGGCATTACGTACGTTACAGAGCGAATGAACGTTATACATCACATGAATCTTTTCCGCGCTAAAATAAAACACATGGAAAATCATATTAAATAAAACAATTTTGAGTTTATTTTTCAGAATTCGGTCGTTTTTCAACGTAATTAATAACATTATAATGTTTTTTCTTTTAAATTTTACTACACACTGGAATACCCCATTATTCCCTGCATTAATTCCCAACGAAGACAATGCAGATGGTTGGCCGTGGTAAGTATCCCCGCACAAATTTATCTCTTCCTTAGAAGTGGATGGCTGATTTATCTCATTGCATATCTTCTCTTTCGAAGTGGATGGTTGGCAGTTTAAAATTTGTTTGATATATCAATTTTATTGTTTAAACTGTCTTATATATATATATCCCTCTGCTACGGTGGTAGATTTCCATCCTCCGTGGCGTTTAATAGAAGTCATGTCACCTCCTGCATTGGCCAAAAGAGTGACAGAGCTTCGTCGAAAGCAGTTGCCTGTGTATCTCTATATACAGGGTATGGCCATGGGACAAGATCGCCGCCATTTGCGGGCCAATGTCAAACGTACTGAGTATTCATTTCCCTATTTATCTGTAAGAAATGTGATATTACATTTTAAAGGAATATTAAATAATCACACTATGAATCTATAAAGGTAATAAAAATTCATTTATTTAAGAGATACACAATTATTATTATGACATACATATAGAGGTTATAAGGTTAAGGCATAGGATATATGTTGCTATTATGACATCTAATTTAATAACTGTAGTTATTATTTACATAAGTATATATTCTAAACTTACCTTTTAAAAAATTAAATGTTTGTGCTTAATATTGCTAATTTTTATGTGTTTTCAATATTGCCAGTCATCGTAGTCAGTATCTCAAGAAAATACACAAATAAATAAAATAAAAATATTACTTACACTTTAAATAAATATTAGAAGTATATTTAAATGTGTTTTGCATTAAAATAAAACAAATAGCCACGAAAATACATAATAATTTGCGCAATAACAACGAATTTGACAGTGGCCGGCAAATGGCGGACGAAACGCGAGCCACGTCATGGCCATACCCCGAGTATATAAGGACCCTAGAAGGAAACTGCCCACCCCTGCCCCCTCTTGGCGACGCCCATTTAATGTAGTACCAGAACACTTTTGATGATTAACGGCCGAATTCACCATTAATCCGTTGATTAATAATCAGTTGATTAAGGAATCAAGCTGATTTGTAGATCAACGTATGTTCTAATTCACCAACTTGATTTCTGAATCAAGGAATCATGATCAACTAATTCACTGTTTTGTGATGGTTTTTGACAGTTAATGTAACTGTCATGTAATTTTATTCGTGGTAATTGTACTTTCCGTAAAAAAGGTATTAATATGTAACTTTTAAATTTATTTATAAAATATATTTTATAATTTTCCTACAATAATATTATATTTTTATTTTAATATAGGTTAAAATTACACTGATTCCAATAAAAGAGTGTTTTTAAATATAGAGACAATGAATGATATAAAAGTATATTTGAAAATAATAAAACCAATGCGGTTCTAAATAAAGATAAAGAAGAAGGATGAGCCAAAGTTATAAATGAGTACAACAGCCAGAATCCTAACATAGCTATAAATGTCAAAATTAGTATTCAAAGATGTGATCAGTCCTTGATTCATGGAATATGACGAATCAGTTGATCATTGAATTTGATTAGTAGATTAGCTTGATTTTTAATGGTGAATTGGATTGATATAGTGTCAGCGTTGATCTGTGAATCAACTCATGATTAAGGAATGGTGAATTCGGCCGTAAAACTTATAAAATGATCTTTGTCCTTTATTTTTCGACGTGGTAGCTCTGTTTACAAACAAACCATACTCCACACAAATCTAAATGAAATTGAACTTACAACATGGAAAACAATATATTTATCTCATCCACCCACATATCAGCAAGTGCATCTTCTAGGGTAGTTCTGTACATTAGAAAGAGACATTACCTTGCCATTGCGTTGTATTCTATTTATAACCTCCATGTCGACTGTCATCTGTTGCTGGCATGACCTTGAGCCTTGGGCATCGATCGGGCTGCAGCAGAGCTTTTGGGGCAGGAGGGGGTAAAAGCTTAGGGGAAGCACGTGCCTGAGCTTACGTCACTAGGGCACACACACCAGCCGGCTATTTTTGGAATTACAGGGATGTGAGACATTTTTAGAATTAGGGGTTGATGTGTTGATGTTGATATGGATATAAATGTAAACATCGGAAATCAAAATTAAGGGGAGATTTGAATTTGACCCCATATTGCACAGAGAAGTATCCTCGATTTATTTTTATACTGTCTGCTACAGTAAATTTTTCATTTCTAATTCATTAATTATCAAAACAAATTTTATATTTTTTAATATGGAATCTTCCACTATTTAAAAAAAATCCATACGCAAATTGCCTTACAAAAGATTCTATATTTGCAGTAAAATTATTTCATAAACAAACTATGTAAATAGGTACTATAAATTGCACTTGATACTGACATCTTCTTATTTAGCTTTTCCCATTCGTTAGGCGTCGCTATTTTTGATTTTCTTCTTCCACTCATTTCGTTTTGTCGTCCCAATTCAGTTCCTTTTCTCTCAAATCTTCCGCAATACAGTCCTTCCATCTTTTCTTTGGTCTTCCTCTGTTTCTCCTACCTTCATATTCAACGGATATTGTAGAGTTAAAAAAATATAAAAAAAATTGATTTCATAAATCAACCAGCTATGCTATGTTGAGTTAGATGTTGGAGAAGACACGGAAAGATGGGATAAGGAAAATGTTCGAGTGGTACAAGTTCCTAGAATACAAGAGATAGGATTACATTGGTTTGGACACGTCATGAAGAGAGATGAAGAATATATTGGAAGTAGAATGAATAGGTTAGTAATAGAAGGTTGAAGAAACAGAGGACGACCAAAGATAAGATAGAAGGACTGTATTGCGGAAGACTTGAGAGAAAAGGAACTGAATGAGAACGAAACACAAAACAGAAATGAGTGGAAGAAGAAAATAAAAAAAAACAGCGATCCCTACCGAATGGGAAAAGCTAAAGAAGAAGAAGATATCAGTGTCAAGTGCAATTTGCATGTTTATGAAATAATTTTGCTGGAAATTTAGAATCTTTTGCAAGAAAATTTATGTATGGAATTTATACATAATACACAGGATTGACGGAAGATATTGTGCTGTCCACATCAGATTTTTTTTTAAATCAATCAGAAACTAAAATAAATGGCGAATATATTAACGTCTGTCGTTAGACTACGTGCCACTAATAACGTTACATTTTTGGGCGCCACCATTGCAGGGTTAAGGGCATTATAGTATTTTATGTACCAAGGGCGTTACTATGATCATAATGCCAGGAGGGCGACGAGGATCTAGCCCAAGGGATAGATGTCGTCCTATGGGCATTATCATCTAGTAACGCTCGTGGTGCATACAAGATTTTATGTCTCACTAGAATATCTGAAACATGGTTTCAAAACTTTCTGAATGATAGTATTTGAGTTAGATCGTAAAGAGGATCCACACACACACACACACACACACACACACACACACACACACACACACACACACACACACACACACACACACACACACACATGCCCACATACACACATACACACAGACATCATCGTGAAAATGTTAAAATTGGATTGTAGGAACCTTAAAACGTGGTCATTTACCAAAATCTCGATATGCGATTTTTAGCACGATCCCTATACCTCCCTTACCAAGGGTAGCGGGAGGTAAAAATATATGAACATAGAAATTTTGTGCATTCGCTTCAAATATTATTAACGCTTGCATTTCAGGGTTTGTGTTTGTGATTGTGATTCTAAAGGTCACGTTTTAGTGTTGCTTTACCCTTGACCTATTGTCGGTAAAACAGGGATCAATACTGCATGATAATACACTCTACAAGTACAGCTTTATAAAGCTTGGAATTTAAAGCGTAGATTTCTAAAATATAGGCAATATGTATTTTTTTAAAAACCTCAAAGGATTCTCGTAACACGATGAAACGGTTCTCAATTACGTTTACAAAAAATCTATTGTGGCCAGCACAATACCTCTCGCCATTTTCATTTTATGTTGCATAGGGCGAGAGCAGTCATGTGACTTTGTTGGCCTTGACAAGCAGATATAGAGGCCCGTGTTAGAATGACAGCTATTAATAATGTACATAGGTGTCAAGTATCATAATTTTTTATTCCAAACATTATTTTCCAAATCCATGTGGATTATTTTCCTCAACAAGTATACTTTCCATATTATTGATGACAAATAAACATCCGAATATTTTGAAATTTTGAAAGAAAAATGGTGACATATGACAATTGTGACATCTATGTAAATAACTACTAGCCGTCATTCTGACACGGATCCTCATATCTGCGTGCCAAGGCCAACATAGCCACATGACTGCTCGCGCCCTATAAGTAACTTGTACACAAATAATTGAAATTGTATCTCTTCTTTCGTGCTATGAGAAATTTTGTCCTACTCTTCTAATATGTTCAAAATTCTTCAAATTCATTGACAGTATGAGCGGTATTTCTTAAGGATATATGTATTATTAACATACCTATAATTTAAATACATATTTAATTAATAATACAATAATATATATTAAATGTACTCGTACCTCCCAGAAAAATCTGATTTTTGACACTGACATTTTGCATTTATCTGTCGATTACAAACATTTGAATATCTCAACTGTTACAACAGATTATTCTATCTATACTATATTCTCAAACCTATACGATATCATAAAAAAAAAATTGTGTCACATTGAGAATTAAATTTTCTTTAATATTACCAAGAAAAATTTTCAGATAATAATATTTAGAAGGTTTCAAGAATCTGCTACTTCCGGTTGTCCATCTGTTACCAAAACCTTTTCAGCTTTTCCCATGAATGCCTGATTGGGAAATACGTAGTTAAACAAATATTAAGTCTTATAGTTTTTGAATAATCGTCCTTCCAACATCTCACACACAGACACACATACACCTTAAAACATGCTTAATAATTAAAATCTGGATAAGCGATTTTTAGCATGAATGCAATACCTCTCTTAGCGAGAGGTAAAAACTATACTTCTCGTTGTCAAAGAGAGAACAATTTTGAATACATATTGAAGAAATATTTTTTTATGAAAAATTCATTGACTGAAGCACAAGACCTCTCTATGTCTCGTAGTTGGTAAGATTCCCTGCCGTGCCAGCATTTCATGGTCCAGGCGAAGCCGAGTCTTTCAATTTAGCTTAAGCAGAGAATCTATATTTTTACCGTGTTGAACACAAAAATTTTTCACCAATTGTTTAGAATAAGATTCATTTTTGCACGACCAGGTTTTTTTAAAACTTTACCGATAGGGTTTCCAAGGCAGTAAGTTTTGTTTACAAATTACTGATCAGTAAGTGATGTGGTATTGATCAGTAAGTGATGTGACTGACCGGTAAGTGATGTGACTACCTACCGATCTGGAGGCGGTGAAAATTACATAAATACAAAATAAATGTACAATTTTTAAAGCTTTAACGATAACAAAACAACGATCATAGCTTACTTAAAAGTGACAACTAATTTTTTTTTAAATGTCAAAATAATTTTTAAATATTTCTAAACTTTAATTTGTTATTATTGGGACGATCGTGCAACAAATATAATAAGCATTGCGGGCATTAAGTGCTTCTTACTGGTGTCGGATGTATTGGAGATCTCGACTTCGTCTCGATCTCCAAACTAATCCTCAACTGGTAAGGTGCACTTACTGCCCTTAATACTTAAATAACTATTTATTATTATTTTTTACAGGATAATTATGTAAAAACAAATTATTTTTTGACAGTTACCTTCTAGCCAGAGAAAGTAAAACTTTAGCGCCTTGCAGCAAAATTACTTTTAATGCCAACTAGTGAAAAATATCTAAGTATGTAAAAACAATGGATGGTTATAGAATCATTTTTATACAACCCTGAGACTTTCTACAGATTCTAAACCTTAGTGCATTTTTAATCTCTCGCAAAGAGGTATGTATTGGATTCATACTAAAAATCGCATATCCAGATTTTAATGATTAAGCACGTTTTAAGGTCCCTACAATCCGATTATAACATTTTTACAATGATGTCCGTGTGTGCGTATGTCTATGTGTATACAGGGTGTTCAATTTAAGTGTTTCACTATTGCTCTCGAGAACCGTAAGAGATACGAAGTCGGTTAAATTAATAAACAATTTTTATATTATAAGACTATAAAAATGAGCAATACAAAAATTATTTTCAACCAGTGGTTCTCAAAATACAGAATTCAACTGTTTAATTTTAAATGAGAACCTACCTTTTTTATTCGTCTATTCCATTCAGCATTTTTTTTCTGAATACAACGATATAAAATGTTTATACCGTTACATGACGAAAAAAACGAGAAAAATGCAAAAGAAAAATTATTATTTTCATATTTATTTCTACATGTAATCAGAGTGCCATGACAAAAAAAAATTGAATATGTATATAGGTATTACGAGGTTTGTTCAAAAAAAGGTGACTTTTCAAATTTCACGGGCTACATATATTAGATTCTCGTTTTTTTTGTTTGTTACGTTGGTACACATGTTCCCAACATATGTTGACATGATCAGCCATTTTGCATTTGTAGTTTGTTTTTGACAGATGTATTTTGGTGTGCTTGGCGAATTTTTGCAATCGAAAAAACTGGGTCAAAGAATCTGTACGATCCCTATACCTCCCTTACCAAGGGTAGCGGGAGGTAAAAATAAACATTGATGGACAATTGCATAATAATTAGACATTTTTATAGAACGTTTTTGTAGAAACGCTCAATCTTTAAATTGTAGAAACTTGTGACTAAAATACTTCTTGCGAAAAACAGTTTTACCAAACTGTAATTGTTCAAATAACATTATCAGAAAGCCGTGCTCTTGGAATAGAACCACAACTCATACTAGATTTTAAAATTGTGCTTAAATAATAATAATAATTTGTGCTTCTCTGTATTGTTAACCTAATATACGGATTAAAAAGTGAAAGAAATGAACGTAAACTACACAAGCAACAATTCTCATTCCGTATCAGTTGATCACAGACGCTTGCTATCTCGGCTACGGCCGGTATGACGGTGTGACGTCAAAGCAATTACCAGACTGACGTCAAGGCGGCTCTGAAGCGTCGCTGCTGACGTCACGTTGCCAGGGCGACGCCATAGCCAAGCGGCATGAATGAACAAAACCGAAAGCAAAGCGAACAGCAACGACGCACATCGGAGTGAAATGAACTAGACCCAGGAGAGGACGCAGGCCTTAACATTCACCCTGAGCAGGAATGACGGTCGTACTGCGCAATAGGGATGTTTGGAGCATTTCAGAAAGAAATGTTATGTAATATGAGGGTGCGACATACAAAATATGATACAGAAAATGTAAAAACAACCAATGTCAACCATGGGTAGTTGCCTCCCCCTACAAATGGACTAAAAAATACCTCTCGCCCTATCCAATGTGGTATATATTGTATTTAACGTTTCTTGTACACACAAAAAATTCTAATTATACCTAATCTTTATATTTACGTATTTTCTATAATTTTAAATTCATTCTATGAGCAAGTTTTCTCCATTTCTTCTAAATATTCGAGGTTTTTCCATTTCATTAGCAGGATTAGCGTTGTTTCTGAAGGGTTCATGTAATATACCTATAATTTTAAATATATAATTAATAATACAGTAAGAAATATTAAATATCGTTCCCAGAAAAAGCCTTCAATACTATCTCTGAATTTTTGACACTGACATTAGTGACATTTATCTGTCAATTACAGACATTTCTTCATATATTTTTTTATTTCATGAAATTTATATCTTATATAATAATTACAAAAAATTTAAATAAAACACAGCATAGTTTAAGAACCTACGAATCTTATATCTTTTATATTATTTTATAAACGTGTTATGCGTAAAATTTCTTGGTTGTAAACTTCTTGACTGGAAAGGTGATTGGGAAGAAGAAATTACTGGATATCAGTCCAGTATTATTTATTTCTCCTCTACCGGTTTCGACATCTCATGTGTGTTCTTCAGGAGCTACAACATATTACAATTTTTATAAAAAGTTGAAGGACAAATCTGTTTAAAAACTAAGTGAAACTTAGAATTTAATTAACATTGACAAATAAAAATAAATAAATAATATAAATTACATACACTGGTCGTCAAATTAAAAAAAAAATACATTTAAAAACTCATATAGTCGTCAGATGAATAAGATATATTTTTTAACTTTTAACAATGGCATCCTTTTAATAAATTTAAGTTATAACTTGTTCCGAAGGTCGGTTCTCAAATTGCCGCTAGATTTTTTAAGTCACATTTCTTCTTGTTTTTTAGTTTAAAATCTTAAGTTGTATTAATTTTGTTTCTTATTTATCTTTTATGTTAGGGTTTTATTGTATTTTAAGATATACCTAACCTAGTAGTGTAGGTATACAAGAAATGTTAAATATAATTGAGCGCGAGCAATCATGTGACTTTTTTTGGCTTTGGCAAGCAGATATGGGGGCCCGTGTCAGAATGATAGCTAGTAATTATGTACATAGATGTCAAATATCGTAATTTTTCATTCCAAATTTAGTGATTTTCCAATTCCATGTGGTTTATTTTCCTCGACAAGTAACATACATACATACAGACATCATCGTAAAAATGGTAAAATCGTATTATAGGGACCGTAAAACATGCTTATTCACTAAAAACTCATCATTGAATTTTTTGACCAAAGACAATGTCTTCCTTACCTAAAGGTGACGCAAGGTAAAAAGATATAGTGAAAATGATTAGGCAGAGAACTCACGTCATCAACCTGAAAAAATCTGTTCTGGCCAGCACAATACCTCTCGCCATTTTCATTTTATGTAGCATAGGGCGCGAGCAGTTATGTGACTTTGTTGGTCTTGGCAAGCAGATGTGGGGACCCGTTTCAGAATGAGAGCTAGTAATATACATAGGTGTCAAGTATCATAAGTTTTAATTCGAAACATTATGATTTTCCAATTCCATGTGGTTTATTATGTACATCTATGTACATAATTACTAAACAATGTCACTTTTATTTGAATGATTTTTTTCTATTCCTTCAAATAATAGTAGAAAATTTAATCCTTCCACTAAATTATACACTATTATAAATTATAATCTAATCTGTAGTAAACTGCTAGTTCATAACTCCACTATATTCTATTAATACGCTTTTACTCCAGCATTGTAATACCCTTTAAGCTACTACTAGGGGGTGTTATCCTTAGGGGTATATTTGTTGTTGCGAGCACAGCACCCACTCGCACTTCGTCTGTCCCTGACCTAGTGTAACTCTCTGGCGAGGACACGGCACTCGGGCGACGGTTGCGTGGGTGCTGCAGGCTTCATTCATACCCGAGAAGTATACGATAAACGCAGAACATACATACAAGAGAACAAACACACACATAGATAGGTATACCTCCGGAGGGATTAGAGAAAACAGAGGAAAATCGGTATTTTATTTATTTATTTATTTACCATTTTGTGGGAAACCAACAGTAGAAAACCAATAATAGGTTTTCGCTTTTACATTATACAATTATTTATTTATTTAACATTAGTACATTACGGATACAAATCCAAATGGTACAGCATAAAATAAGTACAAAATTAATATTTCGAACATGCAGGTGAAATTATTATAACAAAATAGTATACAGGGTGTTATATTTTAATGGACCCAGCAAATATCTCGCTTATTTATTAAGTTAGTAATTTCTTTCATATAACATGATTTATACAGCAACATGTAAGCTACTTGATGACGGATGTACATTTATGATACCACTTCCGGTTTATTAGTAATTAATATCAACTTTGAAATTTCAAATGGAACATACTAATATTTTTTTACAAATTTGAAAAGTACATCAAATTTGCTTTACAATCATGTAAAATAATCCATATGTTACATTATTAAAAAGTAAAATGGCGGGCACTTTTTTATACACCTAGTCGAAAAGAGAATAGTGAGCCATGACTATGGCTTGAAATAAAACAATTAACTAAAACAATTGTAACACGGTAAATGTCAACCTGTAAATACTCAGTAATAATTGTATTAACCTTTATTATTAGCAAGTTTCATTGTAGTACGTTATTCATTTATTATAAAATGAATTTATATAACTCAGAAAAAGTATAAAAAAACCCTGAGGTAAGCCACCCCTCCTACAAATATCACGAGCCGCCACTGGACGACCGTACATCTTTATTATTATTTACAATTTGAATTATAAATTAAATTTGTCCACGAATAGAACACCCACATAAATATGTATAAAGAGAATAATATATATTTATTTATATACCTATAGAATTTATTATACCTATTATGTATAATTAATACAAAAATATCCCCAATTTTTTTAATATTCATTCATAGAAGTGTATTAATATCTATATTAATATTAATACCTACCATTTTATTTCGAATATTGTCATATAAATAGAAAATACAACAATACACAACTATATTAATTGATGTCTTTATGTTCTCTTGAATAATTATTTACATAGGTCATTACTTCAACATAATTCTATGGCATGTTTTATCGTAATTTGTTTTAAAAATACCCTACATGAAATTAATTACATATTTTGTAGCTAAAAATAGGTTCAATTACATTATAAATCAATAGTAATATCGATTTAGTTTTTACCTCTCGCTAAGAGAGGTATTGGCTTCATGCTAAAAATCGCATATCCAGATTTTATTGAATAAGCACGTTTTAAGGTCCCTACAATCCGATTTTAACATTTTTACGATGATGTGTGTCTGTGTGTGGATGTATGTGTGTGTGTGTGTGTGTGTGTGTGTGTGTGTGTGTGTGTATGTATGTGGGATGCTGGAAGGATGATTACTCAAAAACTATAAGACTTTACATTTGCTTAACTACGTATTTCCCAATCGGACATTCATGGGAAGATCTGAAAAGGTTTTGCTAACAATTGGATAACCGGAAGTAGAAGATTCTTAAATAAAATATTCATAATTAATATTTTTTGAAAATTTTTCTTGGTAATATTAAAGAAAATTAAATTCTCTATCTGATACATTTAAATATTTTATTATATATTCTATAAATTTAGAGATAAAAGAAATATAATATATAAAATAATCTGTTATAATAAATTTTACAGCCGAAAGAATGCCGGAGACATTACTGAAGATTTTTTCTGGAAAGTACATACATTTTATTTCTTATTGTATTAATAGTTAAATATTTAAAATTATAGGTATATTACATATATCCTTCAAAAATACTGTCAATCCTGACAATGAATTGGAAACATTTCGAAAAATTAGAAGAGGACAAAATTTCTTAATAAAATGAGTTAAAAATTAAACAATCTAAATATAAGGAATAAGTAGAATTTTCGGTGTAGAGTGTAGGTATACAAGAAATTTTAAATACAATAAGGCGCAAGCAGTCATATGACTTTGTTGGCCTTGACAAGCAGATATGGGGGCCCGTGTCAGAATGATAGCTAGTAATTATGTATATAAATATTATATCATAATTTCTCATTCTAAATTTAGTGATTTTCCAATTCCATGTGGTTTATTTTCCTCGATAAATAAATTCCACACTCCTGGTGACAAATTAACTACGTGAATTTAGAAAATCTTGAAATTTTTAATGAAAAATTCTGACATTTGACATCTATGTACATAATTACTAATTATCATTCTGAAACGGGCCCCCACATTTGCTTGTCAAGGCCAACAATGTAACATGACTGTTCGCGCCCTATATTTATGTAACCAAAAAAGGAGGTGGCGAGAGATATTGTGCTGGCCACAACAGATTTTTTAGTTTGTAAAACATAAGAAACATAAATTCATTTCTTGTTGAGCTAAATCACAATATTTTTTAATAGTATGTATGACTTTTTATTCTTTTTGCGAGAATACTATATGTATACGTTTCTAAGAATTGTTTTATAAATATTCATACGCATATGCATTAAGTAATTATAGTACATGCATCAATTCGCGAAATACAACGTGGGTGGTAAAAAAAGCAAATGAAAAATGTACTGGTCTACAGCCGCAATAAGACCCCCCCCCCTCCCCCCTTCCCCTCTCCATGAAATACAAACATATCATAATTTGGTAATAAATCGTAATGACATACATTTATTTTTCCCTATTCTTTATCAATATCCTTTTCATCTCGATTTTATCATACGGGACGACGCCCATATCCTACAGGACTTTGAAGAGAGACAGCTACATAAATGTGGGATAAAGAGAGCAGGACATAGTGTCCTTGACAGGATCGATCCTGTTTCATTCACAAACAGCAGGTCCTGGTTGCAGGATAAAGGAAGCGGGAAGCGGGGGTAGGGGCAGGAATGAAAATATTTGCAAGAACGCAAAAGGAATATTAAGAATATGAAAAATAAATTGTTTTAACTAAAATATATTACTGTGATACTGTGTTCGTACCCATATTTTTGTATTTGAATGCATGCTAAATTGTTGTTGACTGAGTTAATTTGGTGGTAAAATGCAAGTAAACTTTGTAAATCTAGGTCAAATTCATACGCAGTAATTCACATAAAATCAAACATGACATTTGTGAATGACACTTGACATTTACATTTAACTTTTGTAGCTAGCAACACAAATTCTGTTGGATACTATGGATATGTGTTTACAGTAAAAATTTTGAAAGATGTCCGATCAAGGGCACCTGTATCACGAACGAATTAACAAATAGGCATACATTTATTTCTTTCTTTTGCAAAGTCTATAAGAGTGTGTGATAAGGATGGATATAACACGCTTGTCTTTCAAAAATTCATATTGTTTCGACTAAGTTTAGGACATTCCATTTTGAAACGATGCTCGTTGTTGATAATACTTTCGCTGTAACGTAAGTTTATTTATTAATTCAGATACATTACCTGGATTCATAGCCGTACGTATAACGTTATATTCTGTCAGAGTCACTGACACTGACATTGTGTCAGTATCTTATTTTTAACATATTTGGTTTTACATTTGCTTATAAACTTACTAGTTGACTTATTTTTGATTTTTGAATGTTTTTCCTGTAATATATATTTTTATAATAATAAAATAACAGTAGTATCTTACGTACGTAAGCAAACGACACTACTGAATTTGTCATGATGGGCGGAGCAAAAATCTGAATTCATACAATTCGTAGACAATCTTGATCGGACATCTTTCAAAAATTTTAGTGTACTTTTATTCTCTTTTGATTAATACTTGTTCGACTACAGTAAAACTTTTTAAAGATGACCGATCAAGGTCATTCGTATCATGAACGAATCAGGGTATCGAATCCGTCAAAAACTGGGTTCGGTTCAGGTTAATTTATTTTTTGAGAGATGGGTTCGGGTGCGGTTCTGGTTCAAACATTAATAAAATTTGCGATTTTATTCCGGGTTCAGGTTTGGTTCGACCTAACGAAAATTGAATTAATGTTTTTTGAATAACAATCTTTATATAGGAATAATTTAAAATGGAAGCCAAAATTTATAAAACACGAAAACACGAACACAATTTTCACAAACAGACAACACAGGCGTCGATATTTGTATTACGATTACGCCTACGTTTTGTACTCAAAATGAACCTGAACCGAAGCTTAACCCTGAACCCGAATTTTAATACCCGGTTCGGTTCCGACTCGGGTTCAATTGAAAAATATATTTGAGGTTCGGTTCCTGGTTTGGGTTCGCCAAAATGTAACGGTTTGGTTCCGGTTTTGGTTCGGTTCCGGTTCGGGTTCGAAGCCTTGGAACGAATTAAAAATTGGCATACATTTATCTTTGTTATTTGCAAAGACTACAAGCGTGTGCGATAAGGATGGATATAACACACTTGTCTTTCAAAAATTCATATTATTTCAACAAGTTAGGACATTCCATTTTAAAACGATGCTCGTTGTTAACAATACTTTTGCTGCAACGTATAAGTTTATTTATTAATTCAAATATCTTATTTTCTGTTAGTGTCAGTGACACTGACATTGTGTCAGTATAATTTGGTTCACGAAAGATGACTATTCAAGGTCACTTGTTCGAAGAAAGAATACACAGCACTTTATACAGCAGTATCTTAGCAATAATTCATGTTAAAAAGAGAAAGATTGTATAGCGTATGTTTATGTAATTTATGTTGTGTGACAGATATACGTAAATGGTGACATTACTTTCTAACACACTACAAATAATAATGACGTATGTCGTAGGGTTACAGATATCTAATTATCAATTACACTGACATCTGGCCTAATGTTTAGCCAACGACGTTGACGTTTAAATTGAATTATTTCATGGTTTATGTCAAGTTCATGTTTTTGTGTTTTGCCAATACATAAATCTTTGAGAAAAGCATTATTTAAAAAGAATAGTATATTGTGTTATTAGGAGTAAAAGTGATATTTTGTGTGGCGAGCGTGTAAGTTTGAACGACGAGCGAAGCGAGTCGGACAATTGCACGCGAGGCACACAAAGACACTTTTACTCCGAATGACACATATTTTTTCTTCAAACGTAAATATTTAAAGAAAAATGTCTACTACTGACGTAACATTTTACGTAAATTACGTTTGCGATTTCAATTGCCCTGTAGCTATAGACACTTATTTGTTCACTTTTTGTTATAAACATTGAAGTGAAAATTGACGTTTAAATAACAACTGTGCAATTTTATATCCTCCTTGTATGCAAGTATGTCGGAATTTGAAGTATTATAATGTACGCTCCCTGAAGTTGTTCAATTAAAGGGATATCTAACAGTGTGGCTGAAAAATATGCCCAGGAATCACTGCAAAACAATATGAACTTTTCTCATCACACCAAATCCGAGCTATTCCCAAAGCGAAATAAATATACCGGGCATTGAAATTTTAAATATAAAATAAATGTCATTGTAATTAAGTCCTGTAGAGAATTAAATGTTAAAAAAACATTTTGCTAATTAGTACGCAGTATACGCTAGGAAAATATTTTCTGTGATGAACTTTAACCTTAAAAGACACCCACTAACGCGAGAGATTATCTGTAGGGCGGAATTTATAAATATGTAGTGGATTTTTGATAAATTTGTATATAATTTTCTTGAAATAAATTCAATGACACGGTATATTTAACATTTAATATTGATATGTTTATTAATATATACTTATAAATATAAATACGTTTTAGTTTTTGTGAATAACACCATCTTTTGCAACTAAACGCAAAATACCTATTGAAGTTGAATTTATAAACAAATTTTATCATCATATTTTGTCCTTGTTAAAAATAATAACTCCCATTTATAAATTTGTAAAAAAATCTAATAGATAATTTATTTCAATTTAATTCCAATTACCCTGACATTTAAAGACGAATAATAATTAAATATGCTTAACTGTTAGGGGTGAAATAATTATTGTGCGCCTATGAACATCCCACATACTTTTCCGTAGGGCTAGGGTAAGTTTACTGACCTTTACCTGTGTGATTATCATATTATATAAACTTCCCCCACATATATTATAATACCACAACCATAGGCGCCGACTACAGGGGAGCAAAGGGGGCGTTGCCCCCCTGATAAAATATAGAAGAGGCGAAACTATGTTTTGGCCCCCCTTCGATCTCTTTAATTTAAAAAGATTCGTAGGTACTTAAACAAAACTGTATTTTATTTAATTTTTTTGTAATTATTATTAATAAGATATAAATTTCATTAGATAAAAAAAATCTGGTGTGCCCAGCACATTACCTTCCGTCAATCCTGTGTATTATGTACAAATTCCATAGGGCGCGGGCAGTCATGTGACTTTGCTGACCTTGGCAATCAGATATGCGTATCAGAATGACAGCTATTAATTATGTAACTGACACATGTAATAATCTTTCCACACTCCTGATAACACATAAACCACATGAAATAAGAAAATCATGAAATTTTGAATGAAAAATTATAACCATTTGTCAGTTATGGACATAATAGCTGTCATTTTGACATGAGCCCTCATATATGCTTGCCAAGGTCAGCACGCGCCCTATACATAAATTTTCTTGCAAAAGATCCTATATTTCCAGTAAAATTATTTCATAAACAAACTATACAAATTAGACTTGACACTGACATCTTCTTTTTCTTTAGCTTTTCCCATTCGTTAAGGGTCGCTATTTTTTATTTTCTTCTTCCACTCATTTCTGTTTTACGTGTCATCCTTATTCAGTTCCTTTTCTCGTGGCCGTGTGCCTGAGTGTCTGGTCGCGAATCTGGGACCTGGGTTCGATCCCGACCGACGCCAAAAATTACATCGCATTTTAATGGCACAAAATTGACCCCTGTGGCGCACTCTCCACGCCAGTAATGAGTGCCCGTGAGGTGACGCCTGGTAAGCGCCCGCACGGTACAAATATTCCATCATTACCGATATCTGTGTATGAAGCAGATTGGCACACCCAGCAATGGGTAATATGCCGTGATGAAATATTTATATTTATTTATTTAATTTCTCTCAAATCTTCCGCAATACAGTCCTTTCATCTTCCATCTTATCTTTGGTCTTCCTGTTTCTTTTACCTTCTACTACTAAGCTATTTATTCTTCTTCAAATATATTTGTCGTCTCTCCTCATGTCATGTTCAAACCAATGTAATCAAGCCATTTCCCTTATCCTTTAATTACTTACCTGTCTTTCCGTGTCTTCCCCAACATCTATTTCAACATCCTCATCTCTGCCACATTCATTTTCTTTTCATTGACACATCTGTCAGTTAGAATTGTCTTAATATAGTAGCTGTTTCCATGGTTATAGCATAGGTGGCTAATTTATAAAATTTAATTTCTTTATAATTCTTTAACTCTATATCCATTGAATATGAAATATAAAATGCAATCAAATCGTGTAGAAAATAATATATCCTTTAAGTTATAATAACATTAAATGTCAAAAAAAGTTTCAAGAAAAACTGTTAAAATCTTCAAAATAGGGTACTTCCGGTTGACCAATTATAACCAAAATCTAATCTAGTGTGCATATGGATGTAAGGAAGAGGAATACGTATGAATTGTAATTTTTGGAATTCTAGTATTGGAGATATCGCGGCCGAAACCGCGTTCACATACACACGCACACACACACGCACACACATGCACACACTCACACACACCACACACACACATACAGACATCATCGTAAAAATAGTAAAATCGTATTGTAGGGACCCTAAAACTCACCACTGATTTTTTTGACCAAAAATATATGAATACAATAATTCATTTTTTTTATTTAAAAAATAGCCCCCCTCCCCCCTGAGTTAAAGAATAGTCGGCGCCTATGACCACAACATATGTATACCTGTGTGTGTGATGAGAATTGGGGAGGGGGGATTTGTCATTAAGTATGGGGGTGTGTATAATCTACCCTTGGCCTTATACAGCTACAGGTGTAAGGGTGATGAACTATTGCCCTGTTTAAATTAAATCAAATGGATCAAATGGATTTGATGTTTATGCGTAGGGGGTGAATTTGTTTTTAATTATGAATGAAATGTTTTTATTAATTTCTGTAATCCAGTTCATTCATAAAAGGATTAAAACTGAATTAATAAAATTGTGAATATTGTATACATAAATGGATAAATATTTATTTAAACTAAAGCCGAAGCTGTATAAGAATAGAAATGTTTGGAATGAGAAACTTTTTGTTGCATTAATTATGTAGGTATATTAAAATTTAAAAAATTATACAAGGTGTTCACCGCGACATTGGAACATATGACTTGAACAATTAAATCATTTTTTCGTTATTTCCTACTTCCCTAATTATTTTAGATAAAAAATCTGATGTGGACACCACACGACTTCCTTGTACGATTATTAAACTATACATATTTTTTTAATAAATAAATTACAAAATATTAATTTTAACTTCAAAACAGTAAGACATAGCGACCATAAAGGGAGTTTTTAAAGAGAGTTTTGATTACAACAAAGAAATATTTGATTACAACAATGAATATGACTAATTTCACAATAAAAATATAATATTTGTTATTGTACGAATCATAAAATTGCACGTATTTAACGTAATTTGACATGAATGTTTTTTTTATGTTTTTGTCCTAATCTATAGCAAGCTTTATTACAAAAACAAAAAAGTATATAATTTTTAAATTTACATATCTCGCTTATACAAAGGGCTAATTTAATAATACTTGATGTGCTAGACGCAGAAATTAATTCTCTAAAAGCATTTATTTCTAAAATCAAAATAAAATCATTTTATTCAAGAAAAACTGTTAACAACTTCAAGTAATGTACCATTTCCGGTTAGTCTATTTTAACCAAAATCTATTGTTATTTCGATTGATATAAAAGTCTTGTATACCAAATTTGAAAAGTTTTGGATTATATTTTAAAACAGTTTTTCATTAAAATCTATTATAGGCTTCATGTAAAGTGCCACTTCTGGAAATTGTGTAATAACCAGAAAGGGAGGTGCACAACTAGATGGTATAGCAGTCCTAAATACAAGATTTCAACTTTCTACGGCTTACGGCTTACCGTTTTTGAGTTATGCGAGATACGTACGTCCGTACGTACAGACGTCTCGACGAAATTAGTCGAAATGGATTCAGGGATGATCAAAATGGATATTTCCGCTGAAATCTGAAAACCGAAATTTTTCGCGATTACAATATTTCCTTTACTTACGCACAAGGAAGTAAAAAGCTTCAAATAAAAGATGTAGAGCTGAAAATTCTGTATTTAAGTCAATAAGCAAAATTAATTTTGTATGCTCTGTGACGGCAGAAATTATGAAAATGCAGTTTTATTTAAACGTCAAAACGTGAAAATTTTCACTTCAATGTTTAATTGAACAAATAAGTATCCATAGTTACAGGGCAATTGAAATCGCAAACGTAATTTACGTAAAATGTAACGTCAGTAGCAGATATTTTTCTTTAAATATCTACGTTTGAAGAAAAAATAAAATGTGTCATTCGGAGTAAAAGTGTCTTTGTGTGACGAGCGTGGAAGTTTGAACGACGAGAGAAGCGAGTCGGACAATTGCACGCTCGCCACACAAAGTATCACATATCATTTTTACTAGTATAACACAATATACTATTAAAAAGATAGTACAAATTTTGTTTTCCATGACCTATCTTATTATCGTACTGGCGTGGTGTTCGTATATTAATAATCAAGCTGTGGCATGTACAGGCAATATTTGACGGGGTTTTCGCCTGTAAAAAATAAGTAAAACATGGTACTGGAAAAAAATAATATTTTAAACGTTTCAATCATATACTTTATTGAAAAAATGAGCAACAATCATACATGAATAAAATCCTTATGAAATGATATCACATACCCCATTAATATATATACAATAAATAAATATATACAATTCTCTACCCTTTGTTTAAGTTAATCTTTGCTTTCTTGTTCATTTGATAGCACTAAACTAGGTTCAGACTCCGCCCTTTTCAACTCTTTTTCAATTTCCGAAGTAACAGTTTCTATTTTTTCAATATTTGGTTCACTCCTACTAACATCTTCTTCTTCCACATGTATTTCATCTTCTTCAACCCTTAATAATTCTTCATTTAGACATGCGTGTTTTAAATCAACAGAACTATTAGAGAAAATGGCCGCCGATTCGAGATTATTTTCAAGTTTTACGTTTATTATTTGCACGGAAGGTTTTAAGGGGGATGTTGTTGAGTCTTTAAATAAATTAAAGTTGACTTTACCGTTTTGGACTTTAGTTAAAGGGCTTTGAATGTTTTGTTTTTCTTGTTTGTGTTGGGAAATGAAGTCACATGCTTTACCGAGAATTATTAAACCGTTTAATATTCGAAATGTGTATAAACATAAATACGCAATAAAAAAAATTATGTACGATGGCATTCCTTCTAAATGTACTGCACTAACTATCACTCTGATCATTACAACCCCTAACGGTAAAGGGATAAACCCCATACGTCTAGCTACTAAATCTGAATGGTCACTAAACGCATGTTTTTGTCGAGTTTGCGCCATATCATACGCCAAACTTATCGTATAATCTTTATAAACATCTACTTGAAGTTCATTGAATCGAGTTATAAACGCATGTTTAATCCAATCCACTAAAACTTCGGCGAAAAGTACCATAAAACAATCAGGCACCAAAACCCAAAATCGTTCTTCTTTCCATGAATATTCTTTCATGGTTTGAAGAACGACTATGAAGAGTAAAATAAAGAGATGAAATCGTTCTCGAACGTCGCTGCAAGCGACTTGGAATAAGTTGTTTTTGTCGAATTTTTTAAAAACGCTGCCTTTTAGCTCGACAAACTGAAATAAATAATCATTATAGTTCGCTGGAATTATGTTTAAAGCGTTATACCGACGTCAGCTAGAATTATTGAGAATAATAAAATCAGCTTGGCTGTGGAAAACAAAATGTGCATCATCATTTTAAACAGTTATTTATCTATTATTTGAAGTAAAAAATTTAAAGTTAAGGTAGTTACATCGTGAAACCATTATATCAGAATTAATTGAAATTTTAAGTACATCTCAACTGAAGTATAATCTACCTGCTCTCCAAGTTTTAAAACAATTGACCACACGGTACCTGAGATATTTGCAATTAAATTTGGCCTTTTTAACACGTGAAGAATAGGAAATGTCAAAATAAACACAACATTTTAAATTATAACTTTTATATCCATACCGACATTTAATCGAAAAACTAGTATGTTACTAATTAACGGATTTATGTAAAAATTTGAAAATTATTCACCATGCAGATTTAATTTTATTGCGTCTAGAAAATTATAATCTGAAGATATGATAAATAGGTAGAATTATACTTGACAACCATGTACAAGCGTTTCAGATGGAGTATCACTCAACAACGCCTGCTTGGTATTAGCGAATAAGAGGTGATCTTTGGTTAAAGGAATTTCAGACGTACATTCTAAGGATATATTTTTTAAATTACATTACAGTATAATACTACTTTTGTAATTTTAAAAAAGAAATATATTAATTTGTTTTGCAGTTTCCATTTGTAGTTTAGAATTAGTATTATATCTTAAAATATCTTATTACTTTTATACCCGAATGTACCAATAAATGTGTAGGTGCGACGTTGCCACAGTTATACTTCAACATTCATACTTTAGTATGAGTGTATTGGAATACGACAGTTGTGTATGTGTTAGTGCGAGTGGTACAGTTAAAAAAAAAACTTTTCTACGGAAAAATAAAGATAATTCATCTGTTACAGTGTTTGATATTAGCTTTTAACTATTTTCATGCAATCTGTGAATATAATATAATATTAAAAAATATAAACTGCATTAACTTATTTTTTATTTTGAACATAGAACAAGTTTTTGAATAAGTACACTCGAGTGACAACTACCTTAAGTTAGTTCCAACTTAGTACGTAGTTGCTCAGTTTTTTAAAGTACATATTTGATTTGACAATGTACGACTTTGGCTATATTTGGAACTTATTTAAAATAGAATACACCGTTGGGCCCATAAACCATAATGGAAACAGGGACGGGACAACGTTAACAAATTGTTATGTTATTTCATAACTTACGAAAAAAATAATTCGATACACAACGTTATGAATAACTTAATAGAGAGTTTTTATATATCGTCAAAATAAATACTGTAAACGTTAAAATTCAAAATAACGTGAATCTTATTTTGTACATCAAAATATGTTTTTCACATAACGTATACGTTATTTTGTCACATGAGGAAAATGGAAAGCGAATTAGAAAAGCTTATTTTGATTGCCGAGTACAAAAAAAATAAAATTCTAAAACATATGAACCATGTTTCTTATTCTCAATAATTCTAGCTTGACCCTCGTGTGTACTTACATTGTTGCTCATCATTATTGTAAGTAAAGCTTTGTTGTTGGAATTGATGGCTACGTTTAAAGTTGTGGCTTGGAATAGCACCAATAAGCTGTGTAGAACTATTTTTTTATTAAGAAAAATATACAGGAATACGACAATATATCTTTTTATGTCATACTGGTTTCTAATAATTTAAAATATCATTTTAAAGTTCTAGTACTTTAAAATATTATCTTCGTAATGAATTCTTTATTTATGCGGCATTAAATTGTTCTTCACCTCAGCAGCTTCATCCAAAACATCTCGAGGAATCAATTTTAGCGAATAAAACTATTAACGAACCAGATATATTTATTTTCAATCTATCAAAATTTTGCTAGGATCTTCGAACAATTGCGACTTAGCCTACTTATACAAAACTCATACTGCTGCATATTTATTTTAATAATTTAATAACCAGAAACCTTGTTTTAAAAATAAATAACAACTAATAATTTCTACAAGTTATATTTCATTTTATAAGGTTTTTTCATGCTGTAATAAGCTTTGTTACAGATGTAGAAAAAGTATTATTTCCAAAATTCGAAAATTTAAATTTGTGATTTTTTAAAATAAACATTTTTGGGTAATTTTAATATTTGCTATTATTTTTAACGTTATAAGTAATTACTAATTAATGTTGTATAATACATTAATTTAATTTACTCGTAGTTTCATGCAGCCGGCTACGTATTTCTCTCAGTTTAGTTTTTGTTGCAGTGGTAGTGATATATTGACTACAATTTTCTTTTTATAAAACTAAGGTAAGTCATTTAAAATATTAATAATAGATCTTTCATTATTAATTGATAATTTGATTGAGATGTAACAATTAAGAAAGGTTATTAAAACCCATTTTTGAGTGAATCGGCTTATTTCGTAAACAGTGCATTTAACAAACCTATTAAAGGATACATACATATGTAACTGCAAATATAATATGAGGAATCAACCCCAAGTGTTCCCTCCGCCTATCTCTAGGCTCTGTAGCTGTCCAAAACAAGGCATCTATCGTGTCTTGGCCAAAAGCTGAAAACAACCTATCTCCAACTTCCAACATATTGTAAAAAATATACAATTTTATCACTGATTGACTCTTAATTAGATGATACATCATATTTGTGTCAATATAGAACATCATAGCACTGCAAGCTATAATTATTCCCGACTTTATAAGATCGCAGATTTCTGCCGGCGTTAGAATAGTTTTTGATTTGCGATTCCACATTCTGAAAGACGAAAAATCAGAAGAAAATTGAGAGAAATTGAGGAAGAATACAGACCCAAAACATTCTAAAACTGGACGGGTTAACAATCCCCATAATGCTAAAGCAAATCGAACAGGAAGAAATGTATATACAAATAAAAAAGAGTCTGCGCATTGAAAAAAACCATAAGTCATGAATTTTTCTACCTCTCGAGGTATTTTCATAAACGAATATATTTTTTCTCGCCTTGCTGAAAATCTTTCTTCGTCATGTTCCAGCATATAGCCTCGCGTCATTTCCACTTGTAAAAACGAAAATAGTGATGGAACTTTATCTAAAATGATTCAATCAAACAATGAATTTGACCCTGTGCCTTAAAATTCGGGGAATACAATAATGAGGTCAAAAAAAATTAATTGATCATATTTTTGTTTAAACGGAACAAGTATAGTCTAATTCAGGCATGTGCAATATATATTATACAGGGTGTTATATTTTAGTGGACCCAGTAAATATCTTGCTTATTTATTAAGTTAGTAATTTCTTTCATATAACATGATTTATACAGCAACATGTAAGCTACTTGATGACGGATGTACATTCATGATACCACTTCCGGTTTATTAGTAATTAATATCAACTTTGAAATTTCAAATGGAACATACTATATTTTTTTATAAATTTGAAAAGTACACCAAATTTGCTTTACAATCATGTAAAATAATCCATATGTTACATTATTAAAAAGTAAAATTGCGGGCACTTTTTTATACACCTAGTCGAAAAGAGAATAGTGAGCCATGACTGTGGCTTGAAATAAAACAATGAACTAAAACAATTGTAACTATTATTATTAAACGAAATAATATTTTTTTGTCATAATAATACAGAAAATAAGAATAAGGATATCAACTTTTTCTGAGTTAGATAAATTCATTTTATAATAAATTAATAAGGTACTACAATGAAACTTGCTAATAATAAAGGTTAGAACAATTATTTACATATTGACATTTACCGTGTTACAATTGTTTTAGTTAATTGTTTTATTTCAAGCCATAGTCATGGCTCACTATTCTCTTTTCGACTAGGGGTATAAAACAGTGCCCGCCATTTTACTTTTTAATAATATAACATATGGATTATTTTATATGATTGTAAAGCAAATTTGATGTACTTTTCAAATTTGTAAAAAATATAGTATATTCCATTTAAAATTTCAATTGTTTTTTATTTACATTTTTTGTTGTATAAAATTGTTTTAAAGTATAATATTGTGACGTCACGTTTCAGAACTGCAAGTTCAGACTCATTTCATAAAGACATCATATGAATACAGAATTTCTAAAAGAAAAAAATATATAGACTATAAATTGAAAATTACATATCTAAATAAGCTATAATATATTAATATAACATTCTTTTCATTTTTATAAATATAATTTTCATTTGGCCTGAAGTTATCCACGTCACATCAGCTATGCTTCTTTGTAAAGATTTGAGATTAGACGCTAGAAGTTTGTTTAGCTATAGAAACACACGCGAAGCATTGAATTGAATATATTTTCGCTAGTATTTTGGCACGATGGCGCAAAACAACGTTTCAACGACATGTTTACTTTCGTAAATTTCTGGTTATCTTTAAATGTCACTTTGACGTTTAGAACCTAGAGTGAAAATCAAAATGGCCGTTGATATTGAAATGTGACGTCAAGTGGCGAGGAGCGAAGCGGGGAAAATCAGCCGTTTTTTGAACAATGTCATTTTTAATTGCAATTTTCTCATTATTAAAGATCGATTTGAGGAAAAATAAAAATACGGGTCTATTATTTTTCATTGCTCTATCGATTAAAAGTAAAAATGAAAAATCGTGTATGATCTCATTGTTTACCAAATTTGAACATACAATAACCGCTAAACGGTTATTGGTTCTAATAAAACGAAACGAAAAAAGCGAATATAACCAGTTATTCAAATAATCGTGCATTCCATGATAGATACACCTTAAAATTGTCTTACAAGTATCAAACTTAATCACAAAGTACACAAAAGTGTTTGTTTATTGATAATATATCAATGTAAATACGAAAAAATTGTAGAAAATCGATGAATTTTAGAAAAAGTTCGAATTGTTGTACTAGGAGTCTCGTGGCCGTGTCTGGTCGCGAATCTGGAGTCCCGGGTTCAATCCCGACCAATGCCAAAAATTATATCGCATTTTAAATGGCACAAAATTGACCCCTGTGGTGCACTCTCCACGCCAATGAGTGCCCGAAATCTGTGTACAAAACAGATTGACACATCCAGCAATGGGTATAATATGCCTTTTGTTTGGTTAGAATATTTTTTACGCACAATATGTGATAGCACAACAGATATTTATGATTTAAAATAAAAATTATGAAGTATAATCACATAAAACTAATTTATTTGCACATGGAAATAGCCTACTGATAAATTTTTTTGCGAAACAATTGAAGGCGTAGCAATTGTTTCAACAATGAATACAACAAAACAAATGTACAATTTTCCCATAAATAATTAATAGTTTATTGTATTCCCCAAATATTTAGTGTCAATCATCTGTATATTATTTTTATTTACCTTCTTTTTTTCCGTCATGTTCACCTTTAAACAAATCTTCAACTTTATTGTCGTATAAAATATTAGTGTCTGGTCTAAATCTGATTTTCTTTTCAACCGATTCAAAGTTATTTTCACTTGATGACATGTTCAAATTTTTATTTTATTTGCATCCCGAAATGACATATTAACCTCTCAAATATAAACGTCAAACATGTACAACAGTTTTCACTAAATTTCCCCTAGATTACTGGCAAAACCCAAACCCACAGTGAATTATGTGAATTTTCTCCAGATTGTTATAAAATTACCAAATTGCGACGTAGAATGTCAACAAAATAATTATGTAATTATGTATTACATAACAATTTTTTAAATAATAAAATAGTATTTACACGTATTTTTGTTTTGATGTTTTTACTCATGTTGGTAGCATTGGTCTTGTGCGGTTTCCAGTGTTGCCAATTTCGAGATTGTATTGCTGAACCTAGAGATATTATAAATCGAATCGCGACTTTTTAAAAGACTGCGACATGTCTCAAATATATAGTTTTAGATACAAGGCTAGCGACATTTATGGAGATGTTTTTTTTTTATTCTACTATTTACAACTGCAATATTATTATTTAAAGAATATTCAAACAGTATTTTTTTGGATTTGCTGTTGCTATTACATTATTCCATCCTAAACAATATCAATTTGAGGTTATAGGGTGCGAGCAGACACATGACTCGAGCGACCTTGAAGTTCTTGGAATCAGCTGATGAGTGTGCGCGTGTCACTTTGACAACAACGTCATTTTGACAAGACCAATGTTTTGACTTATTTTAGGCGATTTCGGGCGACAACCGTTCACTTGCGGTATGTTGCGTTCAGGTGCGTTCACACATTCGGGCGCTAGGAACAGCTTACCCGGTATGCTTGGATCAGTGTTCACAGCTGAACGGGTTTGCGAGCCGGGTCAGCTTCGGTTCACTATTTCTATCTCTTTTTATTATGTCATTTTCTTTTGAAATGTCAAAAAATCAGAACAGTCGGTGTCGTAGTCTTTATGTGAAAAAAGAATTATTTTTTTGAGACATTTCAAATATGGATAAACTATCTTTCTCTGTAGAGATATTGTAGAAATATGCGATACTGTGGAAGTAACGAATTTATTATGTACAGACGTACAGAATAAAGTTTAAAAAATGAATTAAAATAATAATGATTTGTTTGTAGATGATACGTATTCTATAAAATGTATTATGGAAAACCTCTAGGAATAATGAAGCATGTTGAAGATTCAGCAATTTAAATCCATCGCTTGTTGATATTAAATTGTCGCCTTTAGCCAGATAACATTGCTTTTTCTAAAGGAATCGAAATAAAACCTCCACTAGATTGTTTAATGTGTATTAATGTTCCTAGTTCTTTTAGCAATGCTTTGCTTGTATGTAATAAAATCATAATTTAAATAATTAGATATCCACTTTTCGTAAAAGTCTCGTATTCTATTATGTTTATTCTTCCGTATATTAGATACATTACAGAACAACAGTATCATTCTTTTTATTAAAGAATATAAATAATCCACTATTATTTAACACAGAAGTATTTACTTTGTCATCCAGTGCTAAATATAAACACAATTTAATTTTCTTATTGATGTGCATGTCAGACACTATTTTTTTGACAGTTATAATATACATACATAACCTCCAAGCACAGTGTCAACAAGTGAACCAGACAATTTTTGGCGCTACCACTGACCATATCATACCGTAACTGACCGTAATTAATCCAAGCAAGTGAACGGGTATGTCGCCCGAAATCGCCTTTTGTTACGTGCTGCTCGCGCCCTATATCCTATATTTCATTCATGTCAATTTTTAAGGCACTCATATCAACTCTAGAAAACGAAAAGCACCAAAAACAGTGCGTTTATAGAACTTCTTAACGACGTGTTTTCAGTGCTACTCATAAAGACACCAAATCAAAAATATATTATTTACATAAAATTTTACACGTATCGCCCTAATGTTCATACATCGCCCCGTTCATTTCTTGTTTCGTTCGGTTTTCTAACGTTCAAAACATTACCATGAGTTGGCGCGCTCAAAATTTAAAAAGTACACTCCGGAGAACAAATGTACATAAAAATTATTTAATTTATTAAAATATGCATTGCGGAGTGTTTTAAATAATGAGCGCGCAAAGTTCATCTGTGTTAACTTAACATAATTATATTATAAATTATAATTAGAGATATTCGAGACTTTTTATATAAAAAATTGAGATATTTTGTTAATGTTAGTTGGCAACACTGACGGTTTGTGTGCGATAGTTTTCTGTCAAAAATCAGCTGTGATAAATGAAACCATGGATAAAAATGGTGATAAAACACCCAAAAATTATTCAAAAGTATTAATTTTGGGTGCTGGAATGGCTGGTTTATCCGCCGCAAATCAATTTATGAAAAATGGTTTTCGAGACTTTAAAATACTCGAGGCACGAAATCGAATCGGTGGTCGGATCATAAACATCGAAATTAGTAACGAACGAGTCGAATTAGGAGCGAATTGGATCCACGGGGTTTTAGGAAACCCTATTTATGAACTTGCCATGGCAAATGGTTTGATAGATATTGTTTATACACCCAAACCACACAAAGTTATTGCCGCTACTGAAGACGGTAAACAAGTACCGTTTGCAGTGTTGCAAGAAATTTATGAAGCGTATATCTGCTTTTTAAAACGATGTGAAGAGTATTTTCTCTGTCAATATTTGCCGCCGAGTGGCATTCATAGCGTTGGTGATCATATTAAGTTAGAAGTAAGTCTGTATTTAGATAGAATAAACGATATCAGTGATAGACATTTGCGGCAGCTTATTTTTGACTGTCTTTTAAAACGGGAAACGTGCATTACGGGTTGTGATAACATGTCAGAAATAGATTTACTCGAACTTGGTTCGTACACAGAATTGCAAGGAGGAAATATAGTATTACCAAAAGGTTATAGTGCAATTTTGGGGCCTGTTTCAAAACACATACCCTCAGAAAATATTCTCAAAAATCATGCGGTTAGTGAAATAAAATGGAGTTTTGCACAAGATGGCTGCGAATCGGATGATTCCGACAAAACGGTAACAGACGAAATGGAAAAAGTTGAGGTTACGTGTGAAAATGGAGAAAAATACTTCACAGATCATATAATTTGTACGATACCATTAGGCGTTTTAAAAGAAAAAATTCATACGCTTTTCAAACCCCCATTACCCGAAGAAAAAATCGAAGCCATCGAACGTTTACATTTCGGAACAGTCGACAAAATATATCTCGGTTACGACCGGCCATTTTTAAATCCGAATATCTCCGAAGTGATGCTCTTATGGGAAAATGAACTCCCAAATCAAACCTGTGATATTTCCAAAAACTGGTTCAAAAAAATCTACTCATTTTCTAAAGTTTCCGACACTCTCCTCCTCGGGTGGATTTCCGGCAAAGAGGCCGAATATATGGAAACTCTACCCAGTGACGTAATCGCGGAAAAGTGTACGGAACTTTTGAGGAAATTCTTAAATGATCCCTTCATTCCAAAACCAAAGAGATGTGTATGGTAAGACTTGCAATAATGTGGAATGAACGAGAAATTATTTGTGGATTTGTACTATTTGTAGTACGAGTTGGAAAAGTCAGCCATATACTAGAGGGTCGTATACAGCTATAGCTGTTGGGGCTTCCCAATTGGATATTGAGAATCTGGCGACGCCTGTGTTTTCCAACATGGCCCAACAAAAGGTAGAAACTAAATAAATATTTAATAAAATAACTATACAGTTTTCTGAGTAAGGTCATGCACAATTTTTCATTTTTAACTTTAATCGGTAGAGTAATGAAAAATAATAGACCCGTATTTTTTATTTTTCCACAAATCGATCTATAATAATAAGAAAATTGCAATTAAAAATGACATTGTCCCTCGCCCAGTGACGTCACATTTCAACACGAACGGCCATTTTGATTTTCACACTAGTTGTAAAAGTCAAAGATAACCTGAAATTTACGAAAGTAAATATGTGGGTGAAACGTTGTTTTATGCTAAAAAAATAGCGAAAATATATTCAATTCAATGCCTCGCGTGTGTTTCTATAGCTAAACAAACTTCTAGCGTCTAATCTCAAATCTTTACAAAGAAGCACAGCTGATGTGACGCGTGGATAACTTCAGGCCAAATGAAAATTATGTTTATAAAAATCTGTTGTGGCCATCACAATACCTCTCGCACCCTTTACATTGTGGTATATAAAATTGTATTTAACGTTTCTTGTACATACAAAAAATTCTGATTACACCTAATCTTTATATTTACATATTTTCTATAATTTTTAAATTCATTCTATGAGCAAGTTTTCTCCATTTCTTCTAAATGTACGAGGTTTTTCCAATTCATTAACGGGATTGACGGTATTTCTGAAGGGTTCATGTAATATACCTATAATTTTAAATATATAATTAATAATACAATAAGAAATATTAAATATCGTTCTCAGTAAATTTGACACTAACAATGTGACATTTATTTGTCAATTACAGACATTTTAATTTCTCAAGTAGTTGGTCATAGAGATGTTTGGGCTGTGAGATTTACAACAAATTATTTAATAGATTATATATCTATATCTTTAAATCTATAGAAGGTATAATAAAAAAAATATGTCGAATAGAGAATTCTAGTTTTTAATATTTGTAATAACATAAATTTTCAAAAAATAATATTTAGAAGATTTTTGTTAAAATACTACTACTTCCGGTTGTCCAATTGTTATCAGAATCTATTCAACTCTTCCCATTACTGTTAGATTTAGAAATCCGTAGATACACAGGTCTTTAGTCTTATAGAATTTGAGAAATCGTACCTCCAATAACCTCTCACACACACAGACATCAACGTAAATTCTAGGGACCTTAAAACGTGCTTATTCACTAAAATCTCTCTTAGCGAGACGTAAAAATTAAAAGAATGATGTTATTCATATATTATAACATATTTAGATATGTAATTATGAGTGCCCGTGGGGCCTGGTAAGCGTCCACACGGTACAAATATCTCATCATTACCGATATCTGTGTACAAAGCAAATTGGCACACCCAGTAATGGGTAATATGCCGTGATGACATATTTATTTAATTTAAAAATTCTGTGTTCATATAAGTCTCTATGAAATGAGTCTGAACTTGCAGTTCTGAAATGTGACGTCACATGGTTGGTTTTTTGCAACTTTTTAAAAATATACTTTAAAACAATTTTATACAACAAAAATAATTTAATCATACATTACGATAAATTAGACTGCTTGTTGATTTAAACAAAAAAAAAAACATTTTTTTTGTATAACCTAATTGGGAAAGGAGTGGGAGTTGTTTAATAATTAAAATTATTAGTTTATATTTTATATTTCGCACATACATAATATTCTGTCTGTCTGTATGTATTTTCAAGTAAAATCATAAAGAAGTATATCAGTTTAGTAGAGATTTTATATAATAAAAGCAAATTAGCACACCCAGATATGGGTAAAAAAATGTTTAAATTTAAATAATTTTGAAGCAAAATTATATTTTTGTGTGAATGTGAAAGAGGCGAAAGGAATCCATTTGGATAGGAACATATCACAAAAAATGGTTGGGTTCATATCAACCCACAAAGTATAAACTTTTTGTTTCACTATTTATTATCTATTTCTAGCCTGTGTTATTGTTCGCTGGCGAACACACACACAGCAACTTCTACTCTACGGTTCACGGCGCTTATTTAACAGGGCGAAGCGCTGCCCAAAGTCTCCTCATTCCAGATACGCCTAAAGAAATCGTCATGGAATGCGGAGACACTTCCGACCTGAGTTCGTGGATCCAGGGCATATCGTTAGAGTAGACACGCGCAAACACTCCATTATTTATTGTTATTTATTGCTTTTAAAGGGAAAGAAAAGAATGTTTTATGTATTATACAACAGTTGTATTTCTTGTACAGTTTTTATACTAGTGCCATGTAAGCTTTGTATATTTTATTTCAGGACGTAGAATTGTTGTTATGTTCGCTGCTAGTCACTTTTGTATTGTTTTGCAATAAATTATTGTTAATACATTCCTGGAACCCTATATAAAAATTCGCCATCCGAATCGTAATAACAATCGTTTAATTTGTATGTACTATTTTTTTTATACTTATCTTTCGGAATTTTTATTCTTTCAGGATAATTTATAACATTTGTATTACTTTTTTGTCCAAAATAAACAGATTTACTTTCATTTTTAACTATTTCCGGTAGTTTTATATCAAAATCTACTGTTTTGTTTTCGTCCAACATTTTGGAATCTACCCTATCCGTATTGTGTTCGTCCGCCATTTTGTTATCATGTTTAACCATCGACAAAGTTACCGCCTTTTTGCCATAATTTTTCAACTTACCATCAATTTTATCAGTTTTCTCACAATACTCATTAATATTTTCACTAATTTCAACATTTGGCTCAGATTTTTTCGATTTAAAGTCAGAAATGATAGAAGAAAATTCAGAAATTTTATTTTTACTTACAATTTTGCCGACCGGATTTTCAAAATTTTGCGACTGTGTTCGCGATCTCGAACTAAATTTCGACACATGGTTCAAAAGATCTTGAGATATAACACCGGATAATTTTCCTTCGCGCAAAAGTTTCCAATTTTTTTCAACCGATTTATCGTGGTTAAGTTTCTTCGTTTCGTTTTTCGCGTTCCACTTCATTTTCACAATTTTCTATAATAAAAAAAGCACAATCACTACCTTTATTCACTGTTATTTTTTCATCACTCACTTTTATTGTGTCGGAAAATGCGGGAAAACTTTCCGCCAGATGCTCAACTGTCCATTCCTCAGGATTGGCTTGATGTAAGAATTGTATCTGTTCTTTGTCACTCCAAGTCAAGAAATTAATCTTGTTTTCTTTGAAATATCGCTGTTTCACTATCCAAAACTTTTCTTTTTCACGAAATTGTTTGAGTTCTTTTTCGTGGTCGCGATGAACTTCACCCACATTCATGAAATCGCTTTCGAGTTCTTCGACGTCGACATCGTCTAAATTTTGATCGTTGACTATGTTTAAACGTTTTTGAATACCCGGATTGGCATTTTTTGAACGACGAACATAATTGCGGATGATATTACGCGAAATTGTTGTAGTTTGAAGAAAAAAGTTTGTGGTCATTTTGGTGCAAAATGTGACTTAACCTTACTTGTTGTTGTTGTTTGTGTTTTGGAGGGAAATAATCTGTAACAACGATGAATATTGTAATTGATTGTTACATGAATAGTTGTTAGTTAGTTTTACAATATTTTTTTTACAAAATGTACCTATTTTTGGGATTAATTGGGCTATATGGCACAATTTGGCGAATAAGCAAAACAAAACAGGCGCGACCTTCATGCGCATACAGAACGCCGAACGAGATTAATTTTAGAAGAACAATTCAAAAAACAATTTCACGAAATTGTTGTTTTTTTTTGTCTAAATTTTGGACGTCAACTATGTTTAAACGTTTTTGAATATCCGGACTAGTACTTTTGATATACTACGCGAAATGGTTGTAGTTTGAAGAAAAAAGTTTGTGGTCATTTTGATGCAAAATATGACTTTACTTGTGTAGTTGTTTATGTGTTTTGGAGGGAAAATATCAACTGTAACAACGATGAATATTAACCTGCAAAGGCATGTAATGACCTACCATACTTTTGAAAACAAAGAAAGTATGTTATATAAAGGTTTTGTTTTAAGTAATATTTCATATATGTTACTAAGAACATTTTTTTTCTATATGATCCATTTTTAATGTGCTGACACTGAACAGTAACAAATTAGTTTGCATTGGTCTGCATATGACGTTTGACGCTAGATGGTGTTTATATTATTCAAGTTGTTTTCTTGGTATAATATTTAAATCACGATTAAACTAATCCGGATTCACAAAATCACAATCACAGCTCGAAGGAACACGGCTTCCAGAAGGGTAATGTTGTCTAGTGATCACAAAATGAGAAAGTGGGGATAACGAAAAAACATGCTCATCACTTTGATCATGTAGATTTCAAATCACAGCCCGAAGGAGCACGGCTATTGTAATTGATTGTTAAATAAATTGTTGTTAGTTTTACAACAATTTTTTTGAGTTAAATTGAACATTAAAGCACAACTGAACCTGAGTACGGTAAAACAGAATAAATATAGACGCCATCTTTACGCTCATACCGAACGGGATTAATTTTAGAAGAAATCTAAACAACGACCATTAAATATTTATTAAAAACTCAAATTACACTTACTTATAATTACAATAAAGAAAAGTTCATGGCACATAATCATGAACTAGTTCCAAAATGAAAAAGTTTTAAAAAGTGTGTCAAAAAAAAGATATGGTGGATAATTAATTAATAATTATTAATAACAGAAACGAACATCTAATGTTCGTCCGTCAATTCTCGATTTGTCCATCAACCCTGGAAGAAACGTTAAGGAAATAAGACAACAACAAATTGTAGAGAAGATAAAATAAGAAAGGATACGAATAGCTCGCTCTGCTTGCCATTCAGACGCGTAACGAATAATCGCAGTGTCTTTAGTCTTCATTTCGACAAACTGCACATCGCCAGCGCTAGAAAACTTTTCTTTCAACATTTTCCAAGTCGCTGAAATCGGGAGCTACAACCAAAAAAGTCACAACCTTGCCAAAAAAAAACACAACAACCTTCAACATACATTACTGATGATAATAGTGTCCGAATATTGATTCCCTCTGGAATTATTGCTGTTGATGTTACTAGTGGATGAACGATTTTGCGAACCATTATTAACCGTAGAATAAACACTGCTCTGACTCAAATGCCTGTAAGTGTCCAACGGCTCCGGTTTCGCATCATATCGCATGGAATTACTCTCGTAGTCTCTGCCAGAAGACTGGTAGTCCCGGGATGGAGTGTTCATACTGCTCATAGTTTGTTGGGATCGGAGTTGATCAGCAGAACCTACAGAAGCTCCAAGACCGCTCACAGCACCTACACCTTGAGAACTACCCAACATGAAGTTCCCAGTGTCAGAATTCCTAAAATCTCGATCTGTAGACACCAACCGTGATGCAGTCTGAGAGCTAGAGTTGTTGAGAGCCATGAGAGGATTGCTCAAGCCTGAGCTCAAGCCGGATAAAGACGAGGTGAGGTTCAAGTTAAGAGAATCTAGGTTGTTCAGGAAAGGTTGCTGAAGGGCTGCTAATCCTGTAAGGGCTTGGAGAGAGGTGGCAGCGGCTGCTGGGTTCGGAACAGCACCTAAAAGACCCGGCCCAGTGTTGCTCGCAGCTGCAGGAGTACCGGGGGTTTGGGACGAAGGAAGGTTCCTAGAGACATCACGGAGAGGTTCCCCGTTCTGACCTAAGCCCATGCCGACGGATTTAAGTCCTTCGGGGAGTTTCAAGGGCGCGTCGTGCTCGACTCTGTCCATGCGCACAGTCATCGCGCGCTCATATAGCAGCTGGTTGTGCAGCATGGAGATGGCTTGCACCGACTCCACCGGGTGCTCGAACTCCACCACGGCGAAGCCGCGGCTGTTGCCCTCCTTGTCGTGGTACAACTCTACGTCCACCACCTTACCGCAAAGTTTGAAAACCTCGCGCAATTTCTTTTCGTCTACCTTGTAGTCCAGCTGGAAACAAACACACCCTCATCCCACGAAAGCTGCGATGCTTATTTTAAACCCTTAACAACGACGACCACACGTGCTTCATTTTCATTAATTATAATAATAAGTGGCAACAAAAATTCGACCTATTTAAAAAGTAAAGTTCCAAGACTGAATTTAGAATATTCCGACCAAGAAACAAGAAAACAAACAAAACAAAGCAAAGATACAACAACTGAACGATTCAACCCTCGTAAAGATAAAGAAGCCTCCTGTTCAATCTTAGAACTTGTAGATTAACGATAACGAATGAAGTGTACTTACGTTGGCGACAAAGACTCGGTTTACCAGAGGTCTGTGAATGTTTAAAGATTCGAGGAAGTGGGGGCTGAGTCCGTAGGTGTTGCCCCACTTGAACTCGGCGGGCTCGTTGGGTCCTGCGCGCCCTAGTGCGAGGAGGGAAGGCGGCTGGTTGTGCCCCACGTTGTCCCAATTGCCTCGGCGTGGCTCGCGGTCATCCCAGTCCTTGTCGTGCCTATCTCGGTCGCGATTCTTCCTCCCGTTGATAATATTGCCGTATTTGTCTCTTTCGTTGCCAAAGTCCTCCTTAATCACAAGCTTACGACCTTTCAAGTCAAAGCGATGCATCACTTCCATACATTTCTTAACTAAAGAAGGATCAGAAAATTCTACAATTCCACAACCCTTCGCTTTTTCATTCTCATCGACAAACAACTCAACGAAGGAGACGTCGCCCACATTTTCGCGAAAAAGATCTTTCAAATCTTGCCAACGATACTCGTAACTAATGTTACTGACATAGACTCTGCAGTTTGAAGACTTTCTTCCGCCACGATCGTGGCCTCGATCGACGCTGCGGTCTCGAACGCTACCTTCAGAGAACCGACTGGGCCTGTCCCCGCGCCGAGACCGGTCGCGGTCCCTGCCTGACTCACGACCACGATCCTTATCGTCCATATCAGTCATCAACTTCTTCACGATCTATACATGTACACGCAGAGGAATTAACAACTCGACATAGCATACAACAACTACTACAATGCACACGACAATCCCAGAATGAATCAACAAACAACATACTGCAAAACTTCATAAATGTACGCTAAATTCAACGCCCTATAAAGTATCAGTCATTTGCAATTGTTACGTATCATTTTCTTACCAATATTAATACCAAATTTACGATTTCTGCAGACAGCAAGCACTAGCGTCTTCTTACACTCAAAATGGCGGCGGCGGCTGTAAACACCGCGACACTATTGCCAACTTGATAGAAAAACGCGGCAGTGCGCAATAATCGACAGTCGAAAACGGAAATTGTGAATTAAATTCTTTAATATTTTTTGTATTACAGTTAAAAGTTAAAACACATGTTTTATACGTCCTTGTAATGTTTGTTTAAAATAATGCAATGCACACGGAGTAAGTTTGCAAATTTACTTTAGAATTAAGTAAAGGGCGTTACCATTAGATTTAGTTCGAATAAACTCATTTTACTAAAGATTTAGAGTTTTTTGTATTTCGTATAGTCAAATATTGAAAACACAAAAAACCACTGATCTCAATGACTATAAACAACTAAAGAATATATATATAACTATGTATATCTACTTGATTTTTTTCAAACGAGTTATATACTTCATTTCACCTAAGAAAATAACGTCTGCCCGTTGATTGGTCAGAATTCAAACCTAGTTCACAAAAACAAATATTGCCTGTTAGTTATTACTTATCAAATAAAATCTACAGAATTAAGTAATGTTTAACCATATTTTGTTGCAATTTTTAATATTCATATATTGTACAATCTTGCGTTGTTTTTCCGTCCTGTAAATACCGCGACACTATTGCCAACAATAGAAAAACGCGGCAGTGTGCAATAATCGACAGTCAAAAACAAACAAATTGTGAATCAAATCCTTTATTATTGTTTGTGTTATAGTTAAAACATATATTTTATATAGGGTGTTAATGAATACATGTTACAAATTTATAGGGTATGTACGGAATATAAAATAGACTAACTTTTACTAATAAACTGATATCCGGAAACGCGTACCGTTTTCGAGCTACAGGCAATGAGTAATTGTCTTCAATTTTAATTGGCTGAGATTTGTAATGTATAACTTCAGTTATTAGTTTTGTGCGGAACACACACATCGTCTGTTCATCATCGCTTCGTTCATTTCTTGTTTCATTCAGTTTCTTAACGTTCAAATATTAACCATGAAGTTGGCGCGTTCACGATAGTACACTCCGGAGTACAAAATGTACATGAAAATTATTTATTGAATTGGAGTAGATAGTTATTGTTTATATTTTTTTAAAAAAATTGTACTGCGAAGTGTACTTTTTAAATTGTGAGCGTGCGAAGTTCATCTGCGCTAACTTCGTGGTCAAGAACTGAACGAAATACGTACGGGTTGTTGGGTACAGAAATAAAAAGGCGGGAAATACAAGCGTAAACTGATATATTTATTTATGAATTTATATTCTCAATAACAGTAGGTATTCACCTAAATATGCACGGATGATGTTAGTAAACTTACAATGCATTTAATAACGTTCGAAGCCTTCGGAAGAAACCAACAACAACCGATTTGCTATTTTTAAAAATATAATCTAATATAAAAAATAAGACACGTTTGTTCCGAGAACTTCTCACATAGAATTGACCTAAAAACAGCACTATAATCTGTAAAAACACATCACTTGTTAACAACACGACTAATTGTAAGTATCTTATACACAATTACACTAAGGTGGGAGGATCACAAAAGTCAGTCAGTGGGAGGCGATGAAGGCCTCAAGGGCCTGCGGGACTACGCCCTTAAACGGGATGCGAAAATGTCGGATGGTTTTCGCGGCTGCGCAAGCCAATCGGGTATGTTTCGCGGTGTTCACTAATTCGTGCACGGCTTGACCTCGCAACAAGCTCTGGAAGGTTTCCCCAGAGTTGTTCACTAGGTCTAGGTGGGCCCCGTTGTCGAGGAGGGTGCGGGCTAGGCTGGCAGGGCATGGCCGTGCCATAGCGGCGAGGTGGAGGGGGGTATTGCCTTCTTCGTCGCGGGCGTTGGGCTCCGCACCTACTTTTAGCAGAACCTACACAAAACAGACATTTAATATCGAAATTCACTGACTCCGATTTTTTTTGCTCAAGTATAGAATAGGGTCCAAATGCATTTAAATCACTATACAGGGTTTTATATTTTAATGGATCCAGCAAATATCTCGCTTATTTATTAAGTTAGTAATTTCTTTCATATAGGAAGTACATTCATGATACCACTTCCGGTTTATTAGTAATTAATATCAATTTTGAAATTTCAAATGGAAAATACTATATTTTTTTACAAATTTGAAAAGTACATCAAATTTGCTTTACAATCATGTAAAATAATCCATATGTTACATTATTAAAAAGTAAAATGGCGGGCACTTTTTTATTGTATTGAAGAGGCTGGGAGACATTTTGAATATTTGTTGTAAAATCATTTTGTTGTTATTAAGTGTTCCTTATTCTTATTTTCTGTATTATTATGACAAAAAAAAATTATTTCGATTAATAATAATAGTTACAATTGTTTTAGCTCATTGTTTTTATTTCAAGCCACAGTCATGGCTCACTATTCTCTTTTCAATTAGGTGTATAAAAAAGTGCCCGCTATATTACTTTTTAATAATGTAACATATGGATTATTTTACATAATTGTAAAGCAAATTTGATGTACTTTTCAAATTTGTAAAAAAAATAGTATGTTCCATTAGAAATTTCAAAGTTGATATTAATTACTAATAAACCGGAAGTGCTATCATGAATGTACATCCGTCATCAAGTAGGTTACATGTTGCTATATAAATCATGTTATATGAAAGAAATTACTAACTTAATAAATAAGCGAGATATTTGCTGGGTCCACTAAAATATAACACCCTGTATGTATAGACGTCAAATCTTTAGTTTTATATATAATATTTTATATAAAAGAATAGAGTCCATTAAAAAAAATGCATTTTAAAGCTGGACCCTATTCTATATTCCGTTGCTTATTTTGTCGATGAATGCATAAAGAACTTCATAATCATTATTTTTCCGCACTTGTTATAAAAACAATTATTTCTCACCTTTGCGAGATGTGGCGACGGGAACTGACAAGCCGGGTACCTCCCAACAAGAGCCGCATCTCTGCAACAAGCTAAATGAAGAGCCGTTCTTCCTAACCTCCCTTTAACTCTAAGTCGAACTAGTTCATAAATAGCTCTGTGAATTTTACTCGCTGTTTGCTCATCGCACGTCGGGTGATCTAATAATCTTGTCAGAAGACAAGCCAGGTGTAAAGTTATAACTAAAACTCGTGTGAGATATGTGACATCTCTTTCCGCGTGGTTTAAAGTTTCCAACATGGCGGCTCCCAATTCAACCTCCCGGACAGCTTTTCGAAAAACTCGAACTAATTCGACGAATTCAACAGGAGGGACGACTCGTCCTCGGGTTGACGGACGTCCTTCTTCGCCAATCATAAACGAAAATAGTTCCGTGAATGAAAATAAGCTCGATTGGGTCATTGGATTTAATCGTTCCAACATTGATTGTTGCATATCCAATGCATAATTCCATAGTTCGATACATCTGTTGAATTTTCCAGCGTCGGCATAAACCGCTCCACGGTAACGAATATAGTAACTCGTGTCGGGATGTGCAGGGCCCAAAATTCTCTCGCGTATAACCAAAGCTTGCATTCTCATTTCATCTGGGTCGGCCATTAAATCGTCCAAACCTTCCAAATTGCAGATCTCTTTGGCGTGGTCATACGCAGCCACTGAAGGGATGTTATTTGGTTTTGGTAATGGAGGAATTTCCGCCCGAAATCGTTCTTCCATTGCACGTTTCCATAAAGCCAAAGCACCAATCATATCTCGCTTTTTGTCGACGTAAGTTGCGCCTAATAATTCTAAAGCGTCTATTCGTTCTTTTCGCGAAACTAATTTCGGTAGTCGAATTAAATATTCGACTATATGGTTGTGTCCTGTTACGCTTGCAGCTAAAAGAGGTGTCATTCCATATGAGTCAACATCCATTGTAGCTCCATGTTCGATTAACAATTTTAAAATATCCAAACTTCCGCTTTCTGCGCAGTCGTGAAGCGCTGTGTTTCCTTTAACAGATTTCCTATTTACCGACGCCTTTAGACAGAGTAAATATTTCGCGATTTTATAGTGTCCTTTGTAGCAGGCAATCATGAGACAAGTATGTCCATGCCGATTGGCGACTTCGATGTCGGCGCCATGTTGAACGAGGTATTTGACGATATCGTAGTGGCCGTCGAAACAGGCGGCACGCAAAGGTGTTGAATTTGTACGAGTGGTAGAATTGACGCATGCGCCATGTTGGACTAAGAGCTGGACGACGTCCATGTGGCCTGCTGCGGCTGCGCACCATAAGGGCGGAGCGCCTTCGATGGTCTCCCCATCGAAGATCACTGAAAAAAGGAAAAATTATGTTTATGCTAAACACTTACGACTCGGAGGTCTAGACTATGAGTCAAAATATTATCTAATTTTGAAGGAAACAAAAACTATATCAAGCGATATGAATTTTTTAAAATTTCATCCGCCTGTTAACATCTACACCGGAATTCAGCGCCTAAACCCGCGTGTTCTAGACACTTATTTGCCTGTTTAAAACTTTTGAAGAAGACGTAGATAAATAAACAAATATCAGAGACACACGCGTACTTGCTATTGTACCACAGAAAATAGCGTTGGTTTAGATAGGGATATAAATTCTGCCTTTTGATTGGTCAGAATGCAAACCTAGTTTACAAAAACTGTGTTCCTTCGGGCTGTGATTATGATTTTGTGAATCCTGATTAGTTTAATCGCGATCCTTTTGAATCATGATATAAAAATTATATCAAGAAAACAACTTGATAATATAAACAACGATGAAATATAACTAGACAAAACATTCCTTATCCCTCCTCACTGAATGTTTTGAGAGACAAGAGATAGAAATATATTTAGTTTAGTTCGAGCATTTCTCACTAGATGTCATCCAGTGTTAAAGTCAAAATTTAATCGCCAATACGATGAAAAATAGGTTTATCGTTATAAAAAAATTCAACGTAAAATATTTATATATTATAAATACAAAATTATTGTCTTTACCGAACAATAAATATGTATGAAAACAAACTAACCTAACAAATCAGTTCTTATAAAGTTACACTAAATTTCTTTTCTTTTTCTTTCATATAGTATTTTAAATAGTCGAAACCCCTTTTCAGACCTATTCTTGCAACAAGAAGGCATTTTTAAATACTTTTTATAAGTGACGAGATCCACTAGCAGTTCGCCATTTGGCTCCAAATATTGAAAGGCAGAAATTTGCTACAAGATATTGTAATACCTTTGCAAGATTATATACTTGATCAAGACCCTCTGAGAACAATCACGGAACACAATTATTAAATTTAATTTTAGATATTTATTTTAAAATTAGAATACACCACGAAACGAAAGTTATTGTAAACAATGTAACAAGAATAAGAAGTTTTTTTTTTTATTCAGATATCTTAAGGTAGATAGGACTTAAAATATGTTGGATTATAATTCGTTTATTGCTTTTAATCATAATTTAGTAGTTTTATTTCCAAAGAATATATTATTAAGAACACTTGCGCTTCTAGTGAGCAATGCTCAAACGAGACTAAACATATATCTATATCTAGTTGTCTCTGTCTGGCCAGCCGAAATCAAAACAAACCAAATTAAGTTTTACCTAGTTATATTTCGTCGTTGATAAACACCACCTAGCGTCAAATGTCATATGCAGACCAATGTAAACTAATTTTATTTTATAAATAATCTCAGTCAGTATTAAAAATTGATCACATTGAAGTAAAAAAAAAAGTATGAACAAATCGTTCATGTAACATATTTTGTTTTCTAAAGTATGGTGGGTTGCAACAAAACTCACATTATTTTTACCTCCCGCTACCCTTGGTAAGGGAGGTATAGGGATCGTGCTAAAAATCGCATATCGAGATTTTGGTAAATGACCACGTTTTAAGGTCCCTACAATCCAATTTTAACATTTTCACGATGATGTCTGTGTGTATGTATGTATGTATGTATGTATGTATGCATGTGTGTGTGTGTGGATCCTACGCTCTAACTCAAATACTATCATTCAGAAAGTTTTGAAACCATGTATTTCTACCTTATTCTAATATGGAAATATCTGATTAGATTTTGGTGGCAATCGGATAACCGGAAATGACAGTTTACTTGAAGCTCAAGATAGTTTTTCTCGAAAAAATACCTTTAAATGTATTTTTTTCTCAATTTGTTATTATAAAAATTAAAGATTATTCCATTTTCTACAAGTTTGCTTTAATACTTTTTCTATATATTGTATGGATAAATTTATAAAGTAATATAAAAATTATATACATAGATAAATGGCGGGAGGCACTGTGTTGGTCACATCAAATTTTTTACACTCCAAAAGCTGTTGTCAGCCATTTTTAAATTTGCTCTGAAATGAATCCGTGTGATCACTCAAAAATGATGATTCAGAAGTTGTCTAGTGATCACAAAATGAGAAAGTGGAGATAACGAATAGGAAACGAATAAACATACTTCTTCTTAATCATGATCACTCTGATCATTTTGATTGAGAATCACAGCCCGAACGAACACGGCCCTTGTGCACAAGAGCTAAAAATATCACCTGTCAGCTGTCATTTGTCAAATAAAATCGACAGAATTAAATAATATTTAACTATGTTTTTGATTCCGTCTAATTTCCAGGTTTTGTACAATTCTATAAGTAAAAATATTTGGTATTGACAAAGTTTGATATCTCAAATTTAAATTATTTATTTAATGAACGTAAACGGTCGGCTCTTAAGCGCTATCTACTTATTCACAACTTAATTGTTACAATAAAACATTCATAATTCATGTTTTGTGAATTTAACAAATCGTACTCACCTGAACCAGGTTGTTCTATATCCGCATGGCATCTCTCTATGAGATATTCAGCTACATCATAATGTCCGTTTCTGCAGGCGATCACTAAGGGTGTCGCCCCTCCTGTTTTGGCTGTAACGAGCATCGTTACCTCGTCCTTGCCTTTGTTCCCGTGCAAGTAGATCTAAAATACAGGAGTAACATGTCTTTATATAACTTCAAAAATAACATCTTGTATATGACAGTAAACAATAAATTGTTGGGGTTTCTATGGAAAATTTAGACAGACGGAAAATAATGAAATGTAGTGTCATCGTTTTCTAATTTATTTCCATTTCTAATTTAAGAATAAACAATCTTCTTCATTTTTTGTAAGACAACAAATCTACATGTGTTTTTTGTATCGCACTAAATCAAGAATGGTCTAAAAAAAAAATAGAAGGAAATTAGTTTTTATAGGGCGCAAGCAGTCATGCGACTTTGTTGGCCTTGACTTGCAGATATGGGGGCCCGTGTCAGAATGGCAACTAGTAGTTAATGGGGGTAGTTACCATATGTTAAAATTTAATTAAATTCTTATTTGTTTACAATATATCACTCATAATAAGATATAAGGGGTTTATCACAAAAAATTAACATAGGCGTTTAACATGGGAAATCAGTTTTTCCGTGCGCATTGCTCCCCTAATTATTTTAGACAAAAATCAATAAAAAAAATCATTTGGCTACTTCACAACTGCAGAAATAAAATTTGAAAATTCACGGTATTACAATTTAATAGCATTAGCCATGGAATTAGAAACAAGAGACGAACAAAAGCGTAACGTTTTATCACGTCAGTGTCAGAACATTTTTCTCAATTTTTAACTTATTTGAAAATTAAATATTAGTCACTTATAAAATAAAATATATAGGGCTGAAATTTTATTGTATAAACCCAAAAACATCCATTATTCATTGTATTTTATATGATTTTCATATTAATTTCCACAAATGTTATGATTTAAACAAGTTCAAAAGATGACATTTAGGTTACACGATACAAAAATGTTAACAAGTATTTTTTTCTAATATACTACTACACTAACCCTTAAAATAAATATTAATACAAATATTTATAACAAATATACATATATTTATTCAAATTTACTGTTAATAATTAATATAAAACAATTATTTTCATTAAACATATCACATCCCTGTGTAACACTGGCTATCCTGACATGAATTCATTTGTTTTTAGGTGATTGTTGAATAAAAGTCGTACAGTTATTACTCGTACATTTTAACAAAAATTTAGTGAAAAATCATTAATTTAAAATAAAATACGTGTAGCAAACAATTATTTAAATGTTAGTGAATGCGTTCATATATAAATCCTTCTGGTAGAAGAATATTTTGAAGCAAAATCTTGAAAGAAAAAGTATGATTTTCAGCTGTCACGACACACCATGGCCGCGAAAGGTAAATCATAATTTCAATGCATGAAAATTTGTTTATTTATAGTTTTACGGGTATAGAAGTCTTTGTACACAAATATAACCTTCAACTTTGGTAGTATTCGAGTAATTACATACATGGCCTTCGTGAAAATACATATGCATACATGTATTTTGCATATCTTTTATACGCATTGACAATAAAAATTATTTGTACGTATTTTAACATGTTTTGGGAAAAAAACAAAAATATTTAAAAAATATTTATTATAAATATTGAATTATTAATTCAAAGGCACACCTTTTTCCGATATAAAATGTACATATAACAAAAGTGTTAAAAAATAATTAACAACTATAGCAGCAACTTGTTTAAAAATAAAAACACACTATGATGCTGATAAAATAATAATGATAATTATGCTTATCACAGAGCTAAAAGTTGGAAAATTTCTTATCTTATATACGCTACAAAAAATGTTCTTTTTTTAATTTTCAAGATCAATTATATTACTTAATAAATAAAGTAATAAAAAGTAAAAGTCAATGTCTCGAAAATATTTAAATTGCTAGACGGATTACTTTTTTACGTTACATAAGATGTACAGTAGGCGTCCTCGAGAATTAGACAAAATGTCATTCTGTTTAGCATAATGTGTTAAATTCTTAGTCTTAGTCTTAGGTGAAATGTATTGTTAGGAAAGCATTATTCAACATGCGGAAAAAGTTAGGAAAAAGTAATTATAGGTTGTAGAAAGTGTGGTATTTTAATTCGCACTTTTACTATAAAAATTATAAATGAAATTTTATTTAAAATATTAACAATTACTCGAAATTTGTCATGCTTTTACGAGGGTCACAATAGAATTATTGACAATAAGACATATGGGTCATATTTTTTACTTCTCTCTAAGAGAGGTATTCATGCTAAAAATCGCTTATCCAGATTTTAATGATTAAGCACGTTTTAAGGTCCCTACAATCCGATTTTACCTAAAGATGACGGAAAAACTGTCAAAGCTGTCACTGTCAAATTATAAATGATTATTCGAAAAAGCTATCTATAGTTAATTCCATATTTTCACTGATACTTTTACTAAATTCTAATTAACTTAACTTTCGCTTAACATAAATAACAGATAAATAATTGCTTAAAATTATAAAAGAATTACACGGCCTACCTTATTTTTTTATTCTAAATAATACAGTGTGTTACAAAAGAACCTAACTCAGAGTAGGCTATGAACAAAGAAACGTATGTCAATTTAATAGCTATTTGTGTATTAAGAACGCAAAATAGGACATTGTCGATTGAGAGGTTTCTACAGTCGCCACAGTGGGGTCCTCCACCATAACAAAAAATAATAAAATGTACACTTTGTATTTACACTACTACTCAATTAATAAGGATTAATATAAAGAAAAACCGTCTTTTATATTTCATTTTAATTTATCGTTATTTCCCATTCTTCTTGACCTATTGCTTCAATCTAATCTAAACATTTTATACTTTCGTTTTTGTAAATGAATGCCCTATTTTATATTCACAACAGTGCGGCATTTTTTTTTTTTTTGTTATGTAATATACCGACAGAGCACTTATATGTCAGATTGATTTGTAAAGGTGGTAAATGTGTCACTACAGTGCCATTAGTTCCTAACTAAACGTTTCCATTAATAATGTAGACAAATGAAATTTCTCAACATTGTATAGTTAGAAATATGGATAGCGAGCGTTTTTTCTACTTTGTCGCGCTAGAGCGACAAAGTGACATTTCGCGTTGACAAAAGAGAGCGCAAATGGCTACTTTCTATGTAGACTGTAGAAAAAAGTATTTAATTTGCAACGAGATATTCTCAAAAATGTTATCTAAAGAAATCAAAGCTTTTCTTCTTGAATCATATTTTAGAAATGGAAATACATAAATTAGAAAAAAGCGAATGACAATATAATATATCCTTCTTTATTATCGTTTCTCCTTACATTAAAACTGTTTTGGAGAGACCACCATAGACAACAGAGGTCGTTTTTGTGCTATTTGAAAATAATTTTCAAGTTTGACGTCAATCAGATAGAATTATTTTATAAAATGTCTGATTTATTTTTCTTGATTTTACTTGCATGTTTTGCGCGAATCATGGCAAGGTATCTGCGTATAATTGTTGCGTGTACAATGATATAAATATATCATTGAAAATTTAAAAACCAATAACCTTAATTTCAAACATAATTCTAATAACATTGAACCATCTTCTATACAAATAAATCATGAATATGCGACCTTATTAAACAGACTTTTTCACGTCATTATGTGTAAAATTCTAACGTTTATTCATGCATGAAGGATGTTAAATTCATTAGATATACTTTTATTTCCGGAAATGTGAACATCCGTTACTAAAATATTTTATCACAGCACAAAAAATGAATGAATTTTCACGCTTTCTTACCCATTAATGGGTGTGACAATTACGATATACATATATGGCTCTTAAATTTAATGATGCGAGGACCATGTTAATACAGTGTTCAAAATATACACAATACCTCTCGCCACTTCCTTTTTTTTGGTTAAATAAGTATAGGGCGCTAACAGTCATGTTACATTGTTGGCCTTGACAAGCAAATGTGGGGGCCCGTTTCAGAATGGTAATTAGTAATTATGTACATAGATGTCAAATGTCAGAATTTTTCATTAAAAATTTCAAGATTTTCGAAATTCATGTAGTTAATTTGTCACTAGGAGTGTGGAATTTACTTGTCGAGGAAAATAAACCACATGGAATTGGAAAATCACTAAATTTAGAATAAGAAATTATGATATTTGAAATCTATATACATAATTACTAGCTATCATTCTGACAAGGGCCCCCATATCTGCTTGTCAAGGCCAACAAAGACACATGACTGCTCGCGCCCTATTGTATTTAACATTTCTTGTATACCTACGCTCTACACCAAAAATTCTACTTATATCTATTCCTTATATTTAGATTTTTTAAATTTAAATTCATTGTCGGGAGTAACAGTATTTCTGAAGGGTATGTGTAATATACCCATAATATTAAATATTTAACTATTAATACATTAAGAAATAATATAATGTATGTACTTCCCAGAAAAAGTCTTCAGTAATGTCTCTGGATTTCTCACACTGACATTTATCCGTCAGTTACAAACAATTTAAATTTTCAACTATTTTCCATGGCATTCTTTCGGCTGTAAAATTTATTACAACAGATTATTTTATATATTATTTTATTTCTTTTATCTCTAAATCTATAGAATATATAATGAAATATTTAAATGTATCAGATAGAGAATTTACTTTTCTTTAATACAAGTAAGAACAAAAATGTTCAAAAATAATATTTAGAAGATATTTTTTCAAGAATCCGGTTGTCCAATTGTTACCAAAACCTTTTCAGATCTTCCCATGACTATCCGATTGGGAAATATGTAGTTAAACAAATATAAAGTCTTATAGTTTTTGAGTAATCGTCCTTTCAACATCCCACATACACACATACATACACACACACATCCACACACACACACAGACATCATCGTAAAAATGTTAAAATCGGATTGTAGGAACCTTAAAACGTGCTTTTTCAATAAAATCTGGATATGCGATTATTAGCATGAATCCAATACCTCTCTTAGCGAGAGGTAAAAACAACTCGGAGTAGGCTATGAACAGAGAAACGTATGTCTGATCATTATTCAATTCAAAAGTCAAGATGTCATAATTGATCTTGAAATGTAATTTTACGTTCGTTATTTTTATTATTTATTTCTCATTTATCTCTGATTTTTACACTTCTCCCTTATCTGTGCCCAAATAAATAAACAAGTGCCTTGGCAAATAAATTCCACATTCGTGATAAAAAGTAGAACTTTAGTGCCTTGATACATAAAAATTTACAAATAACCAAATCGGTAGATGTAGCCATATTTTTGAACGATACTGTTATAATTACCGAAATCTATGAATAAAATGCAAATTGGCACACCCACTTATGGGAAATAAACCGTGATGATATATTTTTATACATTAGTATCTAATATGGTAATTTGATAGTCTGTGTACGCATAAACAAATCTATTCTCAAGGTGTAAACTATAGTGTTCAATTATTTATTTCCTACGCAACCTAGTCCAATATTGCAAGATATTTACGTGTGGTTAAGATGATAAACAACTTCAGATATAATGCACATGTCATTTTTGACTAATTGTTTTTCAGATGTTTACTAACACACTTTTTTTATAGAATGATACAATATAAATGTTAGTTACATGAGATTACATGTTGTGTTTTATTTACATAGGAGAATGTGATTTTATTTGATAATACATTATCATTGTTTTGTTAATTATGATAAACATATCAACCTTGGTTTTTTGATATTTTAGTAGTTTCACAATTAGTTTATGAATTATAAAAATTTAAACACAATAATTATAAAACATATGTGTGATTTAATGAGAGAAAGACCAGCGTCCACTTTTCAAAACTTTGCACATTCAAATGTTTTGTCTGCGACGTTAAACAACTGTCAAAGTCAAATATTAAAAAACAATCTCAGGAGTCTATTCAGATTTTTGCACGTGCCAAAAATTATAATAGCTCTTGGGATAGGTATAATGCGTAATAGTATATTGTGTTATTAGGAGTAAAAGTGATACACATTTACTCCGAATGACACATTATATTTTTTCTTCAAATATTTAAAGAAAAATATCTACTAGTGACGTTACATTTTACGTACGTTTGCGATTTCAATTGCCCTGTAAGTATGGATACTTATTTCTTTTTGTTATAAACATTGAAGTGAAAATTTTCACGTTTTGACGTTTAAATATAAACTGAACAACTTCAGGGGGCGTACATTATAATACTTCAAATTTCGGCATAATTCCACACAAGGAGGATATAAAATTGCACAGTTTTTATTTAAACGTCAAAACGTGAAAATTTTTACTTCAATGTTTATAAGAAAAAGTGAACAAATAAGTATCCATAGCTAGCTACAAGACAATTGAAATCGCAAACGTAATTTAAGGAAAATGAAATGTCAGTAGTAAATGTTTTTCTTTAAATATCTACGTTTGAAGGAAAAATAAAATGTGTCTTTCGGAGTAAAAGTGTCTTTGTGTGGCGAGCGTGGAAGTTTGCCCGACGAGGGAAGCGAGTATCACTTTTACTCCTAAAAACACAATATGTATCTAATGCAAAAACGTATTTAAATATAAATCGAATGGGTGTATACGTCAAATTATTAGTATTTATTTTGACAATCATTATTCTGACTCTTGTTTCTAATTCCATGGCTAATACTATTAAATTGAAATTCCGTGAATTTTTAAATTTCATTTCTGCAGTTGTAGCACAAATTGATTTTTACCTCCCGTCACCTTTAGGTAAGGAAGGTATTGTCTTTGGTCAAAAAATTCAATGATGAGTTTTTAGTGAATAAGCATGTTTTAGGGTCCATATAATACGATTTTACCATTTTTACGATGATGTCTGTATGTATGTGTGTGTGTCTGTGTATATGACAAAAGTTCTGGATCCCATAACTTCAATACCACGATTCCAAAAATTATAATTTTTTCGTATTCCTCAAGTTTGTATCCAGAAGAACAAGTGATTAGATTTTGGTTATAATTGGTGAACCGGAAGTAGCCTCATTTGAAGATTTAACAGTTAAATTTGATTTATTGACATTTAACGTTATTATAACTTAAAGAATATATTAATCTCTATACGATTTGATTACATTTTATACTTCATATTCCATAGATACAGAGTTAAAGAATTTTAAAGAAATTAAATTTTATAATTCAGCCAGCTATGCTAAACATGGAAACTACTAATATATTCATATAATTCAAATTGACAGATATCAGTATCAATAAAAATAAATTAATGTGGCAGAGATGAGGATGTTGAAGTAGATATTGGCGAAGACACGGAAAGATACGGTAAGAAAATAACTCTAGTGTTACAATTTTCTAGAAAGTTACAAGAAAGACGATTACATTGGTTTGAACATGTCATGAGGAGAAATGAAGAATTATATTTGAATATATATGAGTAGTTTAGTAATAGGAGGTTGAAGAAACAAGTCCAACAAGTTGATAGCTTTAAAGACCTGGGGGCACAAATTGATAAGAATGGTTTGGGGAACACAGAAATAAGACAACGAATATACCAAAGCCGAAAAATAATAGGATGCCTAAACTCTGTATGGTGGGACAAAAATATCTCGATTAAAAATAAAAAGCGTATAGGCCAATCTATGGTCGAATCTGTACTTTGTTATGGGTCGGAAGTATGGACTTTAAACGCAGAGATGAAAAGGAGACTCACAGCAGTCGAGATGGACTACGTTAGAAGAAGTGCCAGAATCTCCAGGGTGGAGAGAAAAACTAATGAAGAAATTAGAACTAGAATGAATGCCAGAGAAACAGTCATAGAAAGAATTGAGAGGAGAAGCTTAAAATGGTTTGGGCATCTTCTAAGGATGCCAGAGGAACGATGGCCGAAGAAAGTATACAAATGGAGGCCGCCCGGGAGAAGAAAAAGAGGACGACCAAGGCGGTCATGGAATGAAGGCGTCAGACATGCGATGGAGGAGAGAAATTTAGAAGAAGCCCATGCCATGAATAGAGAGGTTTGGCGGAGGGGAACAGGAATACGGCAAGAAGCTGTCCACGATATGCAATAACTATGTAGTATTACAAATCCTCATATGTATTGTAATATTGTACCTGTAATATATATAGGTTGAAGAAACAGAGGAAGACCAAAGATAAGATGGAAGGACTGTATCGCTGAAGACTTGAGAGAAAAAGAACTGAATGAGAACGACACGCAAAAATAGGGACCCTAACGAATGGGAAAAGCTAAAGAGGAAGAAGATGTCAGTGTCAAGTGCAATTTGAATAGTTTGTTTAGGAAATAATTTTACTAAAAATTTAGAATTTTTTGAAAAAAAAATTATGTATGGAATTTATACATTATACACAGGATTGACGAAAGGTATTGTGCTGGCCACAACAGATTTTTTTTTATTGATTCGGATGTAGAAATTTTTGCTTTACAACATCCATTTGAAACTTTTTGTCTAAAATAATTAGGGGAGCAATGCGCACGGAAAAACTGATTTCCCATGTTAAACGCGTATGTTTCACTTTCCGTGATACAATCTGTATATTTTTATATTAATTAATAAAAAAAGATGGAAATCCACTATATAATTATAAATCATTCGATCGTTCAAAGTCCAATGCAAGTACAAAGTCCTTTAGAAGGTCATAATATAGGTAAATGTCTTATATTATAATTATTCTTGTAAAAAAATCATTACTACATCTTATATGCACATGCGATAAATATATATTAGTAGTATTACACATGTGGATCTAACATACGTCAATCCGTAAATTGTATCGTATGGGAAACATGCCAAAAATATATTTAGATGGGAAATGTTTAGGAACTTCATATATTTTAGTTAGAATAAAATATTCTGTACGTATATATTGTGGGAAAGATATATATTGTAACGTTATATTTGTATTAAACGATAAATAATTAGGATAAATTAAAACACTATGATTCAATAATTATAAATAATAATTTAAGACTAAGAATATTATTAAATACTTAAACTCTAAGATTATTTATTTAAACAATATTTATATCACTATATTTATTTATATAACTTCATTTTTCGACGCTTCTATACAGGGTGATCACGCGAGAATGAACCAGCAATTATCTTCGTTATTAAGCGAGATAGCGATTATCTTCAAATAAACAAATTAACTATAGACAATATGGGCAATAATATTTCGTATCAAGAAGCGTTCTATTACTTCCGGTTCCGGAGTATGTGATACCAACTTTGAAATTTCAAAAGAACATACTACATTTTTATATTTTTGAAAAGTACATAAAATTTGCTTTACAATGGTAGTAAATAAATAGGACGTTGTATTATTAAAAAGTAAAATGGCGGACGTTTGACATATCTTACAAAATAAGCCAAAAAAGTGTGGAAATTTGTTTTATTGGATTTGTTGCCTAGGTTACGTAATATAAATGAATTTATCTCAAAAAATATCATCATCTATGACAAAAAACAATAAAGTCTCACCCACTTGGTTTTGTTTTTCATTCAATATGTTCATATTTCAAACATCCGCCATTTTATTTTTTAATAATACAATGTACTACTAATTTACCACCATTGTAAAGAAAATTTTGTGTACTTTTCAAAAATATAAAAAAATATAATATGTTCCATTTGAAATTTCAAAGTTGGTATCACATACTCCGGAACCGGAAGTAATAGAATGCTTCTTGATACAACATCTTATTGTCGATATTGTCTATAGTAAATTTGTTTATTTGAAGATAATCGCTATCTCGCTTAATAACGGAGATAATTGGTGGTTCATTCTCGCGTGATCACCCTGTATATCAGACTGTCTCCGCTGTCGTTCGGACGGTATTTATACAGCCCAGTGTCCTTCTGGAACTTTCTGACGCCACAATGATATTGAATACAATAGATATTCTACCAGTAGCGGCGCCCGAATACTCTTTAGTCAGTGGCGCACGTTACAATAATAATAGGCTGTGAGTGTGTGTGTGTGAGAGAGAGAGAGTATGTAAGTGATATGGGAAGCACTATAAATTTTCTAATAAAATGATCAAAGTTAAGTTGTTATTGCATTTTGTTTACAGGAAAATCCACACAAAATTACAAAAACTTGTTAGTAATATCTCCATCTATACGGAATTTCCAAATAATTTTGTAATTATACTACTTTTGCAAATGTAGTAAGCATAAATTAAAATAATTTCTTCGTCTGATCTCCTCTCCGGTATTTGTTAATTGTTTACTAATTATACAATATTTACTTAATTCTCGTTAAGATGATAAGATGTGTTTTCCAAATAAACGTATAGGTATAACTTTTTTTAATTAAAGGAATTTTTATATTTATAATAAAATATCTGCAAAAATAGATCCGGGTAGATAGAATCTATTATGACTTGACACTTTGTTTGAAAACAAAAGAGGGTTAGTCACCTTATGAGTCACTAAAGTTTACATGTGTAAGGCTAATTTAAACTTTCACTGAAAACGAAAAATGTTTCAAACATCTGCTACTTGCTAACTAAGAAAGATATATATTTATATATTTGTTCTCATTTTGTACTTACACTTACAATTTCTTACCGTACGTTTTTGTGAAACTAAAAAGAGTGAATTCATAATTTCCCTAGTTGGATGTAGGCTTCTGATTGGTTAAGTCAAGTTGTTTAACAAAACACAAACAACATATTTATTTTGACACATCCTCTTTAAAAAAAATATTTGCGTGAATGTTCTTTGTATGGTAATTTCAGTGAAAAACAAAACAGTTTCAAAAACTAATGAATATAAATATTAGGTATAGTTTGGTTCGCGAAAGATGACAATTCAAGGTCATTTATTAACCGTATGGTATATTATTAGCAGAAAATTTCATTGCATTTCGTATACATAGACGTGCAACATGAAATATTTATGGATACATTTTAACTGAAAAAAAATAAGTGTAATTTTTTTGAAAAGTATGTTTCTTTTTAAATAATGCCTTTCTCGAAGATTTATGCTCTTCACGTATGTATTTGCAAAATCCAAAAACATAAGATTTGACAAAACCATGGAATAATAATTTGATTTAAATGTCAACGTCACTGGGTAACTATTAGGACAGAGGGCAGTGCAGTAGATAATTAGATATATGTAATTCTACGACATACGTCATTATTATTTGTAATGTGTTAGAAAGTAATGTCACCATTTACGTATATCTGTCACACAACATAAACTATATAGCCATACGTCAAATAATCTTTCTCTTTCTAACATGAAATGTTGCGAAGCTACTACTGTATAAAGTGCTGTGTATTATTTCTTCCAACAAGTGTCCATGAATAGTCATCTTTCGTGATGTCTTTGGTCAAACAATTCAATGATGAGTTTTTAGTCAATAAGCACGTTTTAGGGTCTATATAATACGATTTTACCATTTTTACGATGATGTATGTATGTGAGTCTCTCTCTGTGTGTGTGTGTGTGTGTGTGTGTGTGTGTGTGTGTGTGTGCGTGTGTGTGTCATGTTTACATCCAGAAGAAGAAGTGATTAGATTTGGTTGTAATTGGAAAGTTTAGCGTGATTGAAATTTCATGTGAAATATTTTTTAATCGTAAATATGTGAATAATTATAAGTTAAAATGTAATTGAAAGTTAAAATTATGTTCCCGTTTATTTATAATTAATTCTTTATCATTGAACTTTTGTGACGTCACAAGTGACATGCGCACTTCTGGCTGGTTGACGTAGGTTTGTTTACGTATTCGTGGAGTGAAGTTAGGTTTTTTTAGTTCCTATTGGAATTGTATTTGTTTTCAAAACTATTATACGATATTTAATTTTTAATATTGAATACAATTATACACTAAATGAAATAAATAAAACCAGTTGTCTGCACAAGAAGAACAACAAAACAATAATAATCACAACACAGAACTGTCACTGCTTATAAAAGTCAAAACATGTGGATGCCATTTTTAAAACTTCCTGTTGTCATGTGTAGACTTTACGTTCTCCGTGAACTTCTGTGACGTCATTATTTTAGAAAAATGTATTTTTTTGAGAAATCTAGGCATCTTTGAGTGAAATACTATATAGAATATCACTTTTGAAGACATTCTTAGTAACATAAGAAAATACGCTAAACTTCCCCATTGGTCAACCGGAAGTTCTCGAGATAGAAATGGTGGCCCATTTAAAATGTATCATACATTTTAACATCATATAAACTTTGTCAATAAATAAAAGTGAAATTAATAGAAAAACAACTATATATTTATATTCTATCTTGTCTATTTTCCAGTATATTGCAAAATAGTACAGTTATCTAACTATTACCTAACATACTAGTTTTTAATTTGCAAATCTACAAAACATCATCTTTTATTTAGGTTTCTATGTAATCTAAGCTAAAATCCAATATAGGAATCTGTATGCACTAAGCAAAGCAGTCATTTGTTTATCGACCGTGTATTGTTCTGGTTCTGTGACAAACAGTCGAACGTCATTCACTTTCTCTTGTTTCCCGGCCTACAGTCTGCAGGCATTTGTTTTTGTGGGTTTCTTGCAAAATTCAAAAGTGGGTGATAGAATTTATGTTGGAGAATTTATTTTTGAAATATATTAGGTAATGTTGATTTTAAATAAAGGCGCTTAGAAATGGAAATTTACATTTACGTACGTCTAGCTCGTGGCAATAATGTATTATAAATTATATCAATAAATTTGGGTTTATTGAACACAATTCTTAATAGGGTCCTTCACCTTATAATAACAAATTAGAAAATGGTTCATTTATGTTAAAAGTAGATCCCTTAAAACTGTATGCTAGACAAAAAAAAAAAATTATGTGGCCAGCACAATACCTTCCGTCAATGCTATGTATTATGTATAAATTCCATACATAAATTTTCTTGCAAAAGATTCTAAATTTCCAGTAAAATTATTTCATAAATAAACTATGCAAATTGCACTTGACACTAACATCTTCTTCTTCTTTAGCTTTTCCCACTCGTTAGGGATCGCTATTTTTTATTTTCTTCTTCCACGCATTTCTGTTTTATATGTCGTTCTCATTCAGTTCCTTTTCTCTCAAGTCTTCCGCAGCACAGCCCTTCCATCCTATCTTTGGTCTTCCTCTGTTTCTTCGACCTTCTAAAACTAAGCTATTCATTCTTCATCCAATATATTCTTCATTTCTCCTCATGACATTTTCAAACCAATGTAATCATCTCGCTTGTATCTTTCTAGAAACTTGTAACACTAGAGTTATTTCCTTACCGTATCTACTTCAACATCCTCATCTCTGCCACATTAATTTACTTTTTATTTCTACTGACATCTGTCAATTTGAATTATATGAATATATTAGTAGTTTCGATGTTTAGCATAGCTGGCTGATTTATAAAATTTAATTTCTTTAAAATTCTTTAACTTTATATCTATGAAGTATAAAATGCAATCAAATCGTATAGAGAATAATATATTCTTTAAATTATAATAACGTTAAATGTCAATAAATCAAATTTAACTGTTAAATCTTCAAATGAGGCTACTTCCGGTTCACCAATTATGACCAAAATCTAATCAGTTGTTCTTCTGGATGTAAACTTGAGGAATACGAAAAAAATATAATTTTTGGAATCGTGGTATTGAAGTTATGCGATCCGAAACTTTCGTCACACACACACACACACACACACACACACACACACACACACACACACACACACACACACACACACAGACACACACACACAGACACACACACACAGACACACATACGTACAGACATCATCGTAAAAATGGTAAAATCGTATTATAGGGAGCCTAAAACATGCTTAGTCACTAAAAACTCATTGAATTTTTTGTCCAAAGACAATACCTTCCTTACCTAAAGGTGACGGAAGATAAAAATATAATTGTTTTCATTTAAAATTGGAGCTCATATAGATCTCCAGATAGCATAATAAATATTAAGTAGAAATCGTATAGATCAATTTAGAAATCTACAATTATAACACGTTACATATCTTGTAACACAAGTTACATGACTATTAAATTAAAAAAGAAATTTCATATTTACACTACACAGTACTGGTCTATTTAAAAGCATATTTGTACCACATTTCTGGTGCTCTCTCCACGTCAGCTGAAATCTGCAAATAAAAGCAGATTGGCACACCCAACAATTTGTAATTATTAAGCCGTGATAATAAGCTGTTACATTTTAATTTAACATTAAAATACAAGTCAAATATTTAAAAGTATTCAATCAACTAAATATATGATTGTTTGCCGCATTCTCGCATACATTATCTCAGACAAACAAAGATCTATGATCTATGAATAGGGAAGTATAGATCTGTGGAATGATCTATAGATCGCAGGTATGGTTGAGTAAGGTCGTACAATTTCTGCCGAGTCATTTTACATGAGATGTTATTACAAAATATAGTGTTAGTAAAATTGCAACATAGAAGAAAATAATTATACATTTTGATATTTTTTATTTATTACTCTTGATAATACTGTAACGTTTATTAAACAATAAATAATTAAGATAAACAGTTATAAACACTAATTTAACAGTAAGAATATTATTAAATACTTAAACACTGAGATTATTTATTTAAACAATATTTATATAACTATATTTATTTATTTATGTTCACCACTTATATACTATTTATTTATATCACCAACTATTTCACGAAGCGTATCTATATCAGAATGCCCAGATGTCTTCCCTAAAGGGGTTTATATAGTCCGGCGTCATTTTCTGGAACATTCGATGCGATAATAACATCGAATACAAAGGGATCAGGCGACCAGAAGTAATTAAACAGGTCGAGACTTGCACGCACACTTGGCAAGCAGATATGGGGCCCCTGTCAGAATGACAGCTAGTAATAATGTACATAGGTGTCAAGTATCATAATTTTTCATTCAAAACATCATGATTTTCGAAATCTACTAGCCGTCATTCTGACAGGGAACCTCATATCTAATTGCCAAAACCAACAAAGTCACATGACTGATCGCGCCCTATAAGTAACGTATTTAACATTTCTGGTATACACAAATAATTGAATTTGTATCTCTTCTTTCGTTCTATGAGGAATTTTGTCCTACTTTTCTAATATATTCAAAAAAATTCAAATTCATTGACAGTATTAGCGGTATTTCTTAAGAATATGTAATATTAACATACCTATAATTTTAAAAACATATTTAATTCATAATACAATAATATATATTAAATGTACTCGTACCTCCCAGAAAAATCTTCCAGGGCAACGCGATTTATTACAACAGATTATTCTATATTATTATATACTATATCTCCAAACCTATATGAGATATAATAAAAATTTAAAATGTATCGAATAGAGAATTTTACATTCTTTAATATTAATAATAAAATCAAAAAAAATAATGTTTAGTTTTTTTTAAGATACTACTACTTCCGGTTTTCCAATTGGTTCCAAAACCTATTCAACTCTCCCCATTAATGTTAGATTGAGGAATCCGTAGTCAAACAGGTCTTTAATCTAATAGAATTTGAAAAATCGTGCCTCCAACAACACACACATACATACACACACACACACACAGACGTCATTGTAAAAATGTTAAAATCGGATTGTGTGGACCTTAAATCGGGCTTATTCGTTAGAATATGGATACGCGATTTTTAGCATGAATCCAGTACCTCTCTTAACGAGAGGTAAAAACTTGGTCGTGCAAAAATATTTTGTACGTATATAAAATTGGCATTTTGTCAACTTAAAGCAAGGTCCATTTTCCGTGCTGGTCAGTCCGTGCATATGTCTAAAATTGATGGTAAAGAAAAAGCCAAAAATACAAGGCATAGGTACAAGGTTTTTTTTTGTAATAGATGTTTTCGAATAACAAATCAATAATACGTAATCAATATTTTTTTAACATAATACATAACAACAATAATTAATTATGAAATTAGTAGTTTATATTTAATATACAATATATAATAAACAGCTAAATTAATAATTTTTTTATCAGTCTTTCGTAAACATTTCCAGTGTCCAGATGTACTATTATTGCATATAACTATTTTTTTTAAATATTATTAGAAGTTCACCACAATATTTCTAAAAATATAGATCGGTTTCTTACTTCAGACTAAACAGGTGATTAATTAGTCACACGACAAAATAATTAATTATTACATTTTAATAATCAGCTGAATTTTGTTGCATGCTTAGTCGAGAACTACAAAAAAAAAATTATTACTCATTTACATATTTCATTATAACTTCTTTTTTATGTACATAGAAACTAGAAATTACTTACTGCTTAACCAATGTAGACATGTCAGATTCATAAAACGGATTAGTTACTAACTCCATTGTCAATCAAATTTTAACTATATTTTGAAGTCATAAGTCGTTAACCCGGAATTATGTAGCTCTATTCTCATGTTTAATCCTAATTTTAATCCCTTGAAATGTGAAATTAACTCCATTACAAATTCATAAAAATATGTTGTGGCCAGCACAATACCTCTCACTACTATTACGATATGTATTATATATTTGACATCTTTGCACAGTAAAAAAAAATCTGTTGTGGCCATCACAATATCTCTCGCCGTTTTCGTTGTGATATGTACAAGTATTGTATTTAACATTTCTTGTACACAAAAAAATCTAATCACACCTAATCTTTCTATTTACGTATTTTCTATAATTTTAAATTCATTCTATGAGCAAGTTTTCTCCATTTCTTCTAAATTTTCGAGGTTTTTCCAATTCATTAACGGGATTGGCAGTATTACTGAAGGGTCCATGTAATATACCTATGATTTTAAATATATAATTAATAATACAATAAGAAATATTAAATATCGTTCCCGGAAAAAGCCTTCAGTACTATCTCTGAATATTTAACACTGACATTAGTGACATTTATGTGCCAATTCCACACATTTAAATTTCTCAAGTAGTAACCATGGAGATGTTTGGGGTGTGAGCAGACTGTGAGATTTACTACAGCAGATTATATTTCTATAACTTTAAATCTATAGAAGATATAATAAAAAAATTAAATGTGTCGGATAGAGAATTTTGTTTTTAAACATTTATAATAACATAAATAATCAAAAAATAGTATTTAGAAGATTTTTGTTAAAATACTACTACTTCCAGTTGTCCAATTGTTACCAGAATCTATTCAACTCTTTCCATTATTGTTAGATTGAGGAATCCGTAGTTACACAAGACTTTAGTCTTGTAGAATTTGAGAAATCGTAACTCCAACTACCCCACACACACACACATCCACACACTAAAATCACTAAAATCGGGATATGCGATTTTTTGCATGATTCCAATACCTCTCTTAGCGAGAGGTAAAAATTTAAAGATGTCCGATCAAGGTCATCTGTATCATGAACGAATTAACAAATAGGCATACATTTATTTCGTTCCTTTGCAAAGGCTATAAGCGTGTGCGATAAGGATAGATATAACCCGCTTGTCTTTCAAAAATTCATATTGTTTCGACTAAGTTAGGACATTCCATTTTAAAACGATGCTCGTTGTTGACAATACTTTCGCTGTAACGTAAGTTTGTTTATTAATTCAGATACATTACCTTGATTCATAGCCGTACGAATAACGTTATTTTCTGTCAGTGTCACTGATACTGACATTGTGTCAATATCTTATTTTTCACATATTTGGTTTTATATTTGCTAATAAACTTACCAGTTGATTTATTTTTGAATTTTGACTGATTTTATTGTAACACATATTTTTATAATAATAAAAAACAGTAGTATCTTATGTACCCCCATAAAAACTAAGCAAACGACACTACTGAATTTGTCAGAATGGGCGGAGCAAAAATCTCAATTCATACAATTCGTAGATGATTTTGATCGGACATCTTTAAAAAAAATTATTGTACATTGGTTTTTCAAAAATCCCAAATTTTCAATAAATTAATAGTTGAACAACCTTTCTCTATCAGCTTCTAAATATTGAAAGAAATCGCAAAAAAATCTTCGGTTGACTAAGCAATCAAATAAGTTCATGGTTAAAAACTTTTATGAACTGATTTGAACTTTTGCACCTTTTCGTGCTAGTGAGTATTGCCTCAAAAACCTGGTGCCCTAATTGTGTTGAAGGTACACGCATGCGTCGTAATATTGATCACCGTGAGATTTTGCGCTATTGTAAATTGCACAGGGAAATGTTATAGTTAATATTTTGATAATAGAAAATTACAGAGCAAAGGTTGAATTTTGTAATATGGTATTTGTATTTATATCATTTGGTTTATAAATAGAATTGATAGTAAAAATTAAATTTGGAGAGATATGATATAAATACATTTTATATAAAAAATAATAATTGATAAACATTAGTTTTTTTCGCAAAGATTCATGCCTCATATATTTTCTGCAAATTTATTAGCAATTTTGATAAATGTTAGTATTAAATTTAGACATAATGGAGTCCACCACTATTTATTTTTATCGAAAATGAAAACGATTTGCAGTTTTTGAAAGTCTTCATATTTAAAGCTGTAATAATTTTCTTCATCTGTTGTGGCCAGTACAATACCTCTCGCCATTTTCATTTTATGTTGCAAAAAAGAGCGAGCAGTCATGTGACTTTGTTCACCTTGGCAAGCAGATATGGTGGCCCATGTCAGAATACCAGCTAGTAATATTGTACATAGGTGTCAGGTATAATAATTTTTCATTAAAACATCATGATTTTCCATCCATCAGAATTGTGACTAGCCGTCATTCTAATACCACAAAGTCACATGACTGCTCGCGCCCTATAAGTAACGAATTTAACATTTCTTGTACACACAAATAATTGAAATTGTATCTCTTCTTTCGTTCTACAAGGAATTTTGTCTTACTCTTCTAATATATTCAAATTTCTTCAAAGTCATTGACGGTATTACCAGTATTTCTTAAGGATATATAATATTAACATACCTATAATGTTAAATACATATTTAATTAAAAATACAATAAAATTATTAAATGTACTCGTACCTCCCAGAAAAATCTTCCAGTAATGTTAGTAAAACTGCTGACATTTTGCATTTATCTGCCAATTACAAACATTTAAATATCTCAACTGGTTTCCCAGGAGTTTTTTGGGCAAGGATATTTATTACAACAGATTATTATATACTATATCTGTAAACCTATAGGAGATATAATAAAAAAATTAAATGTATCAGTTTGAGAATTTAATTATCTTTAATATTTGTAGTAACTAAAATTTTCAAAAATAATATTTAGAAAAATTACCAGCCTTTATTCTACTCTTGCCATTACTATTAGATTGAGAAATCCGTTGTTACACAGGTCTTTAGTCTTATAGAATTTGAGAGAACGTACCTCCAAAATCCTAACACTCTCATACATACACACACACATACACACACACATACATACACACACATACACACACATACACACACATACATACATACATACGCATACACACACAGATATCATCATGAATCCAATACCTCTCTTAGCGAGAGGTAAAAATCTTAAAAAAAAAATTAAAAAATAAATGAAAAACAATTTCAATTTTTTCCGGTTTACTATAAACAGATTACAAGATCATTCAGGAAACAGAAAAACTATAATTTATATAAATTATTTTTTCTGTGCTAGCTAAAAATAGTATATTTTATATTGAATAACAAATACGTGAAGCTGAGTTTTTTACACGAGAGTGGAGATTACGACGCGAACCGTAAACGAGTGGTGCACCGTGCAACCATATGAGTGTAAAAAAAACTTCACGCATGTGTTGCACATTATACTTTTGCATTTTATGCATCGCTAATAAAAAGTCTACTTCACGTACTTCGATCCAGTTCAAATTTTTACCTCTCGCTAAGAGAGGTATTGAATTCATGCTAAAAAACGCGTATCTAGAAAAATGCTAAAAAAAGTAAGATTTCGTAAAAAAGTTATTAAGAAATATTGTTGCTCTCAACGAATTCAATCACTGGTTAAATTTAATCTTATGTTACATTATATTATTTAGATTCATTTGAAAATGGTTTAAATATTGAAACCATATTTCAATGTAATAATCTATAAATACTTCATTTTATCTTTATTCATAATGTGCAGTCAAATGATCACCCATCCTGACATAAACTTTAGATAACAAAGCTTCACAAAATTAATTATATATATGTTGTGTTATCTGAGTAAAATATTCTTGAAATACTAAGATGTATTTATGAACATTATATACCTCGCCTGATACACAAAAAATATGAATGAAAAATATAATGATACATCTATTTTCTATGACCTAAATAAATTTTAATAGCGCTCTAAATTTTAAATATATATAATTAATTAATTATACCTTAATAACATAATTAACAATTATTAATTCGTCATTAAACATGGTAAAAACGTCTAAATGAAAATGAAAGTACATTAACTATTTTTAATGTTTTCATATATTATTTATAACTTTTTTATATTTGTATACGGAAATATATACATATCAGAACATGCATTACAATGCAAAATTAGTTAATTTTATTTATCTCATGTGAAACACTTGTATGTACCACTTATTTTGACCTGCGGGTTTATCGCAAAAAATTGACATTAATTTTATTGCAATAATTATTATCATTTGACTTTATTCCCAAAACATAAGCATTTCAAATATATAAAATCATAACAGCATAACACAAATATGTCATCGTACTTCTAACCATATGTTCTTACATATACAGATGTCCAGAAAAACTTATCCAAAATGGGGATAAGAGATATGAATTCGATTAAATTTGTCAAAAGTTGCACTATTAGGAAGCCATTTTAGCTTATTCGAAAAAAAGGAGTAGATTACTAAAAAAAATATACATAAAACGTAAATTTTGCAGTTTTTTATCACTATTGCTATTGGGTATCAAGTTATGACGTCAAAGTTATAATTTTTATATGGGCATTAGTGAAAAAAAAAAGTTTTTGGAATTATTTTAATTGCTAATTTTTACCTCTCGCTAAGAGAGGTATTGGATTCATGCTAAAAATCGCATATCCAGATTTTAATGATTAAGCACGTTTTAAGGTCCCTACAATCCTATTTTATTATTTTTACGATAATACAGTCCATACGATGTAACTTGGCGAGTTGGGGCAATTCACATTATCACTGCGGTAATGGGGAAGTTATAAAATCCATAGGCGTACCGAAGAAGAATGAAGTTCAATAAAATTACGAATAGTACAAAATAAAAGAAATTATTTATACAAAAAAAAATATTACAAATATTGGAATGAATTATTTATTATATAAATCATATTATAATTAATTATTTTTAAATTAATTAAGTTAAGAAAATAAAATTTCTATTGCTATTGAAAAAAATGCACCAACGCTTATGTATGGATATAACTTCTTGGGTTGAAAAGTACCTGACACCCCGAGTTTGAGTGTATTAGGGTGAAATTTGCTTTGTGTAAGGCAATAAAACATTGTAAAATCACTATTTCACTTCTGAAACTGTGCGGCATCGAAGTAAAAGTAAATATTTGACAAAACGCAACTTAGGAATAGTGAACTGAATTACATTCTTTTGCCTCGCCAAGTTACATCGTATGGACATATCTGTTTAACTACGTATTTCTCAATCGTAAATTACTGGGAAGAGCTGAAAAGATTTTGGTAATACATAATTGGGCACCTGGAAGTAACAGATTCTTAAAAAAAAATCTTCTAAATATTATTTTTTTAAAAATTTTGTTCTTGCTAGTATGAAAAATACATATAAATAATTTATTATATGTTTCATAGATTTGGAAATAAAGTAATATAAGGTATATAATAATCTGTTGTAATAAATTTCACAATATCATGGAAACCAATTGAAAAATTAAAATTTTTGTAACTGGCAGATAAATGTCAATGTGAAACATCCAGAGACATTACTAAAGATTTTTCCTGGGAAGTACATACACACCTTTCAAAAATACTGTCAATCCCGACAATGAATTGTAAACATTTCGAAAAATTAGAAGGGGACAAAATAATATAAAGAATAGATGTATGTTGAATTTTTAGTGTAGAGTGTAGGTATACAAGTAATGTTAAACACAATAGGGCGCGAGCAGTCATGTCACTTTGTTGGCCTTGACAAGCAGATATGGAGCCTCGTGTCAGAATGATAGCTAGTAATTATGTACATAGATGTCAAATATCTTAATTTAGTGACTTTCCAATTCCATGTGGTTTAACAAATGACAACGTAAATTTAGGAAATCTTGAAATTTTTAATGAAAAATTCTGACATTTTGACATCTATGTACATAATTACTAATTGTCATTCTGACACGGGCTCCCATATCTGCTTGTCAAGCCAAAAATGTCATATGACTGCTCGTGCCCTATACTTATGTAACCAAAAACGGAAGTGGCGAGAGGTATTGTGCTGGCCACATCAATTTTTTAATTTAATTCTCAAAATTTCATTCATTCTAAGTACTATTAATATATATTTTTATTACTAGTCGTGTCAAAAATACTGTCCCTAATACAAGGGCTTATTTTACATAAACCAGGGGTAGGGAACCCTATGACTGTCAAGGGCCATTTAGATACTTATAATATCATTTGTGGGCCATACAAAATTAACTTAAAAATCAGACTCTTATATTTGGTCAAACATTTAATTATTTAACCACTAATGACTACTTATTAAACTATATACCGCACACAAGAAATGTGCGAAACATTTCGCACTCTTCAAATAACTCATTCGAATGATTTACATCACTCGCCTTCCGGCTCGTGAGTAATAGCATACATTACATGCTCATTGAATAATGTAGTATTAGTTTAGAGTAATCACCGATATTTCCAAGGTTCATATATGGAAGGAAATGAACAATTATAATTTAATATAAGGGTTAGTATTAAGGGTGGTTTTGTGGTTGCTACGTTCAAGCACTTGTGTGTTGCGGGGGTCATGGACTTATTGATCCAATGAGCGCCGAAATAGGGGCAAAACGGGGACCAAAACAAAATGAAATTATGTATTGCAAATTTTAATGTGTGAGAAATGCACTGTATAGAAAAAAATGAAAGGAATATTTATATAAATTATTTATAATAGAAAGTATTCGCATATTATAAGACCCGGAAAATAATTAGAAAACAAAAATTTATGTAATAACGTTATTACATATTTGAAAATTATACAACAAATACACAAATCTTAGATTCAATGTAATAATGGAACAGTTTCTGAATTTTTAAAATTTATCGGATTGCCGGAATTCCGGCCGCCGAATCGTCAGTTATTTTCGTTAAATTTGCTTTATTACAGATCGGGTTAGTGTTATCTACATTTTGCTCTTATAAGTTACAACGTGTTTAGGTCAGTTGTACAGTTGTGTTGTAAGTAATTTCAAACAATGAGTGCGAAAAATATCAATTTAAAACTTCAATTCTTAAAATCTATTACCTAAGCATGGAATCATTTTCAAATCTTAAAAAATCTCACAAAAAATCTTCTCAGAAATATGATTCCCGATATTTCGTTCTCCGATTTTTTGTTACCATCCACTGCTTATATTTACAACAATAACAAATGCGACATTTGTTTGTTCTGATAGTAGTGACGTAAATAAGTACGTACAAAGCCTGATGATTTATTTATTTACTTGTTCAGAACTTCTGATTCATGTAAATTAAAATCTGGAGGTCAGATAACCATACAGAATCAGGAAAGAAATTTTCGAACGAGTTGTATTGCCTTTTAAGAAAGACTAGTTTGTTTGCAGAAAAATTTAATAATAATAAGTAGTTATTAAGATGATTTTTTTTAATAAGGAAGCACAGAATATGATATTGCACAAAGCAAAATTAATCATATGTATATAAAATTCTATGTATCAAAGCCATCTACGAGTTATTTTTGATATAAATAAACAAAAAAGAGTTTTGCATGAAACGAAAACAATGCTGCATATTATTTTATCATTAATATTCTTATTAATTATGTTTAAATATATACTAAATACTTATTATTTAGATTATTGGATACCTGTGAACTCAAATGTTTTGTTTCTATATTACCTCCCGCTATCCTTGATAAGGGAGGTACAATAAAATTTTTGAAAGATGTCCGATCAAGGGCATCTGTATCACGAACGAATTAACAAATAGGCATACATTTATCTCTTTCTTTTGCAAAGGCTGTAAGAGTGTGGGATAAGGATGGATATAACACGCTTGTCTTTCAAAAATTCATATTGTTTCGACTAAGTTAGGACATTCCACTTATAAACGATGCTCGTTGTTGATAATACTTTCGCTGTAACGTAAGTTTATTTATTAATTCAGATACATTACCTGGATTCATAGCCGTACGTATAACGTTATATTCTGTCAGAGTCACTGACACTGACATTGTGTCAGTATCTTATTTTTAACATATTTGGTTTTACATTTATTTATAAACTTACTAGTTAACTTATTTTTGAATTTTGAATGTTTTTCTTGTAATATATATTTTTATAATAATAAAATAACAGTAGTATCTTACGTACCCTCATAAAAACTAAGCAAACGACACTACTGAATTTGTCATGATGGGCGGAGCAAAAATCTGAATTCATCAATTCGTAGACAACCTTGATCGGACATCTTTCAAATGTCTCGATCATTAATCGCCCTCATTAACACACTCGATAGTTAAATAACTATTAAGTATTTAAATGAATAAAAATTAAATTAAACGGGAGATATTGTGTTGGCCACATCAGATTAGATATTATTTTATCAGAATTAACAAATTGATATTTTTTTGTTGTAAAAAAATATAAAATCTTACAAAAATACTATTTAAACAATTAACTTGTCATCTCAACTGTTTTCACAGCCTGTTTGATATCATGGCTTAGCAGATTAATTATACATAATTTTCTCTTACGTTTTTGTAATTTCTTCAATAAAAACGCACTTCAAACATATTGTTGAATTCGTAATTTTACATATATTCCAAATATATAAATACTACAATAATATTTATAATATATAGCGAAGAGGTACGAAGTTGGTTAAATGAGCAAAATAAAATTTAATGATGATAAAATATTTTTTTGCTGATAACAGAAATTTTCTTATTCAAAATGGCACAATTTTGTTCATTTAACCAACCTTGTACCTCTGCAAATAAAAAAGTTACCAATAGTCAGCAAGCTTATAGAAACACCCTGTATACCGATGAGCCCCATTTGAAATATAAAAGTTGGGTAAACCGGAACCGCTACCATCATGCCAAATACCGTGATTTGTGAGTCCCTAAGCCTAGTTTGCAAAAATATCGACAAAAATAAAAAAAAAATAGTTATTTTGAGTGGCCCATTTCAGTGTCACCTGTATAATTAATTTAATTTGTGCAAGGAATTACAGCATATAGTGTCTCCCAAACCACTCAGTCAATAAATTTAAGTTGGTTACGTATGAAAATTTGTAGTACGTCCCTGAAATGTTTGTTTTCTTTAGCCATCCTTCGGAATATTTCTCTAAAATAGCACAATGTGTAAGAGTACTCGAATTATTTTTAAACGAGATAAAATGTATGTATTTTAAATTTTGCGTGGACTTAAATATATTACAGAAATATTTATATTTATAGCTGTATATTTTATATGATTTATGCACATCTTTGTTTGAAATATTGCCCTTTTCTAAACTTACCGTAACCTAACCTAACAAACAAAACTCACGTTCACGAAACTCAGTTATACTTATTTTTACCTCTCGCTAAGAGAGGTATTGGATTTATGTTAAAAATCGCATATCCAGATTTTAATGATTAAGCACGTTTTAAGGTCCCTACAATCCGATTTTAATATTTTTACGATGATGTCTGTGTGTGTTTGTGTGTATGTGTGTGGGGGGGTTGGAAGGGCGATTTCTCAAAAACTATAATACTTAATATCTGTTGAACTACGTATTTCTCAATCAGACATTACTGGGAAGAGCTGAAAAAGTTTCGGTAATAATTGGACAACCGGAAGTAGCAAATTCTTTAAAAAAATCTTCTAAATCTTATTTTTTGAAAATTTTTGTTCTTGCTTGTATTAAAGAAGAGTAAATTCTCTATCTTATACATATAAATATTTTATTACATCTTTTATAGATTTAGTGATAAAGAAATATGAGTTATATAATAATCTGTTGTAATAAATTTCACAGCCCAAATAATGTCATGGACACCAAATGAAAAATGTTTGTAACTGACAGATAAATGCCAGTGTTAAAAATCCAGAGACATTACTGAAGATTTTTTCTGGGAATTATATACATTATATTATTTCTTGTTAATAGGTAAATATTTAAAATTATAGGTATATTGCATATACCCTTCAAAAATACTGTTAATCCCGACAATGAATTGGAAACATTTCGAAAAATTAGAAGAGTAGGACAAAATATCTTCATAGAATGAATTTAAAATTAAACAAGCTAAATATAAAGAATACATGAAAGTAGAATTTTTGGTGTAGAGTGTAGGTATGCAAGAAATGTTAAATACAATAGGGTGCGAACAGTCATGTGACTTTGTTGGCCTTGACAAGCAGATATGGGGGCCCGTGTCAGAATGATAGCTAGTAATTATAATAATAGTTATATTTATTTACCCAACAGCAGGCCAATTACATGAATTTAGAAAATCTTGAAATTTTTAATGAATCTGCTTGTCAAGGCCAACAATGTCACATGACTGCTCGCGCCCTATACTTATGTAACCAAAAACGGAAGTGGCGAGAGGTATTATGCTGGTCATAAAAGATTTTTTTTTTGTAGTGATCTTAAGTCATTATTTTTCGAAGTAAAGACAAATTATTCTATTTCTTCTTATTGGTTACACGTTTGTGTAAACAGAGGAAGAGATATAATAGTTTGTAGTTTGTCGATTATTACTTCGAAAGAAAATGACGTAAAGAACACTACAAGAAAAATAAACTTCCTATATAGCATTTATATTTTTCTTAGACCTTATTTTTATTTATTTTTCTATAAAACGTTTATCTATTTTATGTAACATCCATTCTATACAGGTGTTTCACGGATACGGGACAGCTTGATTATTTTCTTTATTATTGGGAATAGAAGAAAATCATTAAAATAACAATCAAGAAAAACAACCCAGTGGCTCTCAAACTATAACATAAAATTATTTTTTTTAAATGGTATGGTATCTCGGTATCTCGTTTGGTACACCGAAAGTTTTTTTTTTTTTTTCAGTGAACATGGAAGTATGTCATTACCACAGTTACATTTAAAATGATTGACAGTAACAGTAATGTATTATCGCGTTTTTTTTTTAACTGAACATAGGCAATTGTCAAAGCCATCAAACTGTCATCTTTCAAAATGATGTACTTATAGAACCATGTATCTTTACATAATAAAAATATTGAGAAAATGCAGTTGAAATTAAAAAAAAAATAGTTTTATAGTTATTTTTTAGCAGGCCATGTATAAAAAACAAAACCTACTATCTGTCAATTTGAATTATTTACTGCATAATTCCTAATAATAATAATATAATTATTTATAAAGTTATTATAGTTAGGTTCACGAAAGATGACAATTCAAGGTCATTTATTAACCGTATGGTATAATATTACTAGCAGATAACTTCACTGCATTTCGTATACATAGACGTGCAACATGAAATATTTATGGATACATTTGAACTGAAAAAAATAAGTATAATTTATTTGAAAATTGTTTCTTTTTAGATAATGCCTTTCTCAAAGATTTATCCTATTTACCTATGTATTTGCAAAACCCAAAAACATAGATTTGACAAAAACCATGGAATAATAATTTGATTTAAATGTTCACGTCACTGGGTAACTATTAGGACAGAGGGCAGTGCAGTACATAATTAGATATCTGTAACTCTACGACATACGTCATTATTATTTATAATGTGTTGGAAAGTAATGTTACCATTTGCGTATATCTGTCACACAACATACACTGTATAGACATACGTCAAATAATCTTTCTCTTTCTAACATGAAATGTTGCTAAGTTACTACTGTATAAAGTGCTGTGTATTCTTTCTTCGAACAAGTGACCATGAATAGTCATCTTTCGTGAACCAAAGTATAACAAATATTTATGTTTCGTTTTAATTTAAGCTCGATTGTTTTTCATACATAGCCTACTGAAAAATACTATAAAACTTGAAATTTATTTAAGTTTCAATTGCATTATTCTCAATATTTTTGTTATGTAAATATACGAAAAAAATACTCAAATAGGCTTAAAAGATATACAGGGTGTACCACGGCAAGTAAAATATAAGCGTAGTGCGTATTGCTCCCCAAATTATTTTAGATAAAAAGTTTCAAATGGATATTTTCAGTGTCAGAATAATGATAGTCAAAATAAATATTTTACGTAGTAAATATTAATTTTCTAAATAGAAATTTAATAATAATATGATTTGTTCGTCTCTTGTTTCTAATTCCATGCTAATACTATTAAATTGTAATTCCGTGAATTTTCAAATTTTATTTCTGCAGTTATGAAGTAGCCAAAATGTTTTTTTTTTTTATTGATTTAGATGTAGAAATTTTTGACTTTTGAAAAACTGATTTCCTATGTTAACGCCGATGTTTCACTTTCCATGATACACATTGTATATCATATCATTTAAAAAAATATGTTATAGTTTGAGAACCACAGGTTTACATCTTTTTTTCTTCTATAAGTAAATGCCCCCCTTGATCTACTACAACTTTTATTTATCTTTCACAAATAATACGACGAATGTGAATATAAAAAATATTTATTTGTTTAATATGTTTTACAATAAATATGTTAACAAAAGAACAACAGTTTTACTTATATTTTACCTGATAATTGAACAGAATAATATACTGAAAATAGTCAAAATGATTTTTTTCATATCTACAAACATATTTCAATTTCAAAACAATAAAATATAGTAACAATAACAGTAGTTGGGAAAGTACTATATTTTAAAATATTTTAATAGTAAAACATAATAAATTATTCATATAACCAAATAAGAATAGGAAATTATTATTTGTATAGATACATATATGTAATTATTTTTTATGTAATATTTCCTTTTAAGTCAAAGAGCGAAAAATATTCACTTCCTTATTGTAATTCCAACCTTTGTTAAGTTGTTATACATTATTGTAATTTGTAATCAATGATTTATTGTTCTATGATTAATAATCAATTGTTTCAGACAAATGAGGTTTGTTGGTTAGTAAAACAAAAGCAATTACACAATGAAATTAGTTTAGTGTGATACAAAATTGTATGCCAAAATAAATTGGCAAAAATTCAAAATAAAAAAAATTAGGTGTATATTATGTCTTCCTGCATTTTTTCAGACCCCCTCAAAGAATTCAAAATTATATGTCCATGGATTATTTTTATACATACATACAAACATAAATTTCTTTGTTATATATATAAACTTACATTTTTTTATAACTTCACAGTTTGAAAACCAAAATATGACTAAAAATTTTCCAGACATAAATAACAAATACGAATGCTTCATTTAAATATCAAAATACGCAAATTTTGGTAATTATAATATTGTTTAAACATAAAGGATACATAAATATAAAATTTAAATATTATAATCTAGTTACCTGCTTTCGGTCGTGTTTGGAAACAATGGAACATCAAAACAATTGTCGTAATGGTATAAATAGTGATAGTGGAATTAGGTCGAAAATATACCTAATTCACAAGGTATATTGAAATCAATTAGTATTAATTGTTACATAATTGGAAATTTTTCATTGATTAGAACATTGTAATAGGGTAAATAGAACATGTACCAACAGCCCAGGTAATAAACCAATCGAAATAAAGTAAATAAATCGTTAAAATCATAACGGGAGCAATCTACCTTTAATCTGTTTAAATTTCCATCTCGAGCAGCATTGTACACGACACTTTTGTAATCCATTTTTGTGCTACACTACACAATTATTATTTATAATATCTTTAAATCATTTCTCTGCACAACATACAACTCAGCTGTTCGCAGAAGACTGACTGAAACACCATACTCTTTTCTACAGTATTAAGTGAAGTCGGTAACACATATGAATGTAGACATATAAGTTAAAATATAGTTTATATATAGATTATACGATTTAAAATAGAATTTACACGGAATTACAGTGTTTGTAATAATTTTTGGTATAATTTTTGATCAATATATGTTTGCGAGATTACTGCAGACTTATACTGACATCTATACATGCGTACATTATGTATTTTAGTCGGTAAAAGTGTTATTTTTCATCATACATTCTTAACATGGTACAACATATAAATATAAATTATAATACATAAGTACATAACCATAAAAATATCAAGGTTTTTCCTGTATATTCATATATTTGACATATTTCATCCATATATTATTGAAAATATCAATCTATATACAATTATTTATAAATATTCTAATAATAATTTACTCTATTTATTAACAAATATTCAACGAATCTATAAAAAAAATAAAAATTATTCATATTTCAAAAATATAATCAGTGTTGCCAACGCACATTTCAACTGTCAAACATAATAGTTTAATAGTTTCCACGCAGATGACTCTGCAAAGAATGTATGGAATCAGGTATTGTGATTTAGCTTCAAAACTAACAAAACTTATATTTTTCGTATAAAAATATGTAACAAATTTATAATTAATATATGTATGAAGTATGTATCTGTGGAAAACATGCATATCATGAAACTTCTTTATAACCAATGTATGTTTTATTTTTGCAAAAGGTTATTGACAGTACATTGGTTTTATTATAAATATATTCATATAGATGAATTATATTAATATTTATAAATATTATCATAAATAAGTGATATTATCTAGAATACAATAATAAATTTATAAATATTAACATATAATAAATTTTAAATATCAGCTGATGTTACTACAAAAGTAGTATACGGCGTGACGGTGTCTTGCGCAAAAGTGCATGACCTATTGATTTAGCCCATAATGCTTCAAATAAATGTTGCAAAGAATTGAATTCTACATCTAAATTAATAACTTTTGAACATACTTATTATTGAAACGTTTTTCAAATTTAGTTTTAAATAAGTCATTGTCATTAGGTCATTGCCTACTATGGCATCCATATTCAAATATTAAAAATAAGTAAAATACATCAAACTTTATAATATTTTGAGTACTAAATTAGAAAATTAGCAATGTAAATAACCAAATCATTATCATTAATTATTTACTAAGGTACATGCAGTTTTGAAACAGTTTTCAAAACATCTCAAATAAAACTAAAATTCGTGAGTTTGATTTGAAAACTGGTTTCAAAACTGCTCATGTAAACACCTTAATTCAGTTTCGATATTGCGCGTATGTATACACAGTATGTACAGTCCATACGATTTAACTTGGCATCAAAAGAATGTAATTCAGTTCACTATTCCTAAGTTGCGTTTTGTCAAATATTTACTTTCACTTCGATGCCGCACAGCTTCAGAAGTGAAATAGTGATTTTACAATGTTTTATTGCCTTACACAAAGCAAATTTCATCCTAATACACTCAAACTCGGGGTGTCAGGTACTTTTCAACCCAAGAATTTATATTCATACATAAGCGTTGGTATATTTTTTTCTCAATAGCAATAGAAATTTTATTTTCTTAACTTTATAAATTTAAAAAATAATTAATTATAATATGATTCATATAATAAATAATTCATTCCAATATTTGTAATATATTTTTTTGTATAAATAATTTCTTTTTTTTTGTAATATTCGTAATTTTATTGAACTTTATTTTTCTTCGGTAGGCCTATGGATTTTATAACTTTCCCATTACCGCAGTGATAATGTGAATTGCCCCAACTCGCCAAGTTACATCGTATGGACTATATGTATTTGTGTCATTGTCTGTGATTAAATGAGACACATCTTAGATGTGCTTTTGTTTAAAAAAATTATATAGGGTGCGTTCGGTATTTAAATCTATCGAGCATTCTGGGCAATCTGATCACGTGATAGATTCATCTGCGATTTCCATTTTAAATCTGCGCTGAAATACGCATGCGCCAGATAAATGTTTAACATGTTACATGGTTAGAGAACGGGCAAACAGATCGGCCTCTGTGCACTCCGTGACCTTGAGGTAATAATCGCACGTAAAGCTGTGCAAAAAGGTCGCTCAAATGTAATGAGCCAAAAAATTATACAGATATATTTATAATATAACCACTGGTTGAATTTTTGGTTTTTTTCTTACTGACAAATTAGTTCCTTATCCTCAATCATTTTTTGTATATAACATTTTTCTCTAAAGTCATTAGTTCGCTCAGAAAACCGCTGGTTGTTTCAAAGGAAACATTCTGTATACAACTTTTAAATTAAATTGAACTATATAATCTAGAAAAAAAATATTGGTAATTTATCAAAATTTATGATACCATCCAAACCCATATATCATCCTTATATATCATCATCATCACATTAAATAATGATGATGTTTCAGAATGTTTTTGTGGAGTGCACTACTAGTCATACGCCTGTTTCGCTGAGTGTGAGTGGATCTCGTTCATAAACTTCTGAGCTTCTAGAATTTGATACATTTTCTCTGGTGGATGTTAGTGCGTCGGATTTGGAAACGGGATTAACAACGACGACAGTGAAATATAAATACCTAAATAATAATTGCTGATAATATCGTTTAGCATAAATGTGTTGGTTTTATTTATTATAAGTTTCCATTATTATATGTGTGCTGTGTGTTACCTACATATATATATTGTTTATTTGTCATTGTGTGTGAAAAATATATATATACATACCTATACCTACCTATATAAATAGTATATGTATACATAGTACATAGCCTGAGATACTTATATACGAAAAAAATGTATACTTACTAATACATACCAAATATTATACAATCACACATTCCAATATTCAAACGCTTCAAAAAAAATCTTAATCCTAATTTTTGTTAAATATAAGATAACCCTTATCTTGGCGAAGAAATTAGTATAGCTTGTTCATACTTACACTACAAAAGAACTGTATTACAATTTCTCTTTTTATTATGATAAGTATTTAGTAAGTAAGATTCATTCTAAATAATTAAAATAAAACTAATTTCATATATTGATGTATTGCTGACGAATTTATCATGTATTAACTAAACGTTATTTTCATATTCTTTAATGAAATTTATAATTGCAAATACATATATCATATTATTCATTTTTTTAAGCTGTTAAAACATTCAATTAATAAATGCATACATGGTAATATTAAACAAATAAATCGCGAGAAAATAGCTAATAAAATGAACCAAATTTGCAAAAAAACCTTGTTCTCCAAGATGAATTATTCAAATTCCGTTAATTATCGACATACAAAATACGTACATATATGCTAACTCTATTTGAAAATATAACTTGATTGTACATATCTGGTATTTATTTATTTATTGTTCTACTTAATATCCTGATACTTGATATAGTTTTTCTAAGACTTACAGACACACTAGCTATTTGCATTATAAAATATAATATAGGTATATTGATCTACTTTTGTGTCTTGTAATATATATTGCACCCAAAAAATATCTCCGTCTCGATAAGTCTTAGAAAAAATGTCAAAATACATATATAATGTAACCACGTGAAAAATACATATCTTAATATACATTTGATGATACATATTTCATTTTATTTATTTCTAAGTTCTAATTCATATTGTTATATATTAGATTTAAAAATGTAATATATGAATGAACAATAAACACAACAAAATGAATACAATCTTTCAATTCAAAATCCCAATTTTTCCATACCCAAAATTATTATTTTTCAGTCAACCTGCAATTCACCTAAATACGAACTAGATCTAGAGCATCGATTTGCGATCGGCAGCAGCATAACAATATACAAGCAGCAATCTAGCCGAGAGCAGCGGCAAGCGAACCACAGCAGCTTGATTATATAATCGCCGATATATAGCGAGCGAACCATGGCAGCCGATTACGTAATCGCCGATATACAGCGAGCGATTCACGGCAGCTCGATTACATAATCTATGATATACAACCTACAACAAGGCTTCTGGTCGATAAAAATCAAAAATCATGTAAAATCGACGATTTAGAGCCGTAGCGGCTGAAAAGTAGCATTCTACGGCCGCTACGAGCATTTTTGAGCTCTCAGACGGATTTTCAACCGATCCCAAGGCATATACTCGACAAAAATAAAATTTGCTGGCTCTGGCAAGACCAAATTTTAAAATTCGCAGAATCGAAAGGCTACAGGCAAGACGTGTGCCCACAAACTTTAAATTTATTGGCTATAGCAAGACATCTGATCATCAAAATTTAAAATTCGTAGAATCGAAAGGCTATAGCAAGATATTCTCCCACAAAATTCAAAATTCAATCGCCTGGTGGTGGAATCATGAATCCTAGCCTCCCACCACAGATTTCAGCCTTATATACAGCTGTTTGATGAATTTCTAGTCATTCGGCGTGAGCGGTGGTGTTGAACCGGACACTCTGCTTCGTAATCTTACGTAATCGAGCTATATACTTGCTTTTGCTGGATTAGCTGGCCAGCTCGCCGCCAGAATCCGTCCTAGACCGCAGGCTAGGACGGGCTGGTGGCTTGCTGGGTGCTAGCTAGGATGGGGTGAATATGCTCGGCTGGTTGCTGGGTGCAGGTAGCTAGTAGGCGGGAATCGAACTTGGATCTTTGGTTTGCAGGATTTTGTAGGTCGCCGTTCTGGTTGCAGATTGGCGGCCAACAAAATGCTTGCTAGCTAGCGGGATATGAACCTAGATCTTTGGAATGCGATTTTTGATCGGTGTATTGGAATGAAATAGTTTGTTATTTATAACAAGGATTTATTTGTCAGAGATGTGTTACATAATAATGATATTACAGTACATAATACATGAAATACATTATTTTAACAATGAATAAATAATTTTTGATCTGTATTTGTGATACACAATTATTCGTATAAGACGTTCGCAGTTTCACAAATACAGAGATGATGATATGTGCTCTAATTACGACAAATTTGACTTGAAAATGTTATTATACATAAATCCTTTATCTCATAGATATATGCGTAAGGAATGATAGATTTTTAACTAGAATATGTAGTCCAATTTTTATTAGGAATAAGTTTTATTGCGACTTTTAGTTAATGTATTAAGATATACATTTTAATGGTACATATTTGCGATATTTATATATGTATGTACATAACTAGATAAATGTATACAATATATGGTTAGTATATACAGTCAGAAAAATATAGAAATGTAAAGTATATCATATATAATTTTAATGAGTGTGCAACAATACATTATCAACAATGCATTTACGAATACAAACACACATGTATTTTTGTAAATGATTTTACTATCTTATATACAACAGCATAAGGAAAAGTATATCGTTTTTTCGTAAGATGAAAGATAGTCTTTTTTTCTTTTAAGTATGTGAATAATAAATAATAACAAACTATATCATACATTTATTTATTGTGTGTTTGTATTGAAGAAAATGATTGTATAGTAGTTTAGTATGAAAATGTATGAACACTTATTCGTTTTCAATATGATGTTATTAAGGTAAATTATTCTATATAAGCATAACAGTAAACGTATGTCATTTTTTACATATGTCTAAGAAAATACAAATTTTTCAAAGATGAAAATATGTATTTGAATAATATCCACAGTGTATAAAGTACGAGTGTACTAATGATAGTGTATGTCCCTATGTTTTTTAATGATGACGTGATTTTCATTCAAAGTGAAATAATATAATTTTTTTTACATCCACTTTGAAAGTAGCCTTTTCAAGCTATCACTTTAGAGCAAAAAATTGATCAATGAAGTTGACAGAACTTATACTTTTTCTGGTTCAAAGCGGAATGTAAATTTTTAGTTGTGATAAATGAAAAATGAAATTATTCGCAGTAAGATATTAAACCAAAGTGTTTTCATTATCTCTTTCAACGGATGTAGAAAAAAGTATATGTGTGTCATGAGCGTAAAGTGTTATTTTCCGCGCTAGATACACAAATGACTATTTTGTAAAGTGCGAATGTATTATGAGGTGTTTTTCAACTGGTGTATGGAGTTAAATGTGATATTAATAAATATCATAATGTAAATGAAACGGGTTTTCCTTAACTATATTTTATTTAGAACGATCAAAGTTACTCAAAGTATTAGATACAAGTGTGTGCTCGTATGTATGTAAGGGATGCAAATGATTGTACAGAAAAATTGAGCTAAGTCCCTATCCCAATTACTTATATAGTTCTTAGATACTGAATTTTTAAAGTTTTAAATACTACTACGTATGTGATTTTTATACATATTGTATATATTAACTTTAAAATTAAATAGTACAAGAAATAAGAATGATAGCGAATTATCCTAATCTTATTTAGATTTATAGGGTTATTTTCTATATAAAACGTAATTTCAGTACTTTGGAATCGTTGCAAGTTTTTTCAGTAAAGCTTATTTCAAGACAGGTAAATGTCTATTGAAAAAAGAAACCTATAATATGATTAAAATGAATATATTAAAAACTAAAGGAAAAACGCGTTTTGTATTTTCCAAATTTGGATGTAGAGGTAGAGGATAATTTACTAAATACATAATTTCAAAAGATTTGAATTACTGGAAAAAAAATCATTAATGTTTATTTTACGAAGTATATAATTTGAAAATGAATATCAAGAAAACTAAGAGAAATATGTATTTGTACAAACTTGAATATAGGAAGTAATTCTCTATATATGTATTCTTAATTTCGAAAAGTTTAAATCGCTGAAATTTGTTTCATTAATGTTTATTTCAATGTTTATTGAAAATAGGGACTTATTTTTCATATTTGGATAATGGGAGTATTTTCCTGTACCTATATTTAATTTCAAATGCTGTAAATTGCTGAAAAAAAATCAGTAAAGTTTATTACAATACGTGTACATGTTTATTCAAAATAGCAGCTATAAAAATGAATATCACGAAAATTAAAAGAAGATATAACGACTTGTACTTTTCAAAATGATAATAATAAAATTTACTGTATGTAGACTTAGCTCTATTGTTTCTTGAACCCTTCAAATAATATGTATGTAATGTGTGTGTGTGTTTGTGATATTGATGTATGTGAACATAACGTAATACGCTTTGAGATGTTGAAATATAATCATGAAAATGAAAATAAGTATTTTATAATGACATGATTTTATTCTCTGTTATGTAAATATGCTTATATGTATGTATGTGTCTTAGACATATGTTCATAAAGTTTTTATTAGCAGAGCAGATAATTTTTCTCGTTACAATGGTTAGATCATATACTTCATAGGTGTGAGTTGAAGTTTTATTTATTTATTTTACATAAATTTTATAAATAACGTCTTGAGGCGGGAGGTGTACAAAATCCATATTGGCGTTGATTTGGGGTGCGATGCTCTGCAACAATGTGACAATCTGCAACGCTAAAATCGGGATTCCTGTTCTGCAACTGGCTCGTGTAGGTACAGGTACAGCTTATCTTTCTGCAACAATGGAAAATATATTAGAATGCAACAAATATAAATATGTATATGTATAGGCTGGTTAGGGATATTGTGCATTGACTTCCAGGTACACTTCACAGCATGTCATTACCATAGGATTATCCCCATTTTAAGCAGATTTTTTTAAAATAGAAGATTGATGCAAACTATTTTCGATATAATACGAGCAATCATTTAAATATAGCTTATATCTATTAGAATAATCCCTCGGAATTAATGGTTAATACAACGAATAAATAATACAAATATAAAGTAGTATAAACGTAAAAAAAACTCACTTTGAATAAATGAAATCTATGGATATGACTCAAAGTCCTGCAGGTATCCTAACGTTTTCTCCAAGCACCAGGAAATCGTCCTCGTGTTCACAGCACACCATACGTCTTTACATTAGCACTGCAACAAAGAAAATGAAAGAATTAATCTATGTAATAGTCAGACTGTTATTAAATAATAATGAGTCATTATAAATAATAATCGCTTCTTGTGTATTAGGTAATTTGTTCAAGGTGTTTTAAATTTATGTAGAAATAGCGCAAAAAAAATTGGGTACACAAAGGGTTATAAATAAAGATATATTGAAAAAAGCAACTTATAAAATGACAATTTTAAAAACGAAAGGAAAGGGCGATTTGTATTTTCCAAATTTGGATGTAGAGAGAAATCTACTTATATTTATATATAATTTCAAAAGGTTTGAATTACTGAAAAAAAATTCAGTAATGTTTTATGACGTGTATAATTTGAAAATGAATATCACGACAACTAAGAGAAATATGTACTTTTCAAATTTGAATATAGGGAGTAAGTTTATATATGTATAATTAATTTCAAAAAGTTTAAATCGTTAAAAAATGTTTCATTAATGATTATTTCAAGATGTGTATATGTTTATTGAAAATAACTTTAAAAATGAATATCAAGAAAATTAAAAGATTTAGCGACTTACACTTCTCAAAATGATAACGAATTTATTTACTATATGTAGACTTAATTTTAGAGTGTATAAATCGTTGAAAAAGTTTTCAGTAATGCTAGTTTCAGGACTTGTACATCTACATTGAAAATAGCAAGTTTAAAAATTAATATCTCTTAAACTAAGAGAAATAGCAATTTGTACTTTTCAAATTTGGATATAGGAGATTATTTTGTATGAGTATAATGTATAATTATTTTCAGAATGTATGAATAGCTGAAAAAAATCATTAATGTTTGCACTTAGCTCTTTCGTTTCTTGTACCTTTCAAATAATATGTACATAATGTAATGTGTGTTTGTGATGTATATGAACCTAATGTAATACACTTTGACATGTTGAAATATACTTATGAAAATGAAAATATGTGAATTGTATAATATGATTTTATTCTGTCTTTTAAATATGCCTATGTGTCTTAGACATATGTTCATAAAGTTTTTATTAGTAGAGTAGATGATTTTTCACGTTAAAATGGTTTGATAATATATTTTATACGTGTGAGTTGAAAGTTTTATTTATTTATCTTACATAAATTTTATAAATAACGTCTTGAGGTGAGAGGTGAACAAAATCCATACTGGGGTTGTTTTGGGGTGCGATGCTCTGCAACAATGTGACAATCTCCAACGCTAAGAATCAGGATTCATGGACTGCAACTCACTCGGGTATGTTTACACCATCGACGGTCTAAGTGTAGTTACAAGTACAGCTTGTTTTTCTGCAACAATAGAAAAAAACATTGTAATGCAAAATATATGAATTAGTAGCAATTATCACAGAAAATACGATTTTATTTGCAGATTATTAAAAATTGTTACAATTATTAACAAAAAATATAAATGTAAAAGAAAGTGCAAGATATTTAATATTAATGAAAAGAATGTATAAATATTTCAATCAATTAAGATTATATTGTAGAATATGTACGATATTATTTATTTTTAATAATAAAGTATGTTATGTAATTTCACCAATAAAAAAATGATGTTACCATTTGTCGTAATATCGTACACATTCATATTTACGTGTATATGAAACAAAATATATGTATATAGGACATACAATTATATATATATATATATATATATATATATATATATATATATATATATATATATTAAATAATATACAGGGTGAACATAAGAATTCGTGACAGGCGTTTAACATAAGAAAACCTTTTTTTTTAAATATTATCTATGGTATAAAACTATATGCGGTGCTGCATAGATATTTAGCGAATAAAATGTTAGACGATCGTATATGGTTGAAATATTAAATAATTATCAATGAATGCAAAATATTTTCGATATAATACGAGCAATCATTTAAATATAGCTTATATCTATTAGAATAATCCCTCGGAATTAATGGTTAATATATCGAATAAAGAATAAAACTATAAGGTAGTATAAAAGTAAAAAAAACTCACTTAGAATAAATTAAATCTATGGATACAACGTCCTCTCCAAGCACCAGGAAATCGTCCTCGTATTCACAGCGCACCATACACACGACTTTACACTAGCACTGCAACAAACAAACTGAAAGAATTAATCCATGTAATAGTCAGGGTGTTAGATAATTTGCCCCTACACGTACAAGTCAATAATTAAATAATAATGAGTCATTATAAATAATAATCGCTTCTTATGTATTATGTAATTTATTCTGGTTGTTTTGAATTTTATGAATGTAGAATAGCGCGAAATTTTAAGTACACAAGGGTTGTAAATAAAAATATATTTGCGATACATCTTGGTACAATTTCTATTTCAAGTCTAATTTAAATAAATTACATATATTATTTAAAATTTTGAAACCACTGGAAATAATTTCAACAATGCTTGTTTCAAGATATGTGTATAGTAAATTTAATATTAAATATATCAAACATTAAGTGAAATAGTAAATTATGTTTTCCAAATTTTCAGGAAGTTAATTTTATTTCGAGATGTGTATTTCCTTACAAATTTAGATTTAGGGGTTTATTTTTTATATGAACAATTATAATTTTAGAATATTTAATTCGCAGAAAAAAATTCAATCATGTCTGTTACGGTATAAGTCTGTTAACTAGAACTAGAGCAACTTTAAATTATATATTTCAAAAATTGAGAGTGAGAGAAACTTTTCTTTTAATTTGCACTTAGAGGGTTAGAGGTTTATATTAGAAATATGCATTTAATAACTAGCATAAGGTAATTGTTTTTATCATGTTTATTTTAATATAAATATTATATATACCCCCTGAATACAGAAACTTTAAAAATTACTATTTCGTAAACTAAAAGAAATAGCGATATGTACTTTTCAAATTGGCTGTCTGAAAACAAGTCTAAAAAATCTGATGTGGCCAGCACATAACCTCTCGCCGTATATTTTACCTGGCTGTATGCATAAAGCAAAGAATATTTTTATAAATACAAATAATATATTCATATAAATCTATGACGTATAAACTTCTTTATTATTCAATAATAGCATGTCTCAACATGAAGATATTTTACCATAAATTATGTTACAATAAATTACAAAGTAGAGTTTACCATTTATAAATATTAGGCTGGTAACTGCAATTTTCAATTCGAACAACGTTGTTTACTTTCTCTTCATATTCTTCTAGTAAAAACATTAATTTTGGGTGGTCTAAAATGTATATATGGATTGTGCATCTATTCTTACATATCTTCTTTTACATTTTATTTTTTCATACATGTTATATCTAAATAACACTAATTCCCTTTAATAAAGTGACGGATAGATTGCACTCCGATTATTCTTATATCGATGTGTAATTTTGTCAATATTTACAACTTACTTGAGAAGAATTTGATAGCTTTTTCGCAATTCAAAGTTACTCTAGTCTACAGTACTGGTGTACATTGTCCCATAATGTTTGAAACAAATTTAAGTCCTTCAACCTAGACTTGTCATCTCCATAATAGTCACAGATCAAGAACTAAGGGATTCTCCAAGTACATTTTTAATTCATTACTCATTATTTCTGACACTGACATTTATCTGTCAGTTACAAATAATTTAAATTATCAACTATTTTTCATGGCATTCTTTCGGCTGTCAAATTTATTACAACAGATTATTTTATATATTATACTTCTTTTATCTCTAAATCTATGGAATATATAATAAAATATTTAAATGTATCAGATAGAGAATTTAATTTTCTTTAATATTACCACGAAAAATTTTCAAAAAATAATATTTAGAAGATTTTTTTTCAAGAATCTTCTACTTCCGGTTGTCCAATTATTACCAAAACCTTTTCAGATCTTCCCATGAATGTCCGATTGGGAAATACGTTGTTAAACAAATTTTAAGTCTTATAGTTTTTGAGTAACCGTCCTTCCAACATCCCACACACACACACACACACACACACACATCCACACACACACACACACACACACACACACAGACATCATCGTAAAAATGTTAAAATCGGATTGTAGGGACCTTAAAACGTGCTTATTCAATAAAATCTGGATATGCGATTTTTAGCATGAATGCAATACCTCTCTTAGCGAGAGGTAAAAATGTTCATAATGTAGACTTGGCCCTTCCGTTTCTTATACTATTCTAATGATATATGTGTCACGTGCGTTCGTGGTATATGTGAACGTAAATATAATACACCCTGAAAAGAATAAACAAATATGAAAATGAACATGTATATATGTTATACATATGATTTTCACGTTATAATGATTATAGTTATATTATATACTTTATATACATATTGTGAGGTGAATTTTTATTTATTTATTTACATAATCATATAAATAAAAACATGATGTGCACCATAACATGTTGGGGTTGTTTTATGGTGCGATGCTCTGCAGTATTGCGACCATTTCCAACGATAAAATCAGGATTCATATGAGATGCAACTCGCTCAGGACTCCTGATGTAGTTCGTCAAAGTCCACAACTCTTCTCACTGTTACAGTACTCTGCAATAATATAATAATCAAAAGCAATAAATATGAATTAATTACCAAGGGCCATAGAATATATTTATGATCTTATTTGCAAATCATTAAAAGATACGTATACAATATACAACCTTTTTTCAATCCAATACAATTTCCATTTCAAGTTAAAATATATATACGGAAAGTGAAACATAGGTGTTTAACATGGGAAATCAGTTTTTCCGTGCGCATTGCTCCCCTAATTATTTTAAACAAAAAGTTTCAAATAGATGTTGTAAACCAAACATATCTACATCCAAATCAATAAAAAAAATCTGATGTGACCAACACAATACCTCCCGCCATTTACCTATGGGGTCTCGTTGCCGCGTGCCTGATGTCTGATCGCGAATCTGGGGAATCCGATTCGATCCCGACCAACGCCAAATAATTTGAATTTTAAATGCCATAAAATTAACTCTTGTGGTAAACGCTCGCACAATACAAATATGTCATCATCAATATCATCATTACCGAAATGTGTGTACAAATCGAATTAGCACACCCAGCAATGGATAATATGCCGTGATAATGTATTTATTTATTTCTTTATTTAAATACATACCTGCATATTTACTAATGTTAGAAATTATTTATATTAAGTTCCTTTCCATAAAACTATTGTTCTATTTACAATTTTCCTTTTAAAACGTTATTATTATTAATTTGAAATGATTATGTTTTTGACAGTGACATTTATCTGTCGGTTACATACATTTGAGCTGAACTATGTAACCACGGAGATGTGTTTAAAGAATAAACTCCGAGATATATTTTTTATATTACTTTATAAATTTATCCATAAAATATATAGAAAAAGTATTAAAGCAAACTTGTAGCAAATGGAATATGGAAACAGATATCGGTTATGACGAAATATTTGTACCGTACGGGCGCTTACCAGGCGTCTCTTCAAGTTAGAATAAATAAGAGTAATTACATTTATACTACAAATAATTTTATTATATCAATTTACAAATTTTGTATGTTCTTTTCAGATGCAGCCGTGTGAAGAGCCGACATCCTGGTGTGGCAGACTTCGGAACATGGAGTCCCAACATTGTAACCTGAACACTCATCAATGGTTAGTTACTCTGTGGTAGATATTTCTTGTGATCTTGTCCATGGGCTAGCTGTTAAATCTTCGTTTTGATAAACACGGTCCCTGTAAAATTAAATTCTCTATTAGTACACGTATACTTCAGACTATTCAGCCGACTGAAACAGATTTTAACTACCGCAATTTTTGATGGATATGAACAAGATTTTAAATTTTAGTACTTACTTCTAATGACAATCTAGGGAGTAATTTTCTATATGTATACTTCGCTGAAAATTGTTTCAGTAATGATTATTTCAAGACGTGTATATGTTTATTGAAAATAGCAATTTTAAAAATGAGTATCACGAAAATTAAAAAATATAGCGACTTATACTTTTGAAAATGATAATAAGGAATTTATTTACTATATGTAGACTTAATTTTATAATGTATGAATCGCTGAAAAAGTTTTCAGTAATGCTAGTTTCAAGATGTGTATATCTCCTTTGACCACTCCTACACGGTTAAAGTTAGAAGAACGGGTGATGAAAATTTTGATTGAGCATTAAATTTTCTTTCTTTTCGTGTAACACGATTTTGTACATAATCAAATATCGAGTTACAAATGCTTAAAGTTACATGAGTTTTGTGAATTTTTAATTCGGTTCATTTTTCATATTTTCATGCACCACTCCTATACGGTTAAAGATAGAATAACGGGCGGTAAAAACTTGGATTTAGCATAAAATTTTCTTTCATTTAATGTAACACACGATTTTTTTTACATCACCGAATCTCGAGTTACAGACTCTTAAAGTTACATGATAACACAGATATAGATATTTCAGTCGGCTGAAATAGATTTCAGCAAACGCGATTTTTAACGGCTACAAACAATGTTTTTAATTTTAGTACTTACTTGTTATGACAATGATAGGCAAATTTTCTCAACATACCGTCCGCTAGCATTTCATCACTGAACTGTATTGTCTTCGGCGATTTGCACTGATTAGAATACACTTTCAAGTACTTTACACAACACTCGCACCAATTAAATTAAAAATTAAAATTACAGCACTTAACAAAACAAAGTTAAAAATATATTCTGATTATGATCAAATAAATTAGTTTTAGCGTAAATTTTAATACTTTTATTTATATCGCGAACGTTAAAGAATAATTGTAGTAAAAACTATCAAGTTTTTTGGTTCCTGTCAACACTACAGTCACTACACGTAATACACGATTATTCACAAGCACCCCATGTTCTCTTCACCAAAGTCAGAAAGGAACTGAAGTATTCATTATAAAAATATAATATTAATATTATAACGTAACAACTAACACTAATTAAGTGTTAATTGATTACGTTTTTTATATTTTGGCGCACAAAATAAACAATGTTTATGTTTGTTTTCAGGTTCCGCGAAGGGCCGTACTACACCCAGCGATAGGATACGGGAACTACGACACTGGATGAAGATAATAGATGATATTTTTATAAGAATAAATGAATAAATGTGTTGTTTATTTACCTTTCCTATGTAATAACAAAAGAGACAGGGAAATATCCTAATATTTAAGGATTTTTGCGAATTTTCCTATCCTATCCTTTAGTAATAAGTTCTCTAGGTACGAAAACAACCATCCGACAGGAGTCCGCCCTTTTGCAAAGGGCTTAGGGCTTATTTGAGCCCTTTGGGAAAATCTGGCCACGGATTTCAATTATGCAGGTCTAAGTAAGTTTAAAAAAACTTGTCCGGCCCTTCTAGCCCTTTTAGTTCCGGAGTTAGCGCAAGCCCTTCGACAGGAACTTGAAGGGTAAATATGTTATTATGCAGGTCCAAAGAAACCTAATAAAACTAGTCCGGCCCTTCTAACCCTTTTAGTTCTGGAGTTAGCGCAAGCCCTTCGACAGGAACTTGAAGGGTAAATATGTTATTATGCAGGTCCAAAGAAACCTAATAAAACTAGTCCGGCCCTTCTAACCCTTTTAGTTCTGGAGTTAGCGCAAGCCCTTCGCCATGAACTTGAAGGGTCAATATGTTATTATGCAGGTCCAAAGAAACCTAATGAAACTTGTCCGGCCCTTCTAACCCTTTTAGTTCCGGAGTTAGCGTATGCCCTTCGCCACAAACTTGAAGGGCAAATATATTGTAAACAAACGGGTTTTCATCAATTCTGCGTAAGCCAATGAAAAGGGTGGGTTCAAATCCTCCCGATACGCTATTTTTCGGCTTTTTAGCCCTTTTAATTAACGTATTTAAGCGTTAAACCCTTCGGAAAACTTTGAGGGCTCGTATCTCGAAAACGGCTGAGTTTTCAGCGATTTCCTTGAAATTTCGCGTTCCCTTAGAATCCCTTGAAATGTCGGGGTCGTAGAATTACATATTTAATTTTCAAGGGCGTAGGGCCAAGGGTTTAAAAATGCGCTAATTGAAATTTGACAGCTTCGTTTTGTTAAAAAGTTGAACAAATTCTCATTTTTTTTTAATGTCACATGTTTTTGTTGTACAGAATACGTAAATGTTATTTCAAATAAAATTAGCCCTGTTTTAATGGTAGTTTGCAAATCGTTTCAGCTAAACTTGAAGGGCAAATATATTGTAAACAAAAGGGTTTTCATCAATTTTGCGCAAGCCAATGGAAAGGGCGGGTTCAAATCCTCCCGATACGCTATTTTTCGGCCTTTTTAATTAACGTATTTAAGCGTTAAACCCTTCGGAAAACTTTAAGGGCTCGTATCTCGGAAACGGCTGCGTTTTCAGCGATTTCCTTGAAATTTCGCGTTCCCTTAGCATCCTTTGAAATGTCGGGGTCGTAGAATAACATATTTAAGTTTCAAGGGCGTAGGGCCAAGGGTTTAAAAATGCGCTAATTGAAATTTGACAGCTTCGTTTTGTTAAAAAGTTGAACAAATTCACATTTTTTTTTTATTGTCACATGTTTTTGTTATACAGAATACGTAAATGTTATTTCAAATAAAATTAGCCCTGTTTTAATGGTAGTTTGCAAATCGTTTCAGCTTTGTTTTTCTGTAATATTTCTTTAGTTTTAAAATAACATTTTAAACATTTATTAATATGTATAATAAAGTTCTCATACTTCCCTGGTGTCCCAATAAAACAGCATCAACTGTGTACATACTTCCCCGTCTCTTTGTTTTCCTCTGGAATAAATAAGGGGTTGTTAAATAAAAACGTGTATTAGTTTAAGTGATTTTTACTGTTTATTTGTAATACATTGTTGTCTTTATCATGTTCATAGCTTAAATTGTATTTTTAATTCTTATTCTTTGTATTTAATATATAAATATACTTACCCTTGTCCTGAAAAATTAGAAATAGGGATGTTTATATAATAGTTTGTATAAATTTTACTTGTATTTATTGTTTATTTGTATCTTACATTGTTGTATTTCATGTAAACTACCCTAATGTACAATATTTAATACAATAAAATATAAATTAAAATATAATTTGTCTATTTTTTTTTATTCCTTCTACTTAGCGGATGAATTCTGTAAGATTTTAAGTCTCTACACGTATATAGTTCTTAAAATGACCATTAGATGGCAGCACCTATTGTAAAGCCTTACGCCTAAAATATAGGCAACCAGAAATAACGCCGTGTTTGTAAATAGTACCAAAAATAGCCGTTTGGGGGCAGCACATGAGACGTATACCTATTGGGAATTTGTACTTAGTGAATATGGGACGTATACCTATTGGGAATTTGGACTTTATGAATATGGGACGTATACCTATTTATACATACGTACATACAGGATTCTAAATAGTTCCAAAAATGGCCGTTGGGGGCAGCACCTACGTTTGGTACACGATTTATTTAAGGCCCATTTTGAATTTGGAATCATTGGTAGCACGTATATTTCAGAGTTTGAAAATGGGAAGCGGATACATGGATGTTATAATTCACCACGTAATGAAAACGAATATAAATAATTGCAAAAAATCTTACGATTTGTTTTTATTTTGGCAATTTTCAATTATTTTGATATATGAACAATTGTAATGTGGCCGTTTTAAAAACGACATACGTACAGGGACTTAGAAAAAAATCGTTTTGCTGGTAACAGAAGCAGATAAATGGATAGTACCTGTAAGCCCTAATTCAAAATGTACATAACATCCCATTTTTAATTAGTCTGAACACTAAAGGTTATTGAAAATTGTGTATGTACGTCGTTATGTACACAAAAAAATATTTTTTTAATCAGTTTTAGTCCTTCGTTGCCACCAAAATCGACAGGTGCTGCCAACTGGTGGCCGTTTTAAAAACTACATACGTGCAGGAACTTAGAAATAAAAATCAATTTTTTTAATATAAAAATATATTTGTATTATAAGATATTACATTTTTAAATATAAAAATAACTTTGTATTGTAAGAAATTACAAGACTATCTTATAAAAATTAAAGTTTATTGGCATCATTATTACAAAGGACTGTTTGACAGGCATAAATAGTTTATAGATTTGTTAACAAATTTAGTAACAATTATGAACAGAAATACAACAATTGAATCGTAAAAGATTTGGAGTTTAAAAATTCTGTTCATAATTATTTATTACTAAATTTGGTAACAAATCTATTAACAATTTATAACAATGTCACACAGGGTTTAGTGATAAAACTAAAACATTTGTTACCGTATATAAATTGTCATTATTATGGGGTTATTTTATTTGTTGTTAATTATTTTACATCTTTATTCTGCAAATAAAAGTTTAACCGGAAGATTTAACTTTTATTTACAGAATAAAGATGTAAAATAATTAACAACAAATAAAATAACCCCATAATAATTTTATTTGGTAACAAACATTTTAGTTTTATAACTGATACCAAACTCTAAATTAATATTACATATTTTTAGACTAAAACCGCCCAAATATATAATATATTAGAGTTCCGTTTACAATACTTATGGACTAATTTAACAAACTAAGACTTGGCATCCCCAAATAAGATTTCTTGTTCCCATTGTTAAAGGTACAAGATTTCTTATTCGGTTTAAGACCGTTTGCGAACCTTTATATTAATTGTATTATATATTTTTTTGGTGTTACCGCCTCAACCACCCACTCACCAAAATATATAAATACTTATTAATATAAAGCTTCGTTTACAATAAACACTTAAAATCTAACATTGCCCTGATCGCGTCAAAATACTTAATAATAATTACAATTTTTACTAAAACTACCTAACATTAAAACTAATGTGATGGGTTTAAATAAAAATATACAAAATTAAAAGATTGTTTTATTGTACAAACATTTTAAAGAAGTCTTTATGCAGAGGAAGCCATGGAGACGCATCGCAATCGGCACTGCAACTTCGGCAACAGCGGCGGTGGGGAATTCTTTTAACTTATAACTATTTTAAAACTATAAATGAAACGCTTTATTTAATAAATGGTATATATAGGGAGACACCACCCTCAATGCCACCCACGCTCCCTATATATACCATTTATTAAATAAATACAATTCCGTATACAATAATACCTTATAATCTAACTTAAACTATTGTAGTTCCCCCCCAAATTAAGTTTATGAAGTGCGCAAAAAATCCTATCTTACGTTAATATCTTTTTCAAACAAAAGCAAATCTAAAAATGGTAAGTTACGTTAATTTTCTCTCTCTCAAAAAGCAAAAACAACCCTTGCCTATCTTATATCTAAGCTATCTTATGTCTACGCAAGCTATCTTATATTTAGACTATGCTAAGCTAAGATGAAGTGAGAGAGCGATATACGACCTAAGACAAAAAGTGAAAACATCGGGGGTAGTTTTCACGTGGTTTACGTGGGGATTTTGCCGACCCCTCGCGACCCCTAGGGTTTACAGCCTACAACGCGAGCTAATTAAGGACAAGGGAAGCAATTATGTGATATTCCTCGGCTTGGATGCAATAAAGAGCTACTCCCGATGGCATCGCCCGGCCATTCCCGAAACACCTAACACCGAACGCGTTCAACCCGTGTGCTCAAACAAAGTTAAATCAAACAAAAACTTTATTTTGTCTTTAATTATTCGTTGCCATTAAAATTAAACGATGATTACGTTGCCTCCGGATGAGGAGAGCACATAACGCCATAAGAAAGCTTCCTGTGTAAGCATTCAGGTTTGTTTAAAACCTTTCTCATTTGAGTCTAGCGGTTATAGCGTCCAATCTAGAGCAGCGTACCAAACGACGGTCAGCACTGGTACAAAAGAATTAAACTGTCCCTAGAAACATTCACAAGTGTGAAGCGATCCACCAGAATAAACAACTGGTTTCACATGGCGTTGTGAATGCTATACATATCAGTCCACTCAATTATGGAAATCGCGCACGAATCCTGCCTAACCATTCCACTAACCGTGATATTAATAATAAGAAATAAGGAAACCCGAACCCACAAACAAGTTTCGAATCTCACACCCCCTACTTCCTGATTCTCTCACCATTCGACAGCAAGCATGCCCCGATACACCAATACATACAATTTTTTTTTCACATTCACTCTCCCTAGATGCCGTCTGGGCAATCAAAACGCACGATTTTATGATGAATTATCGGTAGGGAATGCACTTCAACTTTATCAATTTATTTTTAATATTTAAAGAAAACGCGTGTTTGCTCAACGGCGCGATGAGCCAAAATTTAATTAAGATCTGAAAATACATTTCAAAAAACTTAAAACTAACTTATATTCTATATTATTCTTCACGTAAGAGTGGCATTGTTCAATAATGTTTCGTTTATAAGTAGTTCAATTCGCTCTATAATCTGTGCTGACAACGACTAGAAAACTATCTTTTTCTACATTGCGCAATGTTATTCTTACGTGAAGAAACCTATACTATATTAATCTAGTCTTCTTGATGTCCGATTCCTGAAAGATATATGCTAATCATATGTTTCCAGATATTGATTTTATTGATAAATAGTCAACATTTCAATTTTAAATTGTTTGAATATTATACAGACATTCATAAAAGTTATATTTCTTTCAATGTAGTACTCAAAATCTAATTTGAGTACAAGATAATATTTAGACATTTATAGTAGTCATATTTCATTGACTAAGTTCTCATAGTTGAATATGAGAACGAGTTAATAATTAGGCATATAGTCATAATCCTTTGACTATAAGTTCTCATGGTTGAGCATAAGAACAAAATATTTTATAAAAAATAAAAGTTCCTACCAGTTCATCGATCGATGGTCGTTTACGTCGTAGAAGATTTATCTGGAGCTCAGCTATCCTTCGAAAAGCTGCTTTAGAAGATTTGCAGTGTTGAAATCGGAAGGTGCATCCAAATACTCCAAGTTTCTTGACATCTCAGACCAGCCAAAAGTCTGCCTGTTAAATAATAATTATTAGTTTGTGGTTTTCTTTAAACCATTTCAAAAACTGTTGAATAAAATTTCGTACGACAAAAGTATCTTCATTACAAAATACACTTGATTTGATGAATGTATCATGCGATATTTTATTCAACAGTTTTTAAATAGTTTCAAAAGTATTTGAAATTTGCTTCAATTTGATATTTCGAAAGTACATTTGATAGAAAATAGTGCAGAGAAATTTATTTTGCACCACCCTGTCCGTCGGGTGGTTATGCAAGTGGAAAGTGCACCACTTTTCAAATGCTTAATTATTCTAGTGTAAATATTTCACGCACAAAACAGATAAAACTATTTCAGGTAGTCCTTACTGACTAGTAACCAGATTTTAACTAGTTCATTTTTATTCCAAGTTTCGATTCTTGGATTATAAAATATTGTTGCATTACCAAAAATATTAGCGGTTCCAACCACATAAATACATTTAATAATGATAAAAAGAATAACAGTTAAATGAAACACATTACATAATTTCGCATCTGCTTTGCCTTAAAGCCACAGAATTGTAAAGCAAATAGTATGAAATCTAGTAAGATTCTTACCTTATACATGCTGACAGCACACTTGAATTTTTGAGTTGTAGGGTCCCAATGCAGTAACTCCGTTGTCTCCTGTTTCTCCTAAAGGTGCTCTGCCTTCTTCTGCTCCCACTTCCATGTTTCCGAAACCCTCATGGTCATGCATGCAATCTGAAATAGACAGAAAATGACTTACTTTAGTTATGATTTTGCGGCTTTCATTTTGTTCGTGTATTACATATTATCGTTGGTATATCTTTAACAATCGTTACAAATAACGCAAAAGTTGTTAAAAATTAAAAGGTATAACAAAATTGATGTTTGACTTACATTTTCCACATGAATTCAGCTGAGAAAACCACCGCCAATGGAAACGTATTTCATCGCCACGCCATTTTGTTCTGTTGCTTCAGTTTACCTACGACGCCGTATAAGTGGAACAATTTTCGAAATATCGCCAAGTCTGGCGGGATAAACGAACATTTTCAAACATGAGTTTTTGTGAATTCTGTTGAACTTTAACGGAAAATGTTGATCGGTTTATTATTCCACAATATTTGGCTTCTCCGTTAAATACTGCGTCTATATATGTTATATTTTTAAAATAATTGATTTAATTATGAAGATATCAGCGACAAAAACCTCAATTCGATTTGATGTATCTTGTAATTATTAGATTAAATCGAATTTCTTTCCCATTCTTTGGCGGTGGACGTTGGCTGTTCATTTAGTGTTAACCAGGGGGCACGTGTGGTATTCTACCACGGACGCGAACAGCTTTACCCCCCATTCAAATTAAAATGGTTGTATTCTAGCACCACCAATTTTAAATTTCTTCTTTTTAATGGCAACGTCAATAACGCAAAATTATTGTTTTTCAGAAAGATACATTCAATAGTAAACTTTTCTGTTTCCAAGTTGTAAATATATAAATAATAATGTTATATGTACATGTGTACAATTTACAATATAGGAAATAAATAAAAGAATTGATAATAACGTTCCTCAAACCATTTCCTGCATTGTATATGTGTACAATATAGGAAATAAATGAAGGAATGGATAATAACATTCCTCTAACCATTTCTTGCATTGTATAAGTGTACAATATAGGAAATAAATGAAGGAATGGATAATGTTCCTCAAACCATTTCCTGTATTGTACATGTCTACAATATAGGAAATAAATGAAGGAATGGATAATAACATCCCTCTAACCATTTCTTGCATTGTACAAGTGTACAATATAGGAAATAAATGAAGGAATGGATAATGTTCCTCAAACCATTTCCTGTATTGTACAAGTGTACAATATAGGAAATAAATGAAGGAATGGATAATAACGTTCCTCAAACCATTTCCTGTATTGTACATGTGTACAATATAGGAAATAAATGAAGGAATGGATAATAACATTCCTCTAACTATTTCCTGCATTGTACAATGTGTACAATATAGGAAATAAATGAAGGAATGGATAATAACATTCCTCTAACCATTTCTTGCATTGTACAAGTGTACAATATAGGAAATAAATGAAGGAATGGATAATGTTCCTCAAACCATTTCCTGTATTGTACATGTGTACAATATAGGAAATAAATGAAGGAATGGATAATAACATTCCTCTAACCATTTCTTGCATTGTACAAGTGTACAATATAGGAAATAAATGAAGGAATGGATAATGTTCCTCAAACCATTTCCTGTATTGTACATGTGTACAATATAGGAAATAAATGAAGGAATGGATAATAACATCCCTCTAACCATTTCTTGCATTGTACAAGTGTACAATATAGGAAATAAATGAAGGAATGGATAATGTTCCTCAAACCATTTCCTGTATTGTACAAGTGTACAATATAGGAAATAAATGAAGGAATGGATAATAACGTTCCTCAAACCATTTCCTGTATTGTACATGTGTACAATATAGGAAATAAATGAAGGAATGGATAATAACATCCCTCTAACCATTTCTTGCATTGTACAAGTGTACAATATAGGAAATAAATGAAGGAATGGATAATGTTCCTCAAACCATTTCCTGTATTGTACAAGTGTACAATATAGGAAATAAATGAAGGAATGGATAATAACGTTCCTCAAACCATTTCCTGTATTGTACATGTGTACAATATAGGAAATAAATGAAGGAATGGATAATAACATTCCTCTAACCATTTCTTGCATTGTACAAGTGTACAATATAGGAAATAAATGAAGGAATGGATAATGTTCCTCAAACCATTTCCTGTATTGTACATGTGTACAATATAGGAAATAAATGAAGGAATGGATAATAACATCCCTCTAACCATTTCTTGCATTGTACAAGTGTACAATATAGGAAATAAATGAAGGAATGGATAATGTTCCTCAAACCATTTCCTGTATTGTACAAGTGTACAATATAGGAAATAAATGAAGGAATGGATAATAACGTTCCTCAAACCATTTCCTGTATTGTACATGTGTACAATATAGGAAATAAATGAAGGAATGGATAATAACATTCCTCTAACCATTTCTTGCATTGTACAAGTGTACAATATAGGAAATAAATGAAGGAATGGATAATGTTCCTCAAACCATTTCCTGTATTGTACATGTGTACAATATAGGAAATAAATGAAGGAATGGATAATAACATCCCTCTAACCATTTCTTGCATTGTACAAGTGTACAATATAGGAAATAAATGAAGGAATGGATAATGTTCCTCAAACCATTTCCTGTATTGTACAAGTGTACAATATAGGAAATAAATGAAGGAATGGATAATAACGTTCCTCAAACCATTTCCTGTATTGTACATGTGTACAATATAGGAAATAAATGAAGGAATGGATAATGTTCCTCAAACCATTTCCTGTATTGTACAAGTGTACAATATAGGAAATAAATGAAGGAATGGATAATAACGTTCCTCAAACCATTTCCTGTATTGTACATGTGTACAATATAGGAAATAAATGAAGGAATGGATAATAACATTCCTCTAACTATTTCCTGCATTGTACAATGTGTACAATATAGGAAATAAATGAAGGAATGGATAATAACGTTCCTCAAACCATTTCCTGTATTGTACATGTGTACAATATAGGAAATAAATGAAGGAATGGATAATAACATCCCTCTAACCATTTCTTGCATTGTACAAGTGTACAATATAGGAAATAAATGAAGGAATGGATAATGTTCCTCAAACCATTTCCTGTATTGTACAAGTGTACAATATAGGAAATAAATGAAGGAATGGATAATAACGTTCCTCAAACCATTTCCTGTATTGTACATGTGTACAATATAGGAAATAAATGAAGGAATGGATAATAACATTCCTCTAACTATTTCCTGCATTGTACAATGTGTACAATATAGGAAATAAATGAAGGAATGGATAATAACGTTCCTCAAACCATTTCCTGTATTGTACATGTGTACAATATAGGAAATAAATGAAGGAATGGATAATAACATTCCTCTAACTATTTCCTGCATTGTACAATGTGTACAATATAGGAAATAAATGAAGGCATGGATAATAACGTTCCTCAAACCATTTCTTCATTGTACATGTGTACAATATGGGAAATAAATGAAGGCATGTATAATAACGTTCCTCAAACCATTTACTCATTGTACATGTGTACAATAACAGTTTTAAATGAAGAAGTATAATATAATCCAAAACTTTTCAATTATAGTATTTAAGACTTTTATATCAAGGGAAATAACATATTAGATTTTGACCCGAATTGATAAACCGGAAGTGATACTTTACTTGAAGCCCATAACCAGGGACTAAGAACGAAACGAGAACGAAAACGAAATAACGAAATAAACCGAAATTTTTCAAAGAACGAAAACGGAAACGAAAACGCAATATATTTTTTTCGTTCATGATTGAAAACGAAATAATTTATATCGGTTACCGGTTTTAACCGTTATTTTATTCAATATTTTATTTACAGCAAATATTTTACAGGCAAATATTATTGAATTTTCAGATATTTGATTTGCAAACAAGCAGATTTTCAAAGTAGAAGTAGCTCTCCAGTAGCTAACCCTGTTACTTGTTAGGTTAAACGGTATACTCGTAGTTTCATCTATTGAACACTGACTGCGATAATTTTCATCACTGTCGGTATTCGTTTTATTAGTTATGTTAAGTACTTATATAAGAGAACTAACATAAAGGAAGATTTGCTTGAAAACATACTATTAGTTAGGTGAAATAAAATGTAATTAATGTTTTATTATTTATCGTAAAAAATTCATGCCATAGCATAAGCTTTTTTTCTTATTTTTATATATGTATTATCTTTCCTTTATATGTATGTTTTATTTTCATGTTTAATAAAAAAAAACGTACTATATTTCTATAATTTCATCAATTGTTACTCATTAATAACCGGTATTAACCGGTATTTAACTACTGTGAACGAAAACCAAAACGAAAATATTTAGGTGGGAACATTAAGAACGGAAATGAAATTTTTCGGTTTCGTTCGGATAAGAACTGAACGAAATATTTTTCGTTTTTAGTCCCTGCCCATAACAGTTTTTAATGAATAACTATATTAAAATATAATCCAAAACTTTTCAATTTTAGTATTTAAGACTTTTATATCAAGAGAAACAACATATTGTATTTTGACTAGAATTGATAAACCGGAAGTGATACTTTACTTGAAGCCCATAACAGTTTTTAATGAAGAACTATATTAAAATATAATCTAAAACTTTTCAATTTTAGTATTTAAGACTTTTATATTAAGGGAAACAACATATTAGATTTTGACTAGAATTGATAAACCGGAAGTGATACTTTACTTGAAGCCCATAACAGTTTTTAATGAAGAACTATATTAAAATATAATCCAAAACGTTTCAATTTTAGTATTTAAGACTTTTATATTAAGGGAAACAACATATTATATTTTGACTAGAATTGATAAACCGGAAGTGATACTTTACTTGAAGCCCATAACAGTTTTTAATGAATAACTATAATAAAATATAATCCAAAACTTTTCAATTTTAGTATTTTAGACTTTTATATCAAGAGAAACAACATATTAGATTTTGACTAGAATTGATAAACCGGAAGTGATACTTTACTTGAAGCCCATAACGTTTTTAATGAAGAACTATATTAAAATATAATCCAAAACGTTTCAATTTTAGTATTTAAGACTTTTATATCAAGGGAAACAACCTAGTAGATTTTGACTAGAATTGATAAACCCGAGGTGATACTTTACTTGAAGCTTTGAACAGATTTTTGTGAAAATTATATTATGATATACTTCAAAACTTTTCAAATTTTGTATTTAAGACCCGTATATAATTTGAAACTGCATATTAGATTTTGACTATATGATAAACCGGTAGTGGTACTTAATTTGAAACTCTCAACAGATTTTTGAGGAAAAAAAACATAATAAAATATAATTAAAAAATTCGTATTATAGATTTTTCTATTTATTGGAACAAATTAGATTTTGTTTACAAACGATCAACCGAATAGTATTAGCCATGGAATTAGAAACAAGAGACGAACAAAAGCGTAACGTTTTATACGTCAAATTATTAGTATTTATTTTGACAATCATTATTCTGACACTGACGTAATAAAACGTTACGCTTTTGTTTCTGCAGTTATGAAGTAACCAAAATGATTTTTTTGTATAATTATTTGTTTTACAACATCCATTTGAAACTTTTTGTCTAAAATAATTAGGGGAGCAATGCGCACGGAAAAACTGATTTCCCATGTTAAACGCCTGTTTCACTTTCCGTGATACAGCCTTCATAATAAATCAACAATATATATGGACGAAATCGGGGCGACGAACGGATAAAATTATTCAAAGGTAAGGAGAATAAAAAAAAACACATTTTGTGCACATATCTACAGTAAATTTTTTAAAAGATGTCCGATCAAGGTTGTCTACGAATTGTATGAATTCAGATTTTTGCTCCGCCCATCATGACAAATTCAGTAGTGTCGTTTGCTCAGTTTTTATGAGGGTACGTAAGATACTACTGTTATTTTATTATTATAAAAATATAGATTACAGGAAAAACATTCAAAATTCAAAAATAAGTCAACTAGTAAGTTTATAAGCAAATGTAAAACCAAATATGTTAAAAATAAGATACTGACACAATGTCAGTGTCAGTGACTCTGACAGAATATAACGTTATACGTACGGCTATGAATCCAGGTAATGTATCTGAATTAATAAATAAACTTACGTTACAGCGAAAGTATTATCAACAACGAGCATCGTTTATAAATGGAATGTCCTAACTTAGTCGAAACAATATGAATTTGTGAAAGACAAGCGTGTTATATCCACCCTTATCACACACTCTTACAGCCTTTGCAAAAGAAAGAGATAAATGTATGCCTATTTGTTAATTCGTTCGTGATACAGGTGCCCTTGATCGGACATCTTTCAAATTTTTTACTGTATTAACCTTAATAAATATATGATTTCGTGGGTGTGTGCGTGTTTTGCAAAATTAATGCAAAAGAAAGTGTGTGTAACTACAATTTAATAAGTTAAAAGCACAAATTGAAACTGTTAAATGCAAGTGAACTAATTGTAACTATTTAAAACTGTAAATTAAAACTTTAAAATGCAAATAAACTAATTAATTGTATATGGGGTTAAAATAATATTAGAGGGGCTCGATTATAAAAAAATGTTCATTTTGAACGGGCCACCATTACTATCTCGAGAAATATAAGAGCTCAAATGGGCAAACAATTTTATTTTAAGCCGGGTCCACACTGAAACAAACGTTGTTAGCTAACATGTTCGCTAACAAATTTCTTAAACAATTGTAGAATGTTTGTACTAACATTTTGCGACGTAATAACAATACTCGCTAACAAAAATTGATGCTCCAGGAATAGCCGGTAATTTCAAAAAATTAAATGTTGATGCAAGTTTTGTGAACATAAAATGTATATTTTGTATATGAAAGTAAGTAGTGAATATTTTTTTGGAAATTACTGTCCTGGCGAGGAAGTTTGGACCCAATTAAATTTATTAAATATTAAACATTTGATGGTGACATTCATATATAAATTTTAAAGCCACTGCAGTCTTCGATTTACAAATTTACCAAAGGAAAACTTCTCTTTCTGTTCTGAAAACTGGGGCGAACGTATTTTGTTATTGTAGTATGGATATTATACTGAAGAGTGACCGGCACAGCCGAACATATAAAATCAGACTTGCATAATTTCCTGCTTCCCTAATTATGTAGGTAAAAATGCTTCAAATAAAAGTTGTAGGGCTTAAAATTCTGCATCTTAATCAATAAACAAAATTAATTTTGTGTGCGTTTTAATGACAGAAATTAAGTATCAAAAATATCATAGCCATGGAATTGAGACAACATTTTATGCTCTACAACTTTTATTTGAAGCTTTTTTACCTAAAATAATTACGAAAGCAGGATATTATGAAAGTCTGATTTTATATGTTAAAGTCCTATGTTCAGCTGTGCTGGTCACCACCCTATATGTTAACTAATATTATTGCCAACAATTATTCACGAACTATGTTGTTGAACATTTGTTCGCTAACAATGTTCGTTTCAATGTGAACCAGGCTTTTAAATATTTAACAACAAATATTATAATTTTATTACGTAGGGGTGTTAGAATATACATATAAATTGTATGTATACATTATACATACAGAGGAACAATATATTCAACAAGGTATAAAAAAAGCAAAACCTCATAAGCGTCTTATTTATAAAACGCATTTTCCCTTGGAAAAAATTATGTAACTTACCATCCGATAACATATTTTCTACCCGGGTACCTTCGTCTAATTTCTAAATACACCCGTATTTGTATAAATGTTCATATTTTACTTTAAATATTAGTTTAAATATGAATATTTACTGCACAGATATATACGTCCATTCGCTCCAATGTCGCCCAAGACTCGAAGTTGTGCCAAGGCGTACCAGTCTGACACTTTAATTAAGTTACGCACAGTTCACGGCACCACAAATTAATGTAAAATAAAATATATTTTTTTAAGATTTATAAAAATAATATATAAATGTATAATGTAAAAATATTTGTTTAAGAAAATACAAATAGTGAAAAAAAATGTAATTCAAATAATTTTTTATTATATATTTACCTATACAATGTATGAATGTACCTATGCAATTTTATATATTTAAGTATATATATTTTTTTACAAATATATTTCCTCATTTACCAATATATCCCTCACTTAGGGGAGGCAAATATGGTAGGCTTTAGGACATCTCTTCCGATTATGCTAACAAATAAAAATCAGTGTGTATTATTACATTTTTCGAGGATTTTAACTAGACTATTTTCTTATATTGTGTTAAAATTATGAGGGGGCTGTACCACAAGTTTTTGCTTTAATAACAACGAATACCAAAAACATATTTTTTATGAATAAGCACGTTTAAGGTCCCTAGAATACGAATTTACTGTTTTTACGATGATGTCTGTATGTGGATGTGTGTGTATGGGCGTGAGCAAAATACACAAGAAAATGATTTATAATTTATGAAAAAACTATATTTCCAGTAGTATGAAATATATTTATAACTATTAAAATAAATAACTAAAATTAACTTACAATTTCATCTTCATCCAAGCACTAAACTAAATTAATATTTTCGCAAACTAATCGATTGGTGCCCGTAAAAATTATTATCACAAAAGATTAATAAACACTTTATCTTGCTTTTCTTCATAAATTTTCCGCAGTTTTCCAAATTTTTCTGCATAAATATGCATTTCCACTGACACGAGAATTTACCATTTCAACAGTAGCATCTGAATGTTTTACTTATATTATTGTTGATCGAGGTAACAATTATTATCTCAAAGGTTGGACTAAGTCTTTATCTCACGTTTTCTTATAATTTTTCGTAATTCACTGTAATTTTTCCCAAGAAAATGAACATTAATTCACACCTACTGCAAACACACAACAAGTGTCCTCCATTTTCTCTTGGAAAGAACGCAGTGTTACCAAAAGTACTTAATAAAATATTGTTAACAAATAAGAAAACATGTCGGTAATATAGAAATGGGTAATTATTATTAATAAATCTCATATTTGCAAAATAAACTAACAAAAATGCATTAAATTCACCATGAAATTATTATTCTGAATTATATTTGTCTGTATGGACAAAATAATATATACAAATAATTATTTATAAAATTGACCTTTCCGGTTAACAGGAAATATTTTATCCTATGATTATTGTAAGATGAAACACATTATCAACGAAAAAACTATTAAAGTAAATGAAATATTGTTCAAGGTCGCCACATTTTACTAGGTACAATTATTTGATTTTTTTTTTTTTTTTTGATAAACAAAAACATCTAATATGATCTCTCAAAAGGTAAACAAAAAGTCTCATTTAATCCAAGATGTAACTTACCATCCGATAACATATTTTCAACCCAGGTACCTTCGTGTAATTTCTAAATACACCCGTATTTGTATAAATGTTCATATTTCACTTTAAATATTAATATTTACTGCACAAATATATACGTCCATCCGCTCCAATGTCTCACACGACTTTTAAGTTGTGCCAAGGCGTACCAGTCTGCCACTTTAAACAAGTTACGCACAGCTCACGGCAACACAAATTAATGTAAAATAAAATATATATTTTTAAGATTTATAAAAATAATAAAATTTTATGTATTAAGTATATATATTTTTTACAAATATATTTTAGTGCTGTTGTTTCTCCAACCTCATTAAATAAATCAAAAAAGTGAAATGACCCCACTGAATTAATGCTAATGGCTGTGATTGGTCGCATACTACGCTAGAGAAAATAGTGCCAATTTGAAATGTGTATACATATATTTGAAACTTACCCTGAAAAATTCTTATATGCCTGGAAAAAGAAGGAAGCAGTACACGAAATGTGTTTATTGATTATATATTACAAATAACTTACTATAACATAATTAGTGTACATATTTTTTACATGTATAAGCGTCTTTGAGTACACAAAATAATATCTTTTTGCTTATCGCCCTTATTATATATGATATTAAGTAGTTATTATTGTGCCCTTATCAGTGATATTTTTCTTTATTCATAAATCTATTGATACCGATATTGCTACGTCTAGACTTGGACTAAATATTGGCTTATAAAAGATGTTCTAAGGTCCGGATGTTCCGGACGTATTTCACATTTTGTCTTGCTATTTGGTATGACTAGGTATACAAATAAAATATATTTTACAAAAGATCACTTAATATAACTAACGTACAAAACATGAAAAAGTTTAAGGAGATATGTGATAGAAATATTAGAAATTATCTAGAATAGTTGTCTAGCTACGTGTTCTAGAACCACATAAAAGTTTAATTGATTTTGATCAGGAGAAACTGAAGTGGGTTACCAATATGATTTTTTGAAAGACAAGAGTGTTATATTCATCTTTATCGCGCGCCTTTTTATCTCTCGCTAAGAGAGGTATTGGATTCATGCTAAAAATCGCATATCCAGATTTTAATGATTAAACGTTTTAAGGTCCCTGCAATCCGTTTTTAACATTCTTACGATGATGTCTGTGTGTGTGTGTGTGGATGTATGTGTGGATGAATGTGGGATGTTGGAAGGACGATTACTCAAAAACTATAAGACTTTATATGTGTTTAACTACGTATTTCCCAATCGGACACGCAAAGCTGAAAAGGTTTCGGTAACAATTGCACAACCGAAAGTAGAAGATTCTTCAAAAAAAACTTCTAAATAATATATTTTGAAAATTTAAAATGTTTGTAACTGACAGATAAATGTCATTTTATTTCTCATTGTATTAATAGTTAAATATTTAAAATTACAGGTATATTACATATATCCTTCAAAAATGAATTGGAAACATTTCGAAAAATTAGAAGAGTAGGACAAAATTTATTAATAAAATGAATTTAAAATTAAACAATCTAAATATAAGGAATAGATATAAGTAGAATTTTTGGTGTAGAGTGTAGGTATACAAGAAATGTTAAATACAATAGGGCGCGAGTAGTCATGTGACTTTTTTGGCCTTGACAAGCAGATATGAGGGCTCATGTCAGAATGATGGCTAGTAATTATGTATATAGATGTCAAATATAATAATTTCTCATTCTAAATTTAGTGATTCAATTCCATGTGGTTTATTTTCCTCGACAAGTAAATTCCAATAACCAAAACAGAAAGTGCCGAGAGGTATTGTGCTGCCCACAACAGATTTTTGTCAATGCAAATGTGATAGAGATAAATATAGGCCAACTTGTTAAGTTGAGAGAGCAATGCCATCTATTGATTCTGTGCCGAACAATGTAGACAAACTCTAGAGTTGCCTGCCTGCTTCAAATCACATTTTGCAAATTATGTTTATTCTGCTAGGTATCATTGTTGCTAATGGTTGTTATCGTGAGGTTAACAAAATACTATTAAACATTTACGTGCTTCTAGAAAAAAATGAAACGTTTTGAAATTCGATTGTACAGTATTTTTTTCAAAATGTGTTCCCAAGCATGATATCAATTCTCCGAAATATTAGGGCGGAATTTTTCTATTATTGCGAATTTAACTTTTAATTTCATGTGACGTACCGTTTGTTATGGTGTTCACGTTTATCAACTACTTATATAAAGATTCCATTCAAAATGGTTCATATTTGGTGGTGTCGTTGTATCTGATCCGTTCCTACTGACCTCCTAGATCGATATTAGTGTTACCTGATCCGTCGCAGAAGGGGGATCATCAGTCTACTTGCAGATCAGTTGTAACGGAGCACATAAAACTGCACCATATTTGGTACTTTAGGTCTAGAGAGGCAGTTTTTAAAAATAGACCGATTTAATTTTCTAATTTCTACAAGTTCGTAAAAATTGTGCTGGGCTGCTGCAATGAGCTTAGCTTGATTGTGAGCGTTCAGCGATAGCAAAAATGTTGGAGAATTAACTCCGAAGTGTACGTGAGATCCATACTAAAAAGTTTTAGTACCATTGGCCAACGAAATTATAAACAGTCGTTAATAAAGACATTGATTGTATTAGTTTTTACAGTGTAGGTATACCATCGAAATTTTTACAGTTTACACGAAAATTTTGCAATACAGCACCAGAAATATAATATTGTATCTTTTCTTTTTGTACTTGATGATTTTTGCTATTAGAATCAGTACTACTACTACTACCAATAACATAAAATTGTGCTTCTCAACTTTTTCCGAAAAATCTGCAAAATTATTTCTCACAAGATCATTGAAATTTGAGATATTTTTAATGTCTTTTCTATGCTTAGCGTAGCCAACGCCGCTTTTAGACTGATGCCTTGGTCATTGACCGTGTGTAAGCGAATAGGGTGGTGGTTGTCTTCTTCTAACGCACGCAAAGTTACAATTAGTTTCTCTTTGTCTAACGCATGGGCTTGTATATGTAGTATATAACACAATGTGGTTACAATTTTGATGTGACCCAAGCAACGCGTGTACTCGCGCCATTCATTGTCTTGCTTTAAACACAGTGGTGTCGTGTGCAAGCAACGCAAACGACATGATGAAATTATTAAATCAAATTATTTTTATTCTTTCTGCTTGGATAAATTTGGGAGGTCAATGACCAAATGACCTATTGGAGGAACTGCTACTGTTCTAATGCACCAATCAGAATATTTAATAAAATAAATATGTAAAAAAATATTTGTTTTGCATTATTATAAAATCTGAAATATTTGTTTTATTATATTGTTGTTCATAACATAACAAACTTATTTAGCTAAATTTTTCGTTTTTCATAAAATTTAGAATAAACTCCTAATATAATTAACTAAATTCAATAAGTGAAATTTATATAAAAATAATTGGATATCATATTTCAACAAATAATAGCACAGCACAACACATTTTTTCCAGTATTTAAGTTTTATAAAATTTTATTTGAGGGAACAATACAATTTCGTTTAAAGATTGTCGCGCTTATCCCCTCCCTAGATTGAACCAGCACTGTTCGTCCGTCCTTACTAGGCTTCATTCCCCTGGCCATCAATATAACCTTATGCTCTCTCTTTCTATTCCTACTTCCATGTGTGAATTACTTATTTTGGGATTATGAATCGAAATTATAAAAATAATTTGTATGTAATACATTAGTCGTAGATAAAGTATAGTATACTACAGTTTGTTAAAAAAACCTAACTCGGAGTAACTTATGAGTAGAGAAACGTATGTCTGATCATTATTCAATTCAAAAGTCAAATACTCAAAATTGATTCTGAAATGTAATTTTAAGGAGAAAAGATTATTACCTCGGATGTTTACAACTCTTGCTCGCTTGTTTTGTAAACTTTATGGTTCAAGTTGAGAAGCACCATACTAAACACATAAACAATAACCACAATTATTACAACAGTATAAAACCACAATCCTTATCGTATTTAGACTGTTCTATTCTACCACGAGAGTCGAAAAATACGGCACGAACTTTATACAACACAACACGGTGCGCAGTGTTTATAATTATAACAAATAAATATATTTCACACAAACACTTTTCTTACTAAAGATCTCCATTTTCTATAGCTTTATTGAGATCCTCTACAAGTCTCCCCAAGACTTCTCTATACTCTGAATCCGCTTTGAAAACAGCATCCAGGAACTCTTCATTGGCGAAGAAATTGAAGACACTGTCTATTCTAGCGAGAGATTTGTCTGTGAGGTGACGCGATACGATAAATCGTAAGCAGGAGTGTGATTCGTTCAGCGCCGCCATAAGGTAGTTGCGATCGTAGCTGAAATCGACCTCGTAGAAGGAGATGACTGCCATTTCAGCCATTTGGAATTTGTTCTTGAAACGTTCGGCCTGTTTAAGCTCTTCTTGGGAGAATTGGCCGTTTCGGTGGAGAACGCCCAGTTTGATGACGACTTTTATTATGTTTTTAACGAGTTTTTCTGCCTCTTTTTTATTCCCACACTGAAATAGAAATAAAAGTTTAATTAGATATGGCGTAAAGTACGATAATCTTTTAATTGCTGTACAGGCGTAGTATGAATTTTGCGGCCCAATGGGGTACTATACCATCAAAATGGACAGGCGTCTTAAATAACTCGCTAATATACTTCGGTGGGCATTCTGCCCCCCCCCCCCTAACGCCGCCACTGGTCCGCCATTTTACAGTCACGAAAACTTCCCACACATCATATGCGTTATGCATATGTGGACATTTACCACCAGTACATGAATTTTATATCAGCATTTCCAAACCGTTGGGACTAACAAATAATTTATAACATTATGAATATCAACAGTTACAAACACATAGAATGAATTGCTTCACCCGCTGTATAAGAGCTAAAAACGAGGGTATGAAAATTCAATAGTTCTTTCTCAGGTCTGACAGTAATCTGACATTTGCAAGTATAAGTGTGTCTAGCAAAAGAGAATTAAAGGTAATTTTCTTGAAGTGCCATAAATTTGAAGCTGTGGAATCGTTTAGTGTCTACACGATTTTTTTTTGTTGGCAACAGTGGTGGATTTTCCCCAAATTACGGAGCAACGAACTTCAGAGTTCATTGAAAATGATAAAATTAAACTTATTAACCATTAGTATGAACAACGATTCAGGGTAATTAGCAAGTAGTTGATTAGTATTGTTTTGGAGAAAAATACTTCAAATATAACTACTTAACAAATTTGTACAAAAAAAAATGTTCTTGGCAAGGAATATGAAGTATGTTTACTTAAAAAGTATGATGAATCATTACATGTTTTGTAGAAAATCATATTTTCTTTGATGCAACAAACCCCACATTGATAAATTTCTATTCTCGAAAACCTATTGTCGTTAGCCATTTTTAAATTTGCTCTGAAATGAATCCGTGTGATCATTCAAAAAGGATGATTTGAAAGGGAAAGGTTGTCTCTAGTGATCATAAAACGAGAAAGTGGGGATAACGAATAGGAAACATACTTCTTAATCATGATCACTATGATCATTTAGATTGCGAATCACAGCTTGAAAGAACACGGCTACATCGTCATTACCGATATCTGCGAATAGAAACAGTTTTTGTTGAAAAATTTTAAAACAGATCTCATTGAATGGGGACTTATAATTTTGTGTTTCGGTACTATTTTTACCTTCCGTCACCTTTAGGTAAGGAAGGTCTTGTCTTTGGTCAAAAAATTCAATGATGAGTTTTTAGTGAATAAGCACGTTTTAGGGTCCATATAACACGATTTAACCATTTTTACGATGATGTCTGTATGTTTGTATGTGTGTCAGTGTGTGTGTGACGAAAGTTTCGGATCGCATACCATTCAATACCACGATTCCAAAAATTATAATTATTTCGTATTCCTCAATATATTATTCTCTATACGATTTGATTGCATTTTATACTTCATATAAATACATATAGAGTTAAAGAATTATAAAGATATTAAATTTTATAAATCAGCCAGCTATGCTAACCATGGAAACTGCTAATATATTCAGATAATTCAAATTGACAGATGTTAATATCAATCAAAAGTAAATGAATGTGGCAGAGATGAGCATGTTGAGATAGATATTGGGGAAGACACGCTAAGGAATGAAAGAATAAGTGACGTCATAAGTACCCATTTAAATTCGCCAATTTATAAAGATATGTTTATTGACTACTCGCTTCTCCAAGAATCTCGTTCCCTATCTAATTTGGCGTGAAGAACCGAAAAATGTTTTTTCTGCATTGGTTCGCCCACATACCAACACTTAAAACCGACATTGCTGCAAAAATTCGGAGTCGAGACCAGACCTCTAGACCCCTACACTGAGTTGCGTGTGCGAGAAATGGCGTTTCGGTTCAGATAGAACGATAAAATGTATGAATTTATCACTAGTTGCAGGAGACCCCTCCCTCACCCCCGCCACCCCTGAAGAATAATATGTGGGAGGAGTACATTGCACTTAAGTGGAAATTTCAGGGACACTATTTTTACGTGTCGCTAAGAGAGGCATTGGATTCTGAATAGGTTCTGGTAACAATTGGACTCCCGGAAGTGGTAGTTTAAAAAAAAAATTCTACGTATTATTTTTGAAAATTTGTTACTACAAATAATAAAGACAATTAAATTCTCAATCTGATACATTTTTTTTATTATATCTCCTATAGGTTGCCTAAAAAAACAATTGAGATATTTAAATGTTTGTAATTGACAGATAAATGCATTTTGTCAGTGTCAAAATTACTGGAAGATTTTTCTGGGAGGTACAAGTACATTTAATATATCTTATTGTATTGTTAATTAAATATGTATTTAAAATTATAGGTATATTAATATTACATATATCCTTAAGAAATACTGCTAACACCGTCAATGAATTAGAAGAATTTTGAACATATTAGAAGAGTAGGGCAAAATTCCTCATAGAACGAAAGAAGAGATACAATTTCAATTATATGTGAATACAAGAAATATTATATTCGTTACTTATACGGCGCGAGCAATTATGTGACTTTATACATAGATGTCACAATTGTGATGTCATAATTTTTCATTCAAAATTTCAAAATATTGTAATGGATAGAAAATCATGATGTTTTGAATGAAAAATTATCATACTTGACACCTATCTACATTATTACTAACTGTAATTCTGACACGTGCCCCCATATCTGCTTGCCAAGGCTAAAAAAGTCACATGACTGCTCGGGATCTATGCAACATAAAATAAAAATCTGTTGTGGCCAGCACAATACCTCTCGCCACTTCCTTTTTTGATTTCAAAAAATATTTTTAGAAGATTTTTTTTCAAGAATTTTCTACTTCCGGTTGTCCAATTGTTACCAAAACCTTTTCAGATCTTTCCATGAATGTCCGATTGGGAAATACATAGTTAAACAAATATAAAGTCTTATAGTTTTTGAGTAATCGTCCTTCCAACATCCCACATACACACACACATACATACACACACATACACACACACACACACACACACACACACACACACACAGACAGCATCGTAAAAATGTTAAAATCGCATTGTAGGGATCTTATTCAATAAAATCTGTATTATGCGATGTTTAGCATGAATCCAATACCTCTCTTAGCGAGAGGTAAAAATGGCGACAGGTATTGTGTTGGCCATAACAGAATGTTTATACAGTTAAAAAAAGTGATTAGCTCAATTATTTTCTTGAAACACCATGTATAATCAATAACAAAAATGTTAATTAAACAATTGCTAATCAAACATGGAAAGCTAAAATAAATAATTTATATCAGCATATTTTGCTTTTCGTATCGCTTTACATGGAGCGACGCATAAATTACCGTAAATATTGCTATGTACTTCGTAGGTTAGTAAGTTTATTGACAGATAAAATTAATTAGTTTTACAGGAAAGCTTTTTTAACAATTAAGTGTAATTAATAATGATAGGTTCGTAAATATTTATTAATTTACGATTTATGTAAACATAGTCTAATGAATAGGTACACTGCGACAAGATCATAGGCGGGTACACTACAAAATTTTGTAGGGGCAACTTATTTTCATTAGTTGTTAACAATTATTCGAATTCTCAGTCATACTTTTTAATTTCATTTAACGTTTATAAACATTTGATATACAAAATAAATCCAAACATAAATAATAAATTTCTTGGGTATTGGTATGATGTAAAGGTTATAGATAAATAATGGAGACTTATACAATTCAAATATTTTGGTCGCCATCTAGTGTATAAAAATGTATTTAATAATTAGTTATGTAGTGAGCAAGATTTAGCTCTAAGTTTGACGTTTATCACGTGATCCATATTTGGTCCCATGTGATCACAACAACCATTGTTTGAAAAGAAACATGAACATGTCATGTCTGAGACTGAACACGGAAGTTGAAATAATATGATTAATATAAATTGAATATGAATTAGTAATGTATTTACAGGAACCTGTGATAAAAAAGGAAGTTTAATTATGTACAAAATAACAATAAAATGACGCAAACCTATGTTTGTAAAGTGGACAAACATAATCAAACTTATTTTGGAAAAACAAGTACAGCAACTCAAATAACTTTAATAAAGCTGTCTACTAAATAAAGAGACACAAGTTTTTATTAATAAAAACATATAAAAATTGATAATAAGCAGAATAACTCCACACAAACAGAAATAAGATTAATAAGGAAAGTAGTACCCACACTGTCAACAACAGGTCCGCTGCCGATCCGCCGCCGATGACGTCAAAATCATAAGTCCCCATTGGAGTTGCAGTCCGGTGAAAAAATGTTAAATAGATCCTAATAAACATTTTTTCACCAGACTGCAACTCTAATTATTTATCTATAACCTTTATAAATAATAAATGTCTCCCTAAAAGCATCCATGCAAAATTTATAATAAAATTTTCGTATCTTCTTCCTACGCCCATGAAAGATACAAGCTATGTAAGTCTGCTTCGTTGCTCATGGAGTACCATGATTTACAATTTATGCCAAGCTTCCTTTATGTCTCTAATTTATTCGTATATCTTGCTCCATGGATAAAAATGTTTACATACTAGATTGCCCGGATTAATTTTTAATTTTCTCCGGAGTTAAATTTAAAAGTTTTTGTTTTCTGAAACGATGAAAGGCTTTTTTATGCTGAATGAGTAAACATTAAATAAATGATGTTTCCAGGAATTTCACATTGAAAAATTTATGCGTAGGCATGGAGAATTAATAAAGGTTCATGTTCGCGTTATACTGAGATTTTATAAAAAAGATGGATTATTGAATTTAGTTGAAAATGGATTCTGGATTTAAAAAAGGCAATAGCAGAAGACTTGAAAGTTGTGCATGATACGATTTGTATTAAACATTTTATAAGAAATCTATAAATTTTAGAAATGCAAATCAAAGTTTATTATATAGTACGAGAGGTAATCTATGTTTCCTGTAAAAAAAAAATCTGCTGTGGCCAGCATAATACCTCTCGCCACTTAACATAAGTATAGAGCGCAAGCAGTCATGTGACTTTGTTGGTCTTGACAAGCAGATATGGAGGCCCGTGTCAGAATGATAGCTAGTAATTATGTACATTGATGTCCAATGTCAGAATTTTTCATTATACATTTCAAGAGTTTCTAAATTCACGTAGTTAATTTGTCACCAGGAGTGTGGAATTTACTTGTCAAGGCCAAGAAGTGCTCGCGCTCTATTGTATTTAACTTTATTGTATACCTACACTCTACACCAAAGAATTCTACTTTTTTAAATTTAAATTTAATTCTATGAAGAAATTTTTGTCCTACTCTTCTACTTCTTCGAAATATTTCCACTTGATTGTCGGGATTGACAGTATTTTTGAAGAGTATATGTAATTTACCTATAATTTTAAATATTTAACTATACTAATACAATCAGAAATAATATAATGTATGTACTTCCCAGAAAAAATATTCAGTAATGTCTCTGGACTCTTGACATTGATCTGTCAGTTACAAACATTTTAATTTTTCAATTGGTTTCCATTACATTATTTGGCTTGTGAGATTTATTACAATAGATTATTATATACCTTTTATTTCTTTATCGCTAAATCTATAAAAGATATAATAAAATATTTACATGTATCATACAGAGAATTTACTCTTCTTTAATACTAGTAGGAACAATATTTAGAATATTTTTTTTATTGAATCTGCTACTTCCGGTTGTCCAATTATTACCAAAACCTTTTCAGCTCTTTTCAGTAATGTCCGATTGAGAAATACGTAGTTAAACAGATATTAAGTATTATAGTTTTTGAGAACTCGTCCTTCCAACATCCCCTCATACACACACATATATATACATACATCATCGTAAAAATATTAAAATCGGATTGTAGGTACCTTAAAACGTGCTTAATCATTAAAATCTAGATATGCGATTTTTAGCATGAATCCAATACCTCTCGTAGCGAAAGGTAATTTTTTTTAATAAAAAAAAATCCAATTGTTTTCACGGGAAACATAGATTACCTCTCGTACTATATAATAAACTTTGAAGTTTGAAACTAATAACGTTTAATATTTGATGATTCTTATCATACAAATTATTTTATATCTAAATTTTATGCAACAAATATATGGCTATAAATAAAAATAAATAAATATAAATGACCAATTTTCGATTTGGGTTACTATGGTGGCGGACCCCACTACTCGTCTTTGTTCACCACGTTAGAAACAATTGATAATTTAATTATTGTTGTACTTGACAAATGTAATTATAGAGTGACAAAGGTTATAAATTTGGTCCTTAATTTAACCCTCATCTAATTTTACCCTCGTCATTTCTTTTGTATCATTAAAATTTGAAAAATTACAACTAAATTCAGTCAACGTTAACAATTAAATAATTTAGATTATCAATTTAAATAAATAAATAATTTAATTAATGTGCTCTTTTCATTAACCAAAGTATTTTTCTTTTTATTTAGGGGTAATTAACTAAATGAGTAAACGCATGAAAATTAATTATATAGAGTGATTGCAAAAATAGGGACAAATAACTATTTTCTTTACTAGCTACAGCCCAGAATGCAAACCATGCGTCAACTCAAGGGCTCTGAAAGATGTCGTGGAGAGATCAGTTCAGCGATAACTGAGAGATAAATGGTACTTTTTAGATTTCTTTTAAGGGGTAACATCCATTATTTCATCATTTCAATTTACCTAATGTTCTCCCAAATAAATTGTATGTAGATGACCAGCAAAAATTGAATTCGGAATAATCATTTTTAAATCCCTGTTTTTTTCACAATGTAAATTTCTGGTATTACGTAAAAAATGGTTCAACCAATCCTAATATACATACTAGTACATTATGTTATGTATGTTACGCGATCAAAATATGAATTTGGCCTGCAGCAAGACCAGTAGCCGATGGATTCCGGTTATTATACTACCGAATAACTTGAATATTTTTTGTTGGTGTAACTGTATCACGCGTACGTGTACGGTAATTATCGAAAATTGATCTGGTAGCATTGTTCCACACACAGATACCAATTTGAATTCCGTCCCGGTATTAAAAAATGTTAAGGCTTTTTGATTTGTCGCACAATCGTAAAATTGTATTATTATTATTGTTATTGTTTGTTATTCAATAGAATTAGCAGTCGATCGTGTTGTACTACTTCTCTCGTACCCCCATGCCAATTTTTATTGAAGAAATAAATTACAAAACCTAAGAGAAAATTATGAATAATTAACCAGGGTTAATAATATCAGGTCAGCTGTGATAACAAATTCATCATTTTTACCTCTATATAACACGCTTGTCTTTCAAAAATTCATATTGTTTCGACTAAATTAGGACATTCCATTTATAAACGATGCTCGTTGTTGATAATACTTTCGCTGTAACGTAAATTTATTTATTAATTCAGATACATTACCTGGATTCATAGCCGTACGTACAGTAAAATTTTTGAAAGATGTCCGATCAAGGTTGTCTACGAATTGTATGAATTCAGATTTTTGCTCAGCCCATCATGACAAATTCAGTAGTGTCGTTTGCTTAGTTTTTATGAGGGTACGTAAGATACTACAGTTATTTTATTATTATAAAAATATATATTACAGGAAAAACATTCAAAATTCAAAAATAAGTCAACTAGTAAGTTTATAAGCAAATGTAAAACCAAATATGTTAAAATAAGATACTGACACAATGTCAGTGTCAGTGACTCTGACAGAATATAACATTATACGTACGGCTATGAATCCAGGTAATGTATCTGTATTAATAAATAAACTTACGTTACAGCGAAAGTATTATCAACAACGAGCATCGTTTATAAATGGAATGTCCTAACTTAGTCGAAACAATATGAATTTTTGAAAGACAAGCGTGTTATATCCATCCTTATCACACACTCTTACAACCTTAGCAAAAGAAAGAGATAAATGTATGCCTATTTGTTAATTCGTTCGTGATACAGGTGCCCTTGATCGGACATCTTTCAAAAATTTTACTGTATAACGTTATATTCTGTCAGAGTCACTGACACTGACATTGTGTCAGTATCTTATTTTTAACATATTTGGTTTTACATTTGCTTATAAACTTACTAGTTGACTTATTGTTGAATTTTGAATGCGTTTCCTGTAATATATATTTTTATAATAATAAAATAACAGTAGTATCTTACGTACCCTCATAAAAACTAAGCAAACGACACTACTGAATTTGTCATGATGGGCGGAGCAAAAATCTGAATTCATACAATTCGTAGACAAAAATAACTTACTATTAAACAATTAACTTAAATATTACTTAATATTATTTCAAGTGTTTTCACAGCTTGCCTGAATATAATGATTTAGGCAGGTTAATTATGCATCATGTCCTCTTGTTTTTTTTTTGTAATTTATTTCTTCAATAAACAATACTTCAAGCATATCGTTGAATTCGTAATTTTATGTAAATTTCAAATATATAAAAATATATATGGTGTCCCATTTGAAATATGAAAATTAATGTCACTTCCGGTTAAACCGGAAGCGCTACCATCATCCCAAATACCATGATTTGTGAGCCCCTAAGCCTAGTTTGCAAATAATTAAATAGAATTAAAAAATAATTATAAACAAAAAAGTTATTTTGAGTGGCCCATTTTTTAGTGTCACATACTACGTCACACGTCAAATTCCAAATTAAAAATTCATATCTCGCTTATAACGTAAATTTTTTAACTGGCGTTTGCACTAAAATCCTTAGATCATTAAAAAAATTGGTACAGAACTCCATTCATTTCACTTACATATTGTTTGGCCAATCGGTACAGGTTGTCCAACAAGGAAGCGGTGGTGTCATCTATGAACGCCCTTGCAACATTTTTTCCCGCCATTCGAGAAAGAATTTTCTTCTGCGCGCGCAGACCGATGTCCCGTGCGCGAAATGCGCCTTCACTCATAACTGAAACAATAACACATTATGTTACAAACAGGTCCATCTGTCATCTTTCATCTTATGTTAATGCAGTTGTCACATAAACACACAAACACACTATTCACACTTAATCAGTCAACATAATTCTTTTTGGCAAAACAAAATGGTTTGAGTAAAGCTATTTTTAATAATGATTGGAATTTTTAAAAATGTTTACATACTTTTAAATATAAAGCACGAATGAATTGTTTACCACACTGAAATGATAGAATTATACTAATTTGCACTTATAGGCACACAGTTTCGCAATACAGCAAATTTTTATAAATGATAAAACGTGGGAATATGTATACTGTTACACTAGCAAAATAATATTTGCTTTGTTCACTATATTATATTACAATGATGATTCAGTTAATTTTTTTGATTTCCGCTAATATATGACATCATTACTATTGCTGAAAATAATTCTTTTTTATAATTTCTACCCGCAGGCAGGGTCTTAGCTGTATTTATTCAAAGAAAAAATCAACAATAGGGTATTATCTCATATATTTTTTTAAATTTTTACCTCTCGCTAAGAGAGGTATTGGATTCATGCTAAAAATCGCATATCCAGATTTTATTGAATAAGCAAGAATAAGAAAAAAATAAAAAATAGCGACCCCTAACGAATGGGAAAAGCTAAAGAAGAAGAAAATGTCAGTGTCAAGTGCCATTTGCATGAAATAACATTACTGCAAATTTAGAATCTTTTGCAAGAAAATTTATGTATGGAATTTGTACATAATACACAGGATTGACGGAAGGTATTGTGCTGGCCACATCAGATTTTTTTTTTCATGCTTACAGTAATAATACGCGAAACTATTTTTCTTTTCCCTGACATTAAATAAACGATACTACTGTCCAAACTTGCGTCTCGCAACTTTATAGAAGTTAGTTTCATTAGTTGTAATGGCTTCTTGTTGGGGTGCAGAAGCAACAAAACACTATTGACTATTATCAAGGGAGAAATTAGAACAAACAGGTGGATATGTATTGTCTATCTCGTAAGGCAGTGGCCCAGGCAATCTATTCGTTGCCTGGATACATGTTCGTCTGCAGTGCCAAGAATGCAATACGGATAACGGCAAAGGGTTTAAATAAGTCATTGATTTTATTACATTCCTTAGGACTTCTTCGACATTGCTAATATTAAACAGAAGAGGAAGGACATAAAACACGATAATACGCATGGGCGTCGTTAACCCAAAATCCAAGGGGAAGCAAACATGAAATAGAAAAATTTCAAATAGAATTTACTCGTATTATGTCCCTGAACTCTGTATTTTGTGCACTTGCATTTTGCATACGAATAAATATTAAATTAAATAATTGTGGGTAATTTCTCGACTGTGATGTGGAATAGGTGTTAACAATTACTCGAAAGTTCAGTCAAACAAGATTTTGGAGGAAGAGCAGAATTACTCCATACGTATGTTTCTTGAAATGTTATATCACGAATAGGTGCGTTCAATGGAGCTAGCAAATCTAGCAAATGCTTACTTAGCATTTGCTATCTGCTAGGGCGTGCATTGAACGATCTGCTTGTTTTGCTACGATCGAACTGTCAATCAGAGAGGTTACGAAAATTGAAAACTTTCAAATATTGAATTTTTGCATAGAAGATAACACTGATATATTGAATGCAGTGTCAAATAAATAATAAATAGAAATTAAACTCTTAATGGTATTAATTACATGCATAATTTAATTTTAGTAGAATATTCCACGCAAGTGAACTCAAGTACAAATATTTTATGTTATTTTTACGTATTTCATTAATTTTCATTGAAAATATATTCAAATATTACAAATGATATTTGAATTTGTGCGCCATATTTTTACATGCAGCAAAACAAGCGAGAAAATAGTCGCTTGCTTTGCTTACTTAGCAAAACGAGCAAATGCTAAGTTAGCAAGCCGTTCAGTACATTTTACTTCCGCTTTGCTCGATTTGCTAGCTTCATTGAACGCACCTAATGATTGCAATAACATCAATGCATGAAATGATATTCAAGGACTTAACAGCGTATATTTTGGTGTATTGGAAAAGTTCAAAAAGGAAAAAGCAAATTCCAGGCCAAACTGAGTTACATTAATTTCCTTACATTTTATTTAAACTCCTACAATTTGCTACATTATTATTGGTGTATAGACGACCAATAGAAGTCCGTATCAATGATGTCACCAGAATCCTTACACAGGATATTTCTGGCTATTTTCCGTATTATTCGGTTGTCGATGTGTGTATATTCTATGAATTTTTTGGTACGATGTTTAATAAATTAATTGAATGTTTTGTACGAATGTTGTAACAATTTGTAAGATACTGTAAGTGTGATAATGTCCATGTTATTTTGTATGTATTACATGTTTGTTGTATAATTGTTGTACACCCTGAAGAAGGTGCAAGAGTGCACCTAAACGTTTATATAGTAAGAATAAATGCTGTTTGACTGAACTTTCGAGTATTTGTTAACACCTAATCCACATCACAGTCGAGAAATTACTCACAATATCTAAATATAAAAGGCTACAATTACATATGTAAATATGTATTTTCAGTATATCAAAAATATTATCTAGGGATTAATATGTTTATCGTTAGTGTTTGTATATGAATAACGGTATTTGTATTATGTAAACTAATATTTTGTTAAATTATCGTTTATGCATACCACAAACATATTTAAAATTAGTGCTAAATATATGGATAAACAAATAAATATTTACACGATATAAATATGCGGAACTGTCAAATTTGGAATAAATAATTTGTGGCTTTAAAATCTAAATAATGTAAATATGATGAGGTTGGCATGACTATGTCACGGTTTCTGGTGAACCGTGTTGATATTTAAAATTTACATTATAATTGCAGGTTAATTTGACTAAAATCGATAATATTTCATTTAAAAGAAGGACAAGGCGAGTAGGTATTACACACAAATTTTATATTAAAATATCATTAACAATTTTAGTATTAACCTTGAAATGAACATATATTAAGTACCTCCAAATGTACTGCACTTCGTATCAAGTGCAAATACCAAATATCAACATATCTACATACATAATTTAACAAACATCACTCATCTATTGTTTTGATATGAATATTCAAGTATAGTAATTTTCATGATAATGATTCATTTGACAAATTTACTTTGTTATCATACAATGTTAAATTACTAATACAACAATGATTAACACCAAACACAAATAGAGATAATGGACCGCAGAAAAAATAATACGCACGTCCAAAGGACAGGAAAATTCTAAGTGACACAGTTCTATATCAGAAACACTTATCTATTGTTTAGTATTTCCTTTTTGTGGTTATAATAAGCTAAGCGATAAAAATACACCTATGTATGTTTTTATGGTGAATGTTATTATTTTTCTACGAAATGTTGTACGTTGTAGAAGTAAAACACGAACATCTGTTCATGTATTCCTGTTGTAAAAATAATCAAACATTAAAAAAATCTATTTTGAAACTAAAAGTACATTTTATCATGAAATATGTGCCACCATTTAAACTTATTTGCATCGAGTGCGTAACTCGTTTTCCATATACATAAGCAGCGCGCACTAACAGTTTTACGAGTTTAATTTATAATTTTGGAGTAAAATGTATCCGACTTCAACTGCAGCTCAAAATCTCCAAATGTTAAGTTACTTATATCGTGAAATCATTTTACCCAGAATTAATTGAAATTTTAAGTACATCTCAACTGAAGATTAATCTACCTGGTCTCCAAGTTATAAAACAATTGACCACGCGGTACCTGAGATATTTGCAAATAATTTGGCCTTTTTAACACGTGAAGAATAGGAACTGGCAAAATAAACACAACATTTTAAATTATAACTTTTATATCCATAATGACTTTTAATTGAAAAACTATTATGATATAGTAAGCTAATTAACGGATGCCATTTTGCTATCACTGTCAAATGATGTGTATGCAATATCCTGAAAACGGATCTCCGGACATTCGTGTTCATTTAATGAACACGGACACAAATTCTAGGGACCTTAAAGCGTGGTCATTTACCTAAATCTCGATATGCGAATTTTAGCACAATCCCTATAACCAAGGGTAGCAGGAGGTTAAAAGTAATATATAAAATAATCTGTTGTAATAAATTTCAGAGCCTAAACAACTCTATAGTAACCATTAGATGTTTGTAAATGACAGAAAAATGTCATTGTCAAAAACCAACAGTAATTCATAAACCTATTTGGGCGGTATTGGCAACTTGACCTAAAGTCAAATTACGCTTTTACGTTAAATGAAGTTTAACTGACGTTATTGAAGATTTTTTCTGTGATATTGGTAAGTTTACTATTTCTTGTTGTATAACAATAATAACAATTAAATATTTAAAATTATAGCTATATACATAACCCATTAGAAATACCGTCAAGAAATTGGAACAAATTCGAACATTTAGAAGTATAGGAGAAAACTTCCTCAAAAAATACATTTAAAATTATAAAAATAATCTAAATATAAAGAAAAGACATGAGAAATTTATAGGGCGCGAGCAGTCATGTTGGACTTGACAAGCAAATATGGGGGCTCGAGTTAGAATGACAGCTAGTAATTATGTACATATGTCAAATGTCAATTTTGCATCCAAAAATTTCATGATATTCTAATTCCATGTGCTTTATTTTCCTCGACATGTAAATTCCATATTCCTGGTGACAAATTAACCAGGTGAAAAATTATGACATTGGACATGTATGTAAATAATTACTCTGTCATTTTGACACGCTTGTCAAGGCTAACAATGTCACATGACTGCTCGCGCATTTACTTATGTAACCAAAAACGGAAGTGGCGAGAGGTATTGTGCTAGCCACAACAGATTTTTTGAAAATGTATATCGGCCGAACTATTATTAGTCTGGCTCGTATATATTGCTTTTAATTTGAAGACAAAAGTTTGGAGACAGTTTGTCTAGGATAAGTTAATAATATAAGGTCTTGCGTTTGGTAACAAATATATAATTTGATGACAAATTATCTTTTATAAAACGTAATAAATAAATATTTAATTTATTCATACCATTCATCGTTTCCTTGTAATAATCCACAATCACTTTCACCGTGTCTTCACCAGCCTAGCACTAATACACAACTATTTTCACAAACTAATGTCTGAATCACGAAACCATCCTAATCACCAAATACGAAGAATTCATCAACCAATCTCTAGCAGTAAAAGTTTGACTCTAATAGAATGTTAGTGTAGTAAATATATACTTTACGATATACACATGTAGTATCTGAACTATATAACTTATCTGCAACACTCGCCAACGAAATGGAAGAAATGAAATTTCGTACTATCGTAAGCGAATTCACATTTGCGTCAAATGTGACCAGCTGCGGTGCTGTGGTTTACTTTAGGAGGGGGCAAAATATTTATGATATTTATAATAAAATGATTTGTTGTATAACTAATATTTTATGTATCTAGGACGGAAAGTGAATTTTTAAGGCAGGGATGGGATAACGTTGACGAATTGTTATGTTATTTCATAACGTTATAAAAAAATTAATTCGTTATGTAACGATATAAATAACAATGAAAAACAATAACGTTATTTTTGTTTCGTTGTTATAATGTTACAATAGCCGTAGTTTTCTCATGTTGGTAATAAAAATTCATTAAAAACAATATATAATATAATACCTCTCGCCACTTTCGTTTTTGGTTACATAAATATAGGGCGCGAGCAGTCATGTGATATTTAGTAATTATTTACATAAATATCAAATGTCAGAATTTTTCATTAAAAATTTCAAGATTTTCTAAATTCACGTAGTTAATTTGTCAGAAGTGTGGAATTAACTTGTCGAGGAAAATAAACCATATGGAATTAGAAAATCACTAAATTTTGAATGAAAAATTATGATATTTGGCATCTATGTACATAATTACTAGCTATCATTCTGACATGGGCCCCCATATCTGTTTGTCAAAGCCAACAAAGTCACATGACTGCTCGCGCCCTATTGTATTTAACATTTCTTGTATACCTACACTCTACACCTAAAATTATATTTATATATATTCTTTATATTTAGATTTTTTAATTTTAAATTCATTCTACTCTTCTAATTTTTCGAAATGTTTCCAATTTATTGTCGGGATTGGCAGTATTTTGGAAGGGTATATGTAATATACCTACAATTTTAAATATTTAACTATTAATACAATAAGAAATAATATAATGTGTGTACTTCCCAGAAAAAATCTTCAGTAATGTCTCTGGATTTTTGACACTGACATTTATCTGTCAATTACAAACATTTTAATTATTCAATTGGTTGCCATGACATTATTTGGGCTGCGAGATTTATTACAACAGATTATTATATACCTTATATTTCTGTAACCTATAAAAAATATAATAAAATAAAATATAATAATTTATATGTATCAGATAGAGAATTTACTCTTCTTTAATACAAGTAAGAACAAAAATGTTTAAAAAATAATATTTAGAATTTTTTTTTAAGAATCTGCTACTTCCGGTTACGTAGTTCTTAAGTCCGTCTCACTTAAACATCCTAATGTGAAAAGGGCATAACTTGCTACTCAATCGATCACTTTCTATTCTGAACTTTTTTCTTCAGTATACTTTTTTTCTAAAATTAATAGGTGAAGAGATATCGTCAAATCAAAATTTTAACGTTGAATATCCTATGTTCGGAAAAAATGTGTGTTGCACAATTTTAAATTAATTTCGCTACGTAATATAATTAATGTACGGCTGTATACGTAGAATTTATATATAACATGGAAAATACGTGAAAATAAACAGTATTTGATAGTAACTTTAAAATTTATTAATAGAACCATAACCATAAAATATATTCCGCTTAATCTGACATCGTCTAATAATTTAATTTTATATAGTGCTCGAGAAATATATGAAGGGAAAATAAGTCTGAAAAGGAAAATGCACTTTTAATAGTTTTACGCGATTAATAAATGTCATGCTAATTACATAAGACGTGTTTTCCAGGATTTTTTTACATTTTCTTTATTATGTACATGTTGCAAATGTTTCACAAATTGTGTTAACTTTCCAAATTCCTCCAGACTGCTAGAAATATAAATTAGAGGAAGATAATTTCAAATATTCAATAGTGACCTTTTTGAATGAGGCAATACAGTTTCTATTTCAAAATTATTAAGATTCGTGTACTTAAACCATATTTTATTTAATTTTTCTCTAATTATTATTATTAAGATAAGATATATATTTCATCAAAATTTTTGCACCCCCCCCCCCTATGATTCGCCATCACTTTCGCTTGAAAATCCTGACAATTCGCAGTCTTGTTCCATTGCTAATTTCATTAATAACAAAAACAAAATAAGTCAGGTTAGATAACACGTCAAACTTATTCGTAATTAAAAATTCTGGATATTTAAGAACGGTTCAGAATCAGGGCATCGAACCTGCCAAAAACTGGGTTCGGTTCAGGTTAATTTATTTTTGAGAGATGGGTTCGGGTGCGGTTCTGTTTCAAACATTAATAAAATTTGCGGTTTTGTTCCGGGTTCAGGTTTGGTTCGACTTAATGAAAACTGAATTAATGTTTTTACTTCCTTGTACGTAAGTAAAGGAAGTATTGTAATCGCGAAAAATTTCGGTTTTCAGATTTCAGCGGAAATATCCATTTTGATGATCCCTGAATCCATTTTGACTAATTTCGTCGTGACGTCTGTACGTACGTACGTACGTCCGTACGTCCGTACGTACGTATCTCGCATAACTCAAAAACGGTAAGCCGTAGAAAGTTGAAATTTTGTATTTAGGACTCTTATAACATCTAGTTGTGCACCTCCCTTTCTGGTTATTACACAATCTCCAGAAGTGGCACTTTACTTGAAGCCTATAATAGATTTTAATGAAAAACTGTTTTAAAATATAATCCAAAACTTTTCAAATTTGGTATAAAAGACTTTTATGTCAATCGAAATAACATAATAGATTTTGGTTAAAATAGGCAAACGGGAAGTGGTACATTACTTGAAGTTGTTAACAGTTTTTCTTGAATAAAATGATTTTATTTTGATTTTAGAAATAAATGCTTCAAATAGTTTTAGAGAATTAATTTCTGCGTTTAGCACATCAAGTATTATTAAATTAGCCCTTTGTATAAGCAAGATATGTAAATTTAAAAAAATTTTTTTGTAATAAAGCTTGCTATGGATTAGGACAAAAAAACAAAATGTTCATGTCAAATTACGTTAAATACGTGCAATTTTATGATTCGTACAATAACAAATATTATATTTTTATTGTGAAATTAGTCATATTCATTATTGTAATCAAATATTTCTTTGTTGTAATCAAAACTGTCTTTAAAAACTCCCTTTATGGTCGCTATATATCTTACTGTTTTGAAGTTAAAATTAATATTTTGTAATTTATTTATTAAAAAAATATGTATAGTTTAATAATCGTACAAGGAAGTCATGTGGTGTCCACATCAGATTTTTTGAATAACAATTTTTATATAGAAATAATTTAAAATGCGAGCCAAAATTTACGCAAGACAAGAACACAAACAAAATTTTCACAAAAAGAAAACACAGGCGTCAAGAATTGGCTGTATTACGCTTAAATTTCGTACTCAAAATACAACTGTAACTATTATTATTAAACGAAATAATATTTTCCTGTGTTACAATTGTTTTAGTTTATTGTTTTATTTCAAGCCATAGTCTACTATTCTCTTTTCGACTAGGTGTATAAAAAAGTGCCCGCCATTTTACTTTTTAATAATGTAAAATATGGATTATTTTACATGATTGTAAAGCAAATTTGATGTACTTATCAAATTTGTAAAAAATATAGTATATTCCATTTGAAATTTCAAAGTTGATATTAATTACTAATAAACCGGAAGTGGTATCATGAATGTACATCCGTCATCAAGTAGCTTACATGTTGCTGTATAAATCATGTTATATGAAAGAAATTACTAACTTAATAAATAAGCGAGATATTTGCTGGGTCCACTAAAATATAATACCCTGTATATTTCAATATTATTATAACTGGATCCATATTCTAATTGTTGTTACTATAGTGGAGAACCCCATTCTAATCTTATTTTCAATCATCGTTACGCTTGTCAACATCAATTCTATGGTATTCACATTTCACAAACTGAATGTTTAATTGAATCCAACAAATCCGGTGATCCTGTGCAAGCCTGAATATTACCCTCTCTGACAAGTGTAACAATACACGGCTGAGGATATTACAGATAGACTCGCTCGTCGCTCGTATTCAAAGTTTCCCGACATTATTATAGCCATAATGCAGCATAGATTGAATAAAAGTGCTGATAAACACACTCCGCACTTCCGGTGGAGCGAACTTCCGACCAATGATAGCAGTGGCGCAGAAGAAAGGGGGACAATGGGGTTTAGCCCAACCAACGATTTATGATTAAATTTAAATTTGAAGTAAATAGATTTTGCATCAACGGAGCTTTTCACTCTTCCTCGTACCTTCTTGCAATATTAAAGTAGCTAATTCGTGACATCCCTAATCAAATGAGTCATTATATTTAAACTCATTAAAAAATTGTTACTTTACTTGTGGAAATAATTTTTAGTTTTAATTGATGAAAACCAAATGTATAGTTTACCTCCACTCAAATGAAAGTTCGTTTAATTTTGAAGCTATTCGTAGTATTAAAAATCCGTTGTGGCCCCTACAATACCTCTCGCCACTTCCTTTTTTGGTTACATAAGTATAGGGCGCGAGCAGTTATGTGACATTGTTGGCCTTGGCAAGCAAATATGAGGACCCGTGTCAGAATGACAATTAGTAATTATTTACATAGATGTCAAATGTCAGAATTTTTCATTAAAAATTTCAAGATTTTCTAAATTAACGTAGTTAATTTGTCACCAGGATTTACTTGTCGAAGAAAATAAACCGCATGGAATTGGAAAATCACTAAATTTAGAATGAAAAATTTTGATATTTGACATCTATGTACATTATTACTAGCTATCATTCTGTCACGGGCCCCCATATCTACTTATCAAGGCCAACAAAGTCATATGACTGCACGCGTCCTATTGTATTTAACATTTCTTGTATACCTGCACTCTGCACCAAAAATTCTACTTTTATCTACTCTTTACATTTAAAATTTTAAGTTTTAAATTCATACTATGAAGAAATTTTGTCCTAGTCTTCTAATTTTTCTAAATGTTTCCAATTCATTGTTGGGATTGACAGTATTTTGAAGGGTATATGTAATATACCTATAGTTTTATATTTAACTATTAATACAATAAGAAATAATATAATGTATGTACTTCCCAGAAAAAATCTTCAGTAATGTCTCTGGATTTTTTGACACTGACATTTATCTGTCAGATACAAACATTTTAATTTTCAATTTGTGTTCATGACATTATTTGGACTATGAGATTTATTATAACAGATTATTATATACCTTGTATTTCTCTAAATCTATAAAAGATATAATAAAATATTTATATGTATCAGATACTAGCAAGAATAAAAAATTTCAAAAAATAATATTTAGAAGATTTTTTTTAAGAATCTGCTAGTTCCGGTTGTCCAATTATTACCAAAACCTTTTCAGCTCTTAATATTAAATATTATACCCACAGTCAACATCGTAAAAATATTAAAACAGGGTTATAGGGAGAATGACCATGTTATGTTAAATAATTTTATATTCCGTAAAAGGAATAAGGATTGGCTTAGAAATAATTGTAAATTCATTAATATATACGTTTCCTTAATACCAGTATTTTTTTTTAAGTAACCTATAATTTAAGTTAAATTTCATTTTATAAGGTTTTTTCAGGTTGATGACGTGCGTCTTCTGCCTAATCATTTTCACTGTAATCGCAATGCACTTCAGTGTCGACTTTAAATTCAATTATCTTCGTTATTTCAATGGTTATCTATGATTTCTAATTTACATCCAAATTTTACGACTTGTAATGAATATTATTTATAAATTTGAGTTACAGTTTTGATTATGATCAACGGATTAAATACCTTAAACAACACCTGCACCGATTATCCAAAAAACTTCTAAAGCACACTCGCCCTCGTCGCTTTAATGAAGCTGTTATACCCAGCTCCATTCATTCGTTCTTGTGATCCCCGCTCCAATCTCCACGCTAACCGCTCCTCCGTGGAGTATAGACAGTGTGATTACTATTTAGTTGCGTGGCCGTGTCAAAGGGCACGTTGTCATGTCGTGCTCGTTAATTTACGCAACATCAAAGCCCGCGATGGGGATGAAGCCATGGTTCATTTCTCGCTGGATGTTTAACGCCAACCACCGTTGGGATTATTATTTTGTACTGGGGGTGGCACAAGGTACGAAATATATTTCGTAAAGGTATAATGGATATACTTTGCGAGGTGATGCTGTTTTGTTTGGTATATATATGGCAGGGGGGTGAATCTGCATTCAGAAATGTGATAACAAGTTTTCAATCTAGTAGCGTTTGGAAATACTTCCTGACCTTTTCATAGATGGCGTTAGTAGTACAAATTTTATAGGAATGTCAAAATACTATAAAATTGCAATATATGTTTGAGAACTGCTGTAAATTTCCCACAATTTCGTATTCCTCAAGTTTACATCAAGAATAACAACTGAATAGATTTTGGTTATAATTGGTCAACCGGAAGTAGCTTCATTTGAAGATTTAACAGTTAAATTTTATTTATTCACATTTAATGTTATTATAACTTAAAGAATATATTATTCTCTATACGATTTGATTGCATTTTATACTTCATATTCAATAGATACAGAGTTAAAGAATTTTAAATAAATTAAATTTTATAAATCAGCCAGCTATGCTAAACATGGAAACTACTAATATATTCATATAATTCAAATTGACAAATGTCAGTATAAATAAAAAGTAAATTAATGTGGCAGAGATGAGGATGTTGAAGTAGATGTTGGGGAAGACGCGGAAAGATAGGTAAGGAAATAACTCTAGTGTTACAAGTTTCTAGAAAAATACAAGTGAGATGATTACATTGGTTTGAAAATGTCATGAGGAGAAACGAAGAATATATTGGATGAATGCTTAGTAATAGAAGGTTGAAGAAACAGTGGAATACCAAAGATAAAATGGAAGGACTGTATTGCGGAAGACTTGTGAGAAAAGGAACTGAATGAGAACGACACGTAAAACAGAAAAGAGTGGAAATAGCGACCCCTAACGAATGGGGAAAGCTAAAGAAGAAGAAGATGTTAGTGTCAAGTGCAATTTGCATAGTTTGTTTATGAAATAATATTACTGGAAATTTAGAATCTTTTGCAAGAAAATTTATGTACGGAATTTATACATAATACACACGATTGACGGAAGGTATTGTGCTGGGCTTGGGATAATACAAAATGAATTCATATTTCCCGCCACCTTCTCAGCTGTCAAATTTAGTTCTCTGACCTTTTGATAGATGGCACCAAAACTTGTTATCACGGTTTATAAGGGAACCCAATCTTCTACTATATATTTTCCTTAATCTATGATGGTACTTATACGTAGATTTTGTCCATTTGCTAGTATTTACCCGAAATCTTTAAAAGTAATGACAATAATTTATAGATAATTAATTAAAATTTATGAAAATATACCATTGTAATACAAGTTTGATATCATTATCATTTTCCTTGCATTATTAATTATATACGTGCCATGTTATTAATTATCAAAGTACATACGAACCAGGTGTACTTTGCTTCCTTATTTGCAAAGTGACGTACGGTATAAATATTTTGTTTGATTTATTACGTATATATGACGTAGATCATTTATCAAACAGCCAATGAATCATCTTTATTTTCCTTTAGACTCATCAAACAAACAGTTATTCATTTAGTTACACTTTGGAGTTTAGAATACATGTCTGGAGTGTTAGTTCCATAAATTATACAGGGTGTAACAGAAATAAGTACATTAAATTTAACCAGTGATAGAACTCGCCGAGTGCAACAATATTTCTTAATAACTTTTTTTTTTAAATCTCATTTTTTAGCATTTTTTTTATAACAATTAACGAGTCGTTTAGGTATTTTCATAATAATTTGATCCAGTGGCAATAATAATGAAACAATTGTTTTTGACAAATGTGAATTGTCAACTTTTTCAAATAAATTTTGACAAATAAATCGATTAATAATTATTGTGCTGGCCTAAGGTAAAGCTCAGAGAAACGCAGCCAAAGCCCAGCAAATTTATTTCGACTGTTTTCCGAATCGTCATCTTCAAACGTTCGCACCTTTTTACATGTATGTAAATAAAATAAGTTTATTATTTTGGTAGTCGAAGAATAGCACTACTACATCAAATGTCACTTATGACAATTTGTATGATATTGAAAGAACAATAGTTACATCATTTCGTCGACGCCTTCAGAATGTGTTAACAATGACGGTGTCCATTTTGAACATATATTGTGATTTCATTTAGAGTTGTTCTTGGTCGACTCCATCCTATAAATGTCGTACAATTTTTGGATTGTCCAACCTGTTGTAAAATGAAAATTTGACGTATGATTTTTTTTTACCTTAGTCGAGCTGTTCTATTCTATCTCTTATCTTTCCCGATTTTCACTATCTGGTTTGTCGGTCAATCTATTCATCAGTTTCTAACCTTTCTTTTTTGTTGACAAATTCATTCAACCTTTCATTGTATTCTGACGACAATAATTGCAGTATTCTGCGCATGCGTCCGTTTTGAATTCAACCATAAGCGGGTAATAAAATATGTAACAAAACTTTGAAGAATTTTAACTCAATATCTAGAACAGGGTTTCTCAACGTGGGCGGTACCGATTTTTAGTGGGCGGCAGAAATTATTAATATTTTTCTGTTAATTAGGAAATTAATTGTTTTATCCACAGCGGATATCACAAGGAAGCTATTTGGACGTTATTTGTAGGAACGTATGTTCATTCAGTTACTATTCACGACGGGACGTAAATAGCTCCCTTTTCTAAGCAGTTCCCTAACGTACGTATTTTATTAAATACCAAATATTAGATATTTTAGACTTCATGGGGTCTCGTGGCCGTGTGCCTGAATGTCTGGTCGCGAATCTGGGGACCCGGGTTCGATCCCGATCGACGCCAAAAATTACATCAAATTTTAATGGAACAAAATTGTCCCCTATGATGCACTCTCCGCGCCAGATATGAGTGCCCGCGAGGTGACGCCTGGTAAGCGCCCGCATGGTACAAATATTCCATCATTACCGATATCTGTATACAAAGCAGAATGACACACCCAGCAATGGGTAATATGCCGTGATGAAATATTTATTTATTCTATTTATAGATATTTTAAACTTGTTAATATTTGCTCATTGTTATAATTTACGATTTTGAATTATTTTTGAGCCTCATTGGTTGCAATAATTTTTATATTTTATTTCAAAATAAAGTGAATTAAAATGATTTAGGAGGGGGCGGTTAGCAAATTGCGTCACTTTAAAATATGACCAAGTGGGCGGTATATAAAAAAAGGTTGAGAAACCCTGATCTAGAAGGTTTACAAGAAAAAGTTATTAGGAAATATTGTTGCACTTGACCAGTTCTATTACTGGTTAAATTTAATGTATTTATTTCTGTTACATTCTGTATATTGGCCGGTAGTTTTCTGGAATATTTTCCACTATTCTCGCTTATGTTCTCGATTATTCCTACTGTACACATACAATTACCAACCCACCAACCGTAATCATTCCTATTGTATTTGCTCGGCAATTTCCGTCCCCCTTCGGGTTACACTCATAATATGGGCATATTCCAGTTTCTAGTATAATTCCAAGGTCGAATTTTGTCGAATAAACTCATACACGTAAAAGTGTTACGGTGTATTAATTTAAGACAACATTCAAAAACTTCATTCCGATTGCTGTGTTTGTTTAAATATTTATGTAGAACATCAAGATTCAGACTTAAATTTAGAATGATGGTTTATATAAAGTTATATTTACATTGCATATTACTTCAAAGAAACTCAAGATTAATAATAGACCATGTAATGGAAGGAGATAATCAGTTCTTTATGCTTCACTTAGCATAAACAACTATTTTCATTTATTTAATAATACAGGCTGTCCGGGATAACGTATCCAACGTGGGAATCTCGAGAAATATGAGAGATACAAAAAAAATCATAAATGATTGATAGAGTGACCTATGCATTTTTTCTGAATACACCACTAAAACGGTCCCCTAATAGTAACTTCGTATCTCTTATAGTTCATAACATCCCACATCATCACAATGTTCATTAGCACAAAACATGTAACAAATCATACAAAAATATCTTACTACGTTGAAGTATATTTCGTTTTAAAAATACATATAGTAAAATTTTTGAAAGATGTCCGATCAAGGTCATCTGTATCACGAACGAATTAACAAATAGACATATATTTATCTCTTTCTTTTGCAAAGGCTATAAGAGTGTATGATAAGGATGAGAATATAATTCCTTAGTCCCGTGACATGTTTTCCGCCAATCAACATTCAGAATCTCCCTAGCTACGCGTTTATCACAGTGATGATAAAAAAACAAGGAAATTATCACCGTATTTATAGTCGTTACTAAGGGATTTGTTTTCTTTATTTATGACATTGATAGTTAATTTTGAGTATAAAAATATATAATAACAATAATTCAAACTCCGAAATATTAAATAAAACTCGTAAGTACCGTGTTTTAATACAATATGAATATGTATATCAAAAGTTAGGTTAGATTGCAAAAATTCATTATATTCTCTCATTAAATATAAGCTCGTGATATGATTAATAATCGAAGATATTGCTCGTGAAACCGAAACAGCACATTTCAACTCGTCCTTCGGACTCGTGAAATCTGCAGCTCGGTTTCACTCGAGAATATCATCGATGATAATCATATCACTTGTTATATTACGTATGAATATAACATGCTTGTCTTTCAAAAATTCATATTGTTTCGACTAAGCTAGGACATTCCACTTTAAAACGATGCTCGTTTTTGATAATACTTTCGCTGTAACGTAAGTTTATGTATTAATTCAGATACATTACCTTAATTCATAGCCGTACGAATAACGTTATTTTCTGTCAGAGTTACTGACACTGACATTGTGTCATTATCTTATTTTTAACATATTTGGTTTTACATTTACTTATAAACTTACCAGTTGACTTATTTTTGAATTTTGAATGCTTTTACTGTAATATATATTTTTATAATAATGAAATAAAGATAGTATCTTATGTACCTTCATAAAAACTAAACAAACGACACTACTGAATTTGTCATAATGGGCGGAGCAAAAATCTGAATTCATACAATTCGTAGACGACCTTGATCGGACATCTTTCAAAATTTTTACTGTACATGTTGTGAGTATAATACAAGTACAATTAATATTTATTGTCAAAATTATTGTATCCAAACTTACAGAGTCCTAAAAAATCCTTAAATAAAGGGCGAAACCTAGACTAAATTTTCAAAGAATCAACATTTTTAGTTAGGCCTAAAATATACACTGAAATTCCCACTAACATTATCCGTATACAGGGTGTTTTCTTTAAAACAATCAGCGCTTTTATGGGCGAACTAATGACTAAAGAAAAATGTTATGTACAAAAAATCTGTTGTGGCCAGCACAATACCACTCGCAACTCCCGTTTTTGGTTATAAAAGTATAGGGTGCAAGCAGTCATGTGACATTGTTGGCTTCGACAAGATGTCATAATTTTTCATTAAACATTTCAAGATTTTTTAAATTCACGTAGTTAATTTGTCACCAGGAGTGTGGAATTTACTGCCGAGGAAAATAAACCACATAGAATAGGAAAATCACTAAATTTAGAATGAAAAATTATGATATTTGACATCTATGTACATAATTACTAGCTATAATTCTAACATGGGTCCCCATATCTGCTTGTCAAGGCCAACAAAGTCACATGACTGCTCGCACTCTATTGTATTTAACATTTCTTGTATACCTACACTCTATATCAAAAATTCTACTTACATCTATTCTTTATATTTAAATGTTTTACTTTTAAATTCAATTTATGAAGAAATTTTGTCCTACTCTTCTAATTTTTCGAAATGTTTCCAATTCATTGTCAGGATTGACAGTATTTGAAGGGTATATGTAATATATCTATAATTTTAGATATTTAACTATTAATACACGAAATAATATAAAGTATGTACTTCCCAGAACAATCAAATTTATCTGTCAGCTACAAACATTTTAATTTTTTAATTGGTTTCCATGACATTATTTGGGCTGTGAAATTTATTACAACAGATTGTTATATACCTTATATTTCTTTATCTCTAAATCTATAAAAGATATAATAAAATATTTATATGTATCAGATAGAGAATTTACCTCTTCTTTAATACAAGCAAGAACAAAATTAAAAAAAAAAAATATTTAGAAGAATGAACCCTGTATATTCAGGGTGTTAAAAAAAGGGTAATTTTTTTTGAGGGCATATACATTTGATAGACTGCAGCATTACCTTAAAAATGGTGTTCAAATATAATTTGTAATGTATAAGAGTGTATATTAAATATAAACATTTAAAACAATAGCAAATACTTTCGCAATTAGTAAGATTAATTTCGATACTTATCTATTATTGTTTGTAATTTTTATGTTACTGTATCAGTACATTCGTCTTTTAATTTCACAAATGAAAACATGACGTGGATAAAATGTAAAGCCAAACATAAAACAATTTTAAGAACAAAGGATTCTCTAAGCTAGGTAAACAATTATATATTTTGACTCATATTCTGAACCTCAACTTTAAAACATAAAAATAACGGATACACTCGAGCATACACACACCCTAAACAATAAACCATGTGTGCATTGTGCAAACATATACATCACCAACGTCAACAAAGAAAAACATAACCTCACTTAAAATAAAAATAAAAAACAACTCACCTGCATCCAACATGGCTGCTTGGGTCGAAACGAAAATAATTCCAAAAAACCAACAACAACCAAAGATAATTGGCTCCTGCCAAACAAAAACAAAATATAAACAAAGACGTAAACAAATAAATCACGAACAAAAGAATGCAGTGAATATCTGGGTAATTGCTGCGTTGTGCTGTGCATTATATATATCTAATAAACGGTTATCTCAAGTACAGCAATTTGATGTAATTTGATAAGCTTCAATGCGTAGACCATTAGTCGATCAAAAATGTGAAATGTTTTATTTATCTCTAATTTCGTAATCTTTATTGACAGCACAAAATGTTAAATAAATAAATACTTATTTAGTTTTTATGTTAACAATATATTCAACAAAATTGGTACCAGATGCATTTCACCTCATTTTTATGAGTTCGTAACTCTAATTTTGGGTAAAATTACCATATAGGACACTTGCACCTACGTCAGAACATGACAGGTGAACAGCTGATTAAACATTGTGTCTTATGCAACGAATGTGTTTTCTGTGCAAGAAATTTTGTTTTTTGCAAATGTATACATGCTACTTTAAAATGTAACTAGCCAAAATTAATGATAAATGGATGAATTATTTACTAGTAAGACGAATTAGTCATATTTGTAATTTTTTTTTGAAAAATATTAAGTTGAAATATATAGATTGTAGCATCAGGTTGCGTTTGAGTTTGTATAAGTATTTTATATGTGTATTGTTAAATGAAAAAATGAATATTGAAATATATAAATATAAATTGAGTTATTAGATTTTTTCTTAATTTAGAAAGAAAATCGAAAACTAAATTTGAAAAATCTATAACGATATTTATATTTGGGTTCTATTTTTACCTCTCGCTACCCTTGGTAAGGGAGGTATAGGGATCGTGCTAAAAATTGCATATCGAGATTTTGGTAAATGACCACATTTTAAGGTCTTTAGATTAAATAAGAAAATAAATATATTATCACGTCATATTACCCATTGCTGGGTGTGCTAATCTGCTTTGTACACAGATTTCGATAATGATGTTGACATATTTATATCGTGCGGGCGTTTACCATGCGTCACCTTACGGGTAGTCATTTTTGGCGTGGAGAGTGCATCACAGGGGTCAGTTTTGTGCCATTTAAAATTCGAAATATTTAATAGTAGGAATTGAATCCGGTTCCCCATATTCGCGACCAGACACTCAGGCACGCGGCCACGAAACCCCATAAATATATAAATGGAAAATGCTATAGGATGTAAACAAACTATACAGCAGTAATAATAAATAATTTCCTATTCCCAGATTAGGTATTCCGAGAATATCTCTTAACCTTGTGTAAAATGACGTTTTTGGAGGGTTTATTCTAGAGTTAAGTCTTATTCCATGTTTATTATTATACATATGTAGGTTAAACTCGTGATAAACAGCTATTCCTGTGTTAAAATGAAGATATTCTGAACTTAACCCTTGTTTATTATTACCGCCGTTAATCTTTGCGTAAAACAACTAAAGATTTTCTTAGAATATTTTTTAATATTAGTTTATACAGGGGGTGTTATATTTTAATGGACCCAGCAAATATCTCGCTTATTTATTAAGTTAGTAATTTCTTTCATATAACATGATTTATACAGCAACATGTAAGCTACTTGATGACGGATGTACATTCATAATACCACTTCCGGTTTATTAGTAATTAATATCAACTTTGACATTTCAAATGGAATATACTATATTTTTTTACAAATTTGAAAAGTACATCAAATTTGCTTTACAATCATGTAAAATAATCCATATGTTACATTATTAAAAATCTGATGTGGCCAGCACATAACCTCTCGCCGTATATTTTACCTGGCTGTATGCATAAAGCAAAGAATATTTTTATAAATACAAATAATATATTCATATAAATCTATGACGTATAAACTTCTTTATTATTCAATAATAGCATGTCTCAACATGAAGATATTTTACCATAAATTATGTTACAATAAATTACAAAGTAGAGTACTATATATAAATATTAGGCTGGTAACAGCAATTTTCAATTCGAACAACGTTGTTTACTTTCTCTTCATATTCTTCTAGTAAAAACATTAATTTTGGGCGGTCTAAAATGTATATATGGATTGTGCATCTATTCTTACATATCTTCTTTTACATTTTATTTTTTCATACATGTTATATCTAAATAACACTAATTCCCTTTAATAAAGTGACGGATAGATTGCACTCCGATTATTCTTATATCGATGTGTAATTTTGTCAATATTTACAACTTACTTGAGAAGAATTTGATAGCTTTTTCGCAATTCAAAGTTACTCTAGTCTATAGTACTGGTGTACATTGTCCCATAATGTTTGAAACAAATTTAAGTCCTTCAACCTAGACTTGTCATCTCCATAATAGTCACAGATCAAGAATTAAGGGATTCTCCAAGTACATTTTTCTTTCATTACTCATTATTTCTGACACTGACATTTATCTGTCAGTTACAAATAATTTAAATTATCAACTATTTTTCATGGCATTCTTTCGGCTGTCAAATTTATTACAACAGATTATTTTATATATTATACTTCTTTTATCTCTTAATCTATGGAATATATAATAAAATATTTAAATGTATCAGATAGAGAATTTAATTTTCTTTAATATTACCACGAAAAATTTTCAAAAAATAATATTTAGAAGATTTTTTTTTCAAGAATCTTCTACTTCCGGTTGTCCAATTATTACCAAAACCTTTTCAGATCTTCCCATGAATGTCCGATTGGGAAATACGTTGTTAAACAAATTTTAAGTCTTATAGTTTTTGAGTAACCGTCCTTCCAACATCCCACACACACACACACACACACACACACACACACACACACACACACACAGACATCATCGTAAAAATGTGAAAATCGGATTGTAGGGACCTTAAAACATGCTTATTCAATAAAATCTGGATATGCGATTTTTAGCATGAATGCAATACCTCTCTTAGCGAGAGGTAAAAAGTAAAATGGCGGACACTTTTTTATACACCTAGTCGAAAAGAGAATAGTGAGCCATGACTGTGGCTTGAAATAAAACAATAAATAAAGGTTAGAACAATTATTACTGAGTATTTACAGGTTGACATTTACCGTGTTACAATTGTTTTAGTTAATTGTTTTAGTTAATTTTACTTTTAAAAAATGTAACATATGGATTACTTTATATGATTGTAAAGCAAATTTAATGTACTTTTCAAATTTGTAAAAAAATATAGTATGTTCCATTTGAAATTTCAAAGTTGATATTAATTACTAATAAACCGAAAGTGGTATCATGAATGTATATCCGTCATCAAGTAGCTTACATGTTGCTGTATAAATCATGTTATATGAAAGAAATTACTAACTTAATAAATAAGCGAGATATTTGCTGGGTCCATTAAAATATAACAGCGTGTATATGAAGCAAAACGGAAATTATATATCATAAGTACAATTTGTAATATATTGAAGTTTTTCTGTAACATATCGCGTCTTTCAGCAAACAGAAAATCTGTGTCTTATTATTCTTACTTGTACGCATTCCTGTGCAATTTGTTGATATTTTAATAGCTAGTTGTAAAGATTATCAGGACTGCAATTACCATTACATGTTCTTGTAATTAAACGGTTGTGTATTAATGAAGTGAAATCACAGTGACTACTGTATTTACTTGAGCCTAATCGGAACCGGCATCTTAGTCTGCAAGCTTTAACTCAATTTTAGTTTTGTGTCGATTTGGTTTTATTTCATAGCAAGACATAAAGATTAAGATAAGGGTTTATGAAGAACGTTGAACCCAAATAAAGCTGCCATACATCAAGAAGAATATAAAGAAGACGACATTAAAAGCTTTGAAAAGAATATTTAAAAGTTTTTCAAATATAAATTATATTTTTTGTTCGCCAAATATTTCGATTTTTAAATGGCACAAAATTGATCTCTGCCTTAATTTCGTACGTTTATTCCTATTATTTTTTGGTGTTCCATTTCAATGACCGATTACCGCTAGTGTAGTTAATCTAGAATATTTATTAGTTCTCAAATTAGGAAAGTTAAAAAATCAATAAAATGAATTGAAATGCATTTATTTTATGTTGATTCTTTTAGTTTTTCAAACACCAACCACACCTAACAAATAATATAATATGAAAGTACTTACACAAACATTGGCTACATTCAGTAGCGATACACTGATAGATCACCCAGCTTTCAAGTTCTACCATGGCAGACATGTCGGCAGTGTTTTCAGTAGCTAGGCAACGGAGGGATCTGTAACAAAACAATAGAGGTTAACAAACACTATATTTCGCATTCACTATTACTGCATAATACATTCTAGATTCTAGACGTTGCTTATTATAGGGTGTAAAACAGGGATGGACAAAATACGGCCCGCAACGTCATTTTGTGCGGCCCACGATACTATGTTACTTAATAATCCAGTCAACGAATGCTTAAAAATGGCTTGTAGACAAACTTTTGTTAGCACTTTTTTGACTTTTGGGTATGTTCGGAGGTATTTGGATGAATATACCAAAACTCCTGGGGCCTCCGAGGGGAGCTAACTTCAGGGAATAGCAAGATGTGTCTCATCGAAAACGTATTTGTACACAAAATTAAAGTTGTCAAAAGTTAGCATAAAATAGGTCCTATAATTTTTACCTTCCGTCACCTTTAGGTAAGGATGGTATTGTCTTTGGCCAAAAAATTCAATGATGACTTTTTAGTGAATAAACATGTTTTAGGATCCCTAGAATACGATTTTACCATTTTTACGATGATGTCTGTATGTATGTATATGTGTGTGTGTTTGTCTGTGTGACAAAAGTTTCAGATCGCATAACTTCAATACCACGGTTCCAAAAATTATATTTTTTTCGTATTCCTCAAGTTTACATCCAGAAGAACAACTGATTAGATTTTGGTTATAATTGGTGAACCGGAAGTAGCCTCATTTGAAGATTTAACAGTTAAATTTGATTTATTGACATTTAACGTTATTATAACTTAAAGAATATATTATTCTCTATACGATTTGATTGCATTTTATACTTCATATTCAATAGACATAGTCAAAGAATTTTAAAGAATTTAAATTTTATAAATCAGCCAGCTATGCTAAACATGGAAACTACTAATATATTCATATAATTCAAACTGACAGATGTCAGTATAAATAAAAAGTAAATTAATGTGGCAGAGATGAGGATGTTGAAGTAGATGTTGGGGAAGACACGGAAAGAGAGGTAAATAACTCCAATGTTACAAGTTTCTAGAACGATACAAGCGAGATGATTACATTGGTTTGAAAATGTCATGAGGAGAAATGAATATTGGATGAAGAATAAATAGTTTAGTAATGGAAGGTTGAAGAAACAGGGGAAGACCAAAGATAAGATGGAAGGACTGTATTGCGGAAGACTTGACAGAAAAGGAACTGAATGAGAATGACACGTAAAACTGAAATGAGTGGAAGAAGAAAATAAAAAATAGAGACCCCTACCGAATGGGGAAGGCTAAAGAAGAATATGTTAGTCTCTAGTATTATTTGCATAATTTGTTTATGAAATAATTTTACTGGAAATTTAGAATCTTTTGCAAAAAACTTGATGTATGGAATTTATACATAACACACAGGATTGACCGAAGGTATTGTACCGACCACAACAGATTTTTTTTTCTTATCCTTAACCGTTTTCTAGTTTTAAGCTGTTGAAAATCTTTATTTTTTTCAAAAATAATTTTCTTACTACATTATTGAACATATAATGTCGCGTACCTTCTAAACCGTTATATTTAAAGCAAAAGTAACATGAATGTAGCCGGGGTGGGGGGGGGGGGAGGGGCAGTTGGTTTTTGTAATAAGAAATACAGCATGACTGAAATTTCCAATAATTGTTAACATCAAAATGAATTTAAACTCTCTTGTAAAATGGAATATATTCTACCGATATTGACTATCTCTTTCTCCCCGAGAATTGTCAAATATTTGGGCAGCTTCTGGTTACCAATGGAGACCGCCTGGAAAGAGGTTTTCTTCCAGATCTGGAGAGAGATGGAAAGCAGGCTGTGTGTAACGTGACACTCACGGAAAATGATATAAAGTTTGCGAGAATGTTTCTTGATTACTTTTCAGTTTGTCTGTTGACACATTAAGACTGAAATTCGATAATGATGAAAAGTTACTGTCAAAGAGAGAAAACTATTTTTCAAATAAGAATTTGGATAAGGGATGAAAATTTATTATTTATTTATATGGGTCTCATGGCCGTGTGCCTGAGTGTCTGGTTGCGAATCTGGGGATCCGGATTCGATCCTGATCGATGCCAAAAATTAATTCGAATTTTAATGGCACTAAATTGACCCGTGTGGTGCACTCTCCACGCTAGCATTGAGTGCCTGTGAGGTGACGCCTGGTAAGCGCCGGCACGGTGCAAATATTTCATCATTACCGATATCTGTGTACAAAGCAAATTGGCACATCCAATAATGGGTAATATGCCGTGATGATATATTTATTTATTTTATTTATATATGTTAATTTTTAATCGGCGGCGTAGAAACTTCTACTTTGTGAATCAAGTCACAAAAGATGCTACTTTTATGACGTTTGAAGAAAAAATAATGTATGTTATCTCAAACTTTTTCATTGGATCTGTGATTGTAATATCGAATTGCTCCAATATTTCTCGTAAAAAAATATGGGATATATTTTATTCTTTATTTCTTTTGCCTTTCGTTTGTTCAAGATATGTACTTTTTCTAAAAGCATATATTCCTAAAACCGTCTGACATCTTCTATTCTTTTTCTTATTACTAATACACTGACGTTGTGGGATATGATAAACATAACCTTAAAGTATAAATTTATTTCTTTGTTTTCATACTTTCAAAAATATATTTCATAATATTCTCGAGACAATAATTTTATTTCATCTTTGAAAGTAGATAATTATGTAAACTGTGCTATGCAAATGTTACATTTGAAAAATATAAATTCTTTTTCAACTTGAATCTCTGGAGTCATTTCTCGTAAAACTTTGCCGCTATATCAAAATTTTGTTCTTAAAAGTTCAGTATTTACACTTCTCAATAAATGTAGGTACATAATCTTGGAACAAAGAATGTTCTTTCATAAATTTAACGGATTTTCGAAGGTGACATCAAGTTTTTCCGTGTAGTAGTTTGTTCACTTTTTCGAGTTCTTATAAAATAATTACAACAATATAATTTTAAATATATTTATTCGTTTTTATTACTTTAATACAAGTTAAAAATCAAAATATTAATTTTTAGATCGTATGTCAAGCAGAACTAAATTTTTTAGCGGATTTTAAATATCCGTAGCCATCCGTTGCTAGCATGAAACGAAGTTTTATCGTAAAATTTTGGGTGCCAATTCTTTGCCTTTTCTTTAATCATCTCTCCATCAATTGGTGCATGTTTTTTTCTTTATTTTAAAGAGCCTTTTCCATTTTAGGATATACGTTCGATTTTAATGTTTTCATTTTTCCAAGTGCGGTGAAAGTACAATCGACGCAAGATACGGTAAGGAAATAACTCTAGTGTTAGAAGTTTCTAGAAAGATAAAAGAGAGACGATTATATTGGTTTGAACATGTCATGAGGAGAAATGAAGAATATATTGGAAGAAGAATAAATAGTTTAATAATGGAAGGTTGAAGAAACAGAGGAAGACCAAAGATAAGATGGAAGGACTGTATTGCGGAAGACTTGAGAGAAAAGGAACTGAATGAGAACGACACGTAAAACAGAAATGAGTGGAACAAGAAAATAAAAAATAGCGACCCCTAACGAATATGGGAAAAGCTAAAGAAGAAGATATCAGTGTCAAGTGCAATTTGCATAGTTTGTTTATGAAAAAAATTTACTGGAAATTTAGAATCTTTTGCAAGAAAATTTATGTATGGAATTTATACATAATACCAGGGACTAAGAACGAAATGAGAACAAAAACGAAATAAACCGATTTTTTTATAAGAACGAAAACGGAAACGAAAACGCAATATATTTTTTTCGTTCATGATTGAAAACAAGATAATTAATATCGGTTACCGGTTTTAACCGTTATTTTATTTTATTTACAGCAAATATTTTACACGCAAATATTATTGAATTTTCAGATATTTGAGTTGCAAACAAGCAGACTTTCAAAGTAACACTCCAGTAGCTAACCCTGTTACGTGTTATACTCGTAGTTCATCTATTGAACACTGACTGCGATAATTTTCATTTGTACACACTGTCGGTATTCGCCATATCAGTTATGTACTTATATAAGAGAACTAACATAAAGGAAGATTTGCTTGAAAACGTACTATTAGTTAGGTGAAATAAAATGTAATTAATGTTTTATTCTTTATTGTAAAAAATTCAGGCCATAGCATAAGCTTTTCTTCTTATTTTTATATATGTATTATCTTTCCTTTATATGTATGTTTTATTTTCATGTTTAATAAAAAAAAACATTATATTTATATATTTTCATCAATTGTTACTCAATAATAGTAATAACCGGTATTAACCGGTATTTAACTACTGTGAACGAAAATGAAAACGAAAATATTTACATAGGTGGGAACATTAAGAACGGAAACGAAATTTTTCGGTTTCGTTCGGATAAGAACTGAACGAAATATTTTTTGTTTTTAGTCTCTGCATAATACACAGGATTGCCGGAAGGTATTGTGCTGGCCACAACAGATTTCTTTAAAAAAGCAAGAGAGACATCTTTTCTCCTAATATTGAACCTATCTTTCTACTACATATGTATTTTTTTCCAGTATAAATCGAACTTTGCCTAGAGGACCCGATATGCGTAGGACTTGTGACTATTCTTAGTCGTGCAGCGTCGGAGTATGAGACTTTGGGACTACGATATGCTCCCGTTTACACTAAATTGAGACATTAATTGTTCACTAAATGGAGTAGAGTAAATGTATTTATTTTTGTGTTCATTACATTGGATAGTTCACTATATAGTATGTTCACAATTTCGCGACTCTACTGTATTTGAATTTCCAACAATTTGTGAATTTAATTGTCTCCTCATTATATTCCTAGCAATTACAGTGTTACTGTAACTATTCGAATCGACTGTGGTAGTTGTAACTACATGAAAAGCTTTTGGAACATTCCAGTAGGATAATTGTGGTTGCCTGGCGCTTTAGTGCCATGTTATATGTTCTGATAATTATATTCCTGTGAATGGTAGCGTTTGAACGCGAGGTTCCAGAGTATGCTTCATGGCTGGGCTGATTCGTCGCATTGTTAAATGCTAGTACGAATACTTACTGGGATGCAATGATACAAATAATATTTTAAATAATATTTTGTTTTATTTCTCAATTTCTCTACATAATCATCTCATTTCCAAACACACTTTTCCAAGTTTTTCAATACCTTTCTGCCAGTGGGTTTTATTCAGCTTGTCAAATCGTCACTTCATTATCTTACCCATATTTCTTCCCAGCTAAAGTTTATTTTAGATTAAGAAAGAGATGATAGTCGGATGTACGAAGTATAAGAGGGATGCCAAGTTATTTTGTATCGTACGGTAGTTGGAGCATAAAGTGAAATCCATAAAATCTTAATCATCTTTTGCGTACAGCTAGATTAACTATTGCTCGATGTAAATCCAAAATTTTAGTCAACTTGCGCAGTTCCGATTGGAGTTATTGAACTGCAAAGTTGGAAGATTTAAAATAGCGAGGATAGGAAAGCTCAAGAAATCATCAACATAATTGTCTCTAGAATCGCGATAACCCATAAACTTTTGACTAAAAACTAGGTGAATATAAATGAAGGTCTGGGAAAAAAACAAGTTAAAAAAATCTGATGTGGCCAGCACAATACCTTCCGTCAATCCTGTGTATTATGTACAAATTCCATACATAAATTTTCTTGCAAAAGATTCTAAATTTTTGGTATTTTATGATTCCCTATCTCGGCAACGGAATTCCATACGCCTGATAACAAACAAATCACATGAAATAAGAAAATCATGAAATTTTGAATGACAAATTATGACACTTGTCAGTTATGGACATAATTAATTGCTGTCATTTTGATACGGGTCCCCATATCTGCTGGCCAAAGGCAGCAAAGTCATGTCACTGCACGCGCCCTATACATATTTTTTTTGCAAAAGATCCTATATTTCCAGTAAAGTTATTTCATAAACAAACTATGCAAATTGCACTTGACACTGACATCTTCTTCTTCTTTAGTTTTCCCATTCGTTAGGGGGTCGCTATTTTTTATTTTCTTCTTCCACTAATTTTTGTTTTGCGTGTCGTCCTCATTCAGTTCCTTTTCTCTCAAGTCTTCTACAATACAGTCTTTTCATCTTATATTTGGTCTTCCTATGTTTTTTTCACCTTCTATTAATTTATTCATCTCTCCTCATGACATGTTCAAACCAATGTAATCATCTGTATTATATCTAAAAACTTCTAACACTAGAGTTACTTCCCTTATTATTTCAGTCAATTACTTGCTTTTTATTGATACTGACATCTGTCAATTTGAATTATCTGAATATATTAGCAGTTTCCATGGTTATGTTAGCATAGCTGGCTGAATTATGAAATTTATACGAATTTTTTATCTTTATTATTCTTTAACTCTATATCAGTTGAATATGAAATATAAAATGCAATCAAATCGTATAGAGAATAATATATTCTTTAAGTTATAATAACATTTAACTGAGTTTTTCAAGAAAAACTGTTAAAATCTTCAAATGAGGGTACTTCCGGTTGACCAATTATAACCAAAATCTAAACATGTCTGCATATGGTTGTAAGGAAGAGGAATACGCAAGTATTGTAATTTTTGGAATTCTAGTATTGGAGATATCGTTGACGAAACTGCGGTCACATACACACACACACACACACACACACATACACACATACACACACACACACACACGCACATACGAACACACACACACACATACAGACATCATCGTAAAAATAGTAAAATCGTATTGTAAAGACCCCAAAACGTGCTTATTCAATGAAAACTCACCACCGAATTTTTTGACCAAAGACAATACCTTCCTTACCTATAGGTGACGGAAGGTAAAAACATGCATGCCCATTGGAAATTCGTCAGATATTTTCAATCTCTGAATTGCGCTCAGTATAGACCGCGGATATACCAAGTAAAATAATGTAGTCGCAAATAAATTATATCTATTTGTGGCCACTATAGTGGCCAGGGTTCACCAAGAAGAACCGTAATGACCAGTATAGTGGCCGTCGGTAGCGAACGGGTTAATTCCTCCAATTTTGCCAAACAACCCATTATTTTTCTCCAATATTTTCAAGTAAACGGTCTAGAAGATCAGCATGATATTTTGATGTTATAGTTTGGCCTTTTAAAATATAATCAATTAACAACAGGCTTCTGGAATGCCAAAAACCGGATCCAATTCTGCAGATACTGATATCACTTTGCTCTCTGCAAAATAACCTTTTATAAATTGTCCCAGCTCGTTATATGGATTGGTTGCAAGTCGCTGAGCACTTGTTTGTCTGGATTATATTGTCGCGTCCCCGTTGCTATGGCAACGTTCGCTGTTCATCATACTGACTGTACTGCAGCATAGATCATTTAGCTTCGCTCTGTTACAAAGCAGAGAGAACTAATATTGCCCTTTGGGTTAATTCATTAATATACTCGTAAATACAGTGTGTTCAAAAAAATTCCTAACTCGGAGTAGGCTATAGCATAGCTGGCTGATTTTTAATATTTAATTTCTTTATAATTCTTTAACTCTATTTCCACTGAATATGAAATATAAAATGCAATCAATTCGTATAGATAAGAATATTCTTCAATATTTATAATAACATTAAATGTCAAAAAGTAATATTTATCGGTGTTTTTCAAGAAAAACTTAAAATCATCAAATGCGGGTACTTCCGCCTGACCAATTATAACTAAAATTTAATCAAGTCTGCATATGGATATAAGGAAGAGGAATACGTATAAATTGGAATTCTAGTATTGGAGATATCGCGGCCGAAATTATAGTCACACACACACACAAATACAGACATCATAGTAAAAATAGTAAAGTCGTATTGTAGGGATCCTTAAACGTGATTATTCATTGAAAACTCACCACCGAATTTTTTGACCAAAGACAATACTTTCCTTACCTAGAGGTGACTTGGAAGGTAAAAATCTGATGTGGACACCACACGACTTCCTTGTACGATTATTAAATTATACATATTTTTTTAATAAATAAATTACAAAATATTAATTTTAACTTCAAAACAGTAAGATATATAGCGACCATAAAGGGAGTTTTTAAAGAGAGTTTTGATTACAACAAAGAAATATTTGATTACAACAATGAATATGACTAATTTCACAATAAAAATATAATATTTGTTATTGTACGAATCATAAAATTGCACGTATTTAACGTAATTTGACATGAACATTTTTTTTTATTTTTTTGTCCTAATCCATAGCAAGCTTTATTACAAAAACAAAAAAGTATATAATTTTTAAATTTACATATCTCGCTTTTACAAAGGGCTAATTTAATAATACTTGATGAGCTAAACGCAGAAATTAATTCTCTAAAACTTTTATTTGAAGCATTTATTTCTAAAATCAAAATAAAATCATTTTATTCAAGAAAAACTGTTAACAACTTCAAGTAATGTATCACTTCCGGTTAGCCTATTTTAACCAAAATCTATTATGTTATTTCGATTGACATAAAAGTCTTGTATACCAAATTTGAAAAGTTTTGGATTATATTTTAAAAGAGTTTTTCGTTAAAATCTATTATAGGCTTCATGTAAAGTGCCACTTCTGGAAATTGTGTAATAACTAGAAAGGGAGGTGCACAACTAGATGTTATAGGAGTCCTAAATACAAAATTTCAACTTTCTACGGCTTACCGTTTTTGAGATATGCGAGATACGAACGTACAGACGTCACGACGAAATTAGTCAAAATGGATTCAGGGATGATCAAAATGGATATTTCCTCTGAAATCTGAAAACCGAAATTTTTCGCGATTACAATACTTCCTTTACTTACGTACAAGAAAGTAAAAATGCAGCAAAACAAGAAAAACAACAAAACTTCAAGCGAATACAAAAACAACGTCAGTTTGATGGTTACACCCACCGAACATTTAAATTGCCGCCAACGCAAAGTGACAATCTCACCCCAAACATGTATTGGCTTCAGACTAAGGGTCACGTGTGAGCCCGTGACCCATATGAAATGCGAACAATGGTCGCAGGAATGTGGAATTGCTGCTAAGTGATTTTTAAACTCTGGATTTAAAGGATAAAATGCTTTGTTTGTATTTTAAAGCATTTAAGCGTTTTTCCACATTGTGATTTTACGAAGTTATCGAATTTTTTCTGCATTGAATGAATGGCTGAAGCTTATAAATTGATTTGTCAGTTCACATTGGTGCTACTGTTTTATAAAAAGGGGAAATAGTTTTTATAAGTTAGATATTGCATTTTATATTAAATAATATATGTAGTTATAAGGCTTAATACATTACCGTGAGAAAATGACTAAATAATAATACGTTTGATAATATATTTCCACATCAGAGAATGTGGAGTCAATAATGTGAAGGTCGCAACAATAATAATACCTTGACTTTGAGAGTATAAACCTGAAATTAATTCGATTTTAAATATAGAGTAACTACACGGAAATGTTACCAGAGGGCTGTAATTGGTTTGTAACAACTCGCCGGAATGTGGTTCATTGAAAAGACAATAACAACAACTTATTAATGCACAAATATTTCAAGAATAAGAGGTGATGCCTGAAATTTGAGACTAGGCGTTTTTTAAGACCTAATCTATTATTAAACATTAGTTTTTATTTGATATTTAGAAACACAGTATGATTTGAGGTTTCTAAATTATTTGTATCAGAATTGTATCACTATGAACCGCAAACTATTAATGAATAAATAAAAAGGCAGATCATTTTTCTTTTAAAAAAAATCTGATGTGGACACCACACGACTTCCTTGTACGATTATTAAATTATACATATTTTTTTAATAATTAGATTACAAAATATTGACAGGCTTAAGCCAAGCCCGAGAAATATTTTGATATAGAACAAAAAATAATTCATTTACTACTATCATTCTTAAATTAACATTAATCTAACCCGGTTCATTTTAAAGAGAGTTTTGATTACAACAAAGAAATATTTGATTACAACAATGAATATGACTAATTTCACAATAAAAATATAATATTTGTTATTGTACGAATCATAAAATTGCATGTATTTAACGTAATTTGACATGAACTTTTTTTTATGTTTTGGTCCTAATCCATAGCAAGCTTTATTACAAAAACAAAAAGTATATAATTTTTAAATTTACATATCTCGCTTATACAAAGGGCTAATTTAATAATACTTGATGTGCTAGACGCAGAAATTAATTCTCTAAAACTTTTGTTTGAAGAATTTATTTCTAAAATTAAAATAAAATCATTTTATTCAAGAACAATTGTTCCGGTTAGTCTATTTTAACCAAAATCTATTATGTTATTTCGATTGACATAAAAGTCTTGTATACCAAATTTGAAAAGTTTAGGATTATATTTTAAAACAGTTTTTCATTAAAATCTATTATAGGCTTCATGTAAAGTGCCACTTCTGGAAATTGTGTAATAACCAGAAAGGGAGGTGCACAACTAGATGTTATAGGAGTCGTAAATACAACGGCTTATCGTTTTTGAGTTATGCGAGATACGTACGTATGTACGTATGTACAGACGTCACGACGAAATTAGTCAAAATGGATTCAGGGATGATCAAAATGGATATTTCCGCTGAAATCTGAAAACCGAAACTTTTCGCGATTACAAAACTTCCTTTACTTACGTACAAGGAAGTAAAAATGTACCAAAAGCTACTATATATCGCTACATTAAACGTTGAGAAGAAAGTATTTTTCAAAATACAAGCCAGGGTTTGGTAAAAAAGCCACAAAAATGTCGAAAGCCAACAACCGTCGACTGGTGAGCAAGTTAACAACAAATCTGAAATCTCAACAAGAATGCTGGTTAAAATATTTAACTGGACCGAGTCTCATATTGCTAGGACACTAAGAAATAAATGCAATATTAGATACACAAAGAAGATTTGCTTCCTCGACATAATTGAGGATCAAAAGCAAAAAATATATCAAGATGTTGGCGGTTAAAAATTAAAAACAATAACTTCTTACCAGTTCGAAAACAAAATAGTCAAAACATTGTAGTACTTGTCAAAGTGATATTGTTGTTATCAAAGTGACAAGCGCACACAAAACAGCTTATTCCAAGCACTTCAAGGTCCTCTACTTCCATTTTCTCTTGTATTGAAGTCAAAACGGTTGAAACATTTATTTCAAAAATGTACAAAATCTTATAAATAAATGCCTAAATAAAATATATTTTGAAATGTAATTTCTCAAAATATACTCACAAAGTACAGTTTCTAGACTACTGATACAAATAATTATTGTTCTATCTACAAGTTGATCAGACCGGAAACATTTAGAATTTAGAAAGACCTATCTCGCATGTTCTGTGAAGTGTTTTTTAGAATTTTTTAAGTTCAGTGTTAAGTATTTAGGAAAATTAATAACGTACTAAATTGAAAGATGTATAATAGTTGGGGAATTTCTCATCCTGTGATATTCGGAATGGAATGGGACCGAGATGACAATATCTCACTTCTCTCTCTGGGTTGCAAATAACATAACATAAATATCTCACCCTCTACGCTCAAATTCATTAATGGCAGAACACACATCCCTATATCATTCCATAGCAAATATGAATACCAGTATTGTTAAGATAGCTATAGCCCTTAGGCAAACTTATTAATCTTGCCCTCATGTTGACTTGCCATCAAAATTTATTAATGAACCGAAAGTAGCAGATTCTTAAAAAAAATTCTAAATATTATTTTTTGAATTTTTTTGTCTTGCATTATTAAAGAAGAGTAAATTCACTATCTGATACATATAAATATTTTATTACATCTTTTATAGATTTAAAAATAAAGAAATATAAGGTGTAAAATAATCTGTTGTAATAAATCTCACAGCTCTAATAATGTCATGGAAACCAATTGAAAAATAAAAAATGTTTGTAACTGACAGATAAATGTCAGTGTCAAAAATCCAGAGATATTACTGATGATTTTTTCTGGGAAGTACATACATTATATTATTTCTTATTGTATTAATAGTTAAATATTTAAAATTATAAGTCTATTACATATACCCTTCAAAAATACTGTCAATCCCGACAATGAATTGGAAACATTTCGAAAAATTTGAAGAGGACAAAATTTCTTCATAAAATAAATTTGAAATTAAAAAATCTAAATATAAAGAATAGATGTAAGTAGAATTTTTGATGTAGAGTGTAGGTATACAAGAAATTTTAAACACAATAGGACGTGGGCAGTCATGTCACTTTGTTGACCTTGACAAGCAGATATGGGGGCCCGTGTCAGAATGATAGCTAGTAATTATGTACATAGATATCATAATTTTTCATTCTAAATTTAGTGATTTTCCAATTCCATGTGGTTTATTTCCCTTGACATGCATATTCCACACTCCTGATGACAAATTAACTACGTGAATTTAGAAAATCTTGAAATTTTGAATGAAAAATTCGGACATTTGACATCTATGTATATAATTACTAATTGTCATTCCGACACGGGCCCCCATATTTGCTTGTCAAGGCCCATGACTGCTCGCCCCCCATACTTATGTAACCAAAAACGGAAGTGGCGAGAGGTATTGTGCTGGCCACAACAGATTTTTAACATGAGTAACAGCGCATCCGCGGTCAGACTGCCCTTGAAGCGGTTCGCAGCAGCTTCGCGGTTGGTTGTATTCAGTTAAAACAGCACCGCGCCAACGAAACCAAACACATTTAACAACAATGAAGCAGTCAAGTACTGCCCAGTGCCCACCGGTAGCTAACAGTGCCAGCGAAACCGTACCATACTGTACGCTGAAGCCGATTGTCAATAACTACCGTCTGAACAAAAACAAAAATGAATAAATTCTGTCGCATACTGCATTAATATTTTACGTTTACAATGTTCATTATGAGAAAATCATTAAAAAAATTACAAAGTAAAGCAAATGACTCGACATTTATCACTGTCACTAACATTAATTACTTTTTTCCCTTAATTTGTAACCTTGTAGATACAAACAATATCAACATTATAACGATTAAAATGGCGGAAAGTGGTCTCATTTAACATTTCATTTAAAAACTGCAATAGGAAATATGAAATAAAGAGAGATAATAGCTTCTGTGGTAGAATGAATGAATTGTTAGATATGTGTGGGGCGCGTATGAATGTACTTATGTCGTGGGCGTTTATAATACAAGAATGCGACCACAGGCTACCAGACCTGCATAATAACATTGGTATTGAAATATATTATGAACCTGACCATGTGCAATAATAAGTATAATATAGTTGAATATCTGGTTTTATACTCAGATGCAGTAGCAAAACAGTAGTTGTAGTTATTGATAATTGAAATTACTTTGTACTTCAAGGCTCATATCTGGGGCCCTTATTATCATATAATCTGTATATAAATTTTTAAATAATTGCGTTATTAAAAAGTCGTCTAATATTTTTACCTCTCGCTACGAGAGGTATTGGATTCATGCCAAAAATCGCATACCCAGATTTTAATGATTAAGCACGTTTTAAGGTTCCTACAATCCGATTTCAATATTTTTACGATCATGTCTGTGTGTGTATATGTGTGTGTGTATGTGTGTAGGGATGTTGGAAGTACGATTTTTCAAAAACTATAATACTTAATATTTGTTTAATTACGTATTTCTCAATCGGACATTACTGGGAAGAATTGAAAAAGTTTTGGTAATAATTGGACGACCGGAAGTAGCAAATTATTAAAAAAAATCTTGTAAATATTATTTTTTGAAAAATTTTGTTCTTGGAAGTATTAAAGAAGAGTAAATTCTCTATCTGATGCATATAAATATTTTATTATATCTTTTATTGATTTAGAGATAAAGAAATATAAGGTGTATAATAATCTGTTGTAATAAATCTTACAGCCTAAATAATGTCATGAAAATCAATTGAAAGATTATAATGTTTGTAGTTGACAGATAAATATCAGTGTCAAAAATCCAGACACAATACTAAAAATTTTTTCTGGGAAGTACATACATTATATTATTTCTTCTTGTATTAATAGTTAAATATTTAAAATTATGGGTATATTACATATACCCTTTAAAAATACTGTCAATCCCGACAATGAATTGGAAACATTTCGAAAAATTAGAAGAGTAGGACAAAATTTCTCATAGAATGAATTTAAAATTTAAAAAATCTAAATATAACGAATAGGGCGCGAGCAGTCATGTGACTTTGTTGGCCTTGACAAGCAGATATGGGGGCCCGTGTCAGAATGATAGCTAGTAATTATTTACATAGATGTCAAATATCATAATTTTTTATTCTAAATTTAGTGATTTTCCAATTTCATGTGGTTTATTTTCCTCGACAAGTAAATTCCACACTCCTGGTAACATTAACTACGTGAATTTAGAAAATCTTGAAATGTCATTTTGACACGGGCCCCCATATCTGCTTGTTAAAACCAACAACAATGTCACATAACACATGACTGCTCGCGCCCTACACATATTTAACCAAAAACGGAAGTGGCGAGAGATATTGTGCTGGCCACAACAGATTTTTGACTGTATGCATTACTTCAACAAACCTTTCAGTACAGTCCTGTCTTTCTAGCTGCCGAAAATTTGAACAGGGCCGTATAACTTTCGCTTGTAGACAGTTATTCGTGAGGTTCATTTTACAGTACATTAACATTCTTGTTCTCCAGTTCCTCGTTCTAGAGTACTTTGTTGTGTTTTATTGGGATAACTGTATAACACCATACTCGCTTGACTACCTTTACATTACACATATAAGTTCACAAAACAAGAATTTAAACTTTGCATACCACTAAAGTCACACCAGAATCAGACAGAATGAATTTTTATGGCTATTTTGTTTGATACTATACGTGCCCAACCCCAAATGTATTCATACTCTTTGAAATAAATATATTAACAGCAATAAAAAAAATATTTTTTAGTTACAATAGTTAAGACTATATTTGGGCATTTTTATCTTCCGTCACCTTTAGGTAAGGAAGGTATTGTCTTTAGTCAAAAAAAATAATGATGAGTTTTTAGTGAATAAGCATGTTTTAGGGTCCCTATAATACGATTTTACCATTTTACGATGATGTCTGTATATAGGATGTTTATTAAACATAGGGCAAAAATTGAAGGGATTATTCCCTGGACCATTCTAAGATGATTTTGTCCTTTAATGATTCTTGAAAAGCCGCTTTGTTTCGAAGATACAGGGCGAAACAAATTTTCGACAATAACAACATTTAATACCAAAAATTACATGTAAAGTTTCTTAATCTACAAGTACTGTTGAAAATGACTACCTCCAGCTACGATGCAAGAATCCGCCTAGCTTGTAATGAATTGCCATCAGCAAGTCCATAAATGAAATGCATGTCAGTCGTCTCGGCGTTCGTATAGCTATTCATGATAAGAGGACTTCACTAACAAAAATTTAAGTATTATAGACAGAAAATACACGTCAAACAGCCAAACGTCTCAACAAATTTGACACATAACTTGCCTGCTGTTACTAGGTTAATAATTTGAAAAATATCAAAATTGGTTTTGTCGAATTTTTTTCGCCCTGTATCTTCGAAACAAAGTTGCTTTTCAAAAATCATCAAAGGACAAAATCATCTTAGAATGGTCCAGGGAATAATCCCTTCAATTTTTGCCCTATGTTTAATAAACACCCTGTATATGTTTGTGTGTCTGTGATAAAAGTTTCGGATCGCATAACTCCAATACCACGATTCCAAAACTTATATTTTTTTCGTATTCCTCAAGTTTACATCCAGAAGAACAAATGATTAGATTTTGGTTATAATTGGTGAACCGAAAGTAGCCTCATTTGAAAATTTAACAGTTAAATTTGATTTATTGACATTTAACGTTATTATAACTTAAGGAATATATTATTCTCTATACGATTTGATTGCATTGTATACTTCATATTCAATAGATATAGAGTTAAAGAATTTTAAAGAAATTAAAATCAGCCAGCTATGCTAAACATGGAAACTACTAATATATTCATATAATTCAAATTGACAGATGTTAGTATAAATAAAAAGTAAATTAATGTGGCAGAAAGATACAAGCGAGATGATTACATTGGTTTGAAAATGTCATACAACAGCAAATTCTATAGTTGGGATCTGACAAAAGTATAGCATAAATAAGTGGTAGAATTTTTTAAAATATTTCCTTTTAATTTAAAATTGAGCTTGCTCCAAATTGTCATCTTCATTCTACATCTCCACGTGCTCAAAATCACTCCCAAACATCTTGATTTCCATAGCCTCCTTCACTGTATTCTCAGTCACGATCTTGCGGCACGTCCGTGTTACTCCGTGCACACATCCTATCCTGCTCGAATACACAGGATACAGCAGGATCAAGCTGCAGGAAGTGGGTCACGGCAGGACTCGGACCGGGACGCTCGCGACGACCGACGTCGCGCCGTGTCACGGTCACGGTAGAAAGAGATAGATAGAAATAAGATAGAGAAAATAATGATAATGGTAAAAGATTGAGATGACAATTAATTATTGGAAAAGCGAAAAACAAATTCAAAAGCTGGTGACAAATTTATATTTAAGATCATATCTTAGTTATAAAATTATGAAATCTACCAAAAATGTAATATAAATCCCAGGTAATCCCTTTTCACATTTGCCATGTAATTTCAGGTAAATATATCATTGCCCAGTTCGACTAGGTGTATGTATAAAAAAGTGTCCGCCATTTTACTTTTTAATAATGTAACATATAGGTTATTTTACATGATTGTAAAGCAAATTTGATGCACTTTTCAAATTTGTAAAAAAATATAGTATGTTCCATTTGAAGTTTCAAAGTTGATATTAATTACTAATAAACCGGAAGTGGTACATCCGTCATCAAGTAGCTTACATGTTGCTGTATAAATCATGTTATATGAAAGAAATTACTAACTTAATAAATAAGCGAGATATTTGCTGGATCCATTAAAATATTACACCCTGTATATCAATGGAGTAGAGTTCGTCATTATTTGTCGAGAGCGAATATTTAATCCTAAGGGGGGGGGGGGGTAGCCCGAGAGATCCAATTGCATGAGGCTTTCAAAATAATTTCTGGGACCCTTAAAAACTGTCAACATATAAAGCTGTCAAATCAATTTTAGAGTGTCTAAAAAAATCATATAAAAAATATTGCCTGGTTAATTCTATATTTTCACTCTCAACGATACGTTACAAAATTAATTTTGTAACTAAGTTTTAATTAGCTTCACTTAATTTCAAATGACAGATAAATAATTTTTTAAAATGATAATGCAAATTTGTTTTCCGCAGTCTACTTGATTTTCTTATTTGAATAATTCTAGCGTGACCCTCGTATTATACTATATTTCGCACATTAAAATTTGTACCAATTTTATATGTTAATATCCTGTGTAATTATCGAAAATATTCGATCACAGAAACTCTATTTACTCTCCAATCGTAATTGGAATTTTCGCATCCAATTTCAGTGGATGATTTTGAAAATTTGCAATTACCTGTCAAAATTACGCGACCCAACCCTTTCATAGAATTGCAATATCCTGTGTCCTTTCCTGTCTAGAAGTGCTTACTAACCTATCACGTGTGATAGACCAGTAGATATCAAATGTTTCTTAGTAGATTTTCTTTTCTGTTGATGTTCTTTATCACAATAATTTCAAATTATTTAATTAGTCATACATAATGGGGTAGTTATCGCTTATTTTGGTTTTTAATTCATGAAAATATTTTTAAATTTAAGGTACTAGTACCGGTAGTTAACACTTTAAGAATTGAAAATGTGTAATATTGTTTAAAAACATGGTTTATTGTTTAGCAAAAATACAGGAAATTATTCGCGTTCATTCAGGAAGTAATATGCATGTAGAAATTAATATAAAAATTATTAGCTTATACAGGGTGTTTATTAAACATACGGCAAAAATTCAAGGGGTTATTCCCTGGACTATTCTAAGAATATTTTGTCCTTTGATGATTTTTGAAAAGCCACTTTCTTTCGAAGATACAGGGCGAAAAAAATTTCGACAATAACATTTAATACCAAAAATTACATGTAAAGTTTCTTAATCTACAATAACTGTTGAAAATGACTACCACCAGCTACGATGCAAGAATCCAATCTTCTTCTCATTGATTGCGGAACTCTTTCAAAAACACCAGGGTCGTTTCTTACGGAGTTACACCCGATGTCTTAAATCTTCCAAATTTGACAATGGAGTAGCATATACTAATGATTTTAGATGGCCCCATAGGAAAAAATCCAGGGGGTTTAAGTCCGGGGATCGAGCAGGCCATAAGTGAGGTCCATCTCGACCAATCCAGCGATCTGTCAGGTACATTACGGGCAGGAAATCGTTCAATGTACAACCGCCTAACTTGTAATGAATTGCCATCAGCAAGTCCATAAATTAAATGCATGTCAGTCATCTCGGCGCGATTCATGATAAGAGGACTTCACTAACAAAAGTTTAAGTATTATAGACAGAAAATACACGTCAAACACCCAAACGTCAATCAGTCTCAACAAATTTGACACATAACTTGCCTGCTGTTACTGCATTAATAATTTGAAAAATATCAAAATTGGTTTTGTCGATTTTTTTTTCGCCCTGTATCTTCGAAACAAAGCGGCTTTTCAAAAATCAGCAAAGGACAAAATCATCTTAGAATGGTCCAGGGAATAGCCCCTTCAATTTTTGCCGCATGTTTAATAAACACCCTGTATAGTAAAAATTGTTAAAATGAGAAAATAAAATGCATTAGTAGTTGACATTTGGCAGTTATCAAATTTTTAGTAGTTGACACATGATGATGTCTGTGTGTGTGTTTGTGTGTGTGTATGTGTGTATGTGTGTGTGTGTCTGTGTGTGTGTGTGTGTGTGTGTGTGTGTGTGAGAGGTTGTGGTACGATTTCTCAAAAAAATTTAAGACCTGTGTAACTACGGATTCCTTAATCTAACAGTAATGCGAAGAGTTGAATAGGTTCTGGTAACAATTGGACAACCGGAAGTGATAGTTTCTAAAAAAAATAAATCCAAGTATTATTTTTGAAAATATGTTACTACAAATAATAAAGATAATTAAATTCGCAATCTGACACAACTCGTCGAGTGTAACAACATTTCTTAATAACTTTTTCTTGTAAATCTAATAAAAGATATTGAGTTAAAATTCTTTAAAGTTTTATTACATATTTCATTATCCACCTATGGTTAATTCAAAATGGACTGCGCATGCGTCTACAACCAATTGTTTCCGTTGTGACTGTGACTGAATACAATGAAAGCTTGCATAATAAATGGCGACTTTTATTACAATGTCTAACTGAGTCACATATCGCAAACAAATGAAATTTTTATTAAAATTCAACTTATTTTGAGGTCCCCATGTTGGAAACCTTAACCTGGACCGTGGACAGTCTGTATATTTCTGGGATGAAACGCAGAGATGTTATCTATATAAATATTATTTCATATTAGGTGTTAAAAATTACGCGAAAGTTCAGTCAAGTCAAACAGCATTTATTCTTACATGTACACAAAATACATTCGTATAAAACATTCAGTTAATTTATTAAACATCGCAAAAAAATTCAATTCATACACACATTTATTTGTTCTAAAAAACGTTTCATGTTTTCATATTTCATATTTACTGTATTTGCAATAATATTAAAATAAATATACCGTTTATTTACTCTAGTTCATGAAATTAAAACATAAATCCCATGAGCACAGTAAAACAAACATTACTTATGTGTACTTTCAAACATTTAAAATCTAAATTGCCTTTATAAATAGAGTTTTACATTTTTTACAAAAATTAAAATGTAAATATACGTTTCAAGATAATGAAAATTTAATAACATGCTATAAAAAATCTGATGTGGCCAGCACATAACCTCTCGCCGTATATTTTACCTGGCTGTATGCATAAAGCAAAGATTATTTTTATAAATACAAATAATATATTCATATAAATCTATGACGTATAAACTTCTTTATTATTCAATAATAGCATGTCTCAACATGAAGATATTTTACCATAAATTATGTTACAATAAATTACAAAGTAGAGTTTACCATATATAAATATTAGGCTGGTAACAGCAATTTTCAATTCGAACAACTTTGTTTACTTTCTCTTCATATTCTTCTAGTAAAAACATTAATTTTGGGCGGTCTAAAATGTATATATCTGGATTGTGCATCTATTCTTATATATCTTCTTTTACATTTTATTTTTTCATACTTGTTACATCTAAATAACCTTAATTCCCTTTAATAAAGTGACGGATAGATTGCACTCCGATTTTGTCAATATTTACAACTTACTTGAGAAGAATTTGATAGCTTTTTCGCAATTCAAAGTTACTCTAGTCTACAGTACTGGTGTACATTGTCCCATAATGTTTGAAACAAATTTAAGTCCTTCAACCTAGACTTGTCATCTCCATAATAGTCACAGATCAAGAACTAAGGGATTCTCCAAGTACATTTTTAATTCATTACTCATTATTTCTGACACTGACATTTATCTGTCAGTTACAAATAATTTAAATTATCAACTATTTTTCATGGCATTCTTTCGGCTGTCAAATTTATTACAATAGATTATTTTATATATTATACTTCTTTTATCTCTAAATCTATGGAATATATAATAAAATATTTAAATGTATCAGATAGAGAATTTAATTTTCTTTAATATTACCACGAAAAAAATTTCAAAAAATATTATTTAGAAGATTATTTTTCAAGAATCTTCTACTTCCGGTTGTCCAATTATTACCAAAACCTTTTCAGATCTTCCCATGAATGTCCGATTGGGAAATACGTTGTTAAACAAATTTTAAGTCTTATAGTTTTTGAGTAACCGTCCTTCCAACATCCTACATACATACACACATACATCCACACACACACACACACACACAGACATCATCGTAAAAATGTTAAAATCGGATTGTAGGGACCTTAAAACGTGCTTATTCAATAAAATCTGGATATGCGATTTTTAGCATGAATCCAATACCTCTCTTAGCGAGAGGTAAAAATAATTCAAAAGTTAATAAACGTGGTCAGTGAATTTAATCCGACAAAAATGTAATGGAAGTTAATCAATGAATTCATTGTTTAACCTAAATAAAACTACAAAGAAACAGACTTTATGGCACAAAGAAGATATTTATTTCTATCACCTATAGTGAACAGTAAAACGCCAGCAGACATTATGTCTTCCAGGTGGTGCAAAACGTGCCTAGAAAAGCAAACAGGCTATCAAATCTTTCTCAATAAAGTGATAATGTAGGCAACAGAATGATCTATAAAAACACTACACTGTGGTGAAAACGATTCCGTAATATACTACATATGTTGCATATAAATGTTTTAGATAGAATGAATGTAAATAGCAGCATCTGTATATCATTAAATTGAATTAAAATTAAAAGCTGTTTCACTTTATTACTAAAGTAGAGTCTCGTTAGAGTGAATTAATTAATGCAGGGCCGTGTCACAATAACGGGTTTGTACACTTTTTACCTTCCGTCACCTTTGGGTAAGGAAGGTATTGCCTTTGGTCAAAAAAATCAATGATGAGTTTTTAGGGAATAAGCAGGTTTTAGGGTTATTTTTACGATGATGTCTGTATGTATGTGTGTCTGTGTGTGTGTGTGTGTGTGACGAAAGTTTTGGGTCGCATTTCAATACCTCCAAAAATTATAATTTATTTTTATTTTTCAAGTTTACATCCAGAAGAAGAGCTGATTACATTTTGGTTATAATTGGTCAACCGGAAGTACCCCCATTTAAAGATTTTAACATTTAAAGATTATATTATTCTCTATACGATTTGATTGCATTTTATACTTCATATTCAACAGATATAGAGTTAAAGAATTTTAAAGAAATTAAATTTTATAAATCAGCCAGCTATGCTAAACATGGAAACTACTACTATATTCATATAATTCAAATTGACAGATGTCAGTATAAATAAAAAGTAAATGAATGTGGCAGAGATGAGGATGTTGAAGTAGATGTAGAGGAAGACACGGAAAGATACGGTAATGAAGTAACTCTAGTGTTACAAGTTTCTAGAAAGATACAAGCGAGATTACATTGGTTTGAAAATGTCAGATTTTAGGGTCTATATAATACGATTTTACCATTTTTACAATGATGTCTGTATGTGTGTCTGTGTGTGTGTGACGAAAGTTTCGGATCGCATAATTTCAATACCAAGATTCCAAAAATTATTTCTTATTCGTATTTTTCAAGTTTACATCCAGAAGAAGAGCTGATTAGATTTTGTTTATAATTGGTCAACCGGAAGTTTCCCCATTTAAATATTTTAACAGTCAAATATCATTTATTGACATTTAACGTTATTATAACTAAAAGAATATATTATTCTCTATACGATTTGATTGCATTTTATACTTCATATTCAATAGATACAGAGTTAAAGATTTATACATATATTTGTACCGTGCGGGCATTTACCAAGTGTTCACCTCACCAGCACTTATTGCTGGCGTGAAGAGTGCACCACAGGGGTCATTTTTGTGCCATTTAAAATTCGAAATATTTGGCGTCGGTCGGGATCGAACCCGGTATTTAAATTTAATTTAATTTTAAGTATTTGCATGAATAAAAATTAAATTAAGCGGGAGGTATTGTGCTGGCCACATCAGATTTTTTGTAATTAATATCAGGCAACAAAAGGTGACTACTCTTATTGAATTATACGAGTATGCTTTCATAATTCTCATATTAATTTCACAAATATTAAAACAATAACAGCGGTAATAATAAATAATTTCCTATTCCCAGATTAGGTATTCCGAGAATATCTCTTAACCCTGTGTTAAAATGACGTTTATGGAGGGTTTATTCTAGAGTTAAGTCTTATTTCATGTTTATTATTACACATTTGTCGGTTAAACTCTTGATAAACTAAGAATAGCTATTCCTGTGTTAAAAAGAAGCTATTCTGAACTTAACCCTTGTTTATTATTACCGCTGTAAGTGTACAAAATACATACAGTGAATAGTAGCTGCAGAAAACATGTTTTGAAATAAAACAATATCCCTTTTGTGAAACGTTATAAAACAATAATCTGTATTGACTATCAGTAAACAAAAGAGTTAAAAGAAACAGAAACTGGAAGCAAAAACAATTTCGTGTCACACACAGGTAGATAACATGTCGGCTTTATCATCTCCCATATCAAGGGAGCTCTGGAAAACAAGAACTAGGGAACCAACTACATGCAAATGTTTTGCGGTGTTTTTGCGCAAGATAAAGTTCGGGTGACAGTTTGTGTAATGATGTTTTTGTCGCAGTGACGATTTGTTGGAAATATAAACCACACTGGGGGTGATATTGTACGCATTTTATTTTCTCAACACTTTTTCCCTTGTCCTTAATAGCTTAGTAGTTCCTTTTCGACACAATGCTCTTTTTCCAAAATCATTTTTCCTGTACTATATATAATCTTGCGAATATAATTTTGCTTTATTACTCGAAAAAAAGTATTCATTTCAAGGAAAGTCAATATTTCTTGATTAATGAAGTTATTTGAAAGTTTAATTATTTATCCGGCTTCTATCATCCTTTTCAAAATAATTCTCTTTTAATCAATAACCCTACATCGAGGAAATGATGAAGGGTCGTCAAAATGAAATTTATCCTCTCAAAATGAAATAAATCTACCTTTACATATTAATTTTCCAATTTAGATGTTCCCTCTGAACATAGACAAGCCTTCAGTTTTCAATAGCTATTTGTGTAATAAAAGCGTAAAATAGGACATTGTCGATTAAGAAGTTGTCGAAATCGACAATGTCCATTTGCGCTCGAAACACACACAAGATTTTTTCTATAGTCGCCACAGTGGGGTCCTCCACTATAACAAAAAATAATAAAATGTACAGTTTGTACTTACACTACTACTCATTTAATAAGGGTTAATATGAAGTAAAAACGTCTTTTATATTTAATTTTAATTTATCGTTATTTCTCATTTTTCTTGTCCTATTGCTTCAATCTAATCTAAACATTTTATACTTTCGATTTTGTAAATGAATGCCCAATTTTATTTTCACAATAGTGCGGCATTTTTTTTTACCTTCCGTCACCTCTAGGTAAGGAAGGTCAAAAAATTCGGTGGTGAGTTTTCATTGAATAAGCACGTGTAAAGACCCTCTTTACAATACGATTTTACTATTTTTACGATAATGTCTGTATGTGTGTGTGTGTGTGTGTGTTCGTATGTGCGTGTGTATGTGTGTGTGTGTGTGTATGTGACCGCCGTTTCGTGGACGATGTCCCCAATACTAGAATTCCAAAAATTACAATTCTTGCGTAATCCTCTTCCTTACAACCATATGCAGACTTGATTAGATTTTGGTTATAATTGGTTAACCGGAAGTACCCTCATTTGAAGATTTTAACAGTTTTTCTTGAAAAACTCAGTTAAATGTTATTATAACTTAAAGAATATATTATTCTCTATACGATTTGATTGCATTTTATATTTCATATTCAACAGATATAGAAATAATAAAGATAAAAAATTCGTATAAATTTCATAATTCAGCCAGCTATGCTAACATAACCATGGAAACTGCTAATATATTCAGGTAATTCAAATTGACAGATGTCAGTATCAATAAAAAGCAAGTAATTGAATGAAAAAATAAGGGAAGTAACTCTAGTGTTAGAAGTTTTTAGATATAATAGAGACAATTACATTGGTTTGAACATGTCATGAGGAGAGATGAATAAATTAATAGAAGGTGGAAGAAACATAGGAAGACCAAATATAAGATGAAAAGACTGTATTGCAGAAGACTTGAGAGAAAAGGAACTGAATGAGGACGACACGCAAAACAAAAATTAGTGGAAGAAGAAAATAAAAAATAGCGACCTCCTAACGAATGGGAAAACTAAAGAAGAAAAAGATGTCAGTGTCAAGTGCAATTTGCATAGTTTGTTTATGAAATAACTTTACTGGAAATATAGGATCTTTTGCAAAAAAAAATTATGTATAGGGCGCTTGCAGTGACATGACTTTGCTGCCTTTGGCAAGCAGATATGGGGACCCGTATCAAAATGACAGCAATTAATTATGTCCATAACTGACAAGTGTCATAATTTTTCATTAAAAATTTCATGATTTTCTTATTTCATGTGATTTGTTTGTGATCAGGAGTATGGAATTCCGTTGCCGAGAAAGGGAATCATAAAATACCAAAAATTTAGAATCTTTTCCAAGAAAATTTATGTATGGAATTTGTACATAATACACAGGATTGACGGAAGGTATTGTGCTGGCCACATCAGATTTTTTTGTTATGTAATATACCGACAGAGCAGTTATATGTCAGATTGATTTGTAAAGGTGGTAAATGTGTCACTACAGTGTCATTAATTCCTGACTAAACGTTTCCATTAAGAATGTAGACAAGTGACATTTCTCAACATTGTATAGTTAGAAATTTGGACAGTGACATTGCTCCAATTTTAAGAGTTAAAATAATGAACAATTTAATAAGTTCTAAAACATTAAATTCCATCCCTTAATTTCTCCCCAGTCGCCTATCGACCACCCTTAACTAAAATCGGTCTATTCGGTCCATAAAATCATGGAATGAAATAACACTAATCCCATTTGGGATTTCATTACTGCATTTGGCTCACATCCAAGCCCTATCTCATCCCTAGGAGGTTTCTGCTCGTTTATTCGTGCTATTCCCGGAAATTCTTGCTCATTCCTGCCCATTCCTGCATTCGCGGGTGCCTATGAAATTCTAATCCAGGCTGTTGACCCTCCGAACCGCAAAACAAATGGCAGCGATAGGACTTTAGAGACAGATTATTGCTCAGGGAGATGATTGCAAGATATTAGTTCTCTAGAAGGGTTCTTAATTGTCTTAAGGGTAGTAATAATTGAATGGAATTGGAAGAGGGTTGATGGTCAAGAAATGTTCAATTGAAAAGGGATGTTATTTGTTTGTCACAAGAAGTTAAGCAATTTCATTTGGAATCACAAGGAATGGAAACAGTATATTGTGTTATTAGGAGTAAGTGTAAGTGTGGAAGTTTGCACGACGAGTGACGCGAGTCGGACAATTGCACGCGAGGCACACAAATACACTTTTGTTCCGAATGACACATTATATTTTTTCCAGAGTCTAAGACAGGCTTACAGAGTGTTACCGACGAGTCTACGTAAGCATGCCCCGGGACGCAATGTAACTCGTTTCTCTTCTCAACTCTCATCATAGCGAACTTGGTACGTTCCTCCGGCGCTAAAAAATTCTAATAAAAATGGCCTCTTTCTCGGAAACAGTTGAAGATCAGACCTATGCTGATTAAGCTTCTTTTACTCATTTTGTACTATATCCAAAAGTTGTGAAACGCCTAAGATTTGGACAGTACTATATAGTTTCCGTTTAATATTTAAATATAGGATTTCAATCGTTAATCAGACTGAAGATTTGAAACCATCTAATGTTTTTCTACGTCTTGGTTTTTTTTTTTATTCGTTTAGTTATATTTTATTCGTCGCTATTATCCTTTTTTCAATCCTTAAAACAGCTGTTTCGTCTAGGTCTTTTATACCAAAGGATCACAATTAATTATATTAGAATCGATCGCTTTTCGCAAATTGGATTTAATTTCATAATTTTTACTAAATTGCCAACAAAAAATCAGCTAATAGTTTGCCAATTCTATCGACCATATTTCCAAAAAGAACAAAATAACCAATTAAAAAAAGTTTACCTCATTTGTTTAATTAATTTGGCATAGATAAAAACAAAAATTTACACAGCACTTAGTTTGTATTGTATGTCATCGTTATTGTAAAACAACCTTTAATTAACATTTATTCCTAATTGATTTCCAATTATTAATGTTCCACTTTGTATACAGCGCTTAATTTCCGTCATTTGATACTGGCATTTAACATCCAAAAATAACAATGAATAGCCTCATTATCTTTTGTGAAATAATAACGAATTTATTAAAAAAATAATAATTTTGTAGATAGATACAATAGAGACCACATTGGTTTGAACATGTCATGAGAAGAGAAAAATATATTTGAAGAAGAATAAATAGCTTAGTAGTAGAAGGTAAAAGAAACATGAAAACCAGAGATAAGATACAGTCCGTATTGCGGAGGAACTGAATAAGGACGACCCGCAAAACAGAAATGAGTGGAAGAAAATAAAAAAATAGCGACCCCTAACGAATGGGAAAAGCTAAAGAAGAAGAAGTCAGTGTCAAGTGCAATTGCATAGTTTGTTTATGAAATAATTTTACTGGAAATATAGGATCTTTTTTCAAGAAAAATTATGTATTAATTGTGTCCATAACTGATGTCATAATTTTTCATTCAAAATTTCATGATTTCTTATTTCATGTGGAATTCAGTTTTGAATAAAAAATTATAACATTTATCAATTATGGACATAGTTAATAGCTGTTATTCTGATACGGGCTCCCATATCTGATTGTCAAGGTCAGCAAAGTCACATGACTGCTCGCGCCCTATTGTATTTAATATAATACACAGGATTGATGGAAGGTAATATGCTAGTCACATCAGATTTTTTACCTTCCGTCACCTTTAGGTAAGGAAGGTATTGTATTTGGTCAAAAAATTCAATGATGAGTTTTTACTGAATAAGCACGTTTTAGGGTCCATATAATACGATTTTACCATTTTTACGATGATGTCTGTATGTATGTGTGTCTGTGTGTGTGTGACAAAAGTTCCGGATTCCATAACTTCAATACCACGATTCCAAAAATTATATTTTTTTCGTATTCCTCAAGTTTACATCCAGAAGAACAGTTAAATTTGATTTATTGACATTTAACGTTATTATAACTTAAAAAATATATTATTCTCTATACGATTTGATTACAATTTATACTTCATATTCAATAGATACAGAGTTAAAGAATTTTAAAGAAATTAAATTTTATAATTCAGCCAGCTATGCCAAACTTGGGAACTAGTAATATATTCATATAATTCAAATTGACAGATGTCAGTATCAATAAAAAGTAAATTAATGTGGCAGATATGAGGATGTTGAAGTAGATATTGCGGAATACACGGAAAGATACGGTAAGAAAATAACTCTAGTGTTGCAAGTTTTTAGAAAGATACAAGCGAGATGATTACATTGGTTTGAAAATGTCATACAACATGAGGAGAAATGAAGAATTATATTGGAACAAGAATGAATAGTTTAGTAATAGGACGTTAAAGAAACAGAGGAAGACCAAAGATATGATGGAAGGACTGTATTGCGGAAGATTTGAGAGAAAAGGAACTGAATGAGAACGACATGCAAAAATAGCGACCCCTAACGAATGGGAAAAGTTAAAGTGTCAAGTGCAATTTGAATAGATTGTTTATGAAATAATTTTACTGGAAATTTAGAATCTTTTATAAGAAAAATTATGGAATTTATACATTATACACGAGAATGACGGAAGGTATTGTGCTGGCCACAACAGATTTTTTATTAGGTATTATATTATGTATTCTGAATTTTTGGCATTGAAGGGCCATTACTATACGAGCCGCTATATACTTTTCCACACCGAAATTTTGATCATAGTTCGCCCCTGGTAAGTATTAAATTACTTTAATCGAATATAAGCCACGAAGTATTCTATCACTAACTCTATTATGTTCTCGTACTCGTATTCGTAGCTACGCTCAAACGAGCTAGTAATTGTTGCGCTTATTTGTAAGTGTAGAGTTGATGGCGCATCATATATTAAACGTAAAAGACTTTAGGGTGTGTCGGGGAGTGTAAACACAGTACCGAACAGATGAGGTACTCGTACTTTGCAAGTGTAATACGTTTATTCACTAGGTCAATCAATATCTCACATTATTCTACTCTGTCACAATTTAGATAATACTTTAAGCGTGACCGGAATGTATCGTTTTGTAGAAACGGAAGAGGAACGAAAAGGAAATTAATGTGTTTTAAGGGTTGATTGCCGTCAACCGTCTTCTAATTGATTCGGCAACTCTGGCGACGCGGGGAATAATTTACCCCAACTGTGTTAATTTGATTGGATGATTGGAACAAGAAACGAATCGCTTGATAGATCCCTCTTTCCTCAATATACTAATTGTGGTCTAATAGGACTGATGATGGCACAATGGCCGTCGTTTAGGGGGGAGGCACTTGTCCCTCCCTGGAAGTTAAGTTCAACCACTATTTTCTCTCTTACTTTGTTCTATATTTTGCACATGTCATTACAGGTGGTATATGAATATTTAATTTAATTAGGTGTTAACAATTACTCGAAAGTTCAAACAGCATTTATTCTTACTATACCAACGTTTCGGTGCACCCTTGCACCTTCTTTAGGGTCTACAACAATTATACAACAAAAATGTAATACATATAAAATAACATGGACATTATCACACTTACAGTAAGATCTTACAGATTGTTACAATCCATGTACACAAAATACATTCGTACAAAACATTCAGTTAATTTATTAAACATCGTACAGAAAATTCAAAGAGCATACACACATCCATTTGCTCTAAAAACCGACAACCGAATAATACGGAAACTAGCCGGAAATATTCTGTGTAAGGATTCTGGTGACTTCATTGATACGGACTCCTATTGGTCGTCTGTACACCAATAATAATGTAGCAAGTTGTAGAAATTTAAATAAAATGTAAGGAAATTAATGAAATTCAGTTCGGCCTGAAATTTGCCACCAAAATATACGTGGCTAAGTCCGTGATTATCAGTTCTTGCATTGACGTTATTGCAATCATATAAGGAATAGATATAAGTAGAATTTTTGGTGTAGAGTGTAGGAATACAAGAAATGTTAAATACATTAGGGCGCGAGCAGTCATGTGACTTTGTTGGCCTTGACAAACAGATATGGGGGCCCATGTCAGAATGATAGCTAGTAATTATGTATATAGATGTCAAATATCATATTTTCATTCTAAATTTGGTGGTTTATTTTTCTCGACAAGTAAATTCCACACTCCTGATGACAAATTAACTACGTGAATTTAGAAAATCTTGAAATTTATAATGAAAAATTCTGACATTTGACATATATGTAGATAATTACTAAGTATAATTTTGAAACGGGCCTCCACATCTGCTTGTCAAAGCCAACAATGTAACATGACTGTTCACTTATTAACCAAAAAAAGGAAGTGGCGAGAGGTATTGTGCTGACCACAACAGATTTTTCAGTCTGTACTTGTATTAAATGAATAGACTAACAATTGTGTGCAATATTTATGAAATGACCGTCGTAGTTAGGTTTTAGAAAAATATATTAACCTAAATACTTTTATTCCTTTTAGAATGATTACAACTCTGCCCTTACCTATAAAGTGTTAAGAACTAAAAATATATTGACCTTGACTTATTTATATAATCTGCATGAAGAATCTTAATTATAGCCGCTGTCCAAATTACAAGCCATTTTTATCACCTCTATCATCTTTTATGTAAATCTAACAATACATATTCCCCCTCCACCCCTCAAATCTTGAATAACATCTTAACCTGCCTTTGGTACATATATATTTATGTAGGTCAAAGTTACGAAACTTTTCTCCACCTAGCAAATACCTATCGGCTTGCCGTATACTACAAACTACAACCACTACTCCTTTTGATTGGGATCTATTTATAGAGCAGTAGGACATCCCACTCCAATTCTTAGTGGTGGGGCAAGTAGTGGGGATACAGGTAGCATCGTAGCGTGCTTTGCCGCGTGTTGTAGCGAGCGTCGTTTGTCGCTGCCATGGTGACCGCAAATCAATAAGAGGGGGAGGGTATGAGGAGGGGGATGGAAAGATATTTTTTATGTTGGGGTAGTGTGACCTCATGATGCATAAGTTTGAGGTATTTTTAGTTATTTTAATAGTTTTTGTAATTTTCAAGGTTAACAGTTATACGACCAGATTTAAATTCAGCAGCCTAACGTTTCACGGTGGCAAATGATGGAGCAAATTGTCGTCCAACTGGGCTTTAATTCGCGCAAGCAAGTGACAAATTAATAATTGTCTTAGTATAATTATCAGTGTTTGTTTTGATTGGTTAGTTTCGCACACGTGATCAATACAAGGATTCAATTGGATAATTTTTTAACCAAAAAAATTTCATTAAGATGACATATATAAAATGTCAAAAGGAAACAATAGCTAATATTAATCAATAAAAGGTATAATTATAGCCTGCTCTGTCAAATTTAATTTCGCTCATAACTTCTCAAATATTGAGTTTCGGGGAAAAATGTATACGTGATTTTCGACTTAAAATTACCTAAGGAATACATCCTTAAGCTATGGCACTCGAGTCGCGGGATACCTGTATATTAATTGTTGTAATCAATTCATGTAATAATTGTTGTAATCAATAATTATTATTATTAGATATTAACAATTACTCGAAAGTTCAGTCAAACAGCATGTATACCAACGTTTCGGTGCACCCTTCCACATTCTTCACGGTAGTAAGATCTTACAGATTGTTACAATTCATGTACACAAAATACACTCGTACAAAACATTCAGTTAATTTATTAAACATTGTACAAAAAATTCAAAGAGCATACACACATCCATTTACTCGTCGTTTTTTTAGAGCAAATGGATGTGTGTATGCTCTTTGAATTTTTTGTACGATGTTTAATAAATTAACTGAATGTTTCGTATAAATGTATTTTGTGTACATGAATTGTAACAACCTGTAAGATCGTACTATCCTGAAGAAGGTGCAAGGGTGCACCGAAACGTTGGTATAGTAAGAATAAATGCTGTGTGACTGAACTTTCGAGTAATTGTTAACACCTAATCCACATCACAGTCAGAAATTACCCACAATTATTATTATTATTATCAATTAAAATTAAAAAGAAAATAATTTCCATAATGAACGTTCATATTATTTCTAATTTAAAGTTTTAAAGTACACTACAGATGTCAACTCCATCGACTATAGATTAGGGTACCTATATACTCAGGGTATGGCCATGACGGTGCTCGCGTTTCGTCCGCCATTAGCGGGCCACTGTCATTTTCGTTGTTGTTGCGCAAAATTATAATGTATTTTCGTGGCTACTTGTTTTATATTAATGCAAAATACATTTAAATATACTTCTAATATTTATTTAAAGTGTAAGTAATACTTTTATTTTATTTATATGTATATTTTCTTGAGATACTGACTACGATGACTGACAATATTGAAAACACATAAAAATTACCAATATTAAGCACAAACATTTAAATTTTTAAAAGCTAAGTTTAGAATATATACTTATCATGTAAATAATAACCACAGTTATTAAATTTGTTGTGATAATAACAACCTATATCCTATGCTCTACATAACCTCTAAATCTTTGTCATAATAATAATTTGTATCTCTTAAATAAATGAATTTTTATTTCTTTATAGATTCATAGTGTGATTATTTAATATTCCTGTATAATATAATATCACATTTCTTACAAATAAATAGGGAAATGAATTATCGGTATGTTTGATATTGGCTCGCTTATGGCGGCGATATTGCCCCATGGCCATATAAAGGTACCCTACTATAGATCAACCGTCAAACTATTTTATTATTATTAAGTAAATGACACACTGGAATGCCATTTATTGAGAAATTTGACTATATATGCATTACTCTTGCTAATGCACTCTCCATTATTATGTTTATTAATACATTTTATTATTTCATAAATAATAAATATTTATTTTGAAAATCAAATCTATACCTATGTCCTGTATTATACAATACCATGTGAATGTGAATTTCACGAAATTTGAGTAACCTTTGATATTAAATATTAATGGTAAATATTTATTTGGCATTGACATTTTAATTAAAATTTCAATCCTGATAATATTTCTCTCTAATATAGAGACAAAAATGTTCTGCCGTTTATGTCAGGAAAAACAGCAATGTCAGGAATACGAGTAACAGCATTTTCAATTAACCCTACAAGAGAAACTTTTGTTCGTTATAGGTCATATCGGCTGTACAGCCATATATAACAATTTTAATGACGTGGAAATAAATTTTCTAGATAGCAGTCAAACAATTAAATTTTATTTTTCGGCCCCAACTAGTTTCGGCGCCGCATGTGCCTTCTTCGTGAAAATTTTTTTAATTAGTTTAGAAACATTAAGAATGAACAACACGAAAATAAATAAAGTACGCATCTGTGGTCGTCAAAAAAGAAACAATAAATAAATAAATACATTAAAAAACTCTAAAAGTCGTCAAAAAATTAAAACTTTAAAATTTATTTATTTATTGTTTAAGAATTAAACAAAACAACGACATAAGATTGTTTCCGAAAAATCAAGGCCTTCTCAGTGATTTTGGAAACTTTTCAATCCACCCTTGTATTGTCAGTATAAAAACGATCATTTCCCTTTCGGAGATGCTCAATATGAAGCCCGAGAAATCGATGTAAATGTCGTCCAAAACCCAATACTACGTGTCTGTAGAAAGTTGTGCCTTGTGGAAGAACACGCCCATCTTTATTTAAGTTCATAATTTTGTTACTTATGAAACAATATATTGTAACGTGCGCCCCTGAGTAAAGAGTAGCGCTGTTATTGGAAAATGTTCCCGAGCGATGACGTAATCCCCGGCGGCGGAACGGCTAGACGAGTTAATTACACCGTTGACCTAAATCTATTGTGCTTGGTATCAGTGTGGCGTCGGAGGGTTCCAGAAGGACGCTGGGCTGTATAAATACCGTTCGAACGACAGCGGAGATATAGTCTGATATACAGAAGCAACGAGCAATGAAGTTGGTGATACAAATAAGCAGTCTACAAGTTGTGAACATAAATAAATGTAGTTATATAAATAAATATAGTGATATAAATATTGTTTAAATAAATAATCTTAGTGTTTAAGCATTCAATAATATTCTTAGTCTTAAATTAGTGTTTATAATTATTTAATCATAGTGTTAGTTATTTTTATTATCTTTTTAATATTTATCCCATTATTTATCGTTTAATAAACGTATTATTTAATTAATAATATATCTCTGATTTTTACACTTCACCCATATAAATAAAACGTTACAATATTAATAAATATATAAAATCTGGTAGATTCCTTAGAACTATTAAGATATGCATAAGAGAAAATTGTTCGTATGGTAATTTATTTATTTTATTTTTATATCAAAACAAAACTTTGAAGAAGAAAAATTGTTTCCCAATTCAAATTCCTTCATAAATGCAACTTCCTTATTGAATTATTCATCAGCAAGTGGAAGTTTAATAATTATTAAAATGAACGAGCAACAAAGTTATTTACAAAGAAGTCGGTGGCTTTACACGAACGGTGAAGTGTGAGACTTGAGCAAAGTAAAAGCTAAAGGCACGGAGTGTATTGTAAAGCAATCTAACCGCTCAAACGGTGACCTGACTTCACTCCCTTGATGTCGGTTAATCAAGAGAATAGGGTTTCTTTCAACCGAAGAATGATTGACTTGAAATAGAAATAGAATTGCTCTATTCCTACAAGGAAGAATATGAATAATTTTCTTTTAAATAATTTGGATGTCTGTATGCTCTTTGAATTTTTTGGTAGGATTTTTAATAAATTTAGCTGAATGTTTTGTACGTTTTGTGTACATGAATTGTAACAATCTATAAGATCTTACTGTAAGTGTGATAATGTCCATGTTATTTTGTATGTATTACATTTTTGTTGTATAATTGTTGTATACCCTGAAGAAGGTGCAAGAGTACACCGAAACATTGGTATAGTAAGAATAAATGCTGTTTGACTAAACTTTCGAGGAATTGTTTGTTTGAAAAAAAAAGTACTTAAGTTTGAGAAACATATTAGCAATTACTTACATGTTTTCGAAAATATTGATCATAGTACCATATGGAAAACCAAAAATAATGTAAAGAGCAATAAATTTCAATTATTTTTTGATCCATATATTCTTTGACAATATCTTGCGCCTCCTCAAATTTTTGCTTTTTTGACTTATGTGGTTTCTCAAATAGGTGATTCAATTTCACGAAACAAGAGTATTACGAGTAAATAACTTTTCAAACATACTTTTAAAGATAAATGTACTTTTGCACGAATAAGAGCACAAAATAAAAGACAAAAATCAATAATTTAAAATATCTCCGAATAAATAGCTCCTTATCTGGCTTTTAAAATGCTCTAATTTAAATGTGAGGCATATATCTTACACTTTAGCGTTAAGTCTCTGCCATTAATCTCTGCAGGCACATGGAAACCGTATTTCACCAGATGCGGTACCTATATCTGCAGTAGGTACGCGTCTTGTTCAATACCTTTATCTTTGAATATATAATACATATAAGAACGGCAACGCATATGGCCTAGCAAGATACTATATCTGTCTCTTTTTATTCACAAAATTATTATACATAGCTAGTGACTCCTACCACAAAACTATGAACTACGGTAAATCGTGCTGACAGTATTGCCAGATACTATTTGATAGAGGTATTCAATAATTAATAATTCAAAAATATTGTTTCATAATAACCAGATAATATATTTTGAATCTTCAATGTACATGTATACTTGTTTTACAGTAGCAAACTTAAAAACCTTTATAAAATCTTAACTTGCTGTTCTAGCTACGTGGCAACACTGTGCAACATCCACCTATTATGTATTTTTTGAACTAACTCAGAAATAATTCGTATACGGAGGGATAGATGGCACCTTCTCTCGAAATATTTAATCTAAATACATTACGTTGCCGTTCTTATATGTATTATATATTCAAAGCCTTTACGCTAAAATTAAGTTGAATGAAATATACAGGATATACTGAAAAACGGGCCACTCAAAATAACCTTTTTATTTATAATTATTTTTCAATTCTTTACCTATTCGTAACCTAGGCTTATGGGCTCACAAATCATAGTATTTGGTATGACGCTAGCGCTTCCGGTTTAACTGGAAATGACATTAACTTTCATATTTCAAATTGGACACCATATATATTTTTATATATTTGGATTCTTCGTAAAATTACGAATACAACGATGTGCTTGAATCAATTTTTATTGAAGAAATAAATTACAAAAATCTAAGAGAAAACTTTGCATAATTAACCAAGCCATATTAGGTACAGTAAATTTTTTGAAAGATATCCGATCAAGGTAATCTACAAATTGTATGAATTCAGATTTTTGTTCCGCCCATTCTGACAAATTCAGTAGTGTCGTTTGCTAAGTTTTCATGAGGGTACATAAGATAATACTGTTATTTTATTATTATAAAAATATATATTACAATAAAAGCATTCAAAATTCAAAAATAAATCAACTGGTAAGTTTATTAGCAAATCTAAAACCAAATATGCGATACTGACAGAAAATAACGTTATTCGTACAGCTATGAATCAAGGTAATATATCTGAATTAATATATAAGCTTACGTTACAGAGAAAATATTATCAACAACGAGCATCGTTTTAAAGTGGAATGTCCTAACTTAGTCGAAACAATATGAATTTTTGAAAGACAAACGTGTTATATCCATCCTTATCGCACATGCTTATAGACTTTGCAAAAGAGAGATATAAATGTATGCCAATTTGTTAATTCGTGGCTCGTCACAGGTGTGTGTTCGGCCACGCTTAAATTCCGAAACCCAGAAACTCACCGTGGAAAACAAAGTTGAAGCATTCCCAAGGACAACATCCAACCTGGTCTTGATCTCCGTTGCCGTCTTTCCTTCCGAATAAAAAAACTTCATCACCGCACGAACTTCGTTTTTATCCATTTTCGATTTAACGCTAAGTAGATCAACACAGACGTTTTCACGATTACATTGATAGACAGATTGAACTGAAATTTCTTGACAGTTCATATGAAGAGTTAAACAAAACAACGACAAAATTGTTTTCCAAAAACGAAGGTCTTCAGTGATTTCGGAAACATCAATCCACTGATCTAATCAAATACAAATGCATACAGTAAAAATTTTGAAAGATGTCCGATCAAGGGCACCTATATCATGAACGAATTAACAAATAGGCATACATTTATCTCTTTCTTTTGCAAAGGCTGTAAGAGTGTGTGATAAGGATGGATATAACACGCTTGTCGTTCAAAAATTCATATTGTTTCGACTAAGTTAGGACATTCCATTTATAAACGATGCTCGTTGTTGATAATACTTTCGCTGTAACTTAAGTTTATTTATTAATTCAGATACATTACCTGGATTCATAGCCGTACGTATAACGTTATATTCTGTTAGAGACACTGACATTGTGTCAGTATCTTATTTTTAACATATTTGGTTTTACATTTGCTTATAAACTTACTAGTTGACTTATTTTTGAATTTTGAATGTTTTTCCTGTAATATATATTTTTATAATAATAAAATAACAGTAGTATCTTACGTACCCTCATAAAAACTAAGCAAACGACACTACTGAATTTGTCATGATGGGCGGAGCAAAAATGTGAATTCATTCAATTCGTAGACAAGGTTGATCGGACATCTTTCAAAATTTTTACTGTATATCGGCATCCAAAACAAAATTGTTGTCAAATATTGAAATCTAATCACATAATGGATCTAAAATTTTAAAACAGATTAAAAAGTGATTCAAATCGAAACTGATTGAATTTCCATTATGATTTTGTCTCGTTTTATTCTGTAACTGTAACAGCATTGCATTCACAGTTATCAACAACCGTAAGTGACTATGACTGATGGATATTCCAGGATAGATAAATCGTTCTATTTCTAAAGCCTTCACGTTCTAACATTTTATCATAATAGCCTGCAATTTTCTCCAGGAAACAGGTAATCGCAAAGGTTAGAAATTCAACTGTGTGAAGAAATATTATGAGGAAGACATGTTGGAAATACACTTTGTAGTAATATATAATAAATAGTTTACGCTTTGTGGTTTATAAGTATTTTTCTAGCTAGAATTAAATGGAATGTATGTGTGTGTGTGTGTGTGTGTGTGTGTGTGTGTGTGTGTGTGTGTGTGTGTGTGTGTGTGTGTGTGTGTGTGTGTGTGTGTGTGTGTGTGTGTGTGTGTGTGTGTGTGTGTGTGTCTGTGTGTATGTGACGAAAGTTTCGGATCGCATAACATCAATACCACGAGTCCAAAAATTATATTTTTTTCGTATCCCTCAAGTTTACATCCAGAAGAACAACGGATTAGATTTTAGTTAAATTGGTGAACCCGAAGTAGCCTCATTTGAAGACTTAACGGTTAAATTTGATTTATTGCCATTTAACGATATAACTTAAAGAATATATTATTCTCTATGCGATTTGATATATATTCAATAGATATAGTTAAAGAATTTTAAAGAAATTAAATTTTATAAATCAGCCAGCTATGCTAAACATGGAAACTACTAATATATTCATATAATTCAAATTGACAGATGTCTGTATAAATAAAAAGTAAATTAATGTGGCAGAGATGAAGATGTTGAAGTAGATGTTGAGGAAGACACGGAAAGATAGGTAAAGAAATAACTCTAGTGTTACAAGTTTCTAGAAAGATACAAGCGAGATGATTACATTGGTTTGAAAATGTCATGCCTAGTAATAGAAGGTTGAAGAAACAAAAACCAAAGATAAGATGGAAGGATTGTGATGGAAGGAGAAAATAAAAAATAGCAACCCCTACCCTAACAAATGGGGAAAGCTAATGAAGAAGACGATGTTAGTGTCAAGTGCAATTTGCATAGTTTGTTTATGAAATGAATCTTTTGCAAGAAAATTTATGTATGGAATTTATAAATAATTCACAGGTTTGACGGAAGGTATTGTGCTGGCTACAACAGATTTTTTTGACTTTGTCCTAATATAGGTCACATATAGGTCTGGCCTACCTCAGGTCATACGGTGTAAATTAGGCCAGTGTTTCAAACTTGCTACTTACAAAATAAAATGTCACTTTTAACACATATCATAAATAACTATTATGTGATGTGAAATATATTTATTTATTAACTAAAGCACGTAAATTAAAAAATGAGGAAGTGAAAGTGGTAGAAACTGAAGCAATTTTTATTCATTATTATTATAATGGTTTCCTTCATTATTACAAACATACATGCATGTATACATTTACTTAGCTGACAAGGATATTTTGTGAAGTATATTTGTCGTTTTTTAAATTTAATTAATACTGTTCTACAGCATTTTGAAATCATGAAAATGAGACCCTATCTAATTTTTTTTTTATCAACCTCTGGAAAATTTAGAAACGGACGTTTTCTTATAGAACATGAATTACTGAATTTGATATGAGCAATCACAATCTAATGCCCGGTTGCAGAAACATTCACCAACGCTTTGTTTAATTATCAGATCATCAAAATGAACAAATTCGAATCATTTTCCTGTTTTTATGACATTTAAATAATTGCTGTTAAAAAAATCGCGTTGCATTTATTCGTTTTGATGATCCTTTAATTTTAAACAAAGCGTTGATGAACGTTTCTGCAACCGGGCATTAGTTTCTTAGATAGGTACTTACTAATTTTTGAACTTGAAAAAATAAAATTCTTTCTACCTACTATTTCAAAATCAATTATTTTTGAAAAATGTACTAATAGAAAAACTATAGAAGAACTGTTGAATGTTGAATCTAAATTTTAACTTAGTAATTTGCTATCGTTCCCAATTTCTGAGATACCTAGTCATTTGATACTTTCGTTTTCTTAAAAAAAATACATGATAAATCAAAATTTTCAACGAATATCTCTTTTGGTTTTCGACTTATATTTATCTACTAATCAAATATTGAAACTTGATTTACCTTTCTTCATTGTCCAATTAAAAATTGTCCAAATTCAAACCCAAACACATTTTTACTCCAAACTGCACTTTTTTACACTTAAAATCCACAACTATATTTATTTTATAGCAAACTTTTTACTCAATATTATGCACCGAACAAACATCATTCCTTACTTCTTTACTCTTACTACTTCTCTGATAAAAACGACTGTGTCTCAACGACCGTTAGCTATCACCTGGCACCTCCAGGTGTTCAGTGAACAGAAGAAACTTTAGCCATGGCACATGCCAAAGGGAGGGTCGTGAGTATATATGTTGCTTGCCGGCTGTTCGGCGATTTCTTGGCGCGAAAGTGTATCAAATAGAGGAGAAGGAATTGTATTGTGTCCACCGAACGAATCGGGTGGTCTGACTATTGCATATGTATAAGAATATGTAAATATTTAAATGAAAAATTAGTGTGTACTTATGGTTTTTGAAGACTGGGAGATCCTGATGTAGCTAGAGTGCAGACGTTTGCTGATATCAACGGATTGAGAACTTACCTGTAAAAAAATAGAAACATTAATATTATTTATTTATTTACAAAAACTGGCCATACAATAGGACAAGGTCCTAATAACAAAATAGCACAATTATGATAACACAAAAATGTTTTTACATCTCACAAGAGAGGTATTGGATTCATGCTAAAAATCGCATATCCAGATTTTAATGATTAAGTTTTAAGATCCCTACAACCCGAATTTAATATTTTTACAATGATGTCTGTGTGTGTGTGGATGTATGTGTGTGTGTGTGTATGTGTGTGTGTGGGGATGTTGGAAAGACGATTTCTCAAAAACTATAATACTTAATATCTGTTTAAATATGTATTTCTCTATCCGACATTACTGGGAAGAGCTGAAAAGGTTTTGGTAATAATTAGATAACCGGAAAAAAACTTCTAAATATTATTTTTTGAAACATATAAATATTTTATTATATCTTGTATAAATTTAGAGTAAAGAAATATAAGGTATATAATAATCTGTTGTAATAAATCATGGAAACCAATTGCAAAATGAAAATGTTTGTAACTGACAGATAAATGTCAGTGTCAAAAATCCAGAGACATTATTAATGATTTTTTCTGGGAAGTACATACATTATATTATTTGTTATTATATTAATAGTAAGGTATATTACATATACCCTTAAAAAATACAGTCAATCCTGATAATGAATTGGAAACATTTCGAAAAATAAGAAGAGTAGGACAAAATTTCTTCATAGAATGAATTTAAAATTAAAAATCTAAATATAAGGAATAGATATAAGTAGAATTTTTGGTGTAGAAATGTTAAATACAATAGGGCGCGAGCAGTCATGTGACGTTGTTGGCCTTGACAAGTAGATATGTGGCCCGTGTCAGAATGATAGCTTGTAATTATGTACATAGATGTCAAATAACATAATTTTTCATTCTAAATTTCGTGATTTTCCAATTCTATGTAGTTTATTTTGCTTGACAAGTAAATTCCACACCCCTGGTAACAAATTAACCACGTGAATTTAGAAAATCTTGAAATATTGAATAAAAAATTCTGACATTTTACATCTATGTACATAATTACTAATTGTCATACAGACACGGGCCCCCATATCTGCAAGACCAACAATGTCACATGGCTGCTCGCGCCCTTTAGTTATGTAACCAAAAACGGAAGTGGCAAGAGGTATTGTCACAGATTTTTTAAATTAATTTCTCCCTATCTACCATTTCGAATGTTCGCCGAAGATTAAAAAAAACAAACAGAGGTTGGGAAATACGTCATTCCTAACTGCAATGATAATCTCTTGGGTGGGAAATAATATATTTCACTTTCACCCCGCGAGTTGGAAATGTTTATGTAGGGGTTGCCTAGCAAAATTGTCATAGATCCGTATAATAAAGGATGTTTTTTACTTTAATTTATGAGTAAGTACATATTAAATTATATGTATAAGTATTATTTTTATTTTTAAACACATGTTTACAGAAACGGGTTCATTTATTTATCGAATTTCAAAATGCCAAAAAGAAAGTGTGTTTATAAAGAAGACGAATATAAAAAAAGAAATGGGAAAAACATGCAGCTTCACATCCCTTGAAAAATTGTAACTTTCAATTATAAGGCATTTGACCTTGAATGAAAAAAAAAATGCGGCGCTTATTTTTCTGGTTACCTTGCTTCACTAAAGTTTTGGTCCACAAACCGCCACTGGTTTTACAATCCTTTAAAAAAATATCCCGGTTTTGCAATTTATAAATCTGGTCACCCTAAGTACAAAACTTTTCTTAGTGGCCCACCTAAAAAAAATTTGGCCCACCTCTAGCCCACCCTACAAAAATATACTGGCTACGTCCCTGCGAAGTTCTCAATCAGTAACAAATTCTGTAGTAGGTATATTAAAATAATTTTCGATGACATAAGATTTATAACAATAACTCGGAAGCGGAGTATATCCTATTCCACACAATAAAAAATGTGCATTGTTATCTATTATGTAGTGTGTTCCCACTTCCCAGCCTACTTTAAAAACCGACTTGTGACGCAACGAGAAAAAATCTCTAACGTTCTTTTTGCCCGCCAAATAACCGGTTACAATTCGCATTGAGAATTTCTTCACATATTTTTATGAAATTGACCATGTATGGGTATGTTGTAGAACTAGTACTGATGGCTAACTAGTTTCTTCTTTACACAATGCTATTGGAAATTGTGTACGCAGTTTTTTCTTTCTGTGCAAGCAATTGAATTTGTCTGTCGGTAATTTACAAAGGAATTTAAATTTGATTCATATGTTTATGTGGCTGAATGCAAAAACAACAGAAGTCATTTGTAATTTTTGGAGTTAGTGATTTAAAATTAAAAGAAACTACAAGTATTAATATTACGAAGGAAAGGAACTTAATACAGTTGGCTGCATTAGTAAATATGTAGGTACAGTATTGGATATAAACAGAGCTACTCTGTAGGATCATATTTGAATTATTCAATATACTTTCAATCTTCTTATATAATGTAAAGGTGACATATTCATAAAAAATTATGGATGTGAAATAAATAGTTTATTGTATTGTACTATATAACATCCACAAGTACTTATGTATTAGAATATAGATGTGAGGTGCGACAAAAAATATTATTTCATAAACAAACTATGTAAATTGCACATGACACTGACATGTTTGTCTTCTTTAGCTTTTCCCATTCGTTATGTGTCCTCATTCAGTTCCTCTTATTTTTTCCTTCGCAATGTCTTCCTCTGTGTCTTCCACTTTGCACTACTAAGCTATTCATTCTTCTACCAATATATTCCTCATCTCTCCTCATGATATGTTCAAACCAATATAATCGTCTCTTTTGTATTTTTCTAGAAATTTCTATGACTCAAGCCATTTCTCTTATATTCTCTTTCCGTATCCTATTTTTCTGTGTCTTCCCCAACATCCATCTCAACATTCTCATCTCTCTGTCACATTCATTTTCTTTTCATTGACACTGACATCTGTCAATTCGAATTTTCTTAATATAGTAGCTGTTTCCATGGTTATAGCATAGCTGGCTAATTTATGAGATTTAATATCTTTATAATTTTTTAACTCCATTGAACATGAAGTATAAAATGCAATTAAATCTTGTATAAAATAATATATTCTTTAATATTTATAATAAACATGTGTGTCAAAAAATAATTTAACAGTATTTTTCAAGAAAAACTATTAAAATCTTCAGATGAGGGTACTTCCAATTGACCAATTATAACCAAAATCTACTCACCATTTCTTCTGGATGTGGAATACAAAAAAAATATAATTTTTGGAATCGTGGTATTGAAGTTATGCGATCCGAAACTTTCGTCACATACGCACACACAGACACACACAGACACACACACACACACACACACACACACACACACACACATATATATATACATTCATACAGACATCATCGTAAAAATGGTAAAATCGTATTATATGGACCCTATAAAGTGCTTATTCACTAAAAACTCATTAAGTTTTTTGACCTAAGACAATACCTTCCTTACCTAAAGGTGACGTCACAGATACATAGAAATCTATAAACCACAAAATCATCGATAATTTACTTAATTCGATGTCACGACGAATGCAATCTATTATAAATAATTATTAAAGTATTAAATATGTAACATTCTTTATTTTTTGTCTAATTTAAGTTTCTTTCATAAATTGAATATATCACTTTTACATTATATAAGAAATTTGAAAATATATTGAATATTTAAAATATGGTGGAGTATTTTTATTAGTTCCTACGGAGTCGCTGTATTTATGTCCGATACTATAAGTATGTATTTAAAATAATAAAAATTAAATAACGGAATATATTGCGCTAGCCAGTTCAGTTGATGCCGATTCTTATAACTAAACTCCTTTAGTCACTTTGATTATTTTTATGGATTCTAAATCACCCTTATGATGCATAATGCAACGATGTTTAAAAACGAGAAAGAAACGAATCTATTACCCGAAATCCGGATATTCTAGTTCAAACTAGACTAAATGCAAAACCCATACTGACCCTTGAAACTAGAAATTATGCAAAGTGCTTAGAATAAACTAGGATTGACTTTTAATGTAGGAATAAATGCATTCGGAAGGGAACTTTAATGTAGACTTAAACGTTTCAGATACCTTGAAGTAACTAATCTAATTATTCTAGTTTGAGCTAGGTTTCTATTACCCCAAAGAATTATACATAAGGCTCATTAATTCATAAATGCAACTTTAAAAACATACTAGGGAAGTAGGGTGATTATTATCGTTGCTATCCACAACCGAATTAAATTCTCTGAATCACGTTGTTCACCTGTTTCATCATACCGAGAATCCATCATCGATCGATGATTCATAGAAACATCTGCAAGTCCATTATTCAGCACAATCTTTTTTTTAACAAAAGAACACGCAACTACCCATACATTTAACAAGACATTTATATAAGATTGTATTGTAAATCGAATCCCATCAATTCCACATTGATAGAAATTATATTCTATTTTTGTCTGGATATTTTTTGTGGTATTGTTAAATAAAATATAAACATAAATAAGAAATATTGCAATACATTACACAATACGGCTATAAAGATTTAGGACTGATTTCCTGTAGTCCAAAATAACATTTATGAATTGGTACCCCCATTCAATTAAAAATATTGTATTATTTCTCATTATTGTTGTAGCAATTATTGTTTTCATAATTTCATAGAAATATAATTCATGATCTAGTTTAAATGTTATAAAATGGTTGTATACAGTACAGAAAAAAAAATCTGTTGTGGCCAGCACAGTACCTCTCGCCACTTCCGTTTTTGGTTACATAAATATATGGCGCGAGCAGTCATGTGACTTTGTTGGTCTTAACAAGCAGATATGGGGGCCCGCGTCAGAATGACAACTAGTAATGTACATAAATGTCAAATGCCAGAATTTTTCATTCAAGATTTTCTAAGTTCACGTGGTTGATTTGTCACCAGGAGTGTGGAATTTACTTGTCGAGGAAAATAAATCACATAGAATTGGAAAATCACTAAATTTAGAATGAAAAATTTTGATATGACATCTATGTACATAATTACTAGCTATCATTCAGACACGGGCCCCCATAACTGCTTGTTAAGGCCAACAAAGTAACATGACCGCTCGCGCCCTATTGTATTTAACATTTCTTGTATACCTACACTCTACACCAAAAATTCTACTTATATCTATTCTTTATATGTAGATTTTTTAAATTTCAATTCATTGCCGGGATTGACAGTATTTTTGAATATTTAACTATTAATACAATAAGAAATAATGTATGTATGTACTTCCCAGGAAAAGTAATTTAGTAAAATGTTCTGAGGCTTTTCCTTATCTTGTCAAGAAGTTAATAACAGAATTATGGATTGATTTTATGAAGATTATTCATTGTTGGTAATGTTTGTATGTCTCAGCGTGATTACTAGATATTTATAAAGTTCAACATGACATTTGCACTTTATGCACGCTAGCCACAAACTCTGACGTCATCGCCCGGACACTCAGGTGTGTTTTGTGAGTCATTGACAAGGAGGTATTGTACGGTAAATATAAAACAATACAAAAAAAAAATGTCAAATGTCTGCGACAGACATTATCATGAAAATGTTAAAATCGGATTGCAGGGACTTTAAAACGTGCTTATTTTTACCTTCCACTACCTTTGGTAGGTTTTGATAAATGACGACGTTTTAAGGACCCTAGAATCCGATTTTGGGTGTACGAGGGTCATTCAATAAGTAAAGAGACAAATTCTATAATTTTAAAACTATTCAATGAATGTGTACAATCTTTCCAGGGGTGTTAGTTGGCAACCTTGGGATATGCTCTGATCAGCTGTTTCATCATTTTATGTCAACATAACCTCAAAATTTTCAGTTCACCATGGCAAGTCTACTAGAAGATTGCACCTTAGAAGAGCAGCGCTCAGTCATTAGATTTTTAGTCGCAGAAGGTGTAAAACCAAGTGAAGTTTTTTCTAGAATGTTAATACAGTACGGTAAAAGTTGTATGAACCCTGAGACCAAAAGGCAGAGTATGGAGTAGAAACACACTAGCTCTCCAGTTCGCAAAAAATCAAGGTTCAACCTTCCGCCGGTAAAGTGATGCTGACCATCTTTTGGGACTCACAGGGTCCAGTCTATTGCGATTTCCTTGAAGATCAGCGAACTATCAATAGCCAATACTACTCTGAGATGCTAGAACACAAAGTTAGACCAGCTATAAGGAGCAAACGCCGTGGACTCTTGTCAAAAGGAGTCATTCTTCAGCACGATAACGCCCGCCCTCATACAGCCCAGCTGACCCGTGATAAGCTTCAAGAATTGGGTCTTACCTCATCCTGCCTACGGTCCGGACCTCGCCCCATCTGATTTTTACCTGTTTGGACCACTCAAAGACGCCCTACGTGGAAAAAGATTTGCTAACAATGAGGAAGTTAAGGAAGCGGTGCAAAAGTGGCTTCGGGGTAAATCGAAAGAATTCTTCGCCAAGGGAATTAGGAAGCTGCAAGAAAGATGGGACAAGTGCATAACTGTGGGGGGTGATTATGTTGAAAAATAGCCTTAATTTTGAAAGATTGAAATAAACCGTTTTTGAGCTATAGCCATTTGTCTCTTTACTTATTGAATGACCCTCGTATATATACAGGGTGGTGATCGTGACTCCGAAACATAGGACTTTAACATGTAAAATCATACTTTTTCAAATTCCTGCTTCCCTAATTATGAACTGAATGAGAACGACACGAAAACAGAAATGAGGGGAAGAGGAAAATAAAAAATAGCGGCCCCTAACGAATGGGACAAGCTAAAGAAGAAGAAGATGTCAGTGTCAAGTGCAATTTGCATAGTTTGTTTATGAAATAATTTAACTGGAAATTTGGAATTTATACATATTACACAAGATTGATGGAATTTTGTTCTGGCCACAACAGATTTTTTTCATTCATGAAAACGAATTTACAATCAAATTCAATGTGAGTTTTTCATTTTTCCAATCTTCTGCGGGTTAGATTTTGTAACGAGCATTTCATCCTGTTACATTTCTGGAGATATCGATATCTTCAGGAAGTTGTATTCGAGGAGAATTTCAGCTGAAGAGATGTGAATGATTTAGCTGCCCGATCACGTTTTCATCTCGAATATTTTAGCGTTTGGTATTCGTGTTTTCGATTTATTATCAAATAACAAAACGATACAAAATATACGAATCAAGATGAAACTCATAAAATGGACAGATTGGACACTAAAATAAATCAATTTGGAAAAATAATTGTTCGTTCATTCGACGAAAAATTCATATGATGGAATGAAAATTGTTTTAGATGCTTCTGACACTTCCATTCTTCTTTCTGTCCAACTCAACCTTGTGCTAACATTTTTTTAACTGAATCTATCTCCTTGTCGTATATTTCGGTTTTGTTTTTGTGAAACTTCTTCAGCAACTGCCAAACAACTAAAGTTGTTTGTTTTCCTGTTCGATATTATTTTGTTTAACTTTTACCAAGACATTAAATAGATTAAGTTACCAGCGTATAGCTTACAACGTAGATTTCCTTTTTGAGGTAAAACGGAAACTGGATATTGGCCAATGAATTGTCATTTAGAGGTCAGCTATTTCATTAATGCGAAAAAGTGACAAGCTATCGCTGATTGGCTAACTAACGCACTATTGCGAAAAGAATGACAAACAAAACGTTGACAGCTGGGATACTGTTCAACACCATCGTAACGATAGTTTAAGTTAAGTGTTACACCATAGTAACGCTTCCCGTCCAGCTTTAATTTTAGTTTGGGGAAGGAGAATAGTTAGCCGGGGCCAAATCAGAAGCATACGTAGGCTGATGCAACACAGTGACATTTTTGGAGAACAGAAATTGACGCACTACTGTCGATGTAAGATGCAAGAGGTCAGAACTGTACTGAACCAATATTAATAAATCTTGAGGGAGATGTTGATGAAGGTTAGTCAAAAATTGTTTGAGTGTCAATGAGGAGTTGCAAAAATATTTAACATATCTTTTTACCTTCCGTCGCCTCTAAGTAAGGAAGGAAAAAATTCGGTGGTGAGTTTTCAATGAATAAGTACGTTTTAAGGTCCCTACAATACGATTTTACTATTTTTACAATAATGTATGTATGTGTGTGTGCGTGTGTGTGACTATAATTTCGCAATATCTCCAATACTAGAAATCCAAAAATTATAATTTTTATGTATTCCTATTTCCTACATCCATATGCAGACATAATTAGATTTTGGTTATAATTGGTCAACCGTAAGTACCCTCATTTGAATATCCATAGAAACTATACATAATCAACGAATAAGAAGTAACTTGTATAAAAGAAACCTGTAATATCGCCCTAAATGTCACTATAACACACTAGGTAACCTAAAAATAAAGTTACTAAATACCATCAATAGTTGTCAAATTTAAATAAATAACCTATGAATTGAAATATAAACAGAGTTTACTTTTGAGGAAATAATATATTAAAGAATAACAGGCTTATATATTACAATTACAGGGACGGTAATGAACATAAGAATACTTAGAATTAAAATGATAAGAAAAGTTTATATTGTTTTGCAGTGATTCCTGGATATATCTTTCAGCCACACTGTTAGATTTCCATCCAATTGAACCTCAGCGGGCGTACATTATAATACTTCAAATTCCGACATAATTGCACACAAGGACATAAAATTGCACAGTTTTTATTTAAACGTCAAAACGAGTAAATTTTCACTTGAATGTTTATAACAAAAAGTAAACAAATAAGTATCCATAGCTACAGAGCAACTGAAATCGCAAACGTAATTTACGTAAAATGTAACGTCAGTTGTAATTTTTCTTTAAATATGTACGTTTGAAGAAAAAATATAGTCTTTCGGCGTAAAAGTATCTTTGTATGCCTCGCGTGCAATTGTCCGACTCGCTTCGCTCGTCATGCTAACTTCCACGCTCGCCACACAAAGTATCACTTTTACTCCTAATAACACAATATACTATTTTCTTATTCTTTCGATTAAAGCAAAGAAAAATCGTGCAACACCTCATTTATGGATGGCGCTATTATTTGGCAATAGAGAAAAGCAGTCTTACATCTTTATGGCCATACTGTATAGTTTCAAAAAATAAATAAAAATAAGTTGTTTAATATTCCATTGTAATGCAAATAAAATTTTAAAGAATTATTGATTCTGCGAAGCGTACATCTCTTTCTTCATCTCAGCTATCTGAACTATTTTATTATTCATAGTAAAATCATCTTATCGTGTATTCAAAACGAAATTTCCTTAACTCTGAATATAATGATTTATTGTAGACATTCGAACGAAACGAATGCTGAAAAATTGCTACGTAATAAATGCAAGAATTTCATAAATAGCTAAGCAATTTTTCTTGAATATTCAACGCAGTTCAAAGAATGGATTTTATTTTCTTTCCGTGTGTATTTTCGTCTGGATCAATAGCAAAACTTTGATAGAAAACATTAATGTATGAGTTTGATGGAGAGACAGCGTGATCGACCAGAAATACAATAATAGCAGAATTAAAGTACTACGAGTACTATAAATTATTACACTCTGTAATTAATAGTACGAGGTAGAGACAAAATGTTCCCAGGATTGGTCAATTTTACACCTTCATAGCGGACATTGTAAACTTTTTTGTTGTCTGCCAGCGTTTTATTTTTCGCTTTATACCGCCAAGCAGACAAAATATATTCAAAGAAGCATTGAATATGTTACTGTAGCATCCCATGATATTTTGATTATCTTGTTATCTCTCGCTAAGAGAAGTATTGGAATCATGCTAAAAATGGCAGATTTTAGTGAATAAGCACGTTTTAAGCTCCCTAGAATCCGATAATAACATATTTACGATGATGTCTGTGTGTGAGTGTGTGTGTGTGTGTGTTAGGTTGTTGGAGGTACGATTTCTCAAATTTTATAAGACTAAAGACCTGTGTAACTACGGATTCCTCAATCTAACAGTAATGGGAAGAGTTGAATAGATTCTGGTAACAATTGGACAACTGGAAGTGCTAGTTTCTAAAAAAAATTTATGTTATTTCAAATATTAAAAACACTTTTAAATTTTTTATTTGCCTTCTATAGATTTAAAGATATAGATATATAATCTATAAAGTAATCTATTGTAGTAAATCTCACAGCCTGCTCACAGCCCAAACATCTCCATGGTAACTACTTGAGAAGTTAAAATGTCTGTAATTGACAGATAAATGTCACTAATGTCAGTGTCAAAAATTCAGAGATAGTACTGAAGGCTTTTTCTGGGAACCATATTTAATATTTCTCATTGTATTATTAATTATATATTTAAAGTTATAGCTATATACATGAACCCTTCAGAAATACCTCCAATCCCGTTAATGAATTGGAAAAACCTCGAACATTTAGAAGAAATGGAGAAAACTTGCTCATAGGATGAATTTAAAATTATAGAAAATATGTAAACATAAAGATGAAGTGAATTAGAATTTTTTGTGGGTACAAGAAATGTTAAATACAATACTTTTATATACTACAATGGAAAGGGTGCGAGAGGTATTGTGATGGCCACAACATTTTTTTTTTCAATATGGCTTTTAATAACAGTTTTAGAGATGCACCAATACGTTTCGAATTTCACGCTTTCAATTCTAATATGTTCAAAATTCATCAAATTCATTGACGGTATTAGCGGTATTTCTTAAGGATATATGTAATATTACCATACCTATAATTTAAATACATATTTAATTAATAATACTATAATAGTTATTTAACTATCAAGTGTGTTAATGAGGGCGATTAATGATAGAGACATTGTTGAGATCATTAATCGCCAATTAACACATGTGTTCGTTACAATATTTTTTCGTTGACCGTATCTTACTTAAATGGAAAATCCAATTTTACTTTATGAAAATTTTTTTTAGGTTAGTAATGGTTGACCGAACGTCAAATTTTACGTCAGAAAATCAATAAGTTTTGTCATCAATTGTTTTCAGTTCAGTTAACTTAATCCTAGAGGACACAAGCGGTTTTTTATGTTATTTGAGGAATTTTATTCTTTCAAATTAATTTTAAAGGTATGCTACGTGAATATATACCTAGCTAGTAAGTGTCAAAAGCATGATTTTTAATTCTGTCTACCTTTTTGCTATAACTTAGCGTTAGCAATATATGCTGTGTTCCATGTGGTGAACGCACCCAATAAATCGTTTATTAATAAAAAAATCATGCATTAATAGGGGTCATTAATGAATGATTTTCTATACATTAAGATAGCCTATTAATAAACGGTCGACGGAAATATATATTAAATGTACTCGTACCTCCCAGAAAAATCTTCCAGTAATGTTATTAAAACACCTGATTTTTGAAACTGACATTTTGCATTTATCTGTCAATTACAAACGCAACGAGATTTATTACAACAGATTATTTTATATTATTATCTCCAAACCTATATGAGATATAATAAAAAAATTAAATGTGTCAAATTGAGAATTTAATTATCTTTAATATTTGTAGTAACAAATTTTCAAAAAATAATATTTTGTTTTTTAGAAACTACCATTTCCAGTTGTCCAATTGTTACCAGAACCTATTCAACTCTTCCCATTACTGTTAGATTGAGGAATCCGTAGTCAAACAGGTCTTTATAGAATTTGATAAATCGTATCTCCAACAATCTAACACACACACACACATACACACAGACATCATTGTAAAAATGTTAAAATCGAATTCTATGGTCCTTAAATCGTGCTTATTCAATAAAATCTGGATATGCGACTTTTAGCATGAATCCAATACCTCTCCTAGCGAGAGGTAAAAATTTAGCATATTTTTTACGTGGGATGTTTTTTTTGATAATTTTATGTTTCCAAATTTATTCTTAGTTCGCAGAACCTTTAGGTTCCGTGGAACAGACTTGGGAACCGCTGATCTACAACAATCTCCACATTTCCATTTCTTACCTCCCTCTGATTATTTCCCTACATATCTCGGGATCCTCCTCGAGACACAAACCTTTCTTTCCCCCCCTTTCTTTCGGAGAGAAACAAGACGGCCTTTCTCATGTCAGAGAGAAACATGACTTGGAATGTATAGCATACCCCAGTTGAGTATAAATCTTGTTAGCGAGATCTAGCAGGCTGCAACGGCATGATTTGATCCTGCGGTAAATTCTTCTGATCCGTCATAATGTAACCGTCACAGGATAAGGACAGTAGGGTTAAGGATAGTGTTGTTTGCAGGACGTTGTGATAAGAAAGAAAGTTAAACATATGCCATTATAGTTATATGAAACGATATTTGAAGTTGAATTATACAGGTCTTCAACCATCACTGGAGAAATATATTTACTTATAAGGTGACATCAGGCACGCGGCAACGAGACCCCATAAGTAAATGGCGGGAGGTATTGCGTTGGTGACATCAGATTTTTAATATTGAATACAATAATACACTAAATGAAATAAATAGAACCAGTGATTGATGCCCCACTAACAACATCGAATTTAGCGAAGGTAATTTGTCCTGGTCCCTGTGGGAGTGTTGACACACATAGAAGCCGTTCAGTAACCTTATTTTGCTTGTGTTGTATTTATTGTTTACATGAAAAAAATCTGATGTGGCCAGCACAATACCTTCCGTCAATCCTGTGTATTATGTACAAATTCCATACCTACATAAATTTTCTTGCAAAAGATTCTAAATTTTTGGTATTATGTGATTTCCTTTCTCGGCAACTGAATTACATACTCCTTATAACAAACAAACCATATGAAATAAAAAAATTATGAAATTTTGAATGAAAAATTATAACACCTGTCAGTTATGGACATAATTAATTGCTGTCATTTTGACACGGGTCCCCATAACTGCTTGCCAAAGTCAGCAAAGTCATGTTACTGCACGCGCCCCATACATAAATTTTCTTGCAAAAGATCTTATATTTCCAGTAAAGTTATTTCATAAACAAACTATGCAAATTGCACTTGACACTGACATCTTCTTCTTGTTCTTTAGTTTTTTCCATTCGTTAGGGGGTCGCTATTTTTTATTTTCTTTTTCCACTCATTTTTGTTTTGCGTGTCGTCCTCATTCAGTTCCTTTTCTCTGAAGTCTTCTGCAATACAGTCTTTTCATCTTATATTTGATCTTCCTATATGTTTCTTCTCATGACATGTTCAAACCAATGTAATCGTCTCTCTTATATCTAGAAACTTCTAACACTAGAGTTACTTCCCTTATACTTTCATTGATTTACATTTTATTGATACTGACATCTGTCAATTTGAATTACTTGAATATATTAGCAGTTTCCATGGTTAAGTTAGCAGAGCTGGCTGAATTATGAAATTTATATAAAATTTATTATCTTTATTCTTCCTTAACTCTATATCTGTTGAATATCAAATATAAAATGCAATCAAATAATATATTCTTTAAGTTATAATAACATTTAACTGAATTTTTCAAGAAAAACTATTGGAATCTTCAAATGAGGGTACTTCCAGTTGACCAATTATAACCAAAATCTAATCAAGTCTGCATATGGTTGTAAGGAAGAGGAATACGCAAAAATTGTAATTTTTGGAATTCTAGTATTGAAGATATCGTTGATGAAACCGCGGTCACACACACACATACACACATACGCACACACGAACACACACACATACAGACATCTTCGTAAAAATAGTAAAATCGTATTGTAAAGACCCTCAAACGTGCTTATTCAATGAAAACTCACCACCGAATTTTTTGACCAAAAACAATACCTTCCTTACCTGGTGACGGAAGATAAAAAGACATAAAAATATTAAAATCGTATTCTAGGAACCCTAAAACTTACTTATTGGTATTGTATGCGGATATAGTTTTTCAATTCTGTTTCTGTTCTCTGGGGCCTTTGAACCCTAATTAAATGTAAATGAAATATTATATTTCCATTATATTTGTTACAATTTAAAACGGTTTAAAATAGGTACCATCTTGTTTTGTTACATATTAAAATGTTTAAATTGAGTGTCTACGGTCGCTTTTATGCAAAAGTTAAAACCAATTTTCAACTTTCAAGCAAAGAGTTACACTCAGAACAGCGAAGTTTTCAACATACATAAGTTCAAAGTTAAAAGTCCCCGGTAAACTGATTTAAAAATTAACGCTAATCTAACTTTAAAGACATGAATGTCAAACAGAAACAACTTTAGAGTATCTTCAAATTAAAATTAAATTTCAAACGATGAAAAATCTCTATGGTCTGCAATATCTAATTAAAATTTTAATACATCTTTTTTGTGCGAAGGAATTTTCTTCGTCGTAATTAATAATTAACTGAGCGATACTCTTGGATTTTAAGGCTAATCCCAGTGACCTCAGAATCAAAGTTTAAATCCAGTTCTTAATTAAGAATTCATTTTGATGTCCAATGATAACATTGCTTGACGGTGAGATTTGAATGAATAAATTTTGTTTAATTACTGAGAAAAGCTATCAAGATTGTATTACAAATTCATTAGATTCTTTTTCTATTTCGGTGTTCTTATGAATCTATAAAAGCACTGTAAACACGTCGTTTAGAAGATCTATAAGCACACTGTTTGATACAAGGTATATGTACAGTCCATACGATGTAACTTGGCGAGTTGGGGCAATTCACATTATCACTGCGGTAATGGGAAAGTTATAAAATCTATAGGCGTACCGAAGAAGAATGAAGTTCAATAAAATTACGAATATTACAAAAAAAAGAAATTATTTATACAAAAAAATATTACAAATATTGGAATAAATTATTTATTATATAAATCATATTATAATTAATTATTTTTTAAATTAATTAAGTTAAGAAAATAAAATTTCTATTGCTATTGAAAAAAAAGCACCAACGCTTATGTATGAATATAACTTCTTGGGTTGAAAAGTACCTGACACCCCGAGTTTGAGTGTATTAGGGTGAAATTTGCTTTGTGTAAGGCAATAAAACATTGTAAAATCACTATTTCACTGTACAGTCCATACCATGTAACTTGGCAAGCCAAAAGAATGTAATTCAGTTCACTATTCCTAAGTTGCGTTTTGTCAAATATTTACTTTTACTTCGATGCCGCGCAGCTTCAGAAGTGAAATAGTGATTTTACAATGTTTTATTGCCTTACACAAAACAAATTTCGCCCTAATTTTTTCTGAAATATTATTAATTTGTTGTTATATTTTAATCACCCCCTTATAATAATACTAGTATGAAAACTAATATACTTACTGAAAATATATTGAATGATAAAGTACTGTATTGCAATAAATATTCAAATTCACAAATAACAGTTTTAAATGTCAAAGAATTTCGTATGATGAAATAGAGAATTATGGGAAATTTACAGCAGTTCTCAAACACATGTTACATTTTTATAGTATTTTGACATTAAAGTTTGAGAATCCCTGTAAAATCTGTACTACTAAAGCCATCTATGAAAGGGTCAGGAAGTATTTCCAAACGCTACTAGATTGAAAACTTGTTATCACGTTTCTGAATGCAGATTCACCCCCCTGAATAGGGTTTTCCAAATGTCAATATATTTTTTTTCGCAACTTAATGTTTGAAATTTTGTGTTCCTTGGCCTACCTGATTTTCTAATTCTCAATCATTCTAGTGTAACCTTCGTAACAAATGGATTGTTGTGCAGTTCCACTTTCTTCATCGAACAAAATTCAATATACTGTTTACAATTTACAACCAATACTTGTCTAGCTCGTACTTTTACTTTTGCTATTGTCCCTCGCTTGAATCACATAACCTAACCACTTTGACAACAAGCATCCTCATGTCTCATCATATCAAGTGACTACGAATAGATCATGTGTTGTTCGGACACAGGAGACATGCAGAGTGTATTGACCGCTGTTCTCGAGGACATGTAGTCTTAGCCGCGTTCCAATCCACGCTAGTCAGCTGCTCAGCGACCTTCGGGTTCCGTCATGTGATGAGATTTAAGTTTGCTGGATGCTGCGAAGATAGCGACATTTATAAGCAACATTAATAGTGTAGAAAGTGCAATTTCACGGTGTTATTAACAAGTTAAAAGTGTCCGGCAGAAAATTATGCGATGCTATTGAATATGATAATAGTACATTACTTCTTGTAAGTTATTTAATACTAATTACTTTATTATCATTCCATACATAATAATAAAAATTATAAGTAAATGTCAATAAATATTTATTTCAATATTTTACTATGTAATATAAAAACTTTTCATTATTTTTATCTTCCGGCACCTTTAGGTAAGGAAGGTTATTGTCTTTGGTCAAAAAATTCAATGAGATTTTAGTGAATAAGCATGTTTTAGGGTCCCTATAATACGATTTTACCATTTTTGCGTGGTCATTTACCAAAATCTCTATATGCGATTTTTAGCATGATCTCTATACCTCCCTTATCAAGGGTGGCGGGAGGTAAAAATTAGGTATCGTATAATAGTTTTGAATACAAATACAATTCCATTTAGAACTAAAACTCATAATCACACTCCGCGAAAACGTAAACAAACCCACGTGACCTAGCCAGAAGTGTGTAGTGTATAATTCCTCAACATACGTTCAAAAAGTTAGGTCTCACCATGCTTTCTAGGCATGCGCATAAGTCACTTGTGACGTCACAAAAGTTCGATGATAAATAATTAATTATAAATAAATGGGAACATAATTTTAACTTTCAATTATATTTTAAGTTATAATTATTCATATATTTACAATTAAAAAATATTTCACATGTAATTTCAATCACGCTAAACTTCCCCATTGTATGACAATATGACTGGGGTTGTCTGTCCATTTTTATTTCCTTGTACGTAAGTAAAGGAAGTATTGTAATCGCGAAAAATTTCGGTTTTCAGATTTCAGCGGAAATATCCATTTTGACTAATTTCGTCGTGACGTCTGTACGTACGTACGTATCTCGCATAACTCAAAACCGGTAAGCCGTAGAAAGTTGAAATTTTGTATTTAGGACTCCTACAACATCTAGTTGTGCACCTCCCTTTCTGGTTATTACACAATTTCCAAAAGTGGCACTTTACATGAAGCCTATAATAGATTTTAATGAGAAACTGTTTTAAAATATAATCCAAAACTTTTCAAATTTGGTATACAAGACTTTTATGTCAATCGAAATAACATAATAGATTTTGGTTAAAATAGGCTAACTGGAAGTGGTATATTACTTGAAGAACAGTTTTTCTTGAATAAAATGATTTTATTTTGATTTTAGAAATAAATGCTTCAAATAAAAGTTTTAGAGAATTCATTTCTGCGTCTAGCACATCAAGTATTATTAAATTAGCCCTTTGTATAAGCGAGATATGTAAATTTAAAAATTATTTTTTTGTAATAAAGCTTGCTATGGATTAGGACAAAAAAATAAAAAAAAATGTTCATGTCAAATTACGTTGAATACGTGCAATTTTATGATTCGTACAATAACAAATATTATATTTTTATTGTGAAATTAATCATATTCATTGTTGTAATCAAATATTTCTTTGTTGTAATCAAAACTCTCTTTAAAAACTCTCTTTATGGTCGCTATATATCTTACTGTTTTTAAAATTAATATTTTGTAATTTATTTATTAAAAAAATATGTATAGTTTAACAATCGTACAAGGAAGTCGTGTGGTGTCCACATCAGATTTTTTTTTTAGTTATAAAGTATACCAACACCATCCTATATGTATAGCGTCATACCTGCGGCATTACGTATCAGGGTATACGTAATACATTTAGCGTTTGAAATTGTCCATTTCCGTGCATTTAGCATAGAGGACCTTGAATATAATCGGCGCGATCAACAGAGTTTTCCAACCATGCAGTCGCCGGTCACACTTCGCAGATTCTATTGCCCATAAAATACCCAACAATAACAAATTATCAAAACAGCATCACACAGTATTAAATGATCGTTGGTATTTGTAGTTAAAAACAAACTTGAAGTTAGCTAGATTTATTAACTTAATACTTAGTCAAAGATGTATAAATAGATGATTATTACCTTGATGTGTTATTTCATGAAATGGTGGGACACTTGAATGACTTCTTGCTGGCTGACTGTCTGAAACAAACCAAAAAAAATATTAGTGTTTCTAGGGACATTGTTAATTCTTGTCGATTTGCAAAGTAACATCGATTTGAACTTGCTTTCCTCGTTCAAGTAAATCTATTCAAATTGGTTAGCATCTGTAAACATCTCAGTAAGATTGATTCGATCAACCAGAATGATGAAAGATAGAAGATGAATTTCACAGATTCGTTTCTCATGAATACTTTTAAGTTATTTAAACTATAACTATTCAGAGCTCCCGCCGATAGTCAAAATTACAATTCTTGCGTATTCCTCTTCCTTACAACCATATGCAGACTTGATTAGATTTTGGTTATGATTGGTCAACCGGAAGTACCCTCATTTGAAGATTTTAACAGTTTTTCTTGAAAAACTCAGTTAAATATTATTATAACGTAAAGAATATATTATTCTCTATACGATTTGATTGCATTTTATATTTCATATTCAACAGATATAGAGTTAAAGAATTATAAAGATAATAAATTTTATAATTCAGCCAGCTATGCTAACTTAACCATGGAAACTGCTAATATATTTAGGTAATTCAAATTGACAGATGTCAGTATCAATAAAACGTAAATTAATGAAAGAATAAGGGAAATAACTCTAATGTTTCTAGAATGATGGAATTTGTACATAATATACAGGATTGACGAAATATATTATGCTGGCTACATCAGATTTTAATGATTTTGATCTCTTAATGTTTAAGAAACTGGTATTATTTTATATTGACATATTCCTTTAATAATTTAATACTTATTTTAGTTCGTTTTCACTATCTGATTGTCAGATTCGTGGACGGCATATCTTCTAGGATGAGGGTGAAGATAACTTCGATTGTAGACAATTCCGTTTCACGAATTCTTCAGTCTATTCAGAACTTTTAGGTTATGACTGACTTTCTAGTGGATTGTGCATTGACCGCATCCCAACAGGGGTGTAGCCAGTACGTGCTACTCAGCCGAAATATTCTTGTACGTTAGTGTACACGTTTTCTTTAATTGACGCGTTATTATGATAATGAGAATTTTCTTAAATTACAGATTAAAGAATATGATTCTAATGCAAATCTTTGGAAATTCACTTCTAATATCTTTGGATTCGTATTACCTGTTTATATTGATTGTACTCATAACGTGTTCAAATGTAATATTAAATTTTGGCATGTGCAATTTTTAAATTGCAAGCATTAAAAGTGTATAATGGAATGTATTCAAAAATTCAAATACAATCCTAATATTTTTGACCTTTTTGCTCTTATGAATTACATTTCATCCTAATAACAGCTACCTACTGCGAGGGTAATAATGGCCATAATCTTAGAGTGTTAGTTAGAGTATACCATCTACTGTATGCCCAAGTCTTCCTTAAGAAATCTTTTAAAAGAGACTTTCTGTATGTATGAGATTTGTATAAAATATATAAAAATGCCGGAAGGTCATGTGCTGCCACCAGATTTTTTCTGCTTACATAAGTAAAGGGCGCGAACAGTCATGTTACATTGTTGGCCTTGACAAGCAGATGTGGGGTCCCGTTTCAGAATGATGGTTGAGTACCGTACCGTGTATTTAGTAAGTGTATAAATAATGTGGTAATTCGGTTCTCGGAATTATTTAACAATTTACATGTTAACGCCCAGCGTTCATTTCATCTCGTTTAAACTTCCGGATTGGAGTCAGAAACAAAGTTTCGCATACAAACACCACAACACTTAATAATTAAAGCCCACAACTCATATATAACTGAATATGGAGGGCCTTCCCATAAACATAAAACAGAAATAGAATATTGTAACGTTTTATTTATATGGGTGAAGTATAAAAATCAGCGAAATATTATTAATTAAAATAATACGTTTATTTAACGATAAATAATTAGGATATAGTATATTAAAGAACGAATGTCATAATTGTCATTTTATTTTGTGAGAAGGAAGTTTGGGTAACGACGCGTAGCGGAGTTGCCCAAACCTTCGAACAAAATAATCGACAATTATGACATGAGTTCTTTATACTATTTTTTCTATTTTGCGCTTTTTATGATCTTTTTAAATAAAAAATCGTAAATTCAAAATTTAGGGAATTTTGTGTTAGTTGGTAATAATGTGACATTTGAAAATTCAATTGTTTGAATTTAAAATTGCCTCGTGTTGTTTACAATCAAATTCATATCAAATTACGGACAATACATTTTATAATTCCAAAAACAAACAATGAAAAAGTCAGGTTTCATAGTCATAACCAAATATAAAGATTTTACAAGTTACTTACATTTTATTGTATAAAATTAACTGAAAAGGATGTGGAAAGTGTAAAACTATATAATTATCACATCTTATATTTAAAACACTATTTTCTTATAAATAAACACTTAATTCTTGTTGACATTTCTCCTCCGCCGCCATTTTGCTTTTATCTGAACTACTACACAACCTGCGTAACTTTGGCTATGACATCAGCGCCAAAAAGCTCAAACTAATTTACCGACAGAGTTCATAAATAAATAAAAATAAATTACATATTTTAAATATCAACAATTAATAGTATTTTGAACTATTTATGCCCTAAATATATATAAACAAAAATAAAAATCTTAACAATCGTTAGTATCGTTTATTCAGTGAGGTTTGACATTTGATATTTTTTGACATAACATTTCAGCTATGCTACCAACTTTATAAAAATAAATTGTACTAGGCTGTTACAACACTCAAACGAGCTATTAACGACCTCCTTTGGGTGCTGTAATAGAAAAAATATTAAAAAGATAACAAAAATAACTAACACTAAGATTGGATAATTAGTATTATTATTATTATTTAGGTTAGGTGGAAGAACAGCCTATGGTTGAACCTCGCCTTTAATTTTTGGAATCAATAAAGTATATTATTATTATTATTATTATTAGAACTGTTAAAATCTACCGGTTGACCATTGACCAATTATAACCAAAATCTAATCACCTCTTCTTTTGGATGTAAACTTGAGGAATACGAAAAATTATAATTTTTGGAATCGTAGTATTGAAGTTATGCGATCCGAAACTTTCGTCACACACACACACATACATGCAGACATCATTGTAAAAATGATAAAATCGTATTATCGACCCTAAAACGTGCCAATTCACTAAAAACTCATCATTGAATTTTTTGACCATAGACAATACCTTCCTTACTTAAAGGTGACGAAAGGTAAAAATGATTTGTTGGTAGCTTTAAAAAGTAGAACATCAGAACATCGTTACCCCCTCGTGTTACATACATCACCAATCAAATTAAGTTAATAACGTCTGATTGTAAAGCAATAGAAAGTTCATACTTGGACAATATATCCGTCAGATGTGTTCACTTAATCAAAATATCAATCTAACTCTGAGACGTCTGTCGGCGGAAATAAATGAAACTGTCAGGTCCGAAGCCTGGGGTCTACACTCAGGAAAGTCAATAAGAACGAGCATGGTTGTGGCCGTGGCCATCGTGAAACCGAACAGGAACAGCCGCATTCACTGTACAAGATTGCACACAGCAGAACTTCATAACCGCGGGCAAAAATGTTTGCATACCGAAGGAATTGGAAAGCGAGACAATGTAAATGTGGAATTCAGATGGTTTAGAGAAAATTCAATATGTGTTTCTTACTAATAAAATTGAGCTATGCACAATTCAGTTGATTATTATTAAAAAGGAACTAGTCCACAAAATCACCAAATTGAATTAAAGTACTCTAAACGCGTGTTTTGTAATGAAAAAACACATTTACTTGATATACGGTTGTATAAAACAGTGCTATTTCAATAGCAAAATATTTGTTGTGACCAGCACAATACCTTCCGTCAATCCTGTGTATTATGTATAAATTCTATACATAAATTTTCTTGCAAAAGATTCTAAATTTCCAGTAAAATTATTTCATAAAAAAACTATGCAAATTGCACTTGACACTAACATCTTCTTCTTCTTTAGCTTTCCCCGTTCGTTAGGGGTCGCTATTTTTTATTTTCTTCTTCCATTCATTTCCGTTTTACGTGTCGTTCTCATTCAGTTCCTTTTCTCTCAAGTCTTCCGCAATACAGTCCTTCCATCTTATCTTTGGTCTTCCTCTGGTTCTTTAACCTTCTATTACTAAGCTATTCATTCTTCATCCAATACTCATTTCTCTTCATCACATTTTCAAACCAATTTAATCATCTCCCTTGTATCTTTCTAGAAACTTGTAACACTAGAGTTATTTCCTTACCTATCTTTCCATGTCTTCCCCATCATCTACTTCAACATCCTCATCTCTGCCACATTAATTTACTTTTTATTTATACTGACATCTGTCAATTTGAATTATATGAATATATTGATAGTTTCCATGTTTAGCATAGCTAGCTGATTTATAAAATTTAATTTCTTTAAAATTCTTTGTATCTATTGAATATGAAGTATAAAATGCAATCAAATCGTATAGAGAATAATATATTTCTTAAGTTATAATAACGTCAAGTGTCCATAAATTAAATTTAACTGTTAAATCTTCAAATGAAGCTACTTGAGGAATACGAAAAAATTATAATTTTTGGAATCGTGGTATTGAAGTTACGCGATCCGAAACTTTTGTCACACACACACAGACACACATACATACATACAGACATCATTGTAAAAATGGTAAAATCGTATTATAGGGACCCTAAAACATGCTTATTCAGTAAAAACTCATCATTGATTTTTTTGACCAAAGACAATACCTTCCTTACCTAAAGGTGACGGAAGGTAAAAACACTAGATGAAATAGATGATTTTATAAATAATCAATTCAATTATTCTATCCTTTATTTAATGTATTTCCAGTAAATAATTTTTCATGATCATATTTCACGATACCTGCTTATTAAATAAAATTGCATGTCATTTTCCTCTTCCCCTGGGGATGTGCATTAATATATGTTTTAATATAATTATTGACAAGATGGCTGCGGTTAACAGAGTTCATGTTTGGTTAGTAATGGATTCCAAGTGGTGGGGGATACGTATTAAATGCAATTACATATTGGTGATCTGCTATTCCCAATAGGGAATATTGAGCTAATTAGTATTACTAAGTATCAGAATGTAATGTACATGAATAATATATTATGAATCAAGAGTCCTGAATTATGGATGATTCGAAGCTAAAATCAGGAGAAACTGAAGTTGATGTATTTGATTCAAGTTATCAAATAAGAAATCCAAAGGCACCAGTTTCATTTTAGTGTAAGAAGAGATCTACACAACAAATCATTATGCACGATGTATATGAAATGAAGAACGTTTCACATATAGAAAGAGTAATACTCAAAAAATCATTACCGTATATCTAAAACATTTTTGTTGTCAACCACGAAGACTCAACTTTCATAATACATTTACAACCTACAAATTGATATTTCTTCTCACTTCTGGTGAGCTGAACGGCTCAGATCATTTTGAATTTCGCGGGTTAATTACTATTCTACTCTTCTTTTACCTCCCGTCACCTTTAAGTAAGGAAGGTATTGTCTTTGGTCAAAAAATTCAATGACGAGTTTTTAGTGAATAAGCATGTTTTTGGGTCCCTATAATACGATTTTACCATTTTTACGATGATGTCTGAATGTATGTATGTGTGTATGTGTGTGTGTGTTGTGTGTCTGTGTGTGTGTGTGTTGTGTGTCTGTGTGTATGTGTTGAAAGTTTCGGATCGCATAACTTCAATACCACGATTCCAAAAATTATATTTTTTTCGTATTCCTCAAGTTTACATCCAGAAGAATAACTGATTAAATTTTGGTTATAATTGGTGAACCGGAAGTAGCCTCATTTGAAGATTTAACAGTTAAATTTGATTTATTGACATTTAACGTTATTATAACTTAAATAATATATTATTCTCTATACGATTTGATTGCATTTTATACTTTATATTCAATAGATATAGAGTTAAAGAATTTTAAAGAAATTAAATTTTATAAATCAGCCACCTATGCTAAACATGGAAACTACTAATATATTCATATAATTCAAATTGACAAATGAGAATGTTGCAGTAGATGTTGGGGAAGACACGGAAATATAGGTAAGGAAATAACTCTAGTATTACAAGTTTCTAGAAAGATACAAGCGAGATGATTGCATTGGTTTGAAAATGTCACGAGGAGAAATGAATATATTGGATGAAAAATGAATAGCTTAATAATAGAAGATTGACGAAATAGATGAAGATCAAAGATAAGATGGAAGGACTGTATTGTGGAATACTCCAGAGAAAAGGAATTGAATGAGAACGACACGTAAAACAGAAATAAGTGGAAGAAGAAAATAATAAATAGCGACCCCTAACGAATGGGGAGAGCTAAAGAAGAGGATGTTATTGTCAAGTGCAATTTGCATAGTTTGTTTATGAAATAATTTAACTGGAAATTTAGAATCTTTTGCAAGAAAATTTATGTATGGAATAATACACAGGATTGACGGAAGGTATTGTACTGGCCACATCAGATTTTTTTAGTTTCCAATTTGTAGGTGCTAATAAAACCGGACTATTTTTACTTTTATAGCGTAGTAAACCCGGAAATTTTCTAGTTTTTTTCCAGTCGTGACAACTTACAACTTTTTTATGTGTACCCTCGTATCTACCCCAATAAAAACTTTGTCATAGAGACTTTGAACGTGAGTCGTCAGTTACCAACACGGGTAATTCTTTGTCCGGGAAATAAGAAGTAAATATATGCCCTAAAAGGGCCATATTTTATGGATTGTCTGGAAATACGAGTATTGTTTTATAACTACGTAGGGACACACATAATTTTGATATGTATGTACGTGTTTAATTTTCTGTCAGTTAGTTTTTATTGTGGGTGAATTATACATGATTTCATGTAGCCTGCATATCAAATTCTGTGTACATACTGTTTTATTTATATGTAAATGAAAGTCTACGCTCTATCAAATTTATTTCGATAATATTTATTTAAAAAGAGGTTTAAAAAAGTCGTACCTACTCATATCCATAACGAGCATCATTTTAAAATGGAATGTCCTAACTTAGTCGAAACAATATGAATTTTTAAAGCGTGTTATATTCATCCTTATCGCACACGCGTCTAGTTATTGCAAATGACAGAGATAAATGTATGCCAATTTGTTAATTCTTTCATGATAAAGATGACCTTGATCGGACATCTTTAAAAATTTCACTACACATAGCAAGTAAAATGGCGCCTACAACTGCCAGCTGGGTGTCAAACGAAACGTCAAAAATATTGCAGTCAATAACATACTTGCATTCTTTATCTTATATGTACCTTTATCTTATTTTTTTTGTGTTACGGTACTGCAGTAAATACAGTTACAAGCTCGATAACTAACAATCGATTAACGACAAATTAAATCCGTCATATTAGAAGCACGCGTCATATGAAGAATTTTATCTGTTCAACTGCTGAGCAAATGTGTGTGTAGGTCGCATACTTAAAGAGATCTGCGGACCGTTCAGGGTCAAGCAATGCCTCAGAACAAGCATTCTCTTATTTTGAGTCTGCGTTTCTGTGGCTTGTTCATAAACAGAAAAAAATATTTGAGCTTTTTTACCTAAAATAATTAGGGAAGCAGGAAATTACGAAAGTATGATTTTACATGTTAAAGTTCTATGTTCCGATGTGCGGTCAACACTCTTTATATTGTGAGGCCACTAAAATTCGTCATTTCTGTGATTGTGTTTTGTGATTTAAAGTCAGCAATTCTGTTGAATATCCGGTGGTCTGCGTTCCATTTAAATATTAAATTACTCGGCGACGAAGAGCTACTTTCAATTATTGAATCATTGATGATTCAAAGGCTTGTTTGTTGAGTTGAGAGACTGAGCTAAATAGCAAATAAAACGTGAAGTTATAATTTAGATTTGAAAGGTTATTTCAATATAGATTACTTTATGTTTTATTTATTTTATAACAGTACTTCACTTGTTGAAATCGTTTGCTTGTTTCTGGGTTAAAATTGATTTTCTTGAGAAGATAGAACACCTAATTAAATAATGTAATACGAGTAAAATACAAAGCGAAGGACTGGAACTACAATATAAAAAGAAAAATATGGGCCATATTATATTGTATATAAACTATGGGTATAAATTTGAGACTACTTTTGAATAACAATAAAAAGTAAACACGTAGTTAAATTCAAATAATTTTAACTAAATTTTTAAACCTATAGTTGTGGATCATTATGAGAAATAGACGAAATAGACACAATTACTAAAGGCGATGTACAAGAAAGACGATTACATTAGTTTGAACATGTCATGAGGAGAGATGAAGAATATATTAGAAGAAGCATGCTTAGTAATAGAAGGTTGAAGAAACAGAGGAAGACCAAAAATAAGATGGAAGGAGTGTTTTGCAGAAGACTTGAGAGAAAAGGAACTGAATGAGAACAACATGGAAAAAACTAAAGAAGAAGATGTCAGTGTCAAGTGCAATTTGCATAGTTTGTTTATGAAATAATTTTACTGGAAATTTAGAATCTTGCAATATATATATATATATATATATATATATATATATATATATATATATATATATATATATACCGGGTGGCGCTCGAAAGCCGTTACATAGGCATTTAACATGGGAAATAAGAATAATTTGAATATTTGCCTCCCATTATAACTTATTGTAATAAAACTTTATACACACTTATTGCATCATATTAATAACAAATTGTTTAAAAACAATTAAAAACAAATAGAAATATATAAAAATAAATAAAAAATTAAACCAAATAAAAACACAAAAATACATAGTAAAAATTAAAATTTAAAAAAGCTAAGGAGGTGTTCTAGGTTTGAACCCAGTACCTTTGAAACTAGAAGCAAGGACGTTACCATTGTGCTACGGTCGCTTATGACTTAATCATCCTTTTATGAGTGATAATAAGTATTATTTTAAAATTGCTAAAACATTTTCTTATTTCTCTTAATTATTATTTAATAATTTTAAACGATTTGTTATTGATATAATGCAATAAGTGTTCCCAAACATGTGTGCAAAGTTTTACTACAATAAATTTTAATGGGAGGCAAATATTCAAATTATTCTTATTTCCCATGTTAAATGCCTATGTAACGGACTTCGAGCGCCACCGGTATATATATATATATATATATATATATATATATATATATATATATATATATATATATATATATATGGAATTTATACATAATACATAGCATTGATGGAAGATATAATGCTGGCCACATCAGATTTTTTTTCATGAGAATTAATTTTAATGTTATTTTTATAGGCAATGAATGCAAATAATTGCTTGTATTTTAGTTAAACAGGAAACCATGTTCGTAAACAACAATATTACACATTTTCATTTCTCAAGGTGTCATCCTACTTTTGCAAACCATTTTCAAGTATTATATTATTTAGGAAATGAATTGCTTCACGTGTATTTGAACCCACGAGATGTTCTTTAAGTTCATTTGCTAACCACTACCCCGCCACTGCGATATTCAAAATTACAGCCGTAACAGTAAAAATAAATTCGCATTTTTATGTTCCGAATTCTGCGCATTGCATATATGTATTCATTACATTTCATATACGCTGTTTTGCTGTTCAGCTGTTCTAGAACTTTTTCAACAATAAAAAAACAAAAAACGAACGCATGAATCACTGGCACAAATTAGGAAACTTGCCATCGCCATAAATTTGAAAGTGCATTCGCTATAAAAACGTGTCTAGCAACAAGTATTCTTTTCAGTTATCTTGACTAAATAGTCAAACGCTGTTCGCGCTGGGGCTGTTGGTTATCAGGGCAGAAATCTGTTTCGTCCACGAAATTTCTTTTCCTTTTGAATCATGATTTAAAAATTATATAAAGAAAACAACTTCAATAATATAAACACCATCTAGAGTCAAATATCGTATACAGACCAATGCAAACTATTTTATTTTATAAATAATTTACTGTCAAGTGTTCTACTCAGCATTAAAAATGGATCATATAGAAGTAAAAAAAAGTTCTTGGTAACATATAAAATATGTTTACTTAAAATAAATCTTTTATGTAACATATTTTTTGTAGGAAAATCATATTTCCTTTGATACAACAAACCCCACATTGATAAATTTCTACATTCGAAAACCTAGTGTTAACCATTTTTAAATGTACTCTAAAATGAATCTGTCACTCAAAAAGGATGATCAGAAGGGAAAGGTTGTCTAGTGATCACAAAATGAGAAAGTAGGGATAACGAATAAGAAACGAAAAAACATACTTCTTCTTAATCATGATCACTTTGATGATTTAGATTGTGAATCACAGACCGAAGGAACACGGCTTTGGACTAATAGCCAAACCTCCGTGATTTGAATTTCTCTACTTCCATTGGCGTAGGATCCTCCCCCTAACTCGGTATTTGTTATATATTTATAGGCGGTCTTTCAGTCGCCAATCAAAATAATACAAATGTAATTCATATGGGTGACGAGCTGCTATAACAAAAACCCGCTTATATCCGAAGTATTTCAATATCTTTTTATTTTTTTATTAATATTCATTAATAAGCATATATACTTTCTTTATTTTTTACTAATTTCATTAATCTGATTGAGCTGTAATCTCCTATTATTTGCAAAGTTCACTATTTGAGAACAAAATAAGATTAACATCTACGTCACAGAATATTTAATAAATTACTACAGTTTTATTTAACATTTTAAATTATCGTCCTTCAGAGAGAAAATTTGTATTGTCAAGATGATAATTATTTAAAATGACACAATAACAATGCATATTTTATACGTGAATATTATAGTAAATGCCGAGGTAAAAACAATAACAAACAAAACAATAGTAGTGTATACAACTAGAACATTATTGTCTTATTCAAACATAAATCGATTTTATAAAATATTTCAAATACATACTACATATTTTACTGATTACATATAGAATATGTACGTATATTATTGGCATATTGAAAGTAAATAGTGTTATTTACATTTCTGTATTTTAAATTACAATATACATTCGTTATTAATTTCAATTTCTATGCAATTTTCTCTATTCAAATATACAAAGCGAAAACTGGGAATATTCTAATGTAAGCATTGACGCATTACAGTTTATTATAAAAGTGAATATTTTATTTAGTTTCACTATCTACATAATTATTTATCGACCATTGTTTTCATAGAATTTTCAAATTAACCTCATTTTCAATTTGTATAGTTTTCTTTTCAATATAAACTTCATTTGACGTAAGAAAATAGCATTGGTTTAGATAGGGACATGAATTCTACTCTTTGCTTAGTCAGAATGCAAACCTAGTTCACAAAAACGAAAAAATCTGATGTGACCAACACAATACCTCCCGCCATTTAATTTTTATTAACTTAAATACATTTACGTATGGGGTCTCGTGGCCGCGTGCCTGAGTGTCTGGTCATAATGTCCATCATTACCGAAATCTGTGTACAAAGCAGATTTGCACATCCAGCAATGGGTAATATGCCGTGATGATATTATATTTATTATTTTTTATATAAATACATATCTGTATTTACTAACGAAAAATTATTAGTGCATCCCAATAGAAAATTCAATACTCTTTAATTTTTATATTAACATAATCGCGAAAAAATGACATTTAAAGGTATTTTTGAAAGAAAAACTATTTAGAGCTTCTAATAAAGTGCATATTAGAGTAAGATCGAAAAACAAGGTTTCAAAATTCGGCGGTTGATAGTATTTGAGCTAGAGTGACCAGAAGATTCACACTCACACGCATATACACACCCACAGACATCATTGTGAAAATGTTATAATCGAATTCTATGGACCTTGAAACGTGGTCTTTATCAAAATCTCCCTTTACCAAGGGTAGCGGGAGGTAAAAAGTACCAACTGTTATCAAATAAAATCTAAAGGATTAAGTAATAATTAACTATGTTTTGTTGTAATTTTTAATATTCAGGTCTTGTACATTTTTACAGATAAAAAAAAATTATTATTGACAAAGTTTGGTTTCACGAATTTAAATATTTATTTAATGCATGTAAATAAGGTTGGTTCTCAAGCGCCATTTACTATTTTCTTACGTGAAATGAAGTATGTATAGCAAATTGAATACAATTTGTTAAACTACATATCAGTGACTTAATGTATAATAGAAGATTAACTAAATATTAACATTTCGTAATTTTGCATTTCGCCTAATAATTTTGAAACGATTAGGAGTTAAAGACGGACTTTACAATTTGTCTACAACATAAACACATTCATAGGATATGTTTATTGGATAAACGAGTGGATAACAATATATTTATACCTTTGTAAATTAATAAATAAGCTGGATTATGTGGTAAATGAGAACAATTTTAGAGATCCAACCCTGGTTCTTTCTACAAATTAAGAGATTTAGATTTCTTTGTAGTTTAGTAGTCCAGGGGCATTTACTCGTTTTTAGGGATCCTTCAAATTTAAAAAAAATGGATGTCAATTATTTTTATGTCATACTAGAACTTTAAAATATCATTTTAAAGTTCTAGGACTTTAAAATTTTACCTTTATACTGAATATTTTATTTATGCGGCATTAAATTGTTCTTGACCTTAACAGCTTCATCCAAAATATCTCAAAGAATATATTTTTCATCAATTATAGCGAATAAGAATGTTAATAATGTTAATGAAACCAAAAAAATTCAATTTCAATCTGTCAAAATTTTGCTAGGATTTTCGAACAATTGCGACTTAGCCTACTTATACAAAACTCATACAGTTACAATTTGCTGCATATTTCTTTTAATAATTTAATAACTAGAAACCAGTATGACAAAATTATGTATGTACCTCAGACGAAAAGTGTCTTAAGGTACTCACAAAGTAATTAACTTACTCATCTTTTTCTCCTTGATACATAAAATACTATTATAGGTTAATTTACAGCCAGTCTTTGGTTGTTTTTGTTTATAAAATTATAGCGTTTTTTAATCAATTACACAATCTTATTTTGGGTCAGAATTTGACATTGGTCGTTCTTACATTAAGCCATAAATTTATTTAAATTTGAGAAAAATATTCAGTTGTTATATTTATAAAAAAGGTAATATAATATTTAATTAATTTTTAAAAAATATAAATAAAGTTTGCATAGTTAGGTTATTGTTCAGATTAGCATACGTCACAGAATATTTATAAAATTATAATAGGTATTTAACAAGAAAACAATAAATATGTATAAAATGTTTTGTAAATTTGCCATTATTGTTCATATTTGTTCATTCTAGTATTGATATCGATTTAAAATAAATAAAACTTCAGCACTCGGTGTAGCTTTTCCAGTAACAAATATTGTAACATTATATTTTGTTTGTCCAAAATAGCAAGAATTTTTCGTATTTAATTACGACTAAATAAATATAAATGTTTCATATTTTAAGAATAATTTCAGTTTTCATGCTTGTGGTGCCTTTTCCACAAAATTAAAGTATCCAAAATTACTGAATAAAGGACATATACATACATTTGCTATAATAAATGACATTTTAATATCAACTATATAATTAATACAACTTAAAAAATATATACCTGTTTTACATTACATTATTCATATATTTTCATTGTTGTAATTAATGTTTTTCAAGTAAAAAACCTACATTTAATTTATAATAAGTCAAAACATCATATGTGTATGAAAAATATACAACTTAACCTCTAAATAATGAGTCATTTATAACATAAACATAATCTTAACACCTCCTCACATATTCTAGATAAGATAAACTATTTATTTACTTACATATTGTCTTCAAATTACTATCGAAACACTACACCTGCACTATAAAAGTCAACACGCGTGTTCTGGCAGTCAACAAACATGCACACCTATACCAGTTACTCTCACGAAGGCTTCTAGCAGACTGACAGACAGTGGATTCTAAACACCGCGGGACGTCTGACGGTGGAGGGAATCGCGCAGGAACGGATCGCCGACGAAAGGGTTGAAAAAGGACAAAAAAGGGTTGGGATATAATGAGATTAGTGTATGAGTTGATGGTTCTTAATTTGGAGCAAATGTCTGTTAAAAGTTGAACTACGAAATATGATGAAAAAGTAATAATAATAGGATATTCCAGCTCAGAGCGAATGTATTTGAATATAAATAAAGAAATAAAATTATATAATTGAAATATTTCGGATATAAAAGTTTTGTTATACCGACTCGTCACGAATATGAATATATTTTGATTGGCGCCTTTAAATATCGAATAGCGTATTAGGAGGAGGTCCGTACTACCAATAGAAGTAAAGAAATTTAAATAGCGGAGGTGTGGCCACGGTCAGCACCACAATTCTCGAACAGTTTTTATTTCAATATAAAAATTTTGTATTAAATTTAATAATTTAAATACAGTTGCAATGGGGGTCTTATACCATTTTTACCTCTCGCTAAGAGAGGTATTAGATTCATGCAAAAAATCACATATTCAGATTTCAATGAATAAGTACGTTTTAACCTTTTTACGATGATGCCTGTGTGTGTGTGTGTGTGTGTGTGTGTGTGTGTGGATGTATGTGGGATGTTGGAAGGACGATTACTCAAAAACTATAAGACTTAATATTTGTTTAACTACGTATTTCCCAATCGGATATTCATGGGAAGATGTGAAAAGGTTTTGGTAACAATTGGACAATCGGAAGTAGCAGATTCTGAAAAAAAAAATTCTAAATACTATTTTTTGAAAAATTTTGTTGGAAATATTAAAGAAAATTAAATTCTCAATCTGACACATTTAATTTTTTTATTATATCTCGTATAGGTTTGGAGATATAGTATATAATAATATAGAATAATCTGTTGTAAAAAAAATATCGTTGCCTAAAAAAACAGTTGAGATATTTAAATGTTTATAATTGACAGATAAATACTGTGGATAAATGCAAAATTTCAGTGTCAAAAATCAGATTTTTCTGGGAGGTACGAATATACATTCAATATATATTACTGTATTATTAATTAAATATGTATTTAAATTATAGGTATGTTAATATTACATATATCCTTAAGAAATACCGCTAATACTGTCAATGAATTTGAAGAATTTTGAACATATTAGAAGAGTAGGACAAAATTCCTCAAAGAACGAATGAAGAGATACAATTTCATTTATTTGTGTGTACAAGAAATGTTAAGTTCATTACTTATAGGGCACTAGCAGTCATGTGACTTTATTGGCCGTGTCATAATGACGGCTAGTAGTTATTTACATAGATGTCACAATTGTCATAATTTTTCATTCAAAATTTCAAAATGTTCTGTCATCAATAGTATGGAAAATAATCCACATAGATTTGAAAAATCATGATGTTTTAAATGAAAAATTATGATACTTGACACCTATGTACATTATTACTAGATGTTATTCTAACACTGGCCTCCATATCTGCTTGCCAAGGCCAATAAAGTCACATGACTGCTCGCGACCTATGGAACATAAAATGAAAATGACGAGAGGTATTGTGTTGGCTACAACAGATTTTTGGAAATATATCTCGCCACCTCAATTTCCAAATTTTAAAATTTTATGTTAACAGAAATTTTGGTATAATTAATAAATATTGACGTAGTATAATGGAACATTTAATTCTGAATAATTTTCTTCAAGTAATTTTTTTAAAAAAATAAATAATAAAGCCAAAAATTAACGTTTTATTTATCAATAAATTCAATACACTATCAGTATGGCCATCTATTGCATAAAATTATAAACAATCACTGACATTTGTTAATATTTATATAGGTATTTTCAGAAATTAATATCACAAAACTAAGGCATTAAATCGAAAAAAGTTTCAAATAAAATTTACTCAAAATAATATATTTTAGTTAATAATATATTAATTCTACTTATTTAGTTTTTATTTGTAGAGATATAAATGCACACATAAATAAATCATTTTTTCAAAAACAAAATATAAATAAAATAAATTATTACCTAAAACATATTTAAAATTAAAAAATAATAGAAGTTTATTTAGAAAATTTGATTGTATAAAATTTTCCCTACATATAATAAACAAATTTTAGTTCTACTTATTATCTCTGAAACAAAACCAAAAATAAAAAAAGCTTCAACAAAACTCCCCTTTATTTTTAATTATAAACAATTTTTATATAACAATATTTGTCGAAAAGTCGTTAGTTTAGTCAGAAAATGGATTTTCTCAAATTTGTTTATCCAAAACGAGACTACTACTGTAATCTATGATGATAATTATGAACTATTTTTTAATGTTTTGTTGTAACAAAGTACGTTGTTGTATCGTGTAAATAGGAGAAAATCAATAATACCGACAAATCGATTGACCAATCAGATTCAAAAAAGCTTGCAAATTGAAGACGCGGGATAAAAAATTGTTTAAACAAACGTCATTTGATTGTTAATCAGCTGTTTAGTGTAAAAAGTATTAAATTTATTTATTTTGAGTTAATAAATTGTTGAAATATTGATTGTTATATGATTTTATGTATCAATTGAATTAAAATAGAAGTATTTGTTGTAATTATTATTTAATTATCATACTATATTTGTTATAACAATAATGAAAACAATGTTATGTACTAATAATATGTTAGATCCCAGGTGGAATTATATTTCGTTACAGATTACAGCTAAAAGGGGAAGCAAAAACTTTGCTCAGAACTAGTATTGTACACTTGAAAATTCCTAAACCCGAATTCATATTCACTTCTACAAATATTACTTATCAAAATTAAACAATAAAACAATACTAGTATTTTTTAGGTTATGTTACAATTTGGTTTAAAAAATAACAAATAAATATCATTCTTTGTAAGTTTAGATAAATTCAAAACGTGCTGCGGCTGATTTTCTGGTTTGGGAATGATCATCAGGAGTTCTACTATTATCATCTGTTATCATCATTATCGATATCATCACCTTTATTGTCCCGCGGTATTTGGGTTATTTAAGTAAGTTTTTTATTACGTTGTGTATGACTGATTACTTAGCATTACTTAACAAGCTCGTGACTTAGAGGGAAAGGACAAGAAAGATGGAAGAATTCGGTATTGGTAGGTGAAGAAAACGATTCACAGAAGCACTGAAGACTCACAACTTCTATATTTGAAAGAAACGCTGTTAACGTTGTTAGTTACCAGGGTTGCTGAGTGTTGTGTTTGTATTGTTGTTACTATAGAGAAAAACAGTTAATTTGGCATGTAATTTTATATTGTGAATTTGAAATAAATATTTTTTTGTTTAAACCAAATTTGTTTTAATATTTTCAGGTCAATTTTACAATTTTAACTTCCAGATATATAAACAATAACAAATCGGATTATTGACAGCAATAAAAGATTTATCATTAGACAGTTTATTTTGTTTAATTTATTTCTGTTTTGTTTATTTAACTGGAAATTATAAAATTCGCCCTTAAATAACGACAATATTGTTTGTAATTTTAACATAATTTTTGAATACGAAAAAATTAAAATACAAACTTCACAATAATATTTTCAGAATCTACAGTTCAAATTATGTATTACTTGACTTAAAATACACAAAATTAACTCTTTTTTAACTGAATAGCTGATTAACAATTCAAGTGACATATGTTTAAACAATTTTTTATCCCGCGTCTTCAATTTGCAAGCTTTTTTGAATCTGATTGGTCAATCGATTTGTCGGTATTATTGATTTTCTCCTATTTACACGATACAACAACGTACTTTGTTACAACAAAACATTAAAAAATAGTTCATAATTATCATCATAGATTGCAGTAGTAGTCTCGTATTGGATAAACAAATTTGAGAAAATCCATTTTCTGACTAAACTAACGGCTTTTCGACAAATATTGTTATATAGAAATTGTTTATAATTAAAAATAAAGGGGAGTTTTGTTGAAGCTTTTTTTTATTTTCGCTTTTGTTTCAGAGATAATAAGTAGAACTAAAATTTGTTTATTATATGTAGGGAAAATTTTATACAATCAAATTTTCTAAATAAACTTCTATTATTTTTTAATTTTAAATATGTTTTAGGTAATAATTTATTTTATTTATATTTTGTTTTTGAAAAAATGATTTATTTATGTGTGCATTTATATCTCTACAAATAAAAACTAAATAAGTAGAATTAATATATTATTAACTAAAATATATTATTTTGAGTAAATTTTATTTGAAACTTTTTTCGATTTAATGCCTTAGTTTTGTGATATTAATTTCTGAAAATACCTATATAAATATTAACAAATGTCAGTGATTGTTTATAATTTTATGCTATAGATAGCCATACTGATATTGTATTGGATTTATTGATAAATAAAACGAATTTTTTTGACTTTATTATTAAATTTTAAAGAAAGTTTATTTGAAGAAAATGATTCAGAATTAAATGTTCCATTATACTACGTCAATATTTATTAATTATACCAAAATTTCTGTTAACATAAAATTTTAAAATTTGGAATTTGTTATAAAGTCGTTAATAAAATAAATAATGAAATATATCCTCACTGCTTAGAACATTGTAAATGTGAAATACACAACGTTTAACTATAATAATTTTAACGAAACAGAAGTGAAAAACAAATTTGTGTATTTCACATAAAAAATCCATGTTTGTTAACGTTTTGTTACAAAACCATTTTTTATCTCTCGCTAAGAGGGGTATTGGTTTCATGCTAAAAATCGCATATCCATTTAGTGATTAAGCATGTTTTAAGGTCCCTACAATCTCGACAATGAATTGGAAACATTCGAAAATATAAAGAATAGATACAAGTAGAATTTTTGGTGTAGAATGCAGGGTACAAGAAATGTTAAATACAATAGGGCGCGAGTAGTCATGTGACTTTGATGACCTTGACAAGCACATATGGGGGCCCGTCAGAATGATAGCTAGTAATTATGTACATAGATATCAAATATCATAATTTTGTATTCTAAATTTAGTGACTTTCCAATCCCATGTGGTTTATTTTCCTTGACAAGTAAATTCCACACTCCTAGTGAAAAATTAACTACGTGAATTTAGAAAACTTGAAATTTTGAATGAAAAATTCTGACATTTGACATCTATGTATGTACATAATTACTAATTGTTCTTTTGACACGAGCCCCCATATATAAAGTGTGTTCATAAAAGACCTAAGTCGAGGCAGGCTATGTACAGAGATAGATATGTCTTAATTTGATAGTTTTTAATTAAATGTCAATTTGACATGAGATATTGTCAAAAATGTTATCTAAATAAATCAAAGCTTTTCTTAATGAATTTTATTTTAGTAATATAAATAAATTAGAAAACAGAGAATGGCAATATTCTTTTGCTGCCTGTTACAATGAATTTTAGGGAAATTACATTTCATAAACAATTTTGACAACTTGACTTTTGAATTGAATAATGATGAGACATACGTTTCACTGTTCATAGCCTATTCCGAGTTAGGTTTTTATTTGAACACACTGTTATTTATGTAATCAAAAACGGAAGTGGCGAGAGGTATTGTGCTGGCCACAACATATTTTTTACAATTATTTTACTACTCTAAATACTTAAAATTGAAACAACAAAAGCAGAAATATTTGTTTACTTCTTGATCTTATAGTGAACACGAATTAAACACCCATATTTAATAAAACTAAAGACCAAGCAATATTTAACACCTTGATAAAAGACAATCAAACTTTGGTAGATGGCTATATTTAGGTGTTAAATCGTCATTTGTTATTTGCTGTAGATGTAGAATTACCAACACAAATATGAAAGACAGAGGGTTCATACTCTTTAGATATACATAAGTTTTTTCGGTGCTCCCTAATTTTACTGGTATATATATTTTTACAGTTAAAATTTTTATTTTAAATAATAATTTTTGTTAATACCTGTTTGTATTACGAAACCAATTATTAATCGTACGTTCATCATTAAATTGTTCGCTAGCCAAGTCTGGCTCATTCATTCAGTTTATTTCGTCGTGTACAGACCTATGTACATCTCCAAGACTTTTTTGCATCGCGCAAACACATCTTGCAAGATCCATCAGCCCATCAGCCCAGAGGGACGAAGAACGAGAAGGACCACGTGGGATTTTACATATTTTTATCACGGTATTTATTGGTAAAAGGTTCATAGAACCTACAAAACAAGGTATGGTTTCACTTCCCGGCAAATTTCAAAATTAAAGCTAATATAATTAAAAATTCCTCAAACTTTAAAATTAGTAAAAATGAATAGTAAATACGTACTTCTTTGAGAATAGCTGAAAGCACGGTACTCAAGGAAAGGGTTATTACGAAGGTTTGTTAGGACTTCCTAATATATCCATACCCTCTTCGTAAAATTTAACAACGAAAGGAGGGTTATTACGAAGGGTTATGAGGACCTCTGGCATGGTGGACATGTTGAGTAATCCGAGTATATCCATACCTTCTTAAATTTACTACTGATAATTACAGGGTTATTACGAAGGGTTATGAGGACCTCTGGCATGGTGGACATGTTGAGTAATCCGAGTATATCCATACCTTCTTAAATTTACTACTGATAATTACAGGGTTATTACGAAGGGTTATGAGGACCTCTGGCATGGTGGACATGTTGAGTAATCCGAGTATATCCATACCCTCTTCGAAAATGAGAACCATTTTCTCAAGATACGTATTGCGTTTCGTTTTTACTTTGCACACAGTTTTAAAGTGAAGTGAAATTTTTAATTTTTATCAAAAAACAAAATTTCAAAATATTATTTATTCACATTTTTTATTTATTTTATATTTACTGTAAAGTTACATAACGTAGAATTTAATATTCAAAAATAATTATATTCATTTTTTGTTGAATTGCTATATAATTTATTTTCATTTAAAATAATTGATAACAATAAATTTAAATTCAATTTTTTTTTTTTATAAGTCAATGATATTACACTTTTCTCTTTGTAATGGGTTCAAATCCCAAATAAAGAATATTTTTTTACAAGTAGCCTGATAATAATTTATAATTAAAATACAAGTTAAATTTTATACAATACATATTTTGTTACATATAGAGTATAAAAGGAATACATATATTTATTTATTATTATTATTATTATCATATATAATAATAGATATTTACGCACCAAGTGAATTAAGATAATGTTTATTCATGAAAAGGCAGTTTAAGCCACGAGCCCGTAGGGCGAGTGGATTAAATCCTTTGAGTGAATAAAAAATTCTTACTCACGTGGTTTATACAATATTTTATTAAATTTTGACGAAATAATAATAAAAACCACTGTTATATTAAATTTTTACCATATAAACAAATCAATTTTATTTATTTATAAATTATAAACAAACTCAGTTTTATTTTCGCGCCTGATATTATTTTAAATATATTATTTGTTGCGAGTTTAAAATTCAGTTAGACTTAATTTTTTTTAATTTAATTTTTAAACAAGCATTTATTTATAATTGTTGCTTTCGAGTTCATAATGACAGTTTAAAATAAATATGTATCATTGTAACAATTGTTGAATTACCAATTTTTTTTAAATTAAATTATTTTCAAAATTTATAAAGCAAACAGATATAATTTTTAAATGTTTCATTGATTGTTGACAGATTTCTCCAATATATTCATTTAATTATTTCATTACAAATTACAATAAGCACTTAGCTTTTTATAAATTTAAATATTAAATAATTAACTTCAAATATAAAAAACTGGGTATAAGGTGGCACAAAATGCTATGCGTAGATTTCAGATATAAGGGAATGACTGTGTGTTTGATTGAGCAAGCGAAATCTCTGTTGTAAAATTGCCCGGGAAATTTTACAGCAGGGACTAGCTTTAGTTAAGTAGATTAAGTTCGCCTAGTTATAAGTAGTTTTAATATAGGTAGTGCCACATTTGTACCCAGTTTTTTTTTTGCAAGATTATTACATTTTTTTTATTTCATTAAATGTATTATCATTTCTGATTATTGGAAGATCTGTCTGCATGATATGTTTCATTTTAAATTGTACTGTTTTGTTTTACTCAACGCTTCATACCATAACCAAATAGTATTTTTAATAATTTATAAACAATAACTTCAATTATATTTAAGGAGATTTGAGCGAATCTCGTGTAAAAATTAAATTCCAACTTTATGATTTCAAATTTTGTAATTATTACGAAGGCTGTCTTATGTAACTATTTTAAAAATTTAAAAAAACAAATTCACCGTTTAGTTTTTTAGAAAAAGGCTTATAATGATTTCAATGTTCTAATACATAAGCTGTTATGGTAGAAGCATTTCCATAGATACTTTTTTGTTTGTTTTACATTGATATAATAAAATTTAAACTGAAAACTCATTATTATACTCTGGTTTATAATGCCTCCTTGCCATTCAAATTAATCCGAAATTAATGTTAATTTTATGAATAACTTTTTTCGAATATAATTATTTTTGTACATTTTAGAATTTTTGATCACTGAAATTGATAGATAAATTTATTATAATTTTACAAGACGCGCTGTTACCACATAACTTTCTTGGACCACATATGTCAAAATACTGGTCATTTCAATTTTTTTTTTTTGTTAAATACAAATCAATATATACGTATTTGTATTAATTACATAAGCATGGGTGCTCCATATTTAGCTTCATATACAAAGAGAAAGTGTTAATTGTTGACTTATATACAAAATACTATTAATAATTAATTTATTTATTATGCTTAGATGTTAATAATTTATTTTGAATACTACGACTAATAAATTTGCTGGGAAGTACGCTGTATAGTGCAATGAACGTATTCTTTTTTATTGGTAATATTAAAATAGAAATATTTTAAAACGAAAAATAATAGTAAATTTGAATTAATTTAGAATCAAACATAATAGTAATTTCAAAGTTAGGTTCCCCCATTAGATGTACGAATGATTTGTGTATTGTGTGAATCTGTGTGTGCAAAAAAAAATACGAATATAATAAAACAAAAATGTCTACCATTTATTGTGTGAATGTATTAGGGTCCTATCCTTCCCAACCCAGTATAAAATCAACATAGCTCGCGTTTCCCGGCAAGAGGTCCGGATCGTCCGTTCCGTTTATTAGCTCGTGTTATCCGGCATAAGGTCTGGGTCGATTAGGCCGGGCAAATGACCTGGACAACGTGGGACATGCAGGTTGCAGTTGTTCCAGATGTTCCAGATGCAGAAAGAAGAACCCGCGGATTAAAGCCGCGAATTTATCCATATTTTTGTTTGAAAATACTGCAAATTAAGAACGCGAATACAGTCGATATTTTTGTTCGAAAATACCGCGAATTAAAAACGCGAATATAGTCGATATTTTTGTCCGAAAACACGCGAACGCGGAGATTTTTTATAGGGAACTACTTAGTTATTTTATAAATGAAAGTAACTTTATCATGATATTCAAAAATCGGTAGTTTAGATTTGTACGATATACAGTGATAGCCAGAGAAATAAGACACTTATAGAATTAACCCTAATATAAATAAAATTTGTTTAATTGTTTAAAGTTTTTTTTATAAATTGCATTGAATTGAATAATAAGTACAAAAAGAATTTGTTTCATACTAAGTGTATGACAAATAAATGATATATGTAGAATTACATGAGACAGAAAAAAAAATTTGATTTATAGTAACAAATTAAATTAAAAACGTTCATTGCCGTACAGCTAGGTTAAGTTATTTTTAAGGGGGCGCGTCGTCATCCTAACGTTAACTTCGCGATACCCGGCATAAGGTCCGGGTCGTTAGCTCGCGTACCCGGCATAAGGTCCGGATCGTTTTTGTTCCGTTATTAGCTCGGGTAATCCGGCATGAGGTCCAGATCGATTAGGCCAGAAATCAGGGATCTGGGCAACGTGGGATTTTTTTCGGGCCTCGACAGCCCGAACTTTTCAGATGATTGAAAAATTTGTTCGAAAACTGCGAACGCGAATTACTTTGTAGGGATGAATTTGTTTTGTATCGGGTTTTTTGTTTAAATAAATTTGAAGCAATATGTAGTTATCTGGGGTTTGCAGGGATATTTTTTTAATATTTTGATAGTTCGTTCGCGAAGTTCGATGGTACGGGATTTGGGATTGTTGCAATTCAGGGGGGTCAACATATAAATATCCTTTTCTCAATATATATGAATATATTCATATATATTGAGGAAAGTTCAAGTCCGTAAAACTTATGACACCCCTGATATATTTTTTAAGTGTATTTTTTTTACAGGCTGGGCGTGAATATTTTGACGCAGTATGGCTACGTACTGTGAAAAAAGTCTAAATATTCATCCGAACTTTCCTAAAATCTCTTACAAAGAACAGTAAGAGGTTTTAGGTGAGCAACCCACCGTCCTTACGATGGTCCTACCACTGTCTTTCGTGCCCATTGCCCGTAGTAAACGGACTACTATTGGGCGACTCGTACGATAAGATGGGTTGCACTGGGCCAGACTAATGGCGGGGATAGCGAAGTCGCGTGCCCTTGCAAAACGTCACATCGAAGTATGTTACACGACGTGTGTCTCATGGAGTGTATTACATGGAGAGTGTGTGGCCATGTAATCCATTTCATGGGATGCATGAACTGTAACAGCTATGGTGTGTATGAGTTTGCAAGGGACGCTCGTCCCCAAGCAGGCTTCGCCACCAAAGTCAGGTTCATTTCATTTCATTTTTTGTTAGGTTTCAGGCGCGGGCGATTCTATTTAGTTAATATGAGATCGTTAGGGTTTTGTAAGACATTCCAGTCGTGGTTTAGACCGGGGTGGCTCTGTCTTAAACTCCTTTGAATCGCAGGAGGGTGGGACAGGGTTCCCTGCCCATGTGGAGAGACCTTGTCGTGGTGGCAGGGCTTAACCATCTCCTCAAATTGGGGGGGTGGGACCAACGTCTCCACCAAGCAGAAAAACTTTCTTTTTTCAGGTCATCTTTACCAGACAATTTATTCTGCATAGCACTAATTAATGCAGGGCCATGTCACAATGTCAATTTTGTCCACTTTTTCGAGTTCTTATGAAATAATTACAACACTATAACTTTGAACGTAATTATAACCGGGGGCGAATTCATGTTACATGTTACACATTATTAAATACACGTTTACTCTGTAACAATGTAAATTAACAATAAAATATTTTTAAAAAATATATATTTGCAATTAATATTAAAAGTTAGAATTATTTCCAAACCATTATTTAAAACTGGGGGAATCAAATTTATCACGTCACTGCACGCGCCCTATACATAAATTTTCTTGCAAAAGATCTTATATTTCCAGTAAAATTATTTCATAAACAAACTATGCAAATTGTACTTGACACTGACATCTTCTTCTTTAGGTTTTCCCATTTGTTAGGGGTCGCTATTTTTTATTTTCTTCTTCCACTCATTTTTGTTTTGCGTGTCGTCCTCATTCAGTTCCTTTTCGCTCAAGTCTTCCGAAATACAGTCCTTCCATCTTATATTTGGTCTTCCAATGTTTCTTCCACCTTCTATTACTGAACTACTCATTTTTCTTCCAAAATATTTATCCTCATGACATGTTCAAACCAATGTAATCGTCTCTTTTATATCTTTCTAGAAACATTAGAGTTATTTCACTTATTATTTCATTCATTTACTTTTTAGTGATACTGACATCTGTCAATTTCAATTTTCTGAATATATTAGCAGTTTGCATGGTTAAGTTAGCATAGCTAGCTGATTTTTGAAATTTAATATCTTTATAATTCTTTAACTCTATATCTGTTGAGTATGAAATATAAAATGCTAAAATGCAATCAAATCGTACAGAGAATAATGTATTCTTTACGTTAAATAATATTTAAATGAGTTTTTTCGAGAAAAACTGTTAAAATCTTCAAATGAGGGTACTTCCGATTGACCAATTATAACCAAAATTTAATCAGGTCTGCATATGGTTGTAAGGAAGAGGAATACGGAAGAATTTTAATTTTTGGAATTCTAGTATTGGAGATATCGCGGCCGAAACCGCGGTCACATACACACGAACACACACACACACACACGCACACACGCACATACGTCCACACACACATACAGACATCATCGTAAAAATAGTAAAATCGTATTGTAGACCCTAAAACGTGCTTATTCAATAAAAACTCACCATCGAATTTTTTTACCAAAGACAATACCTTCCTTACCTAGAGGTGACGGAAGGTAAAAAATAAGAAGCATGTGTTTTATTATCAATAATTCTAATATGGCTCTGCTCTTTGTATAGGCAGAGGCTCAATACAGGTCCGGGTAAAGAGAAATTTCTGGATCATTTCCGGTTAAAACAGTGAAAAGAGAATGCCAAATAATTACCCGGAAACGACTTGTACGCCGGAAACGATTGCAGTAAATGGTTCGTTCTTCGTTCTATATTTAACATTTCAACAGTTTAAAACGTTCTTTGAGTGGCAAAAGAACAGAGTACACAATTATTTATAATTATATTTAAATACTGCTAAACAAGAGTGCCTACCCTAGGCAAAAGATGCATAATAATATACAAAATTCACGCCAATGAGCCGGTTTCAAAATTTTCAGAAACTGTTTTACATTAATGTTTCTGCAATATTTTCCTTAGTAGGTAATAAAATATCTGTTGTGGCTAGCACAACACCTCTCGCCATTTTCATTTTATGTTGCATAGGGCGCGAAAAGTTATGTGACTTTTGTTGGCCTTGGCAAGCAGATTGACGGTATTTGGATTAAGGATATATGTAATATTAGCATACGTATAATTTAAAAAAATACATATTTAATTAATAATACAATAATATATGTTAAATGTACTCGTACTTCCCAGAAAAATCTAATTTTTACACTGACATTTTCCATTTATCTGACAATTACAAACATTTAAATATTGCAACTGTTTTTTGGGCAACGAAATTTATTACAACAGATTATTCTATATTATTATATACCATATCTCCAAACCTATACGATATATAATAAAAAATATTTAATTAATTTAATGAATTTGGCCATGGTCAAACATCATCTATGGAGAGGTTTGGTGACAAACCTCGGCTACAAGGTGGATGTGGCAAATCAAATCAGTGAAGTATTGATTCGATGAATTTTGGCGAAACAAAAAAAAATGTTGATTATACAAAAGATATGCTTACCTTGTTACAGTTCTGCCATTCTTTAAACGACCCTGTAAAGCGGGAAATGGAAAAATACTTATAAATATAAATACACAAAAAAACTTGATAACATCTTTATTTAAAAAAAATATTTACAGTGTTTTTGTGCACGAATGGATATAATAATAATTGACTACATTTCAAAATGTATATTCATAAAAAATTAAATGCATTTATTAATTGTGCTAAGACAGAATAGTATTAAAGATAGGTTTAATATTAAGCTCACAAAATATAAAATTGTGGACGATTGCAAATATAAGGCAACCAAGAAAACTTGAACTGCGTAATTTATTATTTTAAATATATATTATTTGCAAGTTAAAACATAAATATATAGATTTAATAAATAAAATGGCATTTTTTTATCAAGATGTAAAGCCCCATGCGAAACTTTTTAGAAAAAAATGTTTTCAACAATTCAAATCTTCTTTGATACAGTTTAAAAATGATCACATGTTAACATATCATTGAAGCTTCTAACAACAAATACTGACTGAACATGCCACATAAAATTGATTTGGCATAATAAACTATTTTCATAAAATTTGGCAGTTTGTTTAGAACTTAAAAAAATCATTCTCTATCTTTCCATTTTTCATGTATGAGCATCAAATTGTCATAGGCTTGTTTGGTTATGTTCAAACTGGGAATTATTTCTGCCAAATTTTGTTTTCCCATTATGCTCAGGCTTGCCAACCCTAGATATGCGTGTAAAGGATCCGGAAGGGTGTGCACCCATTTGGAGAAACCGCCAGTCACTCCATCTTCCGTCGACATTACGTACCTAATTGATAATACAAATTAAAAGATTTAAAATTATCCCTAACCATTTTACCGAGAATGAATTGAAATTTTAAGTACATCTCAACTGAAGTATAATCTACCTGCTCTCCAAGTTTTAAAACAATTGACCACGCGGTACCTGAGATATTTGCAATTAAATTTGGCCTTTTTAACACGTGAAGAATAGGAAATGGCAAAATAAACACAACATTTTAAATTATAACTTTTATATCCACTATGACATTTAATCGAAAAACTAGTATGTTATAGAAAACTAATTAACGAATTTTATGTAAAAATTTGAATATTATTTACCACCCAGATTTAATTTTATTGCCTCTAGAAAATTATAATCTGAAGGTACGATAAATAGGTAGAATTATACTTGACAACCATGTACAAGCGTTCCAGATGAAGTATCAGTTAAGTTAACACCCGCTTGGTATTAGCGAATAAGAGATGATCTTTGGTTAAAAGAATTTCAGACGTTTTGTTCCTCTAGAACTAACAGTTTATAGACCACTGGTGAGGACTCACTACATTATAGGCCAAATTCTGAACTTTAAAAATTCATTTCTCGCTCATTACATAAAATTTTTAAGACGCGTTTCGTCCATGATACAGAAGACCTTGACACAAATCCTTACCTGTAGTTATTTTCTTGGTGAATGAGATGATGCATCCCCAGCATCTTCAACGTGGCCCCCACCCAAAACGAGTAACAAGTATCAACTGGTTTGTTAGGCCGACCTTGGAAGCCATCTACCTGTCGAAATATTAACCAACGAATGATGCCTTGGACCTGTCGGTCAGAGAGGACGTCCAATCGGTCCAGGAGAACTAAAGTAGCGATGGCACAAAATGTTGAACCCCCGTGGGACTCCAATTCGGGGCCCTGACCGATGCCAAAATCGTAGGACTGTGTAGAATATGGGTCATTTATATTAAAAATTTAAAACCGTACGATGGGGACTATCAAAATTTTTAAAAATTATTAGTTTTTAAAATATTCGAGTTTTTAATGCCCCTAACATCTACCCATCTACGTCTTCTTTTAAATCCAGAATCAATTTTCAAGTAAACGAATACAGAAGATAAAGAAACAGCGAAAATAAACCAAATGATATTTGTTTGAATTTATGATGTCATGTCAGAGAAATCACTGATTTCAATGACAATAAACAACTACACAATGACATGTTTACTTGATTTAGCCTCTGCGCATGTCGAGTAGAACGTGTCCACCTCGCTTGAGGTAGGATGAAATAGTAAAGTACGAGTAAAGTGAAATTAACTCTAAAATTTTGGGTAATTTCTCGACTGTGATGTGGATTAGGTGTTAACAATTACTCGAAAGTTCAATCAAACAGGATTTATTCTTAGTAAAGGCGATGGCAAATAAGATCGCAGCGCCAAAGTGGAACTATTGTTAACGGGATAATTTAACATTTACTAATAATATTTGTGCATTAAGTGTATAATATTAAGAGATATTACATATGCAAACTTAATATTATAAACATAATAGATAACACTTGTGTTTATACAATCAACAAAATGTCACATGTATCCCGTCAACTATAATTCCGCAAATACCATATGTCATATTGCTTATTTCCCTCGCCTATACCTACGTTTCGGTGTACCCGTGCACCTTCTTCAGGGTCTACAACAATTATACAACAAAAATGTAATACTTACAAAGTAACATGAACATTATCACACTTACAGTAAGATCTTACAAATTGTTACAATTCATGTACACAAAATATATTCGTACAAAACAGTCAGTTAATTTATTAAACATCGTACCAAAAAATTCAGAGCAAATGGATGGTGTGTATTTGATTTTTTTTTGTTGTTTTATTATTGGTGTACAGGGGACCAATAGGAGTCCGTATCAATGATGTCACCAGAATCCTTACACAGGATATTTCCGGCTATTTTCCTATTATTCGGTTGTCGTTTTTTAAATAAACTGAATGTTTTATACGAATGTATTTTCTGTACATGAATTGTAACAATTTGTAAGGTCTTACTGTAAGTGTGATAATGTCCATGTATTACATTTTTGTTGTATAATTGTTGTAAACCCTGAAAAAGGTGCAAGGGTGCACCGAAACGTTGATATAGTAAAAATAAATGCTGTTTGACTGAACTTTCGGTAATTGTTAACACCTTAACTTTAAAATTAAGTGAGAGTTAATTTCCGAACGTAGCCCTGTGAATCCGATATTAGTCTGATACTGAAACACGTGGTGACAAGGCCAGTCTGATATTAGACACGTGAGCGTGCACATAAATAGTTAGTGATATAAATAAAACGCGTAGTGAAATAAATATTGTTTAAATAAATAATCCTAGTGTTGTGTTTAATAATATTCTTAGTCTTTAATTAGTGTTCATTAATTTTATAATTTTTATTTATCGTTTAATAAACTTTTATTCTAATTATTAATATTTTTCTGATTGTTATTTTGCCAAATGAAAACATTAAAAATAACTTACAATACTGCGTTCAATAAATTGAATAGTCTTCTCTATATCCATGCCAGACCAGTCATCCAAAATGTAGCATATACTTGCTGCACAGTAAACAAACCGCATGTCGCTTTCTGTGCCTTCTTTAGCGGCTGAAAAACATCCTTCTTCGTCTTGTAATGTTCTCAAACCTACAATAAAATAAGTTTCCCATCGTTCTTAAAGAGATCAATTTCAAATTTACTTATACATTGTCTCAATAAAATAAGAGATGGCGCTTGAGAGACGACCTTGTTCATTCATGGTTTTTACATACATTAAATAAATAATTTTATTTGAAGTCGTCACTACAGTGCACAAAAAAATCGTCATTAAATTTGAGAAATGGGCACTAAAGCAATCCATTATAAGACGATTTCATGCAAAAGCAATGTTGCCAGTTTTATGATAATTATTGTACATGTAAGGTGTACGATGTACAACATTAAATGGCAAAAAATATGTGCAAGATGAACTAATTAATTCCGGTTAACAAGTTTGTGGTAGAACATAATTTAGAGTTTTTTTACGATAACTTTAATGACCGAGATTAGCAACGGCGAGTGTCAGTGACTACGTTTATTACGCAGTGACATAACCCGCTTAAAAATCTAGTGACTTAAAACTAACTCTTAACTTCAGCTAGTTTATATCGCATGTTTTAAAGTGACTACAGGATAATTAGCGTTTATCCACTGCTGTTAAACAAGGACAGATTGAAAATTTTGTGGATGATTTACTATAATAATAACATAACGCTCACGATCTTGAAGCAAACCTCGAAACAAACAGTTTATGGGGAAGAAACTATAGCCCAATGAAAAAATTATGAATGCATTTCTTTGATTACACATATTTCAATTTGAAATTTAGTGGTCGCGCTCAGCCAATCAGAGCGCGCGTGGTCTAGTCAATTGTTCAAACAAATATGGAGAAGAAATGTTACTGTTGCAGTAGTGATGTGTGAATATTATTAAAATTGGTGTGTTGTGTGTTTATTTCAGCAATAAATTGTGTATCATTCGGTTCCGCAAATATTCCCGGTAAGTTTAATATATAATTTATATATGGAACTAAAAAATATTGGAAAAAAACTGTAAATCATGTATGGTCGGTAAGAAATATGGTGGAATTTAGTTTATAAGATAGTAAACAATTATGTCTATATGTGGGACGCCCAAAAGAATGTAAAAGTATGAATATGTGCCGAATGAGTTTATATATTAAAATATTAATAACAAAAGAAAATAAACACCCGTAAGAACTCAAAGGGCTTGCAATCAGCTGATTTGTGTGAACTTGATGACAACAATGTTTTGACTTATTTTGATTTTGAACTATTACAAAGTTATTATTTTACAATTTTCACGGAACACATGACATTAAAAATAACTGTTTTGTTTACATCCAAACAAAAATACGTTCCACGGGCTACGCAGCCGCGAGTTTATATTCTAACCTCGTACAACACGATTTTATTGTTAATTTGAAAATATTTTATACAGTTCAGGAGTTATGAATACCCAAAATTGCATGTTTTCATGTTTAGTTACGGACCAGATATGAGGTTAAACATGGTTCAAGATAGTGTTTATTCTTAAAAAATTAACTTTAAAGTGTTGATTTGTATATTTACGGTATAAAAATGGTTAAATTTCCGGTTAAAAACTCCTCGAACCCGGGTTTAAAAATGTATATTTTTGGCTAAAAATGAGGTTAAAATTCGGTTAATTTTTCGATTAAAGATAGAGTATTAATTCTTGCAAAAACGAACCCTGGGGGGTCGATTTGATATATTAATATATTAAAAATGTCAAAGGGGCCTTAGGGATTGCGGAAAGTAGGGTCGAAATTTGTGGAAAATTTGTCGAAAATGATTTTTTTGATAAAAATCATCTCAAAAACATTGGGCTGGTTTACAGCGCAAACATGCTTGAACTATGTTGTGACATTTTGACTCTGTCGGTAATGCCAATGATTTCTTATGTAAACTTTCAAATATTAATTATAAACAATGTAAAATTTTGAACTTTAACTACTTCTATGAGGTCCGGAAGAATATGAATGACGTGTTGTATATAATTTGACGTCACGTGAGTCCGCGGTTATTTTTCAATGACTATTTCTGGCGCTAACTGGATTCACGAAAGATGACTATTCAAGGTCACTTGTTCGAAGAAAGAATACACAGTCCTTTATACAACAGTAGCTTAGCAACATTTCATGTTGAAAGAGAAAGATTGTTCAACGTAGGCCTATATAATTTGTTGAGACAGATAAACGTAAATGATGACATTACTTTCTAACACACAACAAAATAATAACGACGTATGTCGCAGAGTTACAGATATCTAATTATCTACTACACTGCCCTCTGGCTAATGTTTACCCAGAGACGTTGATGTTTAAATCAAATTATTATTCCATGGTGTATGTCAAGTCTGTTTTTGTGTGTTACAAAACCATAAGTGAAGAATAATATAAATCTTTAAGAAAGGCATTATTTAAAAAAAAACATTTTCAAATAAATTACACTTACTTTTTCAGTTAAAATATATCCATAAATATTTCATGTTGCACGCCTAAACATACGAAATGCAGTGAAGTTATCTGCCATTAATGTTATTTCATACGGCTAATAAATGACCTTGAATAGTCATCTTTCATGAACTAAACTATATTTTTTTTTATTATTATTAACTTTCATTTAATATACTTTTAAAAAAATCTGAAATCGGCTCATTGCGGTTTAAAGATTAATTTAAATTTGTGTTTCGCATAGTGTAAATTTGACTTTTGAAGTAACTCCATTATTAGTTAAAAAGTTACAACAGGGTATATACAGTTTTATATGAAACATTAAACCCAAATGATTGTTAAAAATAGTGTAATTTTACTTACTTTTAATGATACTTTTTCGTCCTACTCTAGATAAATCGTCACCTAACGCTAATAAACTACATAACGCACTGTACGTATTCGCAATATGGCCCCACTTGTATAAAGCATTTTTATTTTTATTCTCTACGGTATTCAAAATTGATGTGCCTTGAAAACCACTAACTAATTCTGCAATAAAAAACAGTACAATTTACAAATATATTTTAAAAAAAAATATCGGTCTGTGAGAATGTGTTGTTAATGTACCTTCATCGTTTACGATTTGTAGGCTGTAAATCCAGTTAATAACTTCTTTTCTTCGTTCTTCAGAAATTGAATCGAGTGAATTTAAAACATCTAGGCCCGAAATAGCAAAAAATGTAAAGACAAGTCTATAAAATTGAAACATAACCTGTAAATAAAAAGTTATTTACTCTGTCAATGTATACTCACCTCGTGCTGTCCATATTTGATAAAACTCTAGGTAAACCAGCTAGATGTCTTAAAAAATATCGACTATGAATGCGTTGTTGTTTGTTTTTATGGGAATTATTCGAATTGCAATTCATTTTGTATAACCTAAAAATTGTATTGCAAAATAGTAGGTTGTTTATATAAATATATAACATAAATAATACAATTAAACACTTTAAATATTGTAAAACAAAATATTTAACACTTTTGAACGTCAATCACACCCATATTTCATCATTTTGGGTAAGTCTGTATTACACTAAATAAATATGTAACCTAACTTGGGGGTCAGTGTTGCCAGCTGGAGGAAAATTTTCCTTTTTGCGGGAAATTTTAGTTGTGGAAAAATGGGTATACTTCGTTTCACGCCTGGTAAACGCCCGCACGGTAAAAACATGTCATCATCCTGGCCGAAATCTGTGTACAAAGCAGATTGGCACACTTAGTAATGGGTAATATGCCGTGATGATATATTTATTGTATTAATTTTTGATAAACTGAGAGCACATTTACACATCTAAACTTTATTGACGGGAACCAAGGAGGGTTATGGACACTGACACTATCCACCTATTTAAAATAAACATAACTAGATACTATTTATTTTTATATTCACGTAAGAAAATAACGTTGGTATAGATATAGATATGAATTCTGCCCTTTGATTGGTCAAAATACAAACCTAGTTTACAAAATAGAAAAAAAAAATATCACCTGTCAGGTGTCAGTTATTATATAATAGTAAATTATTTATATAATGCATGTAAAAAGGGTCTAGGGTACCTATATACTCAGGGTATGGCCATGACGTGGCTCGCGTTTCGTCCGCCATTTGTGGGCCACTGTCATATTCGTTCTTGTTGAACAAATTATTATGTATTTGTATTTTCGTGGCTATTTATTTTATTTTAATGCAAAACACATTTAAATGTACTTCTAATATTTATTTAAAGTGTAAGTACTACTTTTACTTTATTTAATTATGTATTTTCTTGAAATACAGACTACGATGACTGGCAATATTGAAAACACATAAAAATTACCAATATTAAGCATAAACATTTAAATTTTACAAAGGTAAGTTTAGAATATATACTTACTATGTAAATAATAACTACAGTTATTAAATTAGATGTAATAACAACCTATATCCTATGCTCTACATAACCTCTAAATGTATGTCATAATAATAATTGTGTATCTTTTAAATAAATGAATTTTTATTACCTTTATAGATTCATTTAATACTCCTGTATAATATAATATCACATTTCTTTCAAATAAATAGGGAAATGAATTATCAGTATGTTTGACATTGACCCGTTAATGGCAGCGATCTTGCCTCATGGCCATATCCTGTATTTAAAGGTACCCTAAAAGGCTCGGCTCTCAAGTGCCATCTATTTTCTTACGTGAAACGAAGTATAGTGATTTGTGATGACAATAAATTCATTTTTTTCAAACTTAGAGAATACGCATATTGTACCTATGTACTTTATAATTTGTGATAATAAATATTTAATTAGTATTAAATAAAGAAAAAATCAAGAGAATTTTTGTGCAAAAACGGAAAATTTTAAACAGCGAAACGGGAAATTTTGTTTCTAATAGTTGGCAACACTGCTTGAACAGAAAAACTTAATGCTTTATTAATTCAAAAATCAAGTTGTTAAAACTGATTTTGGAATATAATTTTATCGAGAAAAGATAATAAAGAAGGAATTTATTTCCATTTCTAAAATAAGATTCAATAAGAAAAGCTTTGATTTCTTTAGATAATATTTTTGACAATAATTCGTGTCAAATACTTTTAAATTCAAGACATACGTTACTTTATTCATAGCCTACTACGTGTTATTTATATATTTATTTATTTTTGAACATTATATATTAACAAACAGTTGTTTACAAATAAAATACAATATATTATAATCTTATATATTAAATATTATAAATGATTAGGGTCAGTATTTTTTATATAATCTGCCGATTTCAACACTCTATTAAGTCTTTTTCCGATTAATTTCGGATATGTATTATTTTTAATTCTAAACTCTTTACTTTGGTGGCAAACTGCACCATTTTTAATTTGAAATTCGCATAAAGCATGTAACGGTTTTACTAATTTATCCCTGTAAATGGAATCATTTTCAAGTACCGTCAACGCCTCTGCGGCAGTTTCCAAAGTACTCAAACAGCCATCTGTCGGTTGTGTTCTAATAACATAACTACTGACAGTAGTTGTCAATAATTTCACTTGTTTCAAATTATGTAAAATTGGATTACTCGCGTATATTGCCTTCGCTTGAGGCCATGTGCCATCAATTAAAACTAAATTAAATGTTTCGTTTTGTTGTTGACAACATAGTTCTTCAATATCAACAGCATTCTCGCTTGGATATAATAAAATGGTGTTGTCTAATTTTAAAAGTTTTTCAAGATCTAGATGCTTGCCGGGAAATTTTTTCCCTTTGTAAATCAGGCATTTGCCCTCGACCAATCCGAGGCTCAGCATTGGTGCGGTGCGAAGACAGCGCTTCTCCTCGGCAGGATGTTGAAGTAAAATTATTTTATTTTTTGGATTTAATTTTTCTGTAGGGAGGGCTGAACACCAACACACTGCTTTTGGTCGACTAAATCACAAAATGAACTGTTGTATGTTGTGTATATTAAATTATTTTTAGACTTACCAACACTGATTGCATTTTTCTCTCATTTTTGGAGGGTCGGCCGGTATATTTGCCAGTTCATCAATAACTGAATCTTCTTCGTCCATTGTTTTGTGTTGTATTTATTATTTATTTAAAATAAAACATGTAAACTTTATTTATGAAGGCACTATATTGTTTTAACCTAACATTTTACATTTTTCTAATGAAACCATATTGAAGTTTAATGAAATGCAATGCCATCTTTGGGAAAATTTGTAGTATTGAAATTTGTTCTTGCGGTTGCTGCTTGTGCTTTAGTTCAGTTGAGATTGCAGTAGATGACGCTGCAGTGTCGACCGGTTTTACAATGAAATATAGAATTGGAATCAATTTTCTTTTGTATGAATATTTAAAATTGCAAACAAAAAATCAGAAACATAGTTAATAATTAGTTGTTACTATCCAGATTTAGTGAATAAGCACATTTTAAAGTCCCTCAAATCCGATCTTAACATTTTTAATATTACATTCTCCATCAGATACATTTAAATTATTTACGGCAAAAATATACAAAACTGTTTTTACATTTTTATTTCGTTTCTGGTTTCCTCGTGATTTAACCTTCCGTCAATCCTGTGTATTATGTACAAATTCCATACATAAATTTTTTGGCAAAAGATTCTAAATTTCCAGTAAAATTATTTCATAAACAAACTATGCAAATTGCACTTGACATTGACATCTTCTTCTTCAGCTTTTCCCATTCGTTAGGGGTCGCTATTTTTTATTTTCTTCTTCCACTCATTTCTGTTTTGCGTGTCGTTCTCATTCAGTTCCTTTTCTCTCAAGTCTTCCGCGATACAGACCTTCCTCTATTTCTTCAACCTTCTATTACTAAGCTATTCATTCTTCTTCCAATATATTATTCATCTCTCCTAATGACATGTTGAAATCAATGTAATCGTCTCTCTTGTATCTATCTAGAAACTTCTATCAATTGAGACATTTCTCTTATTCATTCCTTATCCTATCTTTCCGTGTCTTCGCCAACATCTATCCCAACATCCTCATCTCTGCCACATTGAGTTTCTTTTCATTGACACTGACACTTGGTAGTTAGAATTCTCTTAATATAGTAGCTGTTTCCATGGTTATAGCACAGCTGGCTGATTTACAAAATTTAATTTCTTTATAATTCTTTAACTCTATATCCATTGAATATGAAATATAAAATGCAATCAATTCGTATAGATAAGAATATTCTTTATTATTTATAATAACATTAAATGTCAAAAAATAATATTTAACAGCGTTTTTTCAAGAAAAAATATTAAAATCTTCAACTTCCGGTTGACCAATTATAACTAAAATCTAATCAAGTCTGCATATTGATGTAAGGAAGAGGAATACGTAAAAATTGTAATTTTTGGAATTCTAGTATTGAAAATATCACACACAAAATATTTATATTTTTTAAATGAAGATAGGAAAAATTATATAACTCATACTTCAATTACTTGTTATTGATAAGTTTGTTTATTTGGCTATTTAAGAATTTAATTACATTGTTATCTAATGCCTAACAATCCGTAAATTTGTAAATTTTTATTATTGAAGACTTGGTGCTAGTGGAAGGTGTGTGTGGTGTGCTCGTATCGTGAGGAAAACTTCCTGGTGCTTGGAGACGACTTTTGGACACCTGCAGGACTTGGAGTATACCTGGAGATTTAATTTATTCTTGGTGAGATTTTATACTTTTGCACCATTCGGTTATTTTGTGCTGTGCTGCTGTACATGAGTAGTGTCACGTGATCACTGTGTATTCTGTGCAGATTGGAATTAAAAAGAAAACGAATTCTGCAGCCTGTGCGTTTGATAATTTCGTTAGATATAGATTTGACATTTGGCAATTGAAATTCTGTTAAGTTCAGATTATTATTACTAATATCGATTTTATATTAACCGTATGTTTGATTCAAGGCTGAATTTAAATTTTCGTGTTCTTAAAAATGTAGTTATAGTAATGGTATAACGCGTGATTTTTTTTCGATTCATACTAAAAAATCTGTTGTGACCAGCACAATACCTTTCGTCAATCCTGTGTATTGTGTATAAATTCCATACATAAATTTTCTTACAAAAGATTCTAAATTTTCAGTAAAATTATTTCATAAACATACTATGCAAATTGCACTTGACACTAACATCTTCTTCTTTAGCTTTCCCCATTCGTTAGGGGTCGCTATTTTTTATTTTCTTCTTCCACTCATTTCTGTTTTACGTGTCGTTCTCATTCAGTTCCTTTTTTCTCAAGTCTTTCGCAATACAGTCCTTCCATCTTATCTTTGGTCTTCCTCTGTTTCTTCAACCTTCTATTACTAAGCTATTCATTCTTCATCGAATATATTCTTCATTTCTCCTCATGACATTTTCAAACCAATGTAATCATCTCTCTTGTATCTTTCTAGAAACTTGTAACAGTAGAGTTATTTCCTTACCTATCTTTCTGTGTCTTCCCCAACATCTACTTCAACATCCTCATCTCTGCCACATTAATTTACTTTTTACTTATACTGATATCTGTCAATTTGAATTATATGAATATATTAGTTGTTTCCATGTTTAGCATAGCTGGTTGAATAATAAAATTTAATTTCTTTAAAATTGTTTATATCTATTGAATATGAAGTATAAAATGCAATCAAATTGTATAGATAATAATATGTTCTTTAAGTTATAATAACGTTAAATGTTAATAAATCAAATTTAACTGTTAAATCTTCAAATGAGGCTACTTCCGGTTCACCAATTATAACCAAAATCTAATCACTTGTTCTTTTGGATGTAAACTTGAGGAATACGAAAAAAATATAATTTTTGGAATCGTGTTATTGAAGTTATGCGATCCGAAACTTTCGTCTCATACACACAGACACACACACACACACATACATACAGATATCATCGTAAAAATGGTAAAATCGTATTATAGGGACCCTAAAACATGTTTATTCACTAAAAACTCAACAACAATACCTTCCGGAAGGTAAAAATATAGATTTTTGCGATTTATCGATCAATGGTAACAAATCAATTTTATCAAAAGATCGAAAATCTATTTCGAATTTCTAATATCGCATAGCCCTAATCTACATAGCATAGCGAATTTTGATTGAATATTTAATTATTTCAGAACTCGAGGATGGAGAAATATGCTGTGCGTATTGCAGAGAATCTGGATATATTCTTGTCAGAGGCAACTACGAAATTCTGGAAGTGTTGAAGTGGATTTCCCGGAAAAAACTCTGCCCTTGCCATACCAAATGAAACCCCAATACCTATATATTTTTACTCATTGTACTTTTAGTTGTAAGTTGTATGTCGTCACCATTCACTTTTAAGGCAGTTGTCACTCGAGTGTACCTATTCAAAAACTTGTTCTATGTTCAAAAGAAAAATGAGCTAATGCAGTTTACATTTGCAATAACTTATAATTTTTAACATTATATTATATACACAGATTGCATCAAAATAGTTAAAAGCTAATATCAAACATTGTAACAGATGAATTTTCTTTATTTTTCCGTAGAAAAGTTTTTTTTTAACTATCACTCGCACTAACACATACACAAGTGTCGTATTTCAATGTTGAAGAATAACAGTGGCATCGTCGCACCTAGACATTTATTGGTACATTCGGGTATAAAAGTAATAAGATATTTTGAGATATAATACTAATTCTAAACTACAAATGGAAACTGTAAAACAAATTATTATTTATTTCTTAAAATTACAAAAGTAGTACTGTCTAAACTTTTCATGTTTTTCACGTAAAATAGGCATTTAAAAAATATTTCCTTCGAATGTACGTCTGAAATTCCTTTAACCAAAGATCACCTCTTAAACGCTAATACCAAAGCGGGCGTTGTTAATTTATACTCTATGTGGAACGCTTGTACATGGTTGTCAAGTATAATTCTACCTATTTATCGTTCTTCAGATTACAATTTTCTAGAGGCAATAAAATTAAATCTGGCTGGTAAATAATATTCAAAATTTTACATAAAATCCGTTATTTAGTTTTCTATCACATACTAGTTTTTCGATTAAATGTCGGTATGGATATAAAAGTTATAATTTAAAATTTGTGTTTATTTTGACATTTCCTATTCTTCACGTGTTAAAAAGGTCAAATTTAATTGCAAATATCTCAGGTACCGCGTGGTCAATTGTTTTAAAACTTGGAGAGCAGGTAGAGTTGAGATGTACTTACTTAAAATTACAATTAATTCTGGGTAAAATAGTTTCACGATATAACTACCTTAAAGAATAAAGAAACATTTACATATTTTTAAATTTAGAAATTTGGGAAAAAGCTATACTTCATAATTCGTAAATAAACTATTTATAATGAATTTAACAACTTATATTGCCTAATTTTTGAGAATAATCATGATTGAATTCAAATAGATATCACCTAAACTTTTTTCTACAATGAATCAGTTTAATAAAAAAACTATTTAAAATGCACCAAAATATAAAATACATAAATAAGCAAATTAGCATTAATTTATTAATTGTTTGGATTTTAAATACAAATTTAAAAAGAGAATAAAGAATTTTATCAGAAAAGGGAAACTCCACGAAACAAGTTTAGGTTGGCAGCTTTGGGCTCTGTCCGCTGTCACCTTTGTCTTGGAGAAAATGGCGAACACTTGTTTGGCGTGTGATATTTGTTTTAAGTTTAATGGTGTATTTATTCATTATCTTTATATTGTGGTGTGTTTTGAACAAACTCGAATGACAATTCAGCTGTAGAACTATAATGGGCAGTCACATCTATAAGGTAAAGTGTTTAATTTAGCTACAAATTACGCATTTTAGCTTTTGTTAAAAGTTGTTACGATTTACTTGTTCAGCATTTATTTCTATGATTCATTTCTTAATTAAATAATTGAGAATATAGGTATGCAGATATTATTTTATTTTTCATGAACTATTTATAGGTAAATTTTGCATATTTAGGTCTAGACATAATAATTTATTGTTTTTGTTGAAGTTTACATATAATGCTGTTATTTACTCATAATCTAATTATAGAAAATATTAATCATGGTATCAAATATCAGCTGATCTTTTTTCATAAAGTATCATTTTCATGAAATTCTGAATAAAAATGATAGGAACTTTCGAAGATATTAATGTGTGTATATTACGTGTTGTTTATTATATTTCACGCGGTACCGACTTTTAAGCTTAAACATGGGTGTACTAACAAACCTTATTCCATTTACTGAATTTATTAGCTCTACAACAAACTACAAATCGATATAATTTATACAGATTTCAGCAAAGCATTTGGTCGAGTCCATCATCCTACGTTGATTTACCTACAAACTTCAAGTTATTGGAATGCATGGTACATTGTTAAGATGGATCGAATCCTATATAACCAATAGGTCACAATTAATTTATTGTAATGGTTTTAAATCTCACTTCACATCTGCTCCTTCAGGTGTACCTCAAGTATATCGAATCTGGACCCTTTATTATTTAATTGATTTATAAATGACATTTCGCAATGCTTTGATCATTCACAATTTTTATTATACGCAGATGATTTGAATTTTTTTAAAGCCATTACAAACATAAATGACTTTATTGCTTTACAAACTGATCTAATTAAATTATATATTTAATATCAACATAATTATTTACATCTTAATTCATCTAAATGTTACATTATGAATTTCACTAGAAATCGCAATTTAATCAGCTTTAATTATAATATTAACAATGTTCCTCTGGAAGTAAAGTCCATAATACGAGATTTAGGTGTACTCTTTGATCATAAACTTTTGATATTTCATACAACACTAATTTTATACACTTAGATCTGTTCAATATGTCTTTCAACTCCTTTAAAAAATGATTAAAATCTACCTTACCATCTTTATGGTTGTTTTAAGTACTCTCTATTTGTAATGTTTTTGTTTGTATCTACTATAATTAGCGAGAACCTTTATTTTGCCTTTATTGTGCTGTTGGGTCTCCAATCTCATTAAATAATAATAATAAAAAATCTGTTGTGGCCACTACAATACCTTACGTCAGTCATGTGTAATATGTATAAATTCCATACATAAATTTTCTTGCAAAAGATTCTAAATTTCCAGTAAAATTATTTCATAAACAAACTATGCAAATTGCACTTGACACTAACATCTTTTTCTTCTTCTTTAGTTTTTCTGACATCTGTCAATCTGAATATATTAACAATTTTCATGGTTCGCATAGCTGGTTGAATTATAAAATTTAATTTCTTTATAATTCTATATCTATTGAATATGAAGTATAAAATGCAATCAAATCGTATAGAGAATAATATATTCTTTAAGTTATAATAACGTTAAATGTCAACAATTTATATTTAACTGCTAAAATCTTTAAATGAGGCTACTTCCGGTTGACCAATTATAACCAAAATCTAATCACTTGTTCTTCTGGATGTAAAATTGAGGAATACGAAAAAAATATAATTTTTGGAATCATGGTATTGAAGTTTTGCGATCCGAAACTTTTGTAACACAAACACACACAGATACATACAGACATCATCGTAAAAATGGTAAAATGGTATTATAGGGACCCTAAAACATGCTTATTCACTAAAAACTCATCATTGATTTTTTTGAACCTTACCTAAAGGTGACGGAAGGTAATAATCAATATGGGTCCGATCATTAATCATTTCCGAGATCTAAGACAGTGAAAAATGAGTTTTTATGCGATTTACCTTTGCTACTTCGATTTTTTTTTTTTAAATTGTGGTGACCTTGGCCAATATTTTCAATATTTTCAAATAACTTCGTAACTATTAGAAATTGAGAAAATGTTTCATACAAAATATTGTTTTTTTTTATTATCTATCTACTGATATAGAAAAAAAATTGTGCGAACATCATCTTTGTCAGTTTTTCTTTTTTTTTTTAAGGAAACATTCTGATACATCTTTTAATTTAAATTGAACTATATAATCTAGGAAAAAAATATTGGTAATTTATCGAAATTTATGATACCATCCAAACCCATATATCATCCTCATATATTATCATCATCATATTAAATAATGATGATGTTCCAGGATGTTTTTGTGGAGTGCACTACTAGTCACACGTCTGTTTCGCTGAGTGTGAGTGGATCTCGTTCATGAACTACTGAGCTACTAGAATTTGATACATATTCTCTGGTGGATGTTAGTGCAGTGTGCTTGGTGCGTCGGATTTGGAAACGGTATTAACAACGACTACAGTGAAATATAAATACTTAAATAATAATTGTCGATAATATCGTTTAATATAAATGTGTTGGTTTTATTTATTATAAGTTTCCATTATTATATGTATACTGTGCGTTACCACATATATATGTATATTGTTTGTCAATGTGTGTGAAAAATATATATACATACCTATATATACATAGTACATAGCCTAATATACTTATATACGAAAAAAATGTATACTTACTAATACATATCAAATATTGTACAATCACATATTCCAACATTAGAACGCCTCAGAAAAGAATCTTAATTCTAATTTTTTGTTAAAATATAAGATAGCCCTTACCTTCACGAAGAAATTAATAAAGTTTGTTCATACTTACACTGCAAAAGAAACTGTATTACAATTTCTCTTTTTATTATTATAAGTATTTAATAAGTAAGATTTATTCTAAATAATAAAAAAAACTATTTTCATATTTTTATCTATTTATTGATTAATACATTTTTTACTCATATGTATTGCTGACGAATTTATCATGTACTAACTATACATTATTTTCATATTCTTTAGTGAAATTTATAATTGAAAATACATATATCATTATAATTATTTTTTTAAGCTGTTAAACATTCAATTAATAAATGAATACATGGTAATATTAAACATATAATTCACGAGAAAATAGCTAATAAAATGAACCAAATTTCACAATAAATCCTTGTTCTGCAAGATGAATTACTCAAATTCCGTTAGTTCTCGACTTAGAAAATACGTACATATATGCTAACTGTATTAGAAAATAGAACTTAATATGTGATTGTACATATCTGGTATTTATTTATTTATTTATTGCTCTACTTAATATCCTAATACTTGATATAGTTTTTCTAAGACTTACCGACACACTAGCTATTTACATTATAAAATATAATATACATTAATCTACTTTTGTGTCTTAACTCTTAATATATATGTATATAACATCCAAAATATCTCCATCCTCGATAAGTCTTAGAAAAAAGTGTCGAAATACGTACCTAATGTAACCACGTGAAAAATATATAACTTAATATACATTTGATGATACATATTTTATTTACTTCTAAGTTCTAATTCATATCGTTATATATTAGATTGAAAAATGTATTATATGAATGAACAATAAACACAACAAAATGAATACAAACTTTCAATTCAAAATCCCAATTTTTCCATACCCAAAATTATTATTTTTCAGTCAATCTGCAATTCACCTAAATACGAACTAGATCCAGAGCATCGATTTGCGATCGGCCAGCAGCTTAACAATTTATATACGCAACAATCTCGCGAACTAAAACATCCAAGTTCAATTCCAGGAACCAGTTAAATAGAGCAGAGAGCAGCGGCAAGCGAGCCACAGCAGCTTGATTATATAATCGTCGATATATAGCGCACGAACCATGGCAGCAGATTACGTAATCGCCAATATACAGCGAGCGATCCACGGCAGCTCGATTACATAATCGATGATTTACAGCCTACAACAAGGCTTCTGGTCGACAAAATTCAAAAATCGTGTAAAATCGACGATTTAGAGCCGTAGCGGCTGAAAAGTAGCATTCTACGGCCGCTACGAGCATTTTTGAGCTCTCAGACGGATTTTCAACCGATCCCAAGGCATATACACGACAAAAATAAAATTTACTGGCTCTAGCGAGACAAAATTTTAAAATTCGCAGAATCGAAAGGCTATAGCAAGATAAATGCCCACAACATTCAAATTTACTGGCTATAGCAAGACATCTGATCATCAAAATTTAAAATTCGCAGAATCGAAAGGCTGTAGCAAGATATGTGCCCACAAACTTTAAATTTGCTGGCTATAGCAAGATATCTGATCATCAAAATTTAAAATTGGTAGAATCGAAAGGCTATAGCAAGACATTCTCCCACAAAATTTAAAATTCAATCGCCTGGTGGTGGATTCGTGAATCTTAGCCTTCCCACCACAGATTTCAGTCTTATATACAGCTGTTTGATGAATTTACAGCCATTCAGCGTGAGTGATGGTATCGTACCGGACACTCTGCTCCGTGAAATTACGTAATCGAGCTATATACTTGCTTTTGCTGGATTTCTAGCTAGCTGGCCAGCTGGCCGCCAGAATCCGCCCTAGACCGCAGGCTAGGACGGGCTGGTGGCTTGCTGGTTGCTAGCTAGGATGGGGTGAATATGCTCGGCTGGTTGCTGGGTGCTAGCTAGGATGGGGTGAATATGCTCGGCTGGTTGTTGGGTGCAGGTAGCTAGTAGACGGGAATCGAACTTGGATCTTTGATTTGCAGGATTTTGTTAGTCGCCGTTCTGGTTGCAGATTGGCGGCCTACAAAATGCTTGCTAGGAAGCGGGATATGAACCTAGATCTTTGGAATGCGATTTTTGATCGGTGTATTGGAATGAAATAATTTGTTATTTATAACAAGGATTTATTTGTCAAATATGTGTTACATATTAATAATATTATAGTACATAATACATGAAATAGATTATTTTAACAATGAATAAATAATTATTGATCTATGTATTTGTGATACACAATTACTCTTATAAGACGTTCGCAGTTTCACAAATACAGAGATGATGATATATGCTCTAATTACGTCAAATTTGACTTGAAAATGTTACTATACATAAATTCTTTATCTTATAGATATATGCATAAGGAATGATAGATTTTTAACAAGAACATGTAGTCCAGTTTTTATTAGGAATAAGTTTTATTGCGACTTTTACATAACATATTAAGATAATGGTACATATGTGCGATATTTATATTATGTATGTACGTAACTAGATAAATGTATTCAATATACGGGAAGTATATATATATATATATAGTCAGAAAATACAGAAATGTAAAGTATATCATATATAATTTTAGTGAGTGTGCAACAATACATTGTCAACAATGCAATTACGAATACAAACACACATATATGTATTAATGATTTTACCATCTTATATACAACAGCGTAAGTAAAAGTGTATCGTTTTTCTGTAAGATGAAAGATAGTTTTTTTTTCTTGTATGTGAATATATGAGAGTTTTCCACAGCGTAAAGTTTATAGAATAATAAATAATAATATAAACTATATTATACATTTATTAATTAGGTGTTTGTATTCAATAAATTGATAGTATAGTAGTTTAGTATGAAAATGTATGAACTTATGCATTTTCTGTATTTTCTGATTTTATTAAGGCATACGAGTATTATTCTATATAAGCATAACAGAGTAAAAGTATGTCATTTTTTACATATGTCTATGAAAATTTTTCAAAGATGAAAATATGTATATGAATAATATCCTAAATGTATAAAGTACGAGTGTACTAATGATAATATGACAGTGTATGTACCTATGTTTTTTAACGATAACATGATTTTCTTTCAAAGTGAGAATATAATTTTTTCTACATCCATTTTGAAAGTAGACTTTTCAGGCTGTCAAGTTTAGAGCAGAAATTTGATAAATGAAGTTGACAGAACAACTTGTAATTTTTCTGGTTCAAAGAAAAATGTAAATTTTTAGTTGTGAGTTGTGATAAAGGAGAAATTAAATTATTCACGCAGTAAGATTTGAAACCAAAGTGTTTTTATTATCTCTTTTAACGGACGTAGAAAAAAAGTATATGTGTGTCCATGAGTGTAAAATGTTATTTTCCGTTCTAGATATACAAATGACTATTTTGCAAAGTGCAAATGTATTATGAGATGTTTTTCAACTGGTGTTTGAAGAGAGTTAAATGTGTTATTAATAAATATCATAATATAAATAAAATGGCTTTTCCTTAACTATATTTTATTTAGAACGATCAAAGTTTCTCAAAGTATTAGATTACAAGTGTGTGCTCGTATGTATGTAAGGGATGCAAATGATGGTACAGAAAAATAGAGCTAAGTCCCCATCCCAAATACTTATAGATACTGAATTTTTAAAGTTTTAAATACCATTACTACGTATGTGATTTTTATATTGTATATAGTAACTTTAAAAGTAAATAGTTCAAAAACTAAGAATGATAGCGAATTATCCTAATGCTATTTAGATTTATAGGGTTATTTTCTATATGTAAACGTAATTTCAGTACTTTGGAATCGCTGTAAACATTTTCAATAATGCTTGTTTCAAGACAGGTAAATGTCTATTGAAAAAAAGGTACCTATAAAATGAATATATTAAAAACTAAAGGAAAAAAGCATTTTGTATTTTCTAAATTTGGATGTAGATGTAGAGGATAATTTACTATATACATAATTTCAAAAGGTTTGAATTACTGAAAAAACATTCAGTAATGTTTATTTTATGAAGAGTATAATTTGAAAATGAATATCAAGAAAACTAAGAGAAATATGTACTTGTATAAATTTCAATATAGGAAATAATTTTCTATATGTATACTTCATTTCGAAGGGTTTAAATCGCTGAAATTTGTTTCATTAATGTTTATTTCCATGTTTATTGAAAATAGCGACATATTTTTGAAATTTGGATATTGGGTGTAATTTCTTGTATGTATATTTAATTTCAAATGGTGTAAATTGCTGAAAAAATTCAGTAATGTTTATTTCAAGACGTGTACATGTTTATTGAAAATGGCAGCTTTAAAAATGAATATCACGACAATTAAAAGAAGATATAACCATATGTACTTTTCAAAATGATAATAAGGAATTTACTATATGTAAACTTAGCTCTATTGTTTCTTGTACCCTTCAAATAATATGTATGTAATGTGTGTGTGTTTGTGATATTGTTGTACGTGAACATAACGTAATACGTTTTGGGATGTTAAAATATAATTATGAAAATGAAAATAAGTATTTTATAATGACATGATTTTATTCTCTGTTATTTAAATATGCTTATATGTATGTATGTGTCTTAGGCTCATATGTTCGTGAAGTTTTTATTAGCGGAGCAGAAAATTTTTCACGTTACAATGATTAGATCATATACTTTATAGGTGTGAGTTGAAGTTTTATTTATTTATATTACATAAATTTTATAAATAACGTCTTGAGGCGAGAGGTGTAGAATATCCATATTGGGGTTGTTTTGGGGTGCGATGCTCTGCAACAATGTGGCAATCTCCAACGGCAAATCAGGATTCCTGAACTGCAAATGGCCCGTGTAGGTACAGGTACAGCTTATCTTTCTGCAACAATAGAAAATATATTGGAATGCAACAAATATGAATAACTTTAGGTATAGGCTATGCATTGATTATCGCCATTTTAAGCAGGTTTTTTTTTAAATATTACCTATGCCATAAACTATATACAGTGCTACATAGATATTTAGCGAATAATATGTTAGAAGATTGTATATGGTTGGAATATTAAATAATTATCAATTAATGCAAACTATTTTCGATATAATACGAGCAAAAATTTATATATAAGCTTATATCTATTGAAATAATCGCTCGGAATTAATGGTTAATATATCGAATAAAGAATACAACTTTAAAGTAGTGTGAAAGAAAAAAAAAACTCACTTTGAATAAATGCTTGTTACAAGACATATGTATAGTAAATTTAATATTAAATATATCAAACACTAAGTGAAATAGCAAATTATGTTTTCCAAATTTTCAGAAAGTTAATTTTATTTCAAGATGTGTAGTTGTACCTTACAAATTTGGATTTAGGGGGTTGTTTTCTATATATGTGATATGTTTCAGCAATTTGAATTGCTGAAAAAAATTTCAGTAATGCTTGTTGCAAAATATAACTAGTTGTCTATTGAATATATTAAGTTTTAAATAAAATACTCAAAAAGTAAGTGAAATAGCGACTTGCGGTTTACACATTTGGATTTAGGGAATTGTTTTCTATATGTATGATACGTTTCAGGAATTCGAATCGCTAAAAAAATAATTTAGTAATGCTTGTTTCAAAATATAACTAAATGTCTATTGAATATTTTAAGTTTAAAATAGAATATTCAAAAAGTAAGTGAGATAGCGACTTGCGGTTTACAAATTTGGATTCAGGGGGTTGTTTTCAATATATATGATAAGTTTCAGGAATTTGAATTGCTGAAAAAAGATTCAGTAATGGTTGTTTCAAATATAACTAAATGTCTATTGAATATATTAAGTTTAAAATAAAATGCTCAAAAGTGAGATAGCGACTTGCGGTTTACAAATTTGGATTCAGGGGGTTGTTTTCTATACATATAAGTTTCAGGAATTCGAATTGCTGAAAAAAAATCAGTAATGCTTGTTTCAAAATATAACTAAATGTTTATTGAATATATTAAGTTTAAAATAAAATACTCAAAAAGTAAGTGAGATTGCGACTTGCGGTTTACAAATTTGAATTCAGGGGGTTGTTTTGTATATATATATATATATATATATATATATATATATATATATATATATATATATATATATTTAATAAGTTTTAGGAACTCGAATTGCTAAAAAAAAATTCAGTAATAATGTTTATTTCTAGAGGTGTAATGTTTATTGAAAGTAGCAGCTTTAAAAATGAATACCACGAAAATAAAAAGAAGGTATAACGACTTGTACTTTTCAAAATGATAATAAGGAATTTATTATAGACTTAGCTCTATTGTTTCTTATGCCCTTCAAATAATACGTATGTAATGTGTGGGTGTTTGTGATATTGATGTATTTGAACATAACGTAATACGCTTTTATTTTACATAAATTTTATAAATAACGATTTGAGGCGTGAGGTGTTCAAAATCCATATTGGGGTTGTTTTGGGGTGCGATGCTCTGCAACAATGTGACAATCTCCATCGCTAAAATCAGGATTCCTGGATTGCAATTCGCTCGGGTACTTTTACAGGTACAGCTTATATTTCTGCAATAATAAAAAATATATTGGAATGCAACAAATATGAATTAGTATAATGTTCATAGGACATAATATTTTATTTGCAGATTATTAAGTGTTTGAATAATTATTTTAACAAAATATATTAATATGAAAGAATATTAATGAAAATAATGTATAAATAAAATGTGGTATAAGTTACGTAAGTTCACCAATAAAAATGATATATATATATATATATATATATATATATATATATATATATATATATATATATATATATATATATATATGTTAAATAATACACAGGATGAACAATTCGTGACATAGGCGTTACATAAGAAAACCTTTTTTTAAATAGTATGTACGCCATAAAACTATATGCGGTGCTACATAGATATTTAGCGAATAAAATATTAGAAGATTTATATGGTTAATCCATGAATTAATGGAAACTATTTTTGATACACGAGCAATCATTTAAATATATATATATAATAATGAATACAACTATAAAGTAGTATAAAAGTAAAAAAAAACTCACTTTGAATAAATGAAATCTATTGATATAACTCCAAGTACTGCAGGTATCCTAATGTCCCCTCGAAGCACCAGAAAATCATCCTCTTGTTCACAGCACACCCTACACACGTCTTTACACTAGCACTGCAACAAACAAACTGAAAGAATTAATCCATGTAATAGTCAGGGTGTTAGGTAATTTGCCCCAAGAAATACAAGTCAATAATTAAATAATAATCGCTTCTTATGTATTATGTAATTTGTTCAGGGTGTTTCGAATTTTATAAATATTGAAATAGCGCGAAATTTTTTTGAGAACACAAGGGTTGTAAATAAATATATATTTACGATACAACCAAATTTTAACTTGTACAATTTCTATTTCAAGTCTAATTTAAATAAATTACTACATTATTTTAAAATTTTGGAACAACTGAAAATAATTTTAACAACGCTTGTTTCAAGACATGTGTATAGTAAATTTAATATTAAATATATCAAACACTAAGTGAAATAGGAAATTGTTTTCCAAATTTTCAGAAAGTTAATTTTATTTGTAGATGTGTAATTGAACCTTACAAATTTGGATTTAGGGGGTTGTTTTCTATATATATGATAAGTTTCAGGATTTCGAATTGCTGAAAAAAAATTCAGTACTGTTAGTTTCAAAATATAACTTAATATCTATTGCATATATTAAGTTCAAAATAAAATATTCAAAAAGTAAGTGAGAAAGCGACTTGCGGTTTACAAATTTGGATTCAGGAGGTTGTTTTCTATATATATATATATATATATATATATATATATATATATATATATATATATATATATATATATAATGATAACTTTCAGGAATTCGAATTGCTGAAAAAAAAATTCAGTAATGCTAGTTTTAAAATATAACTAAATATCTTCTATTGAATATATTAAGTTTAAATTAAATACTCAAAAACTAAGTGAGATAGCGACTGGTGGTGTTTAAATTTGGATTCACGGGGTTGTTTTCTATACATACGATAAGTTTCAGGAATTCGAATTGCTGAAAAAAAATCAGTAATGCTTGTTTCAAAATAGAACTAAATATTTATATATTGAATATATTAAGTTTAAAATGAAATACCCAAATACTAAGTGAGATAACGACTTGCGGTGTTCATATTTGGATTCAGGGGGTTGTTTTCTAAATATATACGATAAATTTCAGGATTCGAATTGCTGAAAAAAAATTGAGTAATGCAGGTTTCAAAATATAACTAAATGTCTATTGAATATATTAAGTTTAAAATAAAATACTCAAAATCTAAGTGATATGGCGCCTTGCAATGTTCAAATTTGGATTCAGTGGGTTGTTTTCTATATATATAAGTTTCAGAAATTCGAATTTCTGAAAAAAAAATCAGTAATACTTGTTTCAAAACATATCTAAATATCTATTGAATATATTAAGTTTAAAATAAAATACTCAAAAACTAAGTGAGATACCGACTTGCGGTTTACATATTTGGATTGAAGGTTTTTTTTTTCAATATATATACAACGTTTTAGAAATTGAAATCGCCGAATACGGAGTTAATTTTTAATAGGTAATGTTTGAATTTAACTATTTGTTTTCTGTACCCTTTAAAAAGTATGTATGTATGTATGTTTGTATGCATAGTATTTGAATTTGTTATGTAGGTAATGTATGAATATATATGCCTTAAATGTATGAAAATTAATATATGTGTTGTCTAATTGACTATGTGCCGATGTATCTTACTATATGTTAAATTTATATACGAGTCCTTAATTTTTAGGAGGATAAGTTTTATTTATTTATTTATATGCATAAATCTTATAAATATGTCTCGCAACTAATACATGTTGGGGTGTCTTCAGTATGATGTTCTGTAACAATATGATTAAGTCCAACGCTGAAAGCAGGATATAGGTACGTCCTTCTGCAACTCACATCCTTCTAGGGCACGTCCGGATCTGTGTTCAACTCTCTGTTACATGTTTCTGTAACATTAAAAATATAATTGAAATAATATTTGAATTATTGGTTATAGATAATAATATGATTCAGAAATATAAAAGAAAGTGCGAGAAATTCAATATTGAAAATATTATTGAAATATAAAATAAAAATATTTAGTACGTACAATAATATATGAAATATGTGTATGATAGTAACACTAAATAGTACTAAATTAATTCAAATTATTTTCCACACAATATCAACAATTATTATACAATTATAAGGTATATCTATAGCCGAAATAGTCTTTAGAAATAATAACTGAGATCTCTAATAATAGGTACTACAAAGTAGTTCAAAAATAAATAAAAAAAACTTACTATGAATAAATTACTTCCCTAAGTATAACTCTAAGTCCTGAAGATGTCCAAAAGTCATCTCCAAGCATCAGGAAGTCGTACAGGAGCACATCACACACACATCTGTTCATTAGCACTGTAACAATAAAACTGACAATGACATGTAATAGTTAGGCATTAGATAATAATCAAACAATAGTAGTCAACAATCAAAATAATGAATAATTATAAATTATAATTAATGTCTATGTAATACTCGCCCGTGCGATTTTTTAAAAATTTGTATTTGTAAACAAGGCCCATGGAATGGACTACCCGTGAAATACAATTTATGAGCTTTAGGGTTCATAGAAAGGGTGCTATGCATTGCTGAAAAAATCAATTACAAGTTTCAGGAATTCGAATTGCTGAAAAATTTCAATAATACTTGTTTCAAAACATAACTAAATGTCTATTGAATATTAAGTTTAAAATAAAATAATCAAAAACATAGTGAGATAGCGACTTGCGTTGCTCAAATTTGGATTCAGGGGTTGTTTTATATATATATATATATATATATATATATATATATATATAATATATATATATATATATATATATATATATATATAATATATATATATATATAATATATATATATATATATATATATATAATATATATATATATATATATATATAATATATATATATATATATATATATATATATATATATAATATATATATATATATATATATATATATATATATAATATATATATATAATATATATATATATATATATATATATGTTTCAGGAATTCGAATTGCTGAAAAAAAATTCAGTAATGCTTGTTTCAATACATAACTAAATGTCTATTGAATATATTAAGTTTAAAATATAATACTCAGAAACTAAATGAGATAGCGACTTGCGTTGTTCAAATGTGGATTCAGGTGGTTGTTTTCTATACATATAAGTTTCAGGAATTCGAATTGCTGAAAAAAAATTCAGTAATGCTTGTTTCAATATATAACTAAATGTCTATTGAATAAATTAAGTTTAAAATATAATGCTCAGAAACTAAGTGAGATAGCGACTTGCGGTTTACATATTTGGATTGAGGGGGTTGTTTTCAATATGCATACAACGTTTTATAAATTTATGAGTAATGACAAATATGTTTCTATAGAATATTTTAACTTTATATAGTAATATAAAAAACGGTATTATTTGTACAAATAAACACAAATTGCAGATACAATAAATAAGTTATTACAATTCTTTTTACAGCTGATCACGTTTTCATCGTTCAGTGGTTAAAGATGTAGACATCGCGACTTGGAGAACCCGTTATTGCGTCTACAGTATCCTGGGGACTTCTCTCCGGCCCTGGTGGTCTTTATTTCGTTTTCAGCAGCAGGAAACCATCTCCTGCCGTATCGTGAAGTCATGAACCGGTTCGCCTGATCTCCAGACTTCAAAGTCTATGCAAAATAAATACGAGTTAAACAGTATATATTTCACTAAATTTTTTCATGCTATCTTATTTCATATTTTTATTTATTACTCCTACATGATTAAAGATAGCAACTTGCACGATGAAAATTTGGAATCTACATAAACTTTTCTATAAGATTATATTTTTTAACTTTGGTTTCGGAGTTACAGGGCGTTAAAATAAAATGTGTTTTAATTAAATTTTCTTCGAACTTTGTCATGTGCACTTGTTTGATATTTTCATTTCTCATTCCTACACGAAAAAAAATAATATATAGGAATGTAAAAATTTAGATTTTGTTTAAAATTCACTATTAGGATACGGCAGATACATAGTTTTGAATTAAACAGTTTAGAGAAGAAAGGGAAATGTAATATCAATAGGTTCATACTTACATGTATTTGTGAAGACAGTGATTTTCTTAATATATCATCCACTGTTTTATCATCACTGTAATATATCATCATCGGCTATTATCACAGATTAGAATACACTTTGCAGTACACATTACGTAACACTTACACCAATTAGAATAACATGTATAACACTCGATATTAATAAAATAATAAATCACACTTTTACGAACAATTATAGTTATTTTAATAACACTAAAGACATTTTTTTAAATATACACCAATCGTATAGTAAACTAACATTTACGAATATAAAATTTCGACTGAGGATTAAATAATAAACACCAACGGGCAAACAGAGACTTATGCAACATTTAAAAAAAATATTAAAATTATAATAATCAGATATACGTTGTATAAGTTAAAAATGAATCTGGAATATTTAGATTTTATTGTAAATAATAATAATTTAACATTTAAAAATAGTTCACTATTTACTTATTAAATTTAGATTATTTTTTTAAAATTTAAACAAATTGGAAACTATTTAAAGTTATTTAAATAATTGTAAGAAGATTGCAGGGTAAATCTAATATTTTCAAAATATATCGCGAACTATAAGTTGTAGTAGAGAACGATTGCAATAAAAATGCCCAAGTTTTTCGTTTGTAATTTACACTACACGATTATTGACAAGCACGCACCCCATGTTCACTTCACCAAAGCCCGATAGGAACTGAAGTCTTTATTTTAAAAACATAATATTAATATTACCACGTAATACCCCCACTGTAATTAAGTGTTTATTTATTATATCTTTTGTACTTTGCCGCTCAAAATAAATAATGTTTATGTTTGTTTTCAGGTTCCGCGAAGGGCCGGACTACACCCCGAGATAGGATACGGCAACTACGACACTGGACGAAGATAATAGATGATATTTTTATAAGAATAAATAAATAAAATAGTTGTTTATTTACCTTTCCTATGTAATAATAAAAGAGACAGGGAAATATCCTAATATTTAAGGATTTTTGCGAATTATCCTATCCTTTAATAATACGTTCTCTAGGTACGAAAACAACTATCCGACAGGAGTCCGCCCTTTTTCAAAGGGCTTAGGGCTTATTTGAGCCCTTCGGGAAAATCTGGCCACGGATTTCAATTATGCAGATCCAAGTAAGTTTAAAAAACTTGTCCGACCCTTCTAGCCATTTTGTTTCCGGAGTTAGCGCAAGCCCTTCGACATGATCTTGAAAGGTAAATATGTTATTATGCATGCCCAAAGAAACCTAATAAAACTTGTCCGGCCCTTCTAGCTATTTTAGTTCCGGAGTTAGCGCAAGCCCTTCGCCGTGAACTTGAAGGGTCAATATGTTATTATGCAGATCCAAAGAAACCTAATAAAACTAGTCCGGCCCTTATAGCCCTTTTAATTCCGGAGTTAGCGTATGCCCTTCGCCACATACTTGAAGGGCAAATATATTGTAAACCAAAGGGTTTTCATCAATTCTGCGCAAGCCAATGAAAAGGGCTGGTTCAAATCCTCCCGATACACTATTTTCCGGCCTTTTAGCTCTTTTAATTAACGTATTTAAGTATTAAACCCTTCGAAAACTTCAAGGGCTCGTATCTTGGAACCGGCTGGGTTTTCAGCGATTTCCTTGAAATTTCGCGTTCCCTTAGCATCCATTGAAACGTCGGGGTCATAAAACAACATATTTAAGTTTCAAGGGCTTAGGGCCAAGGGTTTAAAAATTGCCTAATTGAAATTTGACAGCTTCGTTCTTTCAAAAATCTGAACAAAATCCCATTTTTTTGCTCATGTTTTAGATAATATATCATTTAAAATTTTAAAAAATTCATTAATTCATACCGCTAAGGGCTTATTGAATCCTTCGGGAAAACATGACCACCGCTTTCAATTATACAGGTCCAGGTATATTTAAAAAAAATGTCCAACCCTTCTAGCTCTTTTAGTTCCGGAGTTAGCGTAGGCCTTTCGCCACAAACTTGAAGGGCAAATATATTGTAAACCAAAGGGTTTCCATCAATTCTGCGTAAGCCAATGGAAAGGGCGGGTTCAAATCCTCCCGATACGCTATTTTCCGGCCTTTTAATTAACGTATTTATGTATTAAACTCTTTGGAAAACTTTATTATCGTATCTCGGAAACGGCTGGGTTTTCAACGATTTCCTTGAAATTTCGCGTTCCCTTAGCATCTTTTGAAATGTCGGGGTCGTAGAACAACATATTTAAGTTTGAAGGGCGGGCCAAGGGTTTAAAAATTCGCTAATTAAAATTTGACAGCTTGGTTTTTTAAAAAAGTTCAACAAATTCTCATTTTTTTTTTGCTGAACAAAATAAAAGTCAGATGTTATTTAAAATAAAATTAGCTATGTTTTAATGGCATTTTACAGCATTTATTAATATGTATAAATAGATTTGTAATACTTCCCTGTTGTTCCAATTATGTAAGCGGAATGAACTGTTCATCCTTCCCTGTCTCTTTATTGTGGTATTTGCCTCTGTAATAAATAAGGGGTTGTTAAATAAAACTTGTATTAGATTAAGTAATTTTTATTGTTTATTTGTAATACAGTGTTGTCTTTATTATGTTCATAGCTTAAATTGTATATATAATTCTTATTCTTTGTATTTATATATAAATATACTTACCCTTGTCCTGAAAAATTAGAAATAGGGATGTTTAAATAATAGTTTTTATAAATTTTACTTGTATTTATTGTTTATTTGTATCTTACATTGTTGTATTTCATGTAAATGAATCTTATGTACAATATTTTATACAATAAAATATAAATTAAAATGTAATTTGTCTATTTTTTTTATTCCTTCTATTTAGGGGATGAATTGTGTGGAATTTTAAGTCCGTATACGTATATAGTTCTTAAAATGACCGCTAGATGGCAGCACCTGTTGAAAAGCATTACGCATAAAGGTATAGGCAACCAGAAATAAGGCTGTCTTTATACATACGTACATACAGGATTCTAAATAGTTCCGAAAATGGCCGTTGGTGGCAGCACCTGTCTCCGTTAAACGTTTTAATTAAGGCCTGTTTTGAATTTGGAATCATTGGTGGGCCGTATATTTCAGGGTCTGATAATGGAAAGCGGGTACTTGGCTGTTATAATTCACCACGTAATGAAAACGAATAAAAACATTTGCAAAAAATCTTATGAATTTTTTTATTTTGACAATTTTTAGTTATTTTGATGTATGAACAATTGCAACGTGGTCGTTTTAAAAACTATATACGAACAGGGACTTAGACAAAAATAAGTTTTCAGGTAGCAGAAGCAGATATTTGGTAAGCCCTAATTCAAAATAGACATAACATCCTATTTTTAATTAGTCTAAACACTAAAGCCTATTGAAAATTATGTATGTACGTCGTTATGTACACAAAAAATATATTTTTTATTAGTCTGAACACTAAAGGCTATTGAAAATTGTGTATGTACGTCGTTATGTACACAAAAAAATATTTTTTTAATCAGTTTTACTCTTTCGTTGCTACCAAAATCGACAGGTGCTGCCAACTGGTGGCCGTTTTAAAAACTACATACGTGCAGGAACTTAGAAATAAAAATCAATTTTTTTAATATAAAAATATATTTGTATTATAAGAAATTACATTTTTAAATATAAAAATAACTTTGTATTGTAAGAAATTACAAGACTTTATCTTATAAAAATTAAAGTTTATTGGCATCATTATAACAAAGGACTGTTTGACAATCATAAATAGTTAACAGATTTGTTAACAAATTTAGTAACAATTATGAACAGAAATATAACAAATGAATCGTAAAAGATTTTGAGTTTAAGAATTCTGTTCATAATTATTTTCTACTAAATTTGTTAACAAATTTATTAACAATTTATAAAAGTGTCACACAGGGTTTAGTTATAAAACTAAAACAATTGTTACAATTGTCATTATTATGGTTATTTTATTTGTTGTTAATTACTTTGCACCTTTTTTCTGCAAATAAAAGTTTATCTGGAGATTTAACTTTTATTTACAGAATAAAGATGAAAAATAACTAACAACAAATAAAATAATCATAATAATTTTATTTGGTAACAAAAATTTTAGTTTTATAACTGATACAAAACTCTAAATTAATATTATATACTTTTAGACCAAAATCGCCCAAATATATAATATATTAGAGTTCCGTTTACAATACTTATGGACTAATTTAACAAACTAAGACTTGGCATCCCCAAATAAGATTCCTTGTTCCCATTTTTAAAGGTACAAGATTTCTTATTCGGTTTAAGACCGTTTGCGAACCTTTATATTAATTGTATTATATATTTTTTTGGTGTTACCGCCTCAACCACCCACTTACCAAAATATATAATACTTATTAATATAAAGCTTCGTTTACATTAAACATTTAAAATCTAACATTGCCCTGATCGCGTCAAAATACTTAATAATAATTACAATTTTTACTAAAACTACCTAACATTAAAACTAATGTGATGGGTTTAAATAAAAATATACAAAATTAAAAGATTGTTTTATTGTACAAACATTTTAAAGAAGTCTTTATGCAGAGGAAGCCCTGGAGACGCATTGCAATCGGCACTGCAACTTCGGCAACAGCGGCGGTGGGGAATTCTTTTAACTTATAACTATTTTAAAACTATAAATGAAACGCTTTATTTAATAAATGGTATATATATAGAGACACCACCCTCAATGCCACCCACGCTCCCTATATGTACCATTTATTAAATAAATACAATTCCGTATACAATAATACCTTATAATCTAATTTAAACTATTGTAGTTCCCCCCAAATTAAGTTTATGAAGTGCGCAAAAAATCCTATCTTACGTTAATATCGTTTTCAAACAAAAGCAAATCTAAAAATGGTAAGTTACGTTAATTTTCTCTCTCTCAAAAAGCAAAAACAACCCTTGCCTATCTTATATCTAAGCTATCTTATGTCTACGCAAGCTATCTTATATCTAGACTATGTTAAGCTACGGTGAAGTGAGAGAGAGATATACGAGCTAAAACAAAAAAGTGAGGACTCCGGGGCGGTCCTCACAGTAGTTTACGTGGGGGCTTAGCCGACCCCAGTCGCGACCCCTAGGGTTTACGGTCTACAACGCGAGCTAATTAAGGACAAGGGAAGCAATTATGATTATTCCTCGGCTTGGATGCAATAAAGAGCTACTCCCGATGGCATCGCCCGGCCATTCCCGAAACACCTAACACCGAACGCGGTTAACCCGTGTGCTCAAACAAAGTTAAATCAAAGAAAAACTTTATTTTGTCTTTAATTATTCGTTGCCATTAAAATTAAACGATGATTACGTTGCCTCCGGATGAGGAGAGCACATAAGGCCATAATAAAGCTTCCTGTGCAAGCATTCAGGTTCGTTTAAAACTTTTCTCATTTGAGTCTAGCGGTTATAGCGTCCAATCTAGAGCAGAGGCCGATACGAACGGCGGTCAGCACTGGTACAAAAGAATTAAACTGTCCCTAGAAACATTCACACAAATGTGAAGCGATCCACCAGAATATAGGTTTCACATGGCGTTGTGAATGCTATACATATCAGTCCACTCAATTATGGAAATCGCGCACGAACCCTACCTAACCATCCCACTAACCGTCAATGTTAATAATAATAAAAAAATAAAGGAAACCCGAACCCACAAACAAGTTTCGAATCTCACACCCCCTACTTCCTGATTCTCTCACCATTCGACAGCAAGCATGCCCCGATACACCAATACATACAATTTTTTTTTTCACATTCACTCTCCCTAGATGCCGTCTGGGCAATCAAAACGCACGATTTTATGATGAATTATCGGTAGGGAATGCACTTCAACTATATCAATTTATTTTTAATATTAAAAAAAAAACGCGTGTTTGCTCAACGGCGCGATGAGCCAAAGTTTAATTAAGAACTGAAAATACATTTAAAAGAACTTAAAACTAAACTACTCAAAAGTGAATAGGTATATCACAAAAAGTTTTATTTATGATAGCAAACTATTACTTATGTTTATTTGTATCAATATTTAAAGAAAAAATAATTTTAAATCCCTATTCACTTTTGAGTAGTACAATTTATAATCTAATATTATTTTAGTCTTCTTGATGTCCGATTCCTGAAAGATATATGCTAATCATATGTTCCCAAATATTGATAAAACAGTCGACATTTCAATTTTAAATTGTTTGAATATTATACGGACATTCATGAAAGTTATATTTCTTTCAATATATTACTCAAATTCGATTTTGAGTACAAGATAATATTTAGACATTTATAATAGTCATATTTCATTGACTAAGTTCTCATGATTGAATATGAGAACAAGTTAATAATTAGGCATATAGTCATAATCCTTTGACTATAAGTTCTCATGGTTGAGCATAAGAACAAAACATTTTATAAAAAAATAAAGATTCCTACCAGTTCATCCATTAATGGTCCGGCTACGTCGTAGATTTGTCTGGTGCTCAGCTATCCCTTCCAAGATCCTTGAACTTGCAAACTAAAGCAGCAGAAGATCTGGAGTGTTGAAATCCAAGCTCGAAATCTGCATCCAAATTCTCCAAGTTTCTTGATGTCTCAGACCAACGAAAGGTCCGCCTATTAAATAATAATTATTAGTTTGTGATCTTTGAACCACTTTAAAAACTATAGGATAAAATTTCGTATGACAAACGTGTCTTCATTACACAAGATACTTGAGGAAAGTAATGTTTTTCTCAATTAATTTATATAAATACACTTTTGCAGGAAAATTTATGTATTGGATTTATACATAATACACAGGATTGACGGAAGGTATTGTGCTGGCCACATCAGATTTTTTACTTAAAAGTATCTCTCCAAACGATAAAATGTATTAACTATACAGGGCATAGCAGACGGGAGGTTCAATTGGCGGAAGGTACTACTGCTCTATTTCTATTTGTAACTAGCGAGAAGTATTGTTGTTAAAAAATCTAATGCCATTTTACACTTTGATTTATTTGCGGGAGATAATGTTGTTCTATCCTCATTTGTAATTAGCGAGAGGTATTGTTAAATAAAAATCTACTGGCATCTTTACACTTTGATTTAGTTGGCGGGCGGTATTGAAATATTGAATATTGCCTTAGCCAGCCTGTGATTGGTTGTTTTATTTTATGTACCTCTCCATTCAATAGAATGTATTAACTTTACAGGGCATAGCAGACGGGAGGTACTGCTGCCTTATTTCCATTTGAAATTAGCGAGAGGTATTGTTGAAAAAACTAATGGCATCTTTACACTTTGATTTAGTTGGCGGGAGGTACTGTTGTTCAATCATTTGTAATTAGCGAGAGGTATTGTTGTTAAATAAAAATCTACTGTCCCTTTACACTATATATATTGTAAGACAGGCCAAACACGACATAAAATAACAAAAACAGGAATGTACATTCACTTACAAATTTTGTTTTTTGTAAGACAGAGAGGAGAATATATAACTATTTCATTCTAATTAATTCTTCTTTTTACTGTAGTTTTTATTGGGAACAAAGGTGTTAAGTCTGTACGTGTACATATCTATGGAACCATAGAGTAATACAATACAGGATTGTACACTCACTCAACAAATATTGATTTTTGTAAGACAGAGAGGAGAATATATAACTATTTCATTCTATTGAATTCTTCTGTTTACTGTATTTTTTTTTGGAAATTTTGGTGTAAAGTCCGTAGCATATCTCGGTGACAAAACGATGTATTATACATGTAGTTAGGGATATAGGGTATTTTTTTAGGAAAACAAGTATCTCGGGAGGGGGTTAAAAATATTTTAATTTTTATTGTGAATACGAATACAGTAATAGTGACCGTATACGGAAAAGTGGTTAAATAGTTTTTCAAAAAGTAAACAAACTTGGGTTCAAATCTGAAAAAACTATTTAATATCTCGGGAGGGGGTTAAAAATATTTTTATTTTAAATATGAACACAGTAATGTTGACCGTATTTGTATATATGGACAAGTGGTTAAATAGTTGTTCAAAAAGTAAACAAACTTGGGTACAAATCATGTTTTCGGTCCAAAAATTCAATAGTGAGTTTTCAGTGAATAAACACGAATTAGGGTCCCCCCATAACTCTTTTTACTTCCTTGTACGTAAATAAAGGAAGTATTGTAATCGCGAAAAATTTCGGTTTTCAGATTTCAGCGGAAATATCCATTTTGATCATCCCTGAATCCATTTTGACTAATTTCGTCGTGACGTCTGTACGTATGTACGTATCTCGCATTACTCAAAAACGGTAAGCCGTAGAAAGTTGAAATTTTGTATTTAGGACCCCTATAACATCTAGTTGTGCACCTCCCTTTCTGGTTATTACACGATTTCCAGAAGTGGCCTATAATAGATTTTAATGAAAAACTGTTTTAAAATATAATCCAAAACTTATCAAATTTGGTATACAAGACTTATGTCAATCGAAATAACAATAGATTTTGGTTAAAATAGGTTAACCGGAAGTGGTACATTATTTGAAGTTGTTAACAGTTTTTCTTAAATAAAATGATTTTATTTTGATTTTAGAAATAAATGCTTCAAATAAAAGTTTTAGAGAATTAATTTCTGCGTCTATCACATCAAGTATTATTAAATTAGCCCTTTGTATAAGAGAGATATGAAAATTTAAAAATTATATACTTTTTTATTTTTGTAATAAAGCATGCTATGGATTAGGACAAAAACATAAAAAAATGTTCATGTGAAATTACGTTAAATACGTGCAATTTTATGATTCGTACAATAACAAATATTATATTTTTATTGTGAAATTAGTCATATTCATTGTTGTAATCAAATATTTCTTTGTTGTAATCAAAACTCTCTTTAAAAACTCCTTTATGGTCGCTGTATATCTTACTGTTTTGAATTTAAAATTAATATTTTGTAATTTATTTATTAAAAAAAATTGTATAGTTTAATAATCGTACAAGGAAGTCGTGTGGTGTCCACATCAGATTTTTTACAATTATGTCTGTGTGTTTGTGTGACGATTTATTTCCACGATTATTCTTATATCGAAAATATTTTTCGTATTTAAGCTTTCTGCATTCATATTAGATTAGATTATTCAATTTTAGTATTTAAGACTTTTATATCAAGGGAAACAACATATTAGATTTTGAATAGAATTGATGAACCGGAAATGATACTTTACTTGAAGCCCATAACAGTTTCTAATGAAGAACTATATTAAATATAATCCAAAAGTATTCAATTTTAGTATTTAAGACTTTTATATCATGGGAAACAACATATTAGATCTTGACTAGAATTGATGAACCGGAAGTGATACTTTACTTGAAGCCCATAACAGTTTTTAATGAAGAACTATATTAAAATATAATCCAAAACTTGTCAGTTATTAGATTCATTCCAAGTTTCGACTCTTGGGTTATAAACCACATAAATACATTTAATAATGATAAAAAGAATAAATAAGAATAAGAATCTTCACTATTATTCAATATAATACTCAAAGTTATAAATTAAATAATTCATTTTCAAAATTATAAAATTTTGACACTGGTTACTCTTGTATGAAGCCATAAAGCTATAGACACGCGGACAGTATTGTTAAGGAATATATAATAAATTCTCCTCCAAAAGCCTTACAAAGTAAAATAATTATAATCATTATAGTATGAAATCTAGTAAGATTCCTACCTTATATATGCAGACAGCACTCTTGAATTTTTAGGATTGTGGGGCCCCAATGCAGTATCTCTGTCGTCTCCTGTTTCTCCTAAAGGTGCTCTGCCCTCTTCTGCTTCTATTTCTATGTTTCCGAAGCCGTCATGGTCGTGTATGCAATCTGAAATTGAAAGAGAAATGAATTACTTTTGTCTGCCTATTAAATAATAATTATTTGTTTGTAGTATTCTTTAAACCATTTCAAAAACTATTGGATAAAATTTCGTATGGCAAATGTGTCTTCATTACTCATGATATTTGAGAAAAGTAACGCTTTTCCCATGGGTTTTATAATAATGAAAACACGTGTAAAATGTAATATTTTATCCAACAATTTTTAAACCATTTAAAATAAATCTATTGCGTAACAATTGCGTATTTTGTATCATATGTACTTCGGGTGGTTATGCACCATTTTTCAAATGCTTACTTAATCTAGTGCAAATATTTCACGCAATATGCAGATAGAACTGTTTCAGACATTCGTTCTATTTAAAAAGTATAGGCTAGTTACTAGATTCGAACTAGTTAATATTTATTCCAAGATTCGACTCTTGGATTATAAAATATTGCTGACTTATCAACAATATTATGCCCAACCAAATAAATACATTTAGTAATGATAAAAACACAGAGAATACACATTAAATGGAACAGACTATTGCAGATTGTTATTTTATATGTGCCCAACCCCAAATGTATTCGTACCCTCTGAAAAATATATATTAACAGCAAGAAGAAATAAATATTTAGATTGCAATAGTTAAGACTATATTTGGGCATTTTTACTTCCTTGTACGTAAGTAAAGAAAGTTTTGTAATCGCGAAAAATTTCGGTTTTCAGATTTCAGCGGAAATATCCATTTTGATCATCCCTGAATCCATTTTGACTAATTTCGTCGTGACGTCTGTACGTACGTTCGTACGTACGTCCGTACGTACGTACGTATCTCGCATAACTCAAAAACGGTAAGCCGTAGAAAGTTGAAATTTTGTATTTAGTATAACATCTAGTTGTGCACCTCCCTTTCTGGTTATTACACAATTTCCAAAAGTGGCACTTTACATGAAGCCTATAATAGATTTTAATGAAAAACTGTTTTAAAATATAATCCAAAACTTTTCAAATTTGGTATACAAGACTTTTATGTCAATCGAAATAACATAATACATTTTGGTTAAAATAGGCTAACCGGAAGTGGTACATTACTTGAAGATGTTAACAGTTTTACTTGAATAAAATGATTTAATTTTGATTTTAGAAATAAATGCTTCAAATAAAAGTTTTAGATAATTAATTTATGCGTCTAGCACATCAAGTATTATTAAATTAGCCCTTTGTATAAGCGAGATATGTACATTTAAAAATTATGTACTTTTTTGTTTTTGTAATAAAGCTTGCTATGGATTAAGACAAAAACATAAAAAAAATGTTCATCTCAAATTATGGTAAATACGTGCAGTTTTATGATTCGTACAATAACAAATATTATATTTTTATTGTGAAATTAGTCATATTCATTGTTGTAATCAAATATTTCTTTGTTGTAATCAAAACTCTCTTTAAAAACTCCATTTATGGTCGCTATATATATCTTACTGTATTGAAGTTAAAAAAAATATTTTGTAATTTATTTATTAAAAAAATATGTATAGTTTAATAATCGTACAAGGAAGTCGTGTGGTGTCCACATCAGATTTTTTATTTTATGTATCAATAAAGTGTACTGGATTTAAATATAATGTTATTACCTAAACTTATCATTTTAACAATAATCTACGGGCAAATATATGACAACAGACACGTTCTATTTTTTTAGTTCCAACAGTAAATAATACAATATTTATGTTAGTATTATTTATAAAACTGAAGGTAAAGGAAACTGACAATATATTCAATTATTTACATTAAATTTTATTTTTTTAGTAAAATTATTTGCAAAGTGATATTTATTTATTACTACCTACAATTATAAACTTCTGGATGCTATGATTATTACTCCAATTCAACAAATTTTGATATGGTGTATTAATAGAGTGTATAGAACTTGAATACATTGCTTATAATAAAATTTCTTAGATCTAATAATAATTTATTTGTAAATAAACCATTGTCTGCATGTGACAAATGTTTTTGTATTTAATAATTCGCAAATATTTTTTATTAAAGTAATAAAATTTAAGATGGCAATTAATTGAGTATATTGTTAGTTACCTTTACCCTCAGTTTTATAGATATTACTAACATAAATATTGTATTATGTACTGTTGGAAAGAAAAAATTTGGGACTCGTTTTTTGTCATAATTGCCTGTAGATTATTGTTTAAATGAGTAATTTAGTTTATAATATTGTAATTAAATCCAGTAAACCATTCAAAAATTCCTGTCGGCGTCCATGTCTATAATTGTGTAGAATAAAATGATTATTAAGACAACTTTGAAATAAAAAGTTTTCAATAATTATTGTGTAGAATAATGTAATGTTCATCGCCGCGTGCCTGAGTGTCTGATCGCGAATCTGAGGAACCGGGTTCGATCTCAACCGACGCCAAATATTTCGAATTTTAAATGTTACAAAATTGACCCCCACGCGAAGAATGAGCGCCCGTGAGGTGACGCCTGGTAAACGCCCGCACGGTACACATGTCATAATCCATACCGAAATCTGTGTACGAAGCAGATTGGCACACCCAGAAAAGGGTAATATGCCGTGATGAATGAAGAATAAAATGATTACTATGACGACTTTCAAATCTACTGTTTAAAAAGAGATAGTAGCCATTCGATTTTATGACAGTGAGCGCTCTAGTGCTAGTATAGTATAGTACATAGCACAGAAATATGAACTAGGAAATAAAGATAAATATCAAAACTTACTTTTGATGAATTCTTGATGTCCGCTGCTTCACATTTCAAGTTTTCTTGGACACTAGAAAGAAATAAATTAATTGTAACACTAAAATTATTATTCTGAATGATATTTGCCTCTATGAGACAAAATATTTATAGAATTACAATAATTTATAAAGTTTTGTCAAAGCATGACCTTGTAACAAATTTTACCAAGTAATTTTTAAAAGAAAAAACATTGTCAACAAAAATAACTATTAATATAGTTGAAACATGGTATAAACTTACGATTGTTATTAATTTGCGACAATAATTGGCAATAGTTCACTATTAAAGCAATAAAAACGCGATATCGGTCTCAACACAAAAACGCTATTAAAATCACTTGGACATTGCTTGATACAACGAACAAATTCTACATGATTTTTACTATTTAAAACTATGAATAATGTATACGACATAAAGATAAGTTATCAAAAACAATGTTTCAAATATTTTCAATAAGATTTAGATGCAAAAAAATAAAATTCCACTTACATAATCAAAGACGCCACAAAAGTTTGGTTGTTTTCTTGCACCAAACAATCGATTCTCGCAAAAATTATTATTTCAAACGTTGAATGAACACTTCACCTCCCTTTTCTGCGTATTTTTTTCTGGTTTTCTTAGTTTTTCCTGTAGAAAATCATTAATTTGTAGCATCAAAAGCATGTTACGCCATTTTCTGTCCGACCACAACGCAAGGAATGAACACGGCATGCCGGAAGTTATGCGCGCGCACGAAGCTCCATCGTATAAACAGCAAACCGCCGAATTATGCCTTCAAATATTTCTGAAATAGATAGAAAGATTGTTAAAAATAGTCTTAAAATATTTGATGTATAAAATTCGCAATTTTATAAATAAACTCGAGATTACAGAAACATATAATATGAGAAAATACATCAAAATAAGTAGAGTCGAGGAAAATGCAAACGAAAATAATCCTTTGAGGTATATTACGCATGATTTAATGTATATGATATGAAATCTCCAACAAATATTATCTCAAATATTGAACTAATACTATCTCACTTTTTTGTATGAATTTTGATAGCTTTCTATAGCTTTTCCATAGAAGATAAATATTATGTTACATACAGATTACACAAAATACTAAAATGCGATTAAATCCAATAGCAGAAGGGTTTTATATTAATATGCGCGCTTCACATGACATCATCAATACTTTTAATAGTTTAAGGATTTAATATAAAAAAAAATACGATATAACAACTGAAAGAGAATTTCATGCTAAATTCAAATTTTCCACACCCGTTATTTTAACTTTAACTGTGTCCGAGGGGCGGATAAAAATATGCGAAATAAGCCCATTTGCAAAAGTAACTAAATATTCGTAATTAATTTTTCTATAGTATGCGAAGCGAATGAATTAGATCCGTAAAATAACATTCAAAATATTGTCAGTGCCAGTAATTTTTTGTAAATAAAATTTTAGTTGAACAGACCAACCCTTATTTCTACGTCAATAAAACTTGTTTATAATTTATATTTTTAATATTACTGTAGCGCGCCACTGAGTATGGCCCGTGTGCGACCGCCGGCACTGGTTGAGCGTTCTAGAAACCAGAGCGATGACGTAATCATCAGCGGGATAAACCCATACGTCTAGACTTATTTAATTACTATTATAATTATAATGTATGTACTTCCCAGGAAAAAAATTCAGTAATGTCTCTGGATTTTTGACACTGACTATCAGTTACAAACATTTTAATGTTTCAATTGGTTTCCATGACATTATTTGGGCTGTGAGATTTATTACAACATACTATTATATACCTTATATTTCTTTCTCTGTAATTCTATAAAATATATAATAAAATATTTATATGTACCAGATAGAGAATTTACTCTGCATTAATACTAGCAAGAACAAAATTTTTCAAAAAAAAATATTTAGAAGATTTTTTAAGAATCTGCTACTTCCGGTTGTTCAATTATTACCAAAACCTTTTCAGCTCCCCCCCCCCCCCCCAGTAATGTCCGATTGAGAAATACGTAGTTAAACAGATATTAAGTATTATAGTTTTTGAGAAATCGTCCTTCCAACCTCCCCACATACACAACATCGTAAAAATATTAAAAACGGATTGTAGGGACCTTAAAACGTGCTTAATCATTAAAATCTGGATATGCGATATTTAGAATGAATCCAATACCTCTTTCAGTGAGAGCTAGAAAGGGATAAAAACTAATAACTTTTTTTAAACTTTGATAGTCCTTAACATACAGTTTTAAGGTTAGCTTTAATATAAATGACCCATGTTCTAATTTGTTACTATGCTGGAGGACCCCGTTTGCTCAGCAATCTCACATAAAAGAATACAGCAATTGTTAACATCAACATACCTTGTTAATATCTCTGTAAATTACCCCACATTGCAAGAGGCATTTTACATACATGTCCTGCAGTGCTTCATTCGACTAATGGAGGTAATTTAAAATGTGGAAATACCTCCGTAATTCATGTGCCGTAACTGTACTCTGCACTAGCACCATCTATGTGTAGTGTAACTACTTCACATAAGAGTAAAGTACGTGCTTCACGAGTCTATGATGCGTTACTTCGCGGAGAGTTTTACACTATGAAAAGGTTTCAGAGATATGGAAAGTACATTTACGTTTACGTCATACTTATTTTCTGACGTTTTATGCTCTCTTTAAATGTGGTTAATGGAAGAAATAAAATTGTGTTATGCTTATTTAAAGGAGGGGTTTACAAAGTTTCAGACCAAGGGGCCAATTTTTTTTCACACTCTGCCAGTAACACAGATAAATGAATCATAATGCCATGTATTTTTTAGGATATCTTTATATACAGGGTATGGCCATGGGGCAAGATCGCCGCCATTAGCGGGCCAATGTCAAACATACTGATAATTCATTTCCCTATATATTTGTAAGTAATGTGATATTATATTATGCAGGAATATTAAATAATCGCACTATGAATCTATAAAGGTAATAAAAATTCATTTATTTGAGAGATACACAATTATTATTATGGCATAGATTTAGAGGTTATTTTGAGCATAGGATATAGGTTGTTATTATCACATCTAATTTAATAACAGTAGTTATTATTTACACAATAACTTTCCTATTAAAAATTTAAATGTTTGTGCTTAATATAGATAATTTTTATGTGTTTTCAATATTGCCAGTCATCGTAGTCAGTATCTCAAGAAAATACACAAATAAATAAAAGTATTACTTACACTTTAAATAAACATTAAAAGTATATTTAAATGTGTTTTGCATTAAAATAATACAAATAACCACGAAAATACATAATAATTTGTGCAACAACAACGAATACGACAGTGGCCCGCAAAATGGCGGACGAAACGCGAGACACGTCATGGCCACACCCTAAGTATATAGGTACCTTAGTATTTTTTTAGGGTATTATTAGTATATATTTAAAATTATAGGTATATTACACAAACTCTTCAAAAATTTAAATATAAGAAATAGATATAAATAGAATTTTTGGTGTAGAGTGTAGGAATACAAGAAATGTTAAATTCAATAGGGCGCGAACAGTCATGTGACTTTGTTGGCCTTGACAAGCAAATATGGTGGCCCTTGTCAGAATGATAGCTAGTAATTATGTACATAGATGTCATATATCATAATTCCTCATTCTAAATTTAATGATTTTCCAATTCCTGTGGTTTATTTTCCTCGACAAGTAAATTCCACATTCCTGACGACAAATTAACTACGTAAATTTAGAAAATCTTGAAATTTTTAATGAAAATTTTGACATCTATGTATGTACATAAGTACTAGTAGTCATTCTGACACGGGCTCCCATATCTGTTTGTCAAGGCCAGCAATGTCACATGACTGCTCGCGCCCTATATTTTTGTAACCAAAAATGGAAGTGGCGAGAGGTATTGTACTGGCCACAGCAGATTTTTATTATTATAATGATAAACTAGAGTGATTAATTTATATATTTCACATACCCATTTCATTTTGCGAATTTTTCGAGTCAAAATCAATAAAACCAAATTCATCAGACACGTATTTTCCATTCCCCATAGGTATGTTTCGCGTATTTTATCCCTAGTAATGTTATTTTTTTTTACAACCGTCTTTCAATGTGTTTGTTGTGTTCTCTGTATTCTTAATCTCAAGCTATCATGCGTATTATATTTCCATCACATCAGCGCGTATCATTTCATCTCTGATCACAATACAATAATCTAAAATTTATGCAGCCATATTACAAAGAAGATCAATAGGAGCCATAAAAATATTTGTGCCTGGTATGATATTTATATTTCGTTGGATATGACCTATGAATAAAACAAATATCGTATAAAACACGGGGATGTAAATTCAAATATCGTGATCAAATGGACTTGGATTTTATGTGCTTTGTTTGTATTCAAATAAAATGTATTTTGAACAAATTTCAATTAGTTTTTCTACTCTTTTTATTTATCAATTTCCATTTGAAGTGTACATAAAAAATTGAATTTATTGAATACTGTAAATAAATTATTATTTTATATTCATCAAAACAGATTATTTTTATTTGAAAGTATATACAATTTTAATAAATATGAAATATTAATAAATACGAGTGATTAAAAAAAAGGAATAGGACTGTATTGACATTGCCCAACAAATAAAATATATACATTAGCAATGCAATATGTGCATTTCTAATTGACGGCACAACAAAAAAGTTATTTATGTAACAAGAGTGTAAACACAATCTTTATGACATGAGGTCAATAATTTTCGTGACGAGGCTTGCCGAAATACAGTTTTTATATGACCTTAAATAAAATTCCTGAAACAGACGGGTAGACGACAATTTGAACACACCAAATATCGAGTTTACATTTAACAGATAACAGATCGGAAGTTGAATACTGCAGTACTGTCAGTATTACCAACATGAATGTATCGAAAAAACTAAATTTAGGTAAGACACTTTAAACCTGTATTAATGGTGGTAGCTTTGTAATGTGTAAATAAAATAAAATACGAAAATCGTTTACTTTACACATTGTCTGCAGTGTGTCAAGTATCAACTTTACACATCGGAGTATAAAAATTTTTTTTTTCAAAAACTATCATGAAAAGTTGATATTTACATGACAATATCAACACGCGAAATGGTAGTTTTTTGTCTATAGAACGCAAAATATTTTATTCACAATCATTATAGTATATGCCGAATCTTAGGTTGGGAAACGTTATTCCTAACTGTAATCACAATCTCTTGGGCGGGAAATAAGTAACAAGGCGAGTAAAAAGCAAGTAACTTTTTATAAACCTTTTCTAAATTATAATTTCAACTTTATCTTTGTTAGTCAAAATTCTGTTTAGAAATACTTATCATTCTTGTATTAACTGACAGTTTAGTCTAGCTGTCAGTGGCCTTTGACATTTTATAATATACTGTTATTTATAATTAATTACTTTTGCAAATTTAACCTAAGAAATACATTTTATTAATACATAAAATTGCCCAGTCTTAACTATTGTAATCTAAAAAAATATTTCTTTTTGCTGTTAATATATTTTTTTCAGAGGTTACGAATACGAGTACATTTCGGGTTGGGCTCGTATTACAAATCTCTCTACATTGTAGAGGAGGGTTTGTACGTGATTAAGCGGTCATCACCGACATTACTACTGCTGCCACCACGAATCAAGTACTTGTACTACGGTAATTCTCCCCTCATACAGTAAACAGTTGCATAATCATGTGTTATGTCGTTTACATGCCCTTCAGCCCCTACATGCACGTACGAGAAAGTTTATTCCAGAATGTATATTCAATATGTGCGAGATAATTTGTCATTTATATTAAAATTAAACCTTAAACCCAAAACTGCATGGTAGACTATATCACAGTATTTTTACCTCCCGCTAACCTTGGTAAGGGAGGTTTAGGGATCGTGCTAAAAATCGCATATCGAGATTTTGGTAAATGACCACGTTTTAAGGTGCCTACATTCCATTTTTAACATTTTCACGATGATGTCTCTGTGTATGTATGTATGTGTGTGTGTTTGTGTGTATCCTGTTTACGCTCTAACTCAAATACTATCGCTCAGAAAGTTTTGAAACCATGTATTTCTACCTTAATCTAATATGGAAAGAAGCCATTAGATTTTGGTGGCAATCGGAAACCCGGAAATTGCAGTTTACTTGAAGCTCAAGATAGTTTTTCTTCAAAAAATACCTTTAAATGTATTTTTTAAAGATTATTCCATTTTCTACAGGTGCATAACTTTTTCTATATATTTTATGGATAAATTTATAAAATAATATAAAAATTGTATCTTGGAGCTTATGCTATAAACACAACTCCCTGTTTATACAGTTCAGCTCAAATGTATGTAACTGACAGATAAATGTCACTGTCAAATGCTTTAATACTTTTTCTGTATATTCTATGGATAAATTTATAAAGTAATATAAAAATTATACCCCATAGGTAAATGGCGGGAGGTATTGTGTTGGTCACATCATATTTTTCTTCTTCTTTTAAAAATAATAACACCCAATAATTACTACACGGTTTTTTTAAGGTCGATGACGTGAGTCCTCTGCCTAATCATTTTCACTATAGTATTTACATGTTTTGTACACGAGTATCATTTCAAGGGTGGTGCATCTCCCTGTGTGAGCCACTGATAACACTTTCCAATTCTGAATTGATACTAGTGAATATTTAAAAAAATTAGCACATACATAAATCGCAAAGCAAATTAGTACGATATATTTTGATATCTATTATAGCAATGATCTATAAACATTGAATATAGGTACACATATGTATGTATATGTCATCACAGACACTCATACATATACAAGCAGTGCATGCATTAGAGTACCCTACATAAACCCGAGCCGTATAGGTATTTGCATTGAATAATGAATTACCAATTCACTATATTCCAATATTGTATAATAACAATCATTTCGATATCGTATATCGAAGCATAACATGCCTGTTAGCCTGTTTATGATACTTCACCATAATAGTCTACGTTGTAATTATTTGGTTTGCATTGTCTACCTACGATTGTAATACTGAGTGTCCGAAGTCCAAAGCAATCCTTGACATAGGCGTTTAATATGGGAAAACAGTTTTTTTTAAAAAAATTATTGAGTAATTTGCACATAAATGCATGGGACCAAAGATTTTTTTGCAGAAAATAATAAATAATAATTGAATACAAGACTGAGACTTGACAAAAACTATGGAATAATAATTTGATTTAAATGTCACCGTCACTGGGTAAATATTAGGACAGAGGGCATTGTAATAGATAATTAGATATCTGTAACTCTACAACATACGTCATTATTATTTATAATATATTAGACAGTAATGTCACCATTTACGTACAGTATTTTTTTTTAAAGATGTCCGATCAAGGTCATCTGTATCATGAACGAATTAACAAATTGGGATACATTTATCTCACTCCTTTGCAATGGCTATAAACCTGAGCGATAAGGATGGATATAACACGCTTGTCTTTCAAAAATTGATATTGTTTCGACTAAGTTAGGACATTCCACTTTAAAACGATGCTTGTTGTTGATAATACTTTCGCTGTAAAGTAAGTTTATTTATTAATTCAGATACATTATCTTGATTCATAGTCGTGCGAATAACATTATTTTCTGTCAGTGACACTTAACCTGACACTGGTGTCAGTATCTTATTTTTCACATACTTGGTTTTACATTTGCTAATAAACTTACTAGTTGACTTATTTTTGAATTTTGAATGCTTTTATTGTAATATATATTTTTATAATAATAAAATAACCGTAGTTTCTTATGTATCCTCATAAAAACTAAGCAAACGTAACTACTGAATATGTCAGAACGGGCGGAGCAAAAATCTGAATTCATACAATTTGTAGATATAGTTTGGTTCACGAAAGATGACAAATCAAGGTCATTTATTAACCGTATGGTATAATTTTACTAGCAGATAACTTCACTGCATTTCTTATACATAGACGTGCAACATGAAGTATTTATGGATATATTTTAACTGAAAAAAATAAGTGTACTTTATTTGAAAATTGTTTCTTTTTAAATAATGCCTTTCTCAAAGATTTATGCTCTTCACCTACGTATTTGTAAAATCCAAAAACATAGACTTGACAAAAACCATGGAATAATACTTTGATTTAAATGTCAACGTCACTGGGTAACTATTAGGACAGAGCAGTAGATAATTAGATATCTGTAACTCTACGACATACGTCATTATTATTTGTATTGTGTTAGAAAGTAATGTCACCATTTATGTATATCTGTCACACAACATAAACTACATAGACATACGTTAAATAATCTTTCTCTTTCTAACATGAAATGTTGCTAAGCTACTACTGTATGAAGTATTGTGAATTATTTCTTCGAACAAGTGACCTTGAATAGTCATCTTTCGTGAACCAAGGTATATGAAGCATTATAATGGTTATACATTGCCCTGTTCATTTCTTGTTTCGTTCCGTTTCATAACGTTCAAATCTTGACCATGAAGTTAGTGCAGTTTAGGGTACCTTTATATACAGGGTATGGCCATGGGGCAAGATCGCCGCCATAAGCGGGCCAATGTCAAACATACTGATAATTCATTTCCCTATTTATTTGCAAGAAATGTGATTTTATATTATACAGGAATATTAAATATTCACACTATGAATCTATAAAGGTAATAAAAATTCATTTATTTAAGAGATACACATTATTATTATGACATATTTAGAGGTTATGTAGAGCATAGGATATAGGTAGTTATTATCACATCAAATGTAATAACTGTAGTTATTATTTGCATAATAAGTATATATTTTAAACTTACCTATTAAAAATTTAGATGCTTGTGCTTAATATTGCTAATTTTTATGTGTTTTCAATATTGCCAGTCATTGTAGTCAGTATCTCAAGAAAATACACAAATAAATAAGATAAAAGTATTACTTACACTGTAAATAAATATTAGAAGTATATTTAAATGTGTTTTGCATTAAAATAATACAAATAACCACGAAAATACATAATAATTTGCGCAACAACAACGAATATGACAGTGGCCCGCAAATGGCGGACGAAACGTGAGCCACGTCATGGCCATACCTGTATATAGAATAGAGGTAACCTAACGCAGATGAACTTCGCGCGATCACAATTTAAAAAGTACACTCTGCAGTACAATATTTTTAAACAAATACTAACAAAAACTCTATCTATCCCAATTCAATAAATGATTTTTATGTACATTTTGTACTACGGAGTGTACTTTTTAAATTGTGAGTGTACTAAGTTCATCTGCGTTAACTTCATGGTCAAGATTGGAACGTTAGGAAACTGGACGAAACAAGAAATGAACGGGGCGAATTATGAACATTAGGACGATGTGGTGACGTGACTCTCGGTTAGATAAACAATTTGATAAAAATAACTACATAAACAATTTCTTTTGACACACTTATAAATATTCACATTAATATTGAATAAAATTTTGTAATGTTTACAAAATTATGAAGCGCCCCCTCGCGTTGTAATGCCCCTAGGCAATTGCCTACTGGATAATCTGACCCAGGACTACAAATCATTTTGTTCCTAGGTTGTAGATATAATCATTCCATCATTTAATAAAAGCAATCTATAATGATCGTATAATGAGCGTATTTAGTGAATGGAAACTCCATAAATTTCTATTTGACAAAACGGTCATAGACAATCATTTTAGAACAAATTGCACGTACCTTCTCGATGCATATCTGGACATTGTGCGCACTGGCGCTATCTGTTCGTCGGAGCAATGAATGCAGGCAATATGTCCATGTTTTGACAGATCTCCAACAATGGAAGTGGTTTATAGCTGCCAATAAAAAGGAAGAGTTGCGGCCATAATATCTATTACTCATCCATATACAACTGTGTTTGGCACCAGTAGGATACATAAACTATAGATTTGAAGGATATACTTACATTATGGTTTAATATGCTTAATAACATGTGGTAACACGTTCGAATATCGTACATATGTTCATGGCTTATAAGTATTATACAATAGGTCACGTATAAAGTTTTTACATTTCTTTTAAAATAAACTTATATCTAGTAATGATCATAAAATATTTTATACATTCAGTGGTATCCATTATAATAATAATTCTATTATTATAAACAAGTTAAAAAAAATGTTTAAAATTTTAACTGCCAGTTTAACAACACTGAAACGAAATAAACTGTCAAATGACAAATTTATCATTGTTTTTAATAATCCAATTTGATTTGTTTATTTACCTGAAAGTTAAAATTTTAACTGAGAATTGTAAGTTTGAATTTTAATGAATTTAAATTTTCTGGCTCTTTGACAGAGTCTAGGCGTTTTTTGTATTTGTAAGTACTAGAAAAAGATTTCCAAATATTTTGCAAATTAGTTGATCTGATTTTAATATCTTCTTTTTCTATTTCATCCTACAGAATTTGACAGAGTTCAAAGGAAGTAAAGATAAGCAGTGAGAAAAATATGATAACTTTTAAATAATTAAATCAGAAAAAATCAAAAAAAAAAATTGGACACCATTGAAGTCAGATGAAGTCATATATCTATTAACTAATATATTGCTAATGCTCCTATCCTTTCGTAGAAACTAGCTGAAGCCTAGACTGAGAAATTGCTGCATAAGTCTATCTCTCTCAATTTCCCAAATCTTGATTTTGCGCAAGCACGTAATATTTGCATTTTATTGGCTAACGACGATATCTAAGTTCTGATTATTGAAGACTAGCGCGAACTTTAAATTTAAATCAGAGAAATTAAGTAATGTACGAACTATTTATTTTATGTGTAAATTCTTGAACATAAATATTAGTAATAATAAATAACAATGAAATATTCTAGTACTAAATTTGAATTAAATAATTTACTTTGTTGTACTGTAAAAATAATTGGAATCTGATCAGGATTAATTTAGGTAAAGAGTAAAAGAAATAATTTCTGAAATATATTGATTTCTAAATAACACAATTGTGTTATTTCTAATATAATCGTCTTTCTCTGAAAGTAACTTATAGGGCTATTCTGTAAGCATCGTTATGACATAACGAATCGTTAAAACGTTACATTGTTAAAATAATAACGAAAAGTGTTTAATGGGCTTATTCTGTAAATAATTTTGAGATCAAATTTCCTAAAATAATTTTTTTGAATAAAATATCTAAAATAATTCCAATATCACTCAGAAAACTTTTAGGTTAGATTAGTTTTGGTGGGAGTCTGCTATCAACCTGTCAGCTGTCAGACTCTTTCTCCTTCTTGTTGTGGGCTATGCTAAAGCTACTACTACCATCTGTAGACAAATTGGCAAGCTGGTGTTAGGCGCTAGGAATAAAAACTTATTAAATTAATATTACGTTGTAAAAAACTATAATGTGACGGGTTTTTGAGATCACTATTCAATATAATAGCAATTTTATTTTGACACGAATAAAAATACTGAATTATTGGCAAAACTTTTCCAGTCGTTAAAAAATAACGATATCGTTATCTTTTTTTCGTTATGCATACTGTTATAACGTTATAACGTTATAACGATTCGTTGTGTCATAATAACGATGCTTACAGAATTGCCCTATAAGTCTAGTGATAAAATCTAATTTTTAAAAATGTATCAATTATATTTTTTATAATTTGCGTTTTGTAGTTATCTAAAATGGTTTGTTCTTTGACGTGGTTTAAAAATTCTGTTGTATTAAAGACATATGTAAAACATTGTTGATATACGTTAAGAATCATCTGTATTAGAATATTTTATTGTTATTTATTATTACTAATATTTATGTTCTAGAATTTACACACAAAATAAATAGTAGGTACAGTCCATACGATGTAACTTGGTGAGTTGGGGCAATTCACATTATCACTGCGGTAATGGGAAAGTTATAAAATCCATAAGAGTACCGATGAAGTTCAATAAAATTACGAATATTACAAAAAAAAGTAATTATTTATACAAAAAAATATATTACAAATATTGGAATGAATTATTTATTATATAAATCATATTATAATTAATTATTTTTTAAATTAATAAAGTTAAGAAAATAAAATTTCTATTGCTATTGAGAAAAAAATGCACCAACGCTTATGTATGAATATAACTTCTTGGGTTGAAAAGTACCTGACACCCCGAGTTTGAGTGTATTAGGATGAAATTTGCTTTGTGTAAAGCAATAAAACATTGTAAAATCACTATTTCACTTCTGAAGCTGTGCGGCATCGAAGTAAAAGTAAATATTTGACAAAACGCAACTTAGGAATAGTGAACTGAATTACATTCTTTTGGATCGCCAAGTTAAATCGTATGGACTATATAGTTGGAGGAAGAAATATTTGGAACTGACTTATGCAGGGTTTACAATCTTTTATGGACGGTTGGGTTTGTTTGTGGTCAGGACTCATAAATTATTCGAACTTGAAGGCATCAATTTTAGGGTAAGAAATGGGTCGTATTTAATAATGATGTTAGAAGAAGTGTATTTTAAATGCATTGTTATTTGAATACAGATTTAAAAGTACATAATTAGGAAACATCTTATAATATTTTAATCTCTTTTCACTTTACAAATTGACGTTAGAAGAAATACACTTAAAACGAATTATTATTTTAATACAGATTTAAAAGTACATCTTGAATGCAAATTTCGGGTACGGCCCAGGACAGAAAACTCTACCTGGCTTCGAGTACCAATACCGCAAAGTCCATAAAACTTTATAACGACCAATTGGCAGAATCTATGAGTTCCAAATATTTTTTCCTCCAACTATACATTACTTAATTTCTCAGATTTAAATTTAAAATTCGCGCTAGTCTTCAATTATTATAACTTAGATATCGTCGTTAGCCAATAGGCTTCAAATATTAGTGCATGCGCATAATCAAGATTTGGGTAATAGAGCGAGATAGACTTATGCAGAAATGATATTCCCATCTCTTTTCTCTTAGTCTAGCCTTCACATGAGCAAGGAATCCGCAATATATTAGTTGATACGTATATGGAGGAAGCAAATATTACACTGCTTATATAAACAAAGACACATCATTCATCGCTTATTAATTGGAAAACTGACAATATTACATATATTTACATATGTTTTTAATATTTACTATTTACATTTTTTACAATCGATATTAACGGTAGCATTCCTACCATACAGTGATATGTACATTTGAACATTACGTATAAACGAATGATTTTTTGTTCCTGCACTAGATGATTCGCAGTATTTTTTGTTTGTCATTAATGAACAAAGCACTGATAGTTATTATTCTAGTAAACGTATACTGGAGAGTTTATTTTTAGAGTAGTGGCAATATTCGGTTCAATGCGGTCGTGAAACAGTTACATTTCAATTTGTAAAACATTTTTTTGGCTTTTGCGAACAAATATTTACTTTTTTGTGAAAAACAATATCAGAATTTGTAATTAAAATGAAATGATGGATATGAATGATAAAACATTGAAAATTTAACAATATGAATAAGTTTGTTCATTATTTATTTTTCATTTTATTTTGGCGTCTTCGTTTTTTACCTCCCGCTATCCTTGTAAGGGGGGTATAGGGATCGGGCTAAAAATCGCATATCGAGATTTTGGTAAATGGCCACGTTTCAAGGTCCCTACAATCCAATTTTAACATTTTCGATATCTGTTGGTGTGTATGTGTGTGTGCGCGTGTGTGTATGTGTGGGTGTATGTATGTAACTCAAATACTATCATTCAGAAAATTTTGAAACCATGTATTTCTACCTTTCTACCTTACGTTACTTGAAGCTCAAAATAAGTTTTCTTCAAGAAACTACCTTTAAATGTTATTTTTTCGCAATTTGTTATTATAAAAATTAAAGATTATTCCATTTTCTACAGGTTTGCTTGAATACTTTTTCTATATATTTTATGGATAAATTTATAAAGTAATATAAAAATTATATCTCGGAGCTTAAGCTTTAAACACTTCTCCATGGTTACATAGTTCAGCTCAAATGTATGTAACTGACAGATAAATGTCACTGTCCAAAAAATAATCATTTCAAATTAATAATAGTAACGTTTTAAAACGAAAATTGTATATAGAACAATAGTTATATGGAAAGGAACTTAATATACCGGGTGATCATTTGAAATCTTCCCACCTTGAATAACTCTTTAATTAATAAAAATATCAAAAATCACTAAAACAGGTCAATGTTATTTTGGAGGGGGACATTTAATAACCTATTCCAATCAGTTGGGAAACTTTCACCCTCCCCTCCAGCCACCCCCACCCCAAAATTTTAAATGGCACTACCCCATGTGTGATACATCATTTTAAAGGTTGTAAAATTCTCAATATTTTAAAGCAAAGAAAATTAAAATCGGCCGAGCCGTTCATTAATTAGAGACAAAAATGTATGCCAATTTTGAGTGGTTGATCAAGCCATCTACCTACGTTCTGCTTTGAAACAAAAGAACGTGCGTCGTACAAGTTCAAAGTGTCAATTAATGTGTGGGCTGGTATACTGAGGGACTCGGTCATTGGTCCGCTATTTATTAATGAAAATTTAAATGGTACTATTTATCTCAATATGTTGGAAGATGTCATAGACCCCTTGATTACGGAAGCAATAGAAAATCAAGTAGACGACGAAGGAAACTTAATTTTGGATGAAAATCAAGTTTATTTTCAGCAAGATGGTGCCCCACCACATTTTGTGGAACCAGTTCGAAACTGGTTGAATAACAAGTTTCCAGAGAGGTGGATTGGAAGAAGAGGAGCAGTAGAGTGGCCAGCAAGGTCTCCTGATCTAACCCCTCTCGACTTTTTCCTTTGGGGCCACCTTAAATCCATCGTCTATCAAACTCCCCCAGCCAACATCGACGAACTGAAACAACGAATAACATCCGAATGCCGATTAATTCCGCGGCGAGTTTTCGAAAATGTTAGAAGAGAGTTTGAACATCGGCTTTATTATTGCCTAGCAACCAATGGAGCGCAATTCGAGCATCTATTACGATAAATTTAATTGTTTACGTTTGTGAGTTTTAGTTTTAGGTATTTTGTAAATTTTCCGGTTTAATACATTTTTGTCTCTAATTAATGAACGGCTCGGCCGATTTTAATTTTCTTTGCTTTAAAATATTGAGAATTTTACAACCTTTAAAATGATGTATCACACATGGGGTAGTGCCATTTAAAATTTTGGGGTGGGGGTGGCTGGAGGGGAGGGTGAAAGTTTCCCAACTGATTGGAATAGGTTATTAAATGTCCCCCTCCAAAATAACATTGACCTGTTTTAGTGATTTTTGATAATTTTATTAATTAAAGAGTTATTCAAGGTGGGAAGTTTTCAAATGATCACTCGGTATATAATTTCTAGCATTAGTAAATATGCAGGTATGTATTTAAATAAAGGAACAAATAAATATATTATCACGGCATATTATCCATTGCTGGGTGTGCTAATCTGATTTATACACACATTTCGGTATGATGATGACATATTTGTATTGTGCGGGCGTTTACCACAAGGGTTAATTTTATGCCATTTAAAATTCGACTTATTTGGCGTTGATCGGAATCGAAACGGGTTCCCCAGATTCGCGACCGGACATCAGGCACGCGGCAACGAGACCCCATAGGTAAATGGCGAGAGGTATTGTGTTGGTCACATCAGATTTTTTATTTTGGTTCTCGAATTTCAAAGATTCAGTAGGTGTTTTCGTCCAGAAAAGATTACTATTCAAGGTCATTTATAAGCCGTTTGTTACGTTTGTGCAACCGGCAATTATTGATTTAGGTGTAAAATGTTATTCTCTACAACTTTTATTTCGACTAGGTGTATCAAAAAGTGCCCGCCATTTTACTTTTTAATGATGTAACATATGGATTATTTTACATGATTGTAAAGCAAATTTAATGTATTTCTCAAATTTGTAAAAAAATATAGTATGTTCCATTTGAAATTTCAAAGTTGATATTAATTACTAATAAACCGGAAGTGGTATCATGAATGTACATCCGTCATCAAGTAGCTTACATGTTGCTGTATAAATCATGTTATATGAAAGAAATTAATAGCTTAATAAATAAGAGAGATATTTGCTGGGTCCATTAAAATATAACACCTGTATGTTAAAAGTCCATATCTACATGAGGAATATTTGTATTCTTTTCAATATACTCTCGCTATTATTAAAAATTCATCGCTCTACAGAACCATGTTTCATATCGTGTCAGTAATTACGAATGTAGGTACGTTGAAAGAAGAATTTGAAAAATTACAAATACGCGCAATATGTCTCTAGAAATCGTATCTATGCATGGAATAACGTATGTATATTTGAATAATACATTTGTATTATGAATAAAATTTCTTTCTCTGTGATGACTTGAAGGCATATGAGTATGTGCCTACGTAACAATGATAACAGAATAGATTTGAATACATTTGTATGTAGATCGATAAAATAAAATCAACACATTCTCGATGAATAAAGTGCTATGTATGTTTGTTGTTTCAAAAACTTATTCAAATGTTGAAAGTTTCTGCATTAATGTATTACTTATGAAAATATTGTTTTAACATATGGGGCGTGACGTATTAACACAATAAAAATTTAATCGTATATATTCAGATTTTGTTTTAAAATAAGAAAAAATAAAATTTATATACTCTGTTCGTCATTTACAATATATTTCATGATATTTATACACCAAGTGTGGTAAAATAATGTTTATTCATGAAAAAAAAGTTTAAGCCACGAGCCCGTAAGGTGAGTGATTTTGGTGGCAATCGGATAAGCGGGAATGGCAGTTTACTTGAAGCTCAAGATAGTTCTTCTTATTATTATAAAAATTAAAGATTATTCCATTTTCTGCAAGTTTGCTTTAATACTTTTTCTATATATTGTATGGATAAATTTATAAAGTAAAATAAAAATTATATCTCGGAGCTTATGCTTTAAATACATCTCCGTGGTTACTTAGTTCAGCTCAAATGTATGTAACTGACAGATAAATGTCACTGTCAAAAAAAAAACATTTCAAATTAATAATAGTAACATTTTAAAAGGAAAATTGTAAATAGAACAATAGTTTTATGGAAAAGAACTTAAAATACATCATTTCTAGCATTAGTAAATATGCAAGTATGTATTTAAATAAAGAAACAAATATATTATCACGGCGTATTATCCATTGCTGGGTGTGCTAATCTGATTTATACACACATTTCGGTAATGATGATGATATATTTGTATTGTGCGGGCGTTTACCACAAGGGTTAATTTTATGCCATTTAAAATTCAAATTCTTTGGCGTTGATCGGGATCGAATCGGATTGCCTAGATTCGCGACCAGACATCAGGCACGCGGCAACGAGACCCCATAGGTAAATGGCCAGAGGTATTGTGTTGGTCACATCAGATTTTTACTTCCTTGTACGTAAGTAAAGGAAGTATTGTAATCGCGAAAAATTTCGGTTTTCAGATTTCGGAAATATCCATTTTGATCATCCCTGAATGCATTTTGACTAATTTCGTCGTGACGTCTGTACGTACGTACGTACATACGCACGAAATTTTGTATTTAGGACTCCTATAACATCTAGTTGTGCACCTCCCTTTCTGGTTATTACACAATTTCCAGAAGTGGCACTTTACATGAAGCCTATAATAGATTTTAATGAAAAACCGTTTTAAAATATAATCCAAAACTTTTCAAATTTGGTATACAAGACTTTTATGTCAATCGAAATAACATAATAGATTTTGGTTAAAATAGGCTAACCGGAAGTGTTACATTACTTGAAGTTGTTAACAGTTTTTCTTGAATAAAATGATTTTATTTTGATTTTAGAAATAAATGCTTCAAATAAAAGTTTTAGAGAATTAATTTCTGCGTCTAGCACATTAAGTATTATTAAATTAGCCCTTTGTATAAGCGAGATATGTAAATTTAAAAATTATATACTTTTTTGTTTTTGTAATAAAGCATGCTATGGATTAGGACAAAAAATAAAAAAAATGTTCATGTCAAATTACGTTAAATACGTGCAATTTTATGATTCGTACAATAACAAATATTATATTTTTATTGTGAAATTAGTCATATTCATTGTTGTAATCAAATATTTCTTTGTTGTAATCAAAACTCTCTTTAAAAAGAACCGGGTTAGATTATGGTCGCTATATATCTTACCGTTTTGAAGTTAAAATTAATATTTTGTAATTTAGTTATTAAAAAAATATGTATAGTTTAATAATCGTACAAGGAAGTCGTGTGGTGTCCACATTAGATTTTTTTAATTTGTCTTGGAAAATTTAAATTGTTTACCCATTTAACGCTCTTTGTAGCTCTTATACTTCTCAATGATAGAAATGGTGGTCAATTTAAAATGAACGCCCTGATATGCCGTGCGTGTACGACAAAGATGCTAGATAAAATTTAGTAATTCTTACAGCAGAAACTGATGTAGCAACACGCCGAAACAGAGTGTATAGTAGGAACATACTTCGTATATATTTTTCAAATAACTAGTTTTCATATGCAAATTTAATTTATTTGAAAAACCCACCATTATTTTCATTACCCCCTTATTAAATATTTTAATCATCCCCCTGTTAAACAGTTAATAACCCCCTCTCTGATAATTGATGTAACTAATTATGAAACCGACGTCAGACCACCACTTTGCAGAGCAAATTATTAACACCAATGTACGAGTGAGTGTGTTCTATGTTCTATGTAGTACTCAATACAACTACGTGAACTACTTGTGTAGTTGTGTACTTGCGTACCTGTAACTGTAGCGCTAACGTTCTATGATATATTGCATTGTTCGACATCAAGCAATTATTCATTTGATGTGCAACAGAGATGAAATTTGCGGGTTTATGAATGTCTGTAATACACAGAATACCTCACTAGGATAGTCAATTTATTTTTCAAAATATAGTAGTAACATCTATAGATTGTTTCAATGAAATAAAGTATCAACGCAGACTGCGATGGCTTGGGGTTGGGGGTTTGTAACGTGAAAATTTGGAAAGCAATCTTATCTTTTTGTTTTATTTAACTCTTCATATGAACTGTCAAGAAATTTCAATACAATCTGTCAATCGGTCTAATCGTGACAAGAATCTGTGCCGATCTACTTAGCGTTAAATCGGTAATAGATAAAAACGAAGTTCGTGCGGTGATCAAGATTATTCATTTGAAAGGAAAGACGGTAACGGAGATCATAAGGTTGGATGCTATCCTTAGAAATGCTTCACCTTCATTTTCCACTGTGAGTTTCTGGGTTTCAGAATTTAAGAGTGGCTGAACACACACCTGTGACAAAACACGTTCAGATCGACCAAAATCGCATACCACACCGGAAATTGTGGATAAAGTCCATGATATGGTTCTGGAAGATTGCCAAATGAAAGTGCGTGAGATTAAGGAAGCCTTAGGGATCTCTTATGACAGTGTAGTTTATATTTTACACAATGAAAAATGTTCGGTCAATTTCAAACCATGGATGGAACATGGGTACAAATTATACTCCAGAGACCAAAATTCAGTCGAAAGCGTGGATTGGACATGTGAGTCGGCCCCGAAGAAAGCCAAATTAATTCAGTTCGCAGGAAAGGTGATGGCGTCAGTCTATTGGGACGCCAAAGGAATTTTGCTAATTGATTATCTTGGTAAAAGAAGAATTGTGACTGCCACGCCACACTTTTAGACCAGCTGAAATCAGTAATTTAAGAAAAACGCCCGAGAATGTCAATGTAAAAGATTTTGTTTCACCACGACAATGCGCCAGCTTCTTCAAGTCGAATTGTTCTACAAAAATTGAACGAAATGAGGTTTGAAATCGTCCCCTATCCACCGTACTCGATCGATTTGACTCCCTCCGATTTCCATATTTTCCCAAAACTTACAACGTTCTACGCTGGAAAGATATTACCATCCAACGAAGATGTCATCGATGCAATAAATGCTTATTTTGAGGACCTCAAAGAAATCCATTTTCAGGGGGGAATCGAAAAGTTGGAAAACGCTGGACTAAGTTTGTTGACATCATGTAGCCCATGTTAAATTTTTTTTTTCTTGTCAACTTTTCAATACACCCTCGTATAATGTATAACATATTTATACATTTTTATAAGTAGTGAAATATTCCATTTATTAGCGAAGACCACGGTTTGAGATCACAATGGGGTAGTTTCGCCTTTTTTGATTTTTTATTAGAAGTATTTTTAAATTTAAATTTTCCATATTTTTTATTTTGCACAATTTTTGTTTTTAAATGAGAAAAAAATTACTGAAATTACCGCACATATCTATTCCCGCCATTGTGACGTTACCCTTGCCGCTTCCGTTGCAACTTAGTTCCGACGTGCTGCTCGAAGTATGACAAAGATATTTTGCGACGTATGTCTTGCGGGGTAAGGGGAACTTGTTTGTTAGGTTAGATTGCTGTCAAGTTAGCACATTTTTTATTTATTTATTTTTGTTTGAGCAAGTTTGTAACGACGTTTTGTATTACAGTTGATAAATAGAAACCAGGTTATGTCCACGGCGTCAGTATCACCATGAATGGTCATTTTGACATGTCACATCTCATCACTGTAAAACGACATTTGCGGTTTTAAATATGTAAGCGTGACGTCAATCATTAATATTTTAAATAACTTTTTTGAAATATTTACATAATAAATGGTGAATTTTATTGCAGTATATATCTTATTATGAGTCATATATTGTAAACAAATAAGAATTTCATTAAATTTTAACATATGGTAACTACCCCATTATCTTTAACCTATGCCAAAGAATATTAAAAAAGTTATTACGGATAACAATATTTCAAAAACTACAAATCGCTTTAGTTTATATAAACTTTCATAAAAAAATAGTGGCAGACCCCATTGTATTTAAAATTTGTTTAATTCAAACCAGAAATTAATTTTTATTGTTTGATGTATTTGAAATTATAAACATTGACATTCAATATAATCCAATTTAATGAATTCTGCAGTTAAATTTCATCTACCTGCATTTGTAATGAAATCAGTAAATACGCAAAACATGAATTTAATGAATTCTGCTATCAATTAACATTAACGAAGTAATGTACTAATAATATTCATACAAATCGTTTGAAAATGTTGCTGTAATGCTAAAGTACTAACAGCATTTGAGATAATTAATAATGCGAGTAGTGTTTATTTATATGTACTCACGTTTCAGCATGTGGTCTCTGTAATGTTAAAATAATGCTTTCAATTATATTAAATTATTTTAGATTCAGAGAATAATAATTAATAGTGAATCAGTTTCATGCTATCATGTTTTTCATATTTATTTAAGTCGAAGTAAAATAATGTATACAGGATGTAATATTTTAGAGGACCAAGCAAATATTTCGCTTATTTATTAAGTTAGTAATTTCTTTCTTATAACATGATTTATACAGCAACATGTATATGCTACTTGATGACGGATGTACATTCATGATACCACTTCCGGTTTATTAGTAATTAATATCAACTTTGAAATTTCAAATGGAACATACTATATTTTTTTACAAATTTGAAAAGTACATCAAATTTGCTTTACAATCATGTAAAATAATCCATATGTTACATTATTAAAAAGTAAAATAGCGGGCACTTCTTTATACACGTAGTCGAAAAGAGAATAGTGAGCCATGACGGTGACTTGAAATAAAACAATGAACTAAAACAATAGTAACTATTATTATTAAACGAAATAATATTTTTACCGCGTTAATAGTTACTTAACTATCAAGTGTGTTAATGAGGGCGATTAATGATCGAGACAATTGTTGAGATCATTAACCGCCAATTAACACACGTGTTGGTTACAATATTTTTTCGTTGACCGTATCTTACTTAAATGGAAAATCTAATTTTATTCCATGACAATTTTTTTTAGGTTAGTAATGGTTGACCGAACGTCAAATTTTACGTCAAAAAATCAATAAGTTTTGTTATTTGTTTTCAGTGGGTGCGTTCAGTTTACTTAATGCTAAACAACACAAGCGGTTTTTTATGTTATTTGAGGAATTTTATTCTTTCAAATTCATTTTAAAGGTACGTGAATATACCTAGCTAGTAAGTGTCAAAAGCATGACTTTTAATTCTGTCTACCTTTTTGCTACAATTTAGCGTTAGCAATACATGCTGTGTTCCATGTGGTGAACGCACCCAATAAATCGTTTATTAATAAAAAATCATGCATTAATACGGGTCATTAATGAATGATTTTCTATACATTAAGATAGCCTATTAATAAACGGTCAACGGAAAAATTGTTTTAGTTAATTGTTCTATTTCAAGCCATAGTCATGGCTCACTATTCTCTTTTCGACTAGGTATATAAAAAAGTGCCCTCCATTTTACTTTTTAATAATGTAACATATGGATTATTTTACATGATTGTAAAGCAAATTTGATATACTTTTCAAATTTGTAAAAAAATATAGTATATTCCATTTGAAATTTCAAAGTTGATATTAATTACTAATAAACAAATTCCCCTGTACCAAATCTAAATTTAATTCGTAATCTGTAAATTAATTTCAATGTCCAATAAAACAAGCGACATCATTGTTTACTACAGCGTCTAGATTCTACATTCTCAGTTGTGCATCAATATTAATTACCCTTGGGAGATTATGATCCAGATGATGTATTTAAACAGCGCGCGCAGAGACAATTGCACGAAGCGAGGTGCTCACGTATGAACAGAGATGGCTCGGGTGTCGTGATTGATTAATGGACCATGCAATCACACTAGCATGGGAGATAATCTATGGCTTGGTCAGAAATCACCGAGGGGGAAGTGTAAGATTAATAAAGACTGATATGAACTCGTATTCGTATAGAGGAAATGTCATCACAAAAGGGTTGTTTTATATGCCTTCTACGTAATGAATTTTAAAACTGTATTATTTTTTAAATAGCCTCTAATTTAACAATATCAAGAAACATCGATTGATACTGTATCTCAAGAAAATAGAGAAATAAATAAAATAAAAGTATTACTTACACTTTCAATAAATATTAGAAGTATATTTAAATGTGTTTTAAATTAAAATAAAACAAGTAGCCATGAAAATACATAATAATTTGTGTAACAACAACGGATATGAAAGTGGCCCGCAAATGGCGGGCGAAACGCGAGCCACGTCATGGCCATACCCTGAGTATATAGGTACCCTAGTATTTTTAAAATCGCAGCGCTGGGGTGGTAAGTATTGAACTACAGGTCGACCGAATTGTGTATTTCTCATAGTAAGGGTAAAATAATGTAAATTCCAAGTACACTTTTATAAAACTTTAACCTAAATTGTATAACCACTACTTTTTTTAAATATCTTCAAAAAATAATTAAAATAGCAAAATTTCATGATCATATTTCTTATTCACTTGTGAACATTAGTATAGGATGTATTCGTGGAAGTGAAGATAACTTAAATGATATTTTTGTGAACATTTATAAAACTAACCTCGTTTTGAAACAAAGTTTTCTTTGAAATATAATGAATAAATCTTCAAAATATACAAGACGGATATATTAATTTATAATTTTCTGATCCACGCACTGTTATCTTTTTACCTTCCGTCACCTTTAGGTAAGGAAGGTATTGTCTTTGGTCAAAAAATTCAATGATGAGTTTTTACTGAATAAGCACGTTTTAGGGTCCATACAATACGATTTTACCATTTTTACGATGATGTCTGTATGTATGTGTGTCTGTGTGTGTGACAAAACTTCCGGATTCCATAACTTCAATACCACTATTCCAAAAATTATAATTTTTCGTATTCCTCAAGTTTACATCCAGAAGAACAACTGATTATATTTTGGTTATAATTGGTCAACCGGAAGTAGTCTCATTTGAAGATTTAACAGTTAACGTTATTATAACTTAAGGAATATATTATTCTCGATACGATTTGATTACAATTTATACTTCATATTCAAAAGATACAGAGTTAAAGAATTTTAAAGAAATTAAATTTTATAATTCAGCCAGCTATGCCAAACTTGGGAACTAGTAATATATTCATATAATTCAAATTGACAGATGTCAGTATCAATAAAAAGTAAATTAATGTGGCAGATATGAGGATGTTGAAATAGATATTGGGGAATACACGGAAAGATACGGTAAGAAAATAACTCTAGTGTTACAAGTTTTTAGAAAGATACAAGAAAGACGATTACATTGGTTTGAACATGTCAGAAATGAAGAATTATATTGGAACAAGATGAATAGTTTAGTAATAGGACATTAAAGAAACAGAGGAAGACCAAAGATAAGATGGAAGGACTGTATTGCGGAAGATTTGAGAGAAAAGGAACTGAATGAGAATTACATGCAAAAATAGCGACCCCTAACGAATAGGAAAAGCTAAAGAAGAAGAAGATGCCAGTGTCAAGTGCAATTTGAATAGTTTGTTTATGAAATAATTTTACTGGAAATTTAGAATCTTTCGTAAGAAAAATTATGGAATTTATACATTATACACGAGAATGACGGAAGGTATTGTGCTGGCCACAACAGATTTTTTCATCTTATGAAGCATATTTTTAATGTAAACACGAACTTTTCGTTTACGCGGGAATTCGTAACAACATAATTTATTGCCTTTCTAACGTGACAATGTGCACTCAAGTAAGCAGCAATAATTGATACTCATATTACAATATATATGTTATTTTAGATACACAAATACGTATAATATTTAACAAATTTCTAATATTACATACTTTAGTAACAAGTCAACCTGTAGTTCATTATTTTGCCACCAGATGTTATATCATATTTCATTTTTCTATAATTTGTCAAATATTCGAATTCAAATGATGAGACGCTTATAAACATGGTCGACCAATCCCCCAGTCGCGTTGTGTCCAGACTTTAATTTTAGGGTCTCTAAAATTTTCATTTTAGTTTCACATTCGATAATGACACCAGACAGATTAAATCATGCCGCTGTACTTAAGTGTCATACCAAAATTAAAAATATAAATATAAAAAGACATATGATTCGTAGGTACTTAAACTAAACTGTATTTTATTCAATTTTTCTGTAATTATTATTAATAAGATATAAAATATATGAAAACAATAATTCATTTTATTTTTATTAAAAAAAAATTTGGAAATATAGAATGTTTTACAAGAAATTTTCTGTATTAAATTTATACAAAATACACAGAACTGACGGAAGGTAATGTGCTGCCAATAGATTTTTTATTAAAACAATATTATTTGCTAAGCCTATTGTTGGTAGTATTGCGGTTGTGTGTGTGTGTGTGTGTGTGTGTGTGTGTGTGTTCGCAAGTTGTCGAAGAGTAATTTGGCTTGTTGTTGGGGAGGTTAATAGGTCAGAACAGCAGAATGAAATATGATAGCGCATTGCATCGACTCCACATCACATCCTGCTGTGCTCTGCTCGGATTTTGGAATTACAACAAAAACATTGCCGAAAACTGCTCTAAGCGGTGTTGGGATAATGAATACATTTTTACATTGCCATTTGCCTCGTGTTTACAGAGTGAATTATAGAGATTTATAAAGTTTACAAGTGTAGTGGAAATCATGAGAAAAAAAATCGTTATTTTTTAATAGTTATTTATGTATGATGAAGACTCACGTCATCAACCTGAAAAAAACCTTATAAAAAGAAATATAACTTGTAGAAATTATTAGTTGTTATTTAATTTTAAAAAAAGAAGAAAACATATAGTAGTATTAAAGAAACGTATATATTAATGAATTTACAATTATTTCTAAGTCAATCCTTATTCCTTTTACGGAATATAAAATTATTTGACACAATAAGGTTATTCTCAGTAGTGCCAATGTATGGTACGAAAATAACAGGGACGTAGCCAGGATATTTTTCTAAGGTGGGCCAAAATATTTTTAGATGGGCCACTAAGAAAGTTTTTTACTGCTACTTACTTTTTTATTAGAACACAAATAACAAAAATTTGATTTTTGTGAAGCATATATACATACGTATTTAAACAGATATTGATTTGTAGGATTAAGTTTATTTAACATTATTAAACATATATCATATGTAATGAAAGATGTTGTAAAAAAAATTGACGGATAGTTACTTACACTACCCAACCCACAATAAAAAGTTATAAAACAAACATAAATCAGTTTCAAATAACCTTAAAATTAATGCCAACTCGTTCCTTTTGTTGAAATGATGAAATGCATTGAATAGAGATATTCTATCTACTCTGCACTGTACAGTAATAGTTATATTACATCCGAGGTGGAATATGTTTCATTACAACATAGGACTTATGTCTATTATCGAGAGGCGAAGTCTAGAGGTGAGATACAGCGTGAGGCTGTGATGAGACTCCCACCAAGGTATGTATACTGTCCATACAATGAACTTGGCGAGTTGTGGCAATTCACATTATCACTGCGGTAATGGGGAAGTTATAAAATCCATAGGCGTACCGAAGAAGAATGAAGTTCAATAAAATTACGAATATTACAAAAAAAAGAAATTATTTATACAAAAACAAAATATTACAAATATTGGAATGAATTATTTATTATATAAATCATATTATAATTATTTTTTTTGTAAATTAATTAAATTAAGAAACGCTTATGTATGAATATAACTTCTTGGGTTGAAAAGTACCTGACACCCCGAGTTTGAGTGTATTAGAGTTAGTGATGCCGCGAGACGAGAAACGGCGAGAAACAGTTCACTCTCGTCTCGTCTCGAAAATTCGAGACGAGATTTGTTTTCGTCTCGTCTCGTCATATTTTTCATCCTCTATTCTCGATCTCGACTCGAGAGTCTCGAATTTCTCGAATTTATAATTAGCTGTATGGGTGTTCCATAATTTGGCAGGTCAGAGCGTGTTTGTATGGTTGAAGGTAGCAAGCAGTGACGCTGTAATTATCTATTATTTGTATATAAATACAAATAAAATAAATTCATAAAATATTACCTTTAAATGTTATAAATTTTCTATAGTTTCATCTATCAGGAAAATAAATTAACATCAACTTGGACGTAATAAAGGAGTAAGTAGATACTACTGATTAAAACTTTATTTTTATTAAGTCTGGCATTTAACAGATAAGTAAAAAAATACTGAACAAATATTACTAGCAGCACGGACATTTAATACTAGCGTGGAGAGTACACCACAGGGAACATTTTTGTTCCTATTCTTTATACTAACACCCTATAAATTTAAAATGAATAAATAAATATGAATGCAAATGAACAGGCAATGAAAATATTTGTACTGATAATTCTTTTTCTTATTGTATATCTTTAATTATATACATATTAAAAAAAAACGTGCAATCGAGATCTCGAATACCTACTCTCGTCTCGAGCAAATCTCGAGGGCATTACTCTCGTCTCGTCTCGATTTTTCGAGACGAGACTTATGATAGTCTCGTCTCGAAATATCTCGATTTTCGAGACGAGATCTCGAAAACGCGAGATCCCACGGCATCACTAATTAGAGTGAAATTTGCTTTGTGTAAGGCAATAAAACATTGTAAAATCACTATTTCACTTCTGAAGCTGTGCGGCATCGAAGTAAAAGTAAATATTTGACAAAACGCAACTTAGGAATAGTGAACTGAATTACATTCCTTTGCTCGCCAAGTTACATCGTATGGACTGTATACTATATTATTCACAATCATTCTCTTTTTAAATTAATAATTTTCAAAATATATCAGTGAGTTTATAACCTTTAATTTTATTCATATTTTTTGACAGCTCTATTAAAACTTGTTTAACCTACTTTATTACACGGATCTATGACAATTTTGCTAGGCAACCCCTACATAAACACTTCCAACCCGCGGGGTGGAAGTGAAATCTATTATTTCCCATACAAGAGGTTGTCATTGCAGTTAGGGATGACGTATTTCCCAACCTCTAAAAGGTTAGGAATCGACATATAACTATAATAATTGTGAATAAAATAATATAAATGCCATTATTGTTTTGGAATGAGTTCAAATAATGTGCGAGAAATGTTTTCTCTTTTTTGACTTTTAAACGGGTGGGCCAGAGTTTTTTTGTTTTTTTTTTCAGGTTAATGACGTGAGTCCTCTGCCTAATCATTTCCACCGTTACAAATTACATGTATTTTCCAAATTTGAATAAATATATAGGTGTTCCATTTAAAAATATAAGGTTACATACCACTACCTATACAGTTAATCATTTTACTATCTCAGGGAGGTGACAGGCTCGCTTATTTGGCTCACCAGTCATTTACTCCTTTCAGCAGTAAATACCGTTTTACCTGACTTGTAATATACTATTGTAATTTATAAATGAAGACGTTCAATTGTTTAAAATATTGGTGGAACATGGTTTTAGAATTTTATTTGTTATTTATTTTAATGATTAATAATTGTTCTTATGTTATATCGATGGCAGTTTTTATTGATATATCTATTATTCCGTGGAATTGATTTTGTCTTTTAGATCTTATTTTAGATATGTCAGTAGATCATTTTCGATAGATCTTGATCAATGTTTGGAGAGCTTTGTTTTGTATTTTTTTAGTTTTGAATATTTGAAATTTTAACAAAAATGATTCTAGCATGGAAAATAAAATGTAAGGGACCTTAAAATTAAATAAAAATATGAACATATTTGTTAGTATGTTCAATTTTATTTAATTTTACTATTTTATTTAATCACTAATATCACTATTTTTGCTTGACGCTTCAAATGTAAAAATCATAAAATATTTTTAATGTCACTAAATTTAAAAAATTAAATTTGCGATTTTTCTTCTACTCTAGGTTCTACGTTGATTCAAAGTGACATTTAATTTGAAGATATTAATAGGTACAATATTTTTAGCGCTTAACCATACCTTAAACGAATTTATAATTAAAATTATTTTTGCATTTATATAAAAATACTTTTAAAGGAATTATTATACACGTGAAAACATTCTTACACATAACGAATGCAATTTTTGATTATGTACATTATAAAAATGTTTATAAATTTATTTTGTTTATAAAATGCGTTTATCTTAAACATAATCTGTAATTATTGATACTTACTTAGTTTTATACCTCTTCAGTCTTTGATTAATTCCACTAAAATAAATTCTGATTTACGTTTTATAATAACTTACAATTTGAAGAACACACTAATATTTTTTATCAAGCAGTACACTCCTAATATTGAGCAAACGTCGTATTCTTTTTCATAAATCGATCCACAGATGCATCAACAAAACAAAAGCAATAAATAATAGCGAGTTGATAAATAGTAGCGACAACCTCATGACACAGACACTAATTTTGGATTTAATTAATAAATGAAACGTTTATTATAACGTTATCGGTTCGTTACGTTACGTTTTCCATCTCTGATTTTAACATTGTTTTTAATTTTTTAGAATTTTTATTACAAAAATGTGGTTATTGTAACTTTATAATAACGTAACAAAAGCAACGTTATTGTAACGTTACATAACGTTATTATGTTTTTTATTTACAGTAAAAAAAATTAAAGATGTCCGATCAAGGTTATTTGTATCATGAACAAATTAACAAATTGGCATACATTTATCTCTCTCTTTGCAGTCTATAAGCGTGTGCGATAAGGATGGATATGGCACGCTTGTCTTTCAAAAATTCATATTGTTTCGACTAAGTTAGGACATTCCACTTTAAAACGATGCTTGTTGTTGATAATACTTTCGCTGTAACGTAAGCTTATATATTAATTCAGATACATTACCTTGAATAATAGCCGTACGAATAACGTTATCTTATTTTTCACATATTTGGTTTTACATTTGCTAATATACTTACTAGTTGACTTATTTTTGAATTTTGAATGCTTTTATTGTAACATATATTTTTATAATAATAAAATAACAGTAGTATCTTATGTACCCTCATAAAAACTAAGTAAACGACACTACTGAATTTGTCAGAATGGGCAGAGCAAAAATCTGAATTCATGCTATTCGTAGATTACCTTGATCGGACATCTTTCAAAATTTTTACTGTAGTTATTTATAACGTTATGTAGCGAATTAATTTCTTATATAACGTTATGAAATAACGAAACAATTCGTTTATACCATAGAAATGAAATAAAGTGTTCAATATTTTAATTTGACCACTAGAGATATGTGTTCATAGTAAAACACGAGCCCAACCCCAAATGTATTCGTACCCTCTGAAAAAATATATTAACAGCATTGGGCATTTTTTTTATTTTATGTATTAATAAAGTGTACTGGATTTAAATATAATGTTATTACCCGAATTTATCATTTTAACAATAATCTACGGGCAAATATATGACAACAGACACGTTCTATTTTTTTTAGTTCCAACAGTAAATAATACAATATTGATGTTAGTATTATTTATAAAACTGAAGGTAAAGGAAACTGACAATATATTCAATTAATTACTATATTAAATTTTATTTTTTTAGTAAATTTATTTGCAAAGTGATATTTATTTATTAAAGTACCACCTACAATTATATTAAAAACAAGAATAAATAAACTTCTGGATGTTATGATTATTACTCCAATTCAACAAATTTTGATATGTGTATTAATAGAGTGTATACAACTTGAATACATTGCTTATAATAAAATTTCTTAGGTTTAATAATAATTTATTTGCAAATAAACCATTGTCTGCATGTGACAAATGTTTTCGTCTTTAATAATTCGCAAATAATTTGTATTAAAGTATTAAATTTAAAATGGCAATTAGTTTAGTATATTGTCAGTTACCTTTACCCTCAGTTTTATAGATAATACTAACATAAATATTGTATTATTTACTGTTGGAACCAAGAATTTTGGGACTTGTCTTTTGTCATATATTTGCCCATAGATTATTGTTTAAATGAGAAATTTAGTTAATAACATTGTATTTAAATCCAGTACACTTTATTTATACATAAAATAAATAATGCTTAAATATAGTCTTAACTATTGTAACCTAAGAATTTATTTTTTATTGATGTTAATATATTTATTTCAGAGGGTACGAATACATTTGAGGTTGGGCTCGTATAACGTTATTTTGTAATTATAATGTTATTAAAAAAAAAAAATGAAACGTTCTTATGATGGTATCGAGTATCGTAACGTTACGTTTTCCATCCTTGTTTTTACTAAAAGGATATAAATACTAAGGAGAGTGATATATATGGTGATTCTCAATTTCAAACCAATATTAAGCATATTTTACTTAAGAAGTATATTTTTAGTATCATTATATTGATATAATTCTTTATATTTTTTTAAATAAATATAGTACGATTACGTAATGTAATTTCTGTGCAACTAATATTATTATTTGAGCCGCATAAATATACAGAATTTGAAAAAAAAATGATTATTTTAAATCACTTACCATATTTTTACAAAAATCCTTTAACATTTTTTCATTTACAGCAAAATATCTCAGTAGCAGTGTATAAAAAACAAAACTGAGCGAGCACCGAGACCGGCTGCATGAAATTAAATTAAATTCAGGTATTATACAACATTAGTTAATTAAATATAAAATATTAAAATCATATATTCAACCAGTGGCCTAAAAAAGTTTGCTTTTAAAACTTCAAAAATTAAATTTAGAATTTTAAAATAGTTATTTATGTATCAAAGTACTGAAGTTCTACTTTTTATCAAGAATGTGAAATTTAATTACCGAGGCCTTAGGACCGAGGAAAATAAACCATATGAGTAATAAAAAGGAATTTCAGCGCCGAGGTGCATTTTTACAGGTTATGTTCACAAATCTGTCAGTTGGTGTAAGTCAAATATACGACTTATGTTCAATGTTGTAAACCTCCGTTCATTGAAATTATTATAAAGTACACTCAAATTTATGTGTTATCTCAAACTACGTCTCAAATATATGTAACAATAAGGCTATTGCAAGATTTTTATATTAAATTTAAAAAAATATATTATTCTTTAAATAACTTCAAATTTGAAAATATCACGAAATATCCGTTAGATATTTTACAATTAATTAAGGAAATTTATGTAATATTTAAAAAATATGAAAGTCACGTGATCTGAAATATAATGTGACGTCAAAGTTCTTATAACTTAAATATATGACAAACTATCGCCTGCATTTATTTACATAAGTAACGTAGGTGATGGTCAAACTGTTTACTTATTACATATTGGCATGTATTTTTAAGATCGCAGCGCTGGGGTGGCAAGTTTTGAACTACTGGTTCAACGAGATATGACGTCAATCTACTGTCAAATGGGCAAACGCATAATTTATAGAATTGTGTATTTCTCATAGTACTGTATTATATATAATTTTCTTTTTATATTATTTTTTGTGCAACCGGCCGCGAAATAGGCATTTCGCAGCCGCAATATAGGCCACGAAATTGAATTTCGCGGTTGTTGTTATGGTAACGGCCGCGAAATCCATTTCGCGGCTGCTGTCATGGTAGCGGCCGCGAAATTGAGTAAACAATCACTATGATCTTTTCAAAACTAATTGTTTTGTTTATCAAATGTCAATTCCATAGCTACCTTGAAAGCCAACTTTCAATTTGCAGTGAAACTGTTTAAAATTAATAAAATTTGTAATTACATATTTTTTACGGTTGCACAAAAAATATTGTGTACACCTTGTCCGCGAAATCCTTTAGCGTCCTCGAGATCATCTTGCCTCGGCCGCAAGTACACTTTTATAAAACCTTAACTTAAATTGTTTCACCACTTCTGTTTTAGATGATATCTTCAAAAAAATAATTAAAGTAGCAAAATTTCATAATTATATTTCGTATTCACTTGTGAATATTAGTATAGGATGTATTCGTGGATGTGAACTTAAATGATATTTTTGTGAACATTAATAAAACTAACCTCGTTTTTAAATAAAGTTATCTTTGAAATATAATAAATAAATCTTCAAAGTACACAAGATGGATATCTTAATTTATAATTTTCTGATTCTCGCACTGTATTATTATCTTTTTTCAACTTGTCAAGCGTATTTTTAATATACACGAACTTTTCGTTTACGCGGGAATTCGTGACATCATAATTTATTACCTTTCTAACGTGACAATGTGCACTCAAGTAAGCAGCAATAATTGTTACTCATATTACAATATATATGTCACTTTAGATACACAAATGCGTATAATATTTAACAAATTTCTGAAATTACATAGTTTAATACCAGTCAACCTGTAGTTCATTATTTTGCCACCAGATGTCACATCGCTTAGCAATACACGCCAATAAATGACGTGCTGGATGTAATTTGACGTCATAGGAGTGGGGGGTTGTTTGTCATGACTATTTTTGGCGCCAATCTTTTTATAATTATTATGCCCATAGGCAACTTATCATGTTAATTCCAAAATGTAGAAAAAGTAGAGCATATTGTAGTGACGCTGCATGTAAGGTAAGAATTACGGTCTAATTGTCAATAACACCAACATGTCAAAAAATAATTAAAAATAAAAATAAAAAATAAATGGTCCTACCTATACACCGCGGCGAAAAGACTGCAAATCAAATTTCTGTTTTCAATTGTCAAATTCTTCAAATAAATTTTGATTTTTTTTTCTGTGGATCGAATTATGAATACACTCCACACTAACACTGGACAGTGTCTGGTTTGGCACGTTTACACTGCACTGTTAGGGCGGTAGGGGTACGTGGGCGAGTTGACTAGGCGCGTCACCTGCTGCAGTAAAAATGCAGGAAAATTAGCAGGAACGCCAATGAGCTAAGACGGGGTATAGATGCTCGGCTCAGGCTGTCTTTACGCGAAGTTGAGCCACGGGCAGCTTCAGCCAAACCTGGAAAGAAGAAGAAAATGCATATGAAGAAAGTTACCTAACCAATGGGGTCCTCCACGAAAATAACAAATCAGGACATTGGTCATTTATATTATAACTAGAACTCAACATTGTACTATAGATACTATCAAGTTTTAAAAAAGTTATTAGTTTTTAAAATAATCGACTTTTTAATACCATTTTCGAAATACCATACCATTATTAATATATAGTTTTGTTCACGAAAGATGACTATTCAAGGTCACTTGTTCGAAGAAAGAATACACAACACTATACAGTAGTAGCTTAGCAACATTTCATGTTAGAAGAGAAAGATTATTTGACATATCTATATAGTTTATGTTGTGTAAATGGTGATTTTACTTTCTAACACATTACAAATAATAATAACGTATGTCGTAGAATTACAGATATCTAATTATCTACTGCACTGCCCTCTGTCCTAATAGTTACCCAGTGACGTTGACATTTAAATTATTATTCCATGGTTTTTGTCAAGTCTCATGTTTTTGGGTTTTGCAAAAACAGATGAAGATAATAAATCTTTGAGAAAGGCATTATTTAAAAAAGAAACATAATTTTCAAATAAATTACACTTATTTTTTTCAGTTAAAATGTATCCATAAATATTTCATGTTGTACGTCTATGTATACGAAATGCAGTGAAGTTATCTGCTAGTAATATTATACCACACGGTTAATAAATGACCTTGAATTGTCATCTTTCATGAACCAAACTACAACTAAACACGCATGTGAAAAGGGATGTAAAACAGACGCCGACCGTTAAGGATTATAACGGACGCACGATCGCAAAACAATAGTGAAAAAGTGTCGACAACGACCGGCGTCCGTTATTATAACGGCCGCCGGCCGTTAAGGTTTATGACAAGCGCCTGCAATTTCTAAAAAAATCACAGTATCGTGAAGAGCTTTATAGTATTATGAAAAATTTTGAAAGCCACACGGCCGATATGCAAATAACGGCCTAATGATGTTAATAACTATTTCTCATCTCTATATCTACGTCACACTCACACGTTTTGCAATGTTGAGACAGATTATTTGTTCGGTATTTTTATCCATTGTAAACATTGCAAAACACACTTGAGATGAATTGACAAATGGAGCACTGTAAACAAACTAAATGACAGATGGCGCTCAAACTCCACGTGAGCATCGAGGACAGTTGTGCCAACATAGCGACAAAAATAATTTCTACAATTCGTTTAAGCGAGCTTTTTTACTTCCTTGTACGTAAGTAAAGGAAGTATTTTAATCGCGAAAAATTTCGGTTTTCAGATTTCAGCGGAAATATCCATTTTGATCATCCCTGAATCCATTTTGACTAATTTCGTCGTGACGTCTGTACGTACGTACGTATCTCGCATAACTCAAAAACGGTAAGCCGTAGAAAGTTGAAATTTTGTATTTAGGGCTGCTATAACATCTAGTTATGCACCTCCCTTTCTGGTTATTACACAATTTTCAGAAGTGGCACTTTACATGACGCCTATAATAGATTTTAATGAAAACTGTTTTAAAATATAATGCAAAACTTTTCAAATTTGGTATACAAGACTTTTATGTCAATCGAAATAACATAATAGATTTTGGTTAAAATAGGCTAACCGGAAGTGGTACATTACTTGAAGTTGTTAACAGTTTTTCTTGAATAAAATGATTTTATTTTGATTTTAGAAATAAATGCTTCAAATAAAAGTTTTAGAGAATTAATTTCTGCGTCTAGCACATCAAGTTTTATTAAATTAGCCCTTTATATAAGCGAGATATGTAAATTTAAAAATTATATACTTTTTTGTTTTTGTAATAAAGCTTGCTATGGATTAGGACAAAAAAAATGTTCATGTCAAATTACGTTAAATACGTGCAATTTTATGATTCGTTACAATACCAAATATATTTTTATTGTGAAATTAGTCATATTCATTGTTGTAATCAAATATTTCTTTGTTGTAATCAAAACTCTCTTTAAAAAGAACCGGGTTAGATTAATGTTAAGTTAAGAATGATAGTTGTATCAGATAAAAAAAACGTACAAGGAAGTCGTGTGGTGTCCACATCAGATTTTTTTTATTAAAAATAATACAATTCTCGGTATTTTCTTGACAGTATGTGCTAAACAATTGCGGGAACGCTTGGTTTCCCTCTATGTAGATTTTTATTAATTATTTTATTAAATTGCTTTTTATCCACACATATTTTCAATTATTGCCCACAAGAGTTTTTTATAATACTTATATATTTTTACGAACTGCATTAAAATTGTTTATTTACATATTAGTCACCAAGGCAGAAACTGAAAGATTACACACTGCGGGCGGTAAAATAGAAGTAGCCATGCGGGCGGTAAAGTATCATATACGGGCGGTAAAGTACCGCATGCGGGCGCTAAAGTAGAGCAAAAGCCTGGCAACTGCGGTAAACAAAACGTCAAAAATACCATTAGAAATGCACTGTTTGAGAAGAAATTCATCTCTTTATCTACGTCACAGAATATTAAAAAAAGACTTTCTAAAACTACAAATCACAGATAATGTTTAGCAAAAAAAATATAAAATAAAAATAGTGGAGGACCCGTTGCTAAATCTTACAACATTTCTAAAAGTTGTAAACAATAGAAACAAGTATCAAGCCTTTTTTCAAGACTATATAAAAACTTTTTGAAAGAAATAAAAAGTGTATTTATAAATTATTTTCATTCTTACCTCCAATGATGCTGATTTTGTCATCGTTGGCTCCATGAGCGGCTCCAGCGTACATTTTAATTTCTGAAACAAATTTGTTATTAGTTTAATTAATGACTGCACATGTAAAAAGCTTATATATTAAAATAATTTCGTCTAAATTTATATTATATTATTTTAGGATAAATTGCAGAATATATTAATTAAATTTATTGAACCAATATTACATGTATGTATTTATGCAAACTGGAGCATGATATACCTTCAATTTATAATTTTACATTAATGTAAATGTATTTAGTCAAAATGAGTAGAGGTATGGATCAATATTTATGATATAATTAAATTGACATTTCACATATTAATAGTAACGTACCTTAGGCAAATAAGAGCCATGTACAATTGTAACATTTTCATTTGTAAAATTAAATTTTCATTTTGCACCTTTTAAATATTAAAATACATACATTGTATTGCTAACAATTTAGTCGTCAGCCGTCTGCTCGCTGTTGTTGTTTATATATTTATTTGTGGAACAATGCGTTCGTTGCTGCACATATTGCAAAATAAGCGGTTAGTTTTATGTAGAGTTATTTATTAAACGTCATTTAATGTACAGCTACTAATTATTTCATGCGGTGTGCAACGATATCCGTCCACTGATTATACGAATAATTTATTTTCATTGTTTGTTGTTACTGTTTGAATAATTGTTAGAAACAGCTGTAATGACTACGAATAAATTGTCGCATTATTAATACATCATACTTGTATAGTTTCGAACGAAAGCTTACGAGCTTTAGATTCTAAGATAATATGCAAATTTAACAAGAAATAAAACAATAATTTTCCAGGTTACACAGTAAATACAATATGAAAATAAAACTGAATATTTAAAATTAAATCTATGAGTAAAGGTGAGTCAAAAACAAAAGACAGAAAAATAAAACAATTGCAGAGCTCTTGGCAAAAACAACCGTAGTCCAAATATTGTAAATATGTGTTATATACATTACAGCGACATGTACTTTCAAGAATGCCAAACCGTTTGGTAAATTTTTCTCGCAAAAATGATCTTAGTCACAAATTCTTACATTTTAAAGTTTGGCCGTTTCTACAGAAACATTCTATAGAAATGTCTAATTACTATTGTTTATCAATGTTTATTTCAATTTATTTCAAATACCAATGCAAACTAACTTATTACTTTCCGTCACCTTTAAGTAAGGAAGGTATTGTCTTTGGTCAAAAAATTCAATAATGAGTTTTTAGTGAATAAGCATGTTTTAAGGTCCCTATAATACGATTTTACCATTTTTACGATGATGTCTGTATGTATATGTGTGTGACGAATGTTTCGGATCGCATAACTTCAATACCACGATTCCAAAAATTATATTTTTTTCGTATTCCTCAAGTTTACATCCAGAAGAACAACTGATTAGATTTTGGTTATAATTGGTGAACCGGAAGTAACCTCATTTGAAGGTTTAACAGTTAAATTTGATTTATTGACATCTAACGTTATTATATCTTAAAGAATATATTATTCTCTATACGATTTGATTGCATTTTATACTTCATATTCAATAGATATAGAGTTAAAGAATTTTAAAGAAATTAAATTTTATAAATCAGCCAGCTATGCTAAACATGGAAACTACTAATATATTCATATAATTCAAATTGACAGATGTCAGTATAAATAAAAAGTAAATTAATGTGGCAGAGACGAGGATGTTGAAGTAGATGTTGGGGTAGACATGGAAAGATAAGTAAGGAAATAACTCTAGTGTTACAAGTTGCTAGAAAGATACAAACGAGATGATTATATTGGTTTGAAAATGTGATGAGGAGAAATGAAGAATTGGATGAAAAATGAATAGCTTAGTAATAGAAGGTTGAATAAACAGAGGAAGACCAAAGATAGATGGAAGGACTGTACTGCGGTTGAGAGAAAAGGAACTGAATGAGAACGACACGTAAAACAGAAATGAGTGGAAGAAGAAAATAAAAAAAATCTGATGTGGCCAGCACATAACCTCTCGCCGTATATTTTACCTGGCTGTATGCATAAAGCAAAGAATATTTTTATAAATACAAATAATATATTCATATAAATCTATGACGTATAAACTTCTTTATTATTCAATAATAGCATGTCTCAACATGAAGATATTTTACCATAAATTATGTTACAATAAATTACAAAGTAGAGTTTACCATATATAAATATTAGGCTGGTAACAGCAATTTTCAATTCGAACAATGTTGTTTACTTTCTCTTCATATTCTTCTAGTAAAAACATTAATTTTGGGCGGTCTAAAATGTATATATGGATTGTGCATCTATTCTTACATATCTTCTTTTACATTTTATTTTTTCATACATGTTATATCTAAATAACACTAATTCCCTTTAATAAAGTGACGGATAGATTGCACTCCGATTATTCTTATATCGATGTGTAATTTTGTCAATATTTACAACTTACTTGAGAAGAATTTGATAGCTTTTTCGCAATTCAAAGTTACTCTAGTCTATAGTACTGGTGTACATTGTCCCATAATGTTTGAAACAAATTTAAGTCCTTCAACCTAGACTTGTCATCTCCATAATAGTCACAGATCAAGAACTAAGGGATTCTCCAAGTACATTTTTCTTTCATTACTCATTATTTTTGACACTGACATTTATCTGTCAGTTACAAATAATTTAATTTATCAAATATTTTTCATGGCATTCTTTCGGCTGTCAAATTTATTACAACAGATTATTTTATATATTATACTTCTTTTATCTCTAAATCTATGGAATATATAATAAAATATTTAAATGTATCAGATAGAGAATTTAATTTTCTTTAATATTACCACGAAAAATTTTCAAAAAATAATATTTAGAAGATTTTTTTTCAAGAATCTTCTACTTCCGGTTGTCCAATTATTACCAAAACCTTTTCAGATCTTCCCATGAATGTCCGATTGGGAAATACGTTGTTAAACAAATTTTAAGTCTTATAGTTTTTGAGTAACCGTCCTTCCAACATCCCACACACACACACACACACACACACACACACACACACACACACACACACACACACATCCACACACACACACACACACATCCACACACACACACACAGACATCATCGTAAAAATGTTAAAATCGGATTGTAGGGACCTTAAAACGTGCTTATTCAATAAAATCTGGATATGCGATTTTTAGCATGAATGCAATACCTCTCTTAGCGAGAGGTAAAAATAGCGACGCCTAACGAATGGGGAAAGCTAAAAAAGAAGATGTTAGTGTCAAGTGCAATTTGCATAGTTTGTTTATGAAATAATTTTACTGGAAATTTAGAATCTTTTGCAAGAAAATTTATGTATGGAATTTATACATACTACACAGGATTAACAGAAGGTATTGTGCTGGCCACAACAGATTTTTTTTTTTGTTATATCAAAAAATAATGTTTTTTGTTGTTCAGTCAACCAAAAATGCATCACTTTTTTCTCGTCATCGTCTTCTGACCACAAAAATATGATTGTTCTCAACAAGAGTTGGAAGTTTGAAATAACTTTGGTGATTTACTCTTGTGTCATGAAAAACGGTAGTGTTAAATTTTTATTTTGCATTTTGTCTGTAAGCTCACAATTTCGTGCTACAAAGAAATATAAATCAAGTGTGCTGTGCAGAAAAACGTTCCTCATTCTCATATGTGAAAGCTAGAAGACGTAAGCGCATATTTACATAAGATATGACGTGAAAATTACAACGGAAACACACTGGGTCGCTAGAGAACACTGGCAACAGGCCAGGCTGATGGAAATGATGAAAATATGAAAAAGATGAAAATGCATCCTGACTAAAACAGTATAAAAGGAAGTATGATTTATTGATATGTATATGTCTAATGGGCATAAATGCCCGTATTGAAAAATTGAAATTGGATTTTATATGTATATTGATAGGGTACAATTTTTCAATTTTGTAATGTGAGTTTTATATAACATATTGTGCTGAATTTTATTCAGCAATGTAGAATTTTATCAAAAAATATCGAGAATTTTTGAATATTGCGAACTATTCGGTTACGATTTAGGTCATTTTCTTATGCGTGATACGACGTACTATGAAGTGATCATAATTAACAAGAAATATGTTTGTTCGTTTTCTATTCGTTATCATCACTTTCTCATTTTGTGATCACTTGACTTGACTACCTTCCCCTTTCCCTTCTGAATCATCCTTTTTGTGCAGTGTTGTATAGTAATTGAAATATATGTTTTTAAAATAAGTATTTGAAATAGATTATACTTTGGTTCACGAAAGATGACAATTCAAGGTCACTTGTTCGAAGACAGAATACACAACATTTAATACAGTAGTACCTTAGCAACATTTCATGTTAGAAAGAGAAAGATTACTTGGCGTATGTCTATGTAGTTTATGTTGTGTGACAGATATACGTTCATGTTGACATTACTTTCTATCACGTTACAAATATTAATGACGTATGTCGTAGAGTAACAGATATCTAATTATCTATGCTAATATTTACCCAGTGACGTTGACATTTAAATCAAATTATTATTCCATGTTTTTTGTCAAGTCTAGGTTATTGTGTTTTGCAAATACGTAGGTCAAGAGCATAAATCTTTGAGAAAGGTATTATTTAAAAAGAAACATAATTTTCTAATAAATTACACTAATTTTTTTCAGTTAAAATGTATCCATAAATATTTCATGTTGCACGTCTATGTATACGAAATGCAGTGAAGTTATCTGTAAGTAATATTTATACGGTTAATAAATGACCTTGAATTGTCATCTTTCGTGAACCAAACTATAAGTATTTTAAGTAATTATTTGAAATACTTAAAAATAAAAGTATTTTGTGTTTTTAGTTTAAATGCATTTCAAAAGTATCCTTATATTTGAATGCATTAAAATAATATTATTTATATGAAATATTAATTTTCAATATTTGAAATATGTTTTGTATTTGAAATACATTTTTGTATTTAAAATACACAAATATTTGAAATACATTCATGTATTTGAAATACTAATCTTCCGTCCTATGTGGTCTGTTTGTAATATAGGTAATATGAAATAATTCATTAACTTTTCTTGACATAAATAGTTGCCTAGATTAATGTAGGAGTTTATTTTTTTAATATAAATAAAAATATACAAATAAGTTTAAACGAAAAATATTTTTACAATACAGTAACATCTTATCAATTTGTAAATAATTTTACTTTTTCAATTGGTTTCTGTTTCTATGGCATTATTTGGGCTGTGAGATTTATTACAACAGATTATTTTATATATTATATATCTTTATCACTAAATCTATAAAAAATATAATAAAATATCTATATGTATCAGATAGAGAATTTAATCTTCTTTTATATTGGCAAGGAGAATTTTTTTCAAAAAATAATATTTAGAAGATTTTTTTTTAAGAATCTGCCAGTACTTTCCGATTAAGAAATACGTAGTTAAACATATTATGTATTATCTGGACTAGAAGAGGATTATTAAGTTTTTGTCCAAAGAACTTAGTAGAATTTTTTTACCATTTTGTGTAGATTTTGTAATTTATTAAAATGTAAGACGGCCGAACTATTATCATCCCGGGCTGCTGCATTTATTTTTCTACTCCAAATATTGATTTCTGTACTCAATTGTAACAAATGATATTATTCTTGTCCTTAAAGTTAAAATCCACAGCGTTTCAAACCAATATTATTTTAACAAGTAAATTAACTGTCATACAAAAAAGTTTCAAACAAATTTGTTTAATGAAAACATAGAAAAAACAAATGACAAGCAGATTAACAATTGAACTCGCGCTAATGAATCCTTTTCACTTAATTTAAAATCTGCAGTGCGATGCGCAGTTGTCACGTTTAGCAAACGTTCATTATGGACCAATCACTTAGTCAATTTCACACAAAAAAACACAATTTCATTTGGCTTCGCTTGTTTACTGTTTACTCAGTAGAAACAAAACACAGTGGAGTTATTTCATTTTTGTTTTTAACCACCGCTTGGTCAACATTTTAATATAATTATACAGTGAAATTATTCAAATATATCAATTTACGCAACAGTAAATATGAATTGATTTGTGAAACGAAATAAAACTTTGTCGTAATTCTCTGCGTTTTTGATATCTGCTAACATTTTAAATTATCTTCTTCAGCTTTCTCTACATCTTTGAATCTTCTCTTCAAATATAATTTTTGAAGACAATCCCTACTTAAAATATGTCCAATCCAGTTAATCTTCTTCTTTTTTTTACCTCTCGCTAAGAGACATATTGGATTCATGCTAAAAATCGCATATCGAGATTTATTTATTTATTTATTTATTGATTTATTTATTATGAGTACTCAACAGGAACAAATGTCCTCAATTACAGAGTTTTAATGAATAAGCACGTTTTAAGGTCCCTACAATCCGAGTTTAATATTTTTATTATGACTGTTTAACTACGTATTTCTCAAACGGACATTACTGGGAAGAGCTGAAAAGGTTTTGGTAATAATTGGACAACCGAAAGTAGCAGATTCTTAAAAACATCTTCTAAATATTTTTTGAAATTTTTTGTTCTTGTTAGTATTAAAGAAGAGTAAATTCTCTATCTGATACATATAAATATTTTATTATATGTTTTACAGATATAGAGATAAACAAATATAAGGTATATAATAATCTGTTGTAATAAATCTCACAGCCCAAATATATATATATATATATATATATATATATATATATATATATATATATATATATATATATATACAGGGTGTCCCTTAACTTCGAGCAAAAACTTTAAGGGCATATAGTACTGACCAAAATGAATAAAAAAGCTTCATCAACATAGGAATGATCTTCAACTGTTTCCGAGAAAAGCGAAAAATCTAAGAAAAACTGACAAAGATAACGATCGAATAAAATTTTGTCTATGTCAGTAAAAAGACTATAAAAAACAATAAAATTTTATATGAAACATTTTTCTCAATTTCTTATAGTTACGTAGTTATATGAAAATTAAATATTGACCAAGGTCGCCACAACATTTCACTTTTGATTTTTATAAAATAACAAAAGGCCATCTAAGATTACCTCTCAAAGGTAAACAAAAAGTCTCAATTAATCAAAATCGTAATTCTTATAGTTTTTGAGATAGCAAAGGTAAATCTCGTAAAAACTCATTTTTCACTGCGTTATATCTGGGAAACTATTAAAGATCGGACACATTTTGACTGAGCTTTTTTTACTCATTTTGATCAGTATTATATGCCCTTAAAGTTTGTGCACCAAGTTAAGGGACACCCTGTATATATATATATATATATATATATATATATATATATATATATATATATATATATATATATATATAATTATAGGTATATACCATATATCCTTCAAAAATACTGTCAATCCCAACAATGAATTGGAAACATTTCGAAAAATTAGAAGAGTAGGACAAAAATTCTCCATAGAATGAATTTAAAATTTAATAAATCTAAAGAATAGATATAAGTATAATATTTGGTGTAGAGTATAGGTATACAAGAAATGTTAAATACAAAATGCACGAGCAGTCATGTGATTTTGTTGGCCTCGACAAGAAGATATGGATGCCCGTGTCATAATGATAGCTAGTAATTATGTACATAGATATCAAATACCATAATGTTTCATTCTAAATTTAGTGATTTTCCAATTCCATGTGGTTTATTTTCCTCGATAAGTAAATTCCACACTTCTGGTGACAAATTAACTACGTGAATTTAGAAAATCTTGAAATTTTTAATGAAAAATTCTGATATGTGACATCTATGTTCATAATTACTAATTGTAATTCTGACGCGGACTCCCATATTTACTTGTTAAGGCCAACAAAGTCACATGACTGCTCGCGCCACAAAAGATTTTTTCATTTCTCCTACATTTTTCTGAAAATGAAGAGGATATTGAAAGGATAACATTTTGCGATCACAGAAGAGATAAAGGCAAAATTGTTCAAGGATCTGAAAGCTACGCCACCGTCTTTAGCTGTACGCTAATGGGGAATACTTTAAAGGAATTTTAAAAATATTAATATTGATGAATAAATTGTTACTTTTTGAAAATGAAAATTCTTGTTTTTTACCTTCCGCCATCTTTAGGTAAGGAAGGTAATTGTCTTTGGTAAAAATTATAAAAAAAATATAAAATTCATGAACCAGCCAGCTTTGCTGTAACCATGGAAACAATTTCAATATTCAGATTTCAGATAATTCTCATTGAGAGATGTCAGTGTCAAATGCAATAATTTACATTGTGTGTTTGTGTTTTAATTTTACTGGAAATGTAATATAATTACATAAAAGTGTTACGTAATACAAACAATCTCCTTCCCTGAGTTCATTAGTAGCACTCAATTATCCGAAAGCAAGTATTTTTGTAGAAGCTAAGTAAATGTAAAATGCACAAGAAACGCATTCGTCGAAGCTAATTTATCCTGGCACTCGCTGCATCTGGAGCAGCTGTCTGGATCCATGTTTAGGTTTTTGCCTCGCTGCGCATTCCGTTGCTGCCAAAGAAGCACTCATTTACATCTTACCAACTTCATGTCAGAACACCGCGTCTTAACACAAAATGCTTTCAGCCGAGATGGATGCGGTGAAAATGGAAGTTTCGCGAAGATTTTTCAAATATATTTTAAGTAAATATAAATACATGAGGTTGCAAGTCAGTGTACGCTAAAGTGACCGGTTGTTGTTGGTTTCGATACCAACTAACGTCTAACGTCTAACTGAAAACATGAAAATGGTTTCCAATTTTTTCTGTGTTTATCTCCTGACAGCCTAATTTAAAATTACGTTTGCACTAGATATATCAACTATCAATCAAGATATTCACGTTTTCAACTGTTGAATCTTGCTAGGAATTTGAAACAGCGAGCAATAAAACTATCATCTGCATGTTTCAGGGAGGAAGCAATTAAAATAGTTATTTAAGTATTAAGGGCAGTAAGTGCACCTTATCGGTTGAGGATTAGTTTGGAGATCGAGACGAAGTCTAGATCTCCAATACATTCGATACCGGTAAGAAGCACTTAATGCCCGCAATGCTTATTATATTTTTTGCACGATCGTCCCAAGTTGTCATTTTTAAGTAAGCTATGATCGTTGTTTTGTTATCGTTAAAACTTTAAAAATTGTACATTTATTTTTTATTTATGTAATTTTCACCGCCTCCAGATCGGTAGGTAGTCACATCACTTACCGGTCAGTCAAATCACTTATTGATCAGTACCACATCACTTACTGATCAGTAATTTGTAAACAAAACTTACTGCCTTGGAAACTCTATCGGTAAAGTGCAAAAAGGTTCGTTACATACTTCAGAAAAATGGTTACCCTAGGGCAGCCATAAATAAGGTTACTAACAATTCCCATAACATGAGGGCGCCAGCTACCGTAACCTCGTCAGGAAATGACAACAGTGGACCACGTGACCGGAAAAAGTTTTACGCATTGCCCAATGAAGAATTATTAGCACCTAATTTATATAAAATGAACGTTACTACTGCATGTAAATTCATTTTGATAGTCAGCATGATTTACAGCAAAGTCAAGGACCCAGTGGACAAGAATGATAAATCAAACGTGGTTTATAAAGTTCATTGTTCCACTGACAACTGTAAAGCCACATACGTTGGAACGACCAACCACACACACACAGATATCATAGTAAAAATATTAAAATCGGATTGTAGGGACCTTAAAACGTGCTTAATCATTAAAATCTGGATATGCGATTTTTAGCATGAATTCAATACCTCTTTTAGCGAGAGGTAAAAACTGTTTCCTATGTTAAACGCTTATGATACGGTTTCACCTTGTATGTGTGTGTGTGTATGCCTGTCCCTCCCCCAAGATTTTAGAAACTTGGTGCGCCTGCTATTTAATTAGTAATCTATTGGTTAGGCGGCGAATATTCCAAATAATCCTGTTATATTTTTAAGGTAGAATTACATGAGGTGTTCCGACGAAACAGCAATCAAAAGTTTATTAACTCAAACAAGAATTACACCTTCTTCCATCTCTTGTGGAATCTCACGATTAGCTTCTTGCTGCGAGCTTTATAAAGACGCGCATCCTCCTTGTTTTGGAGTAATATATTCATATTTCGCGTTGTTTTCCCGCCGTGTAATGTTTCACTGGCTTTTTCAGGATGAGAATTTTACTTAGCATGATTATTAATGATAATTTTATTTCCTTTCTCTGAATAAATGAATATAAATTTCGTGTTAAATAGATTACAATGAAGTCACCTGCAGTATTTTTTATCTCCTTGCTGGAAGATTGTTGGCAATGGATATTACAATGTTTAACAATCTGGTGAAAACAGAGAATAATTTGACAAATTTATGTTTAACCTAAATGCAGTAATCTTTTTCGTTGCGTTTATTATTACTGCTACTGCTGGATTCTTATATTTGCATTGTCCGTTGAGTATATACAGGATGTAACAGAAATAAGTATATTAAATTTAACCAGTGATATAACTCATCGTGTGCAATAATATTTAATAATTAAAATTCTTGAAAGTTTTGTCACAGATACACCAGAACATGAAACTACACAAATCAGAGAAGATAAAAGATAAAAAATCTGTTGTGGCCAGCACAATACCTTCCGTCATTCTCGTGTATAATGTATAAATTCCATAATTTTTCTCACAAAAGATTCTAAATTTCCAGTAAAATTATTTCATAAACAGACTATTCAAATTGCACTTGCACTGGCATCTTCTTCTTCTTTAGCTTTTCCTATTCGTTAGGGGTCGCTATTTTTGCATGTCGTTCTCATTCAGTTCCTTTTCTCTCAAATCTTCCGCAATACAGTCCTTCCATCTTATCTTCTTCCTCTGTTTCTTTAACGTCCTATTACTAAACTATTCATCTTGTTCCAATATAATTCTTCATTTCTCCTCATGACATGTTCAAACCAATGTAATCGTCTTTCTTGTATCTTTCTAAAAACTTGTAACACTAGAGTTATTTCCTTACCTATCTTTCCATGTCTTCCCCAAAATCTACTTCAACATCCTCATATCTGCCACATTAATTTACTTTTTATTGATACTGACATCTGTCAATTTGAATTATATGAATATATTACTAGTTCCTAAGTTTGGCATAGCTGGCTGAATTATAAAATTTAATTTCTTTAAAATTCTTTAACTCTGTATCTATTGAATATGAAGTATAAATTGTAATCAAATCGTATAGAGAATAATATATTCTTTAAGTTATAATAACGTTAAATGTCAATAAATCAAATTTAAGTGTTAAATCTTCAAATGAGACTACTTCCGGTTGACCAATTATAACCAAAATCTAATCAGTTGTTCTTTTGGATGTAAACTTAAGGAATACGAAAAAATTATAATTTTTGGAATCGTGGTATTGAAGTTATGGAATCCGGAACTTTTGTCACACACACACAGACACACATACATACAGACATCATCGTAAAAATGGTAAAATCGTATTATATGGACCCTAAAACGTGCTTATTCAGCAAAAACTCATCATTGATTTTTTTGACCAAAGACAATACCTTCCTTACCTAAAGGTGACGGAAGGTAAAAAGAATACCTCGACTAAGGTAACATAAAAATCATGCCTCAAATTTTTGTTACAACAGGTTGAACAATCAAAAAATGGTAGGATATTTATATGATGAAGTCGACGAAGAACAACACTATAATTGACGGAGCAAGAAAACGCATAAAGATGATTAAAAATGATGCAGGTATAAATGAAATCACAATAAATGTTCAAAATGGTCAAGGTCATTTTCAATGAAGGCGACGACGAAATGAATCCTCTACTCTTTCCAGAATATGCCTGTTGTTGAGTATGTTTCTAGCTGCATTTTCAAGGATGTAAATGTTGTTGTTTCAATATCCTCCAATTGTCATATGTGACACTGTTTGTTGTAGTGCTATTCTTCGTGCACTAGACAGTGGGCGAGTTCTATCACAATCTTAAGCAGCAGGCTTAAAGGACCCATGATCTCGGATATGCTGAACAATATGTACAAAGATACGAACATTTGGACGATGACGATTCGGAAAACGTTCTAAATAAATTTGATGGGCTTGGGCAGCGTTTCCCTGAGCTTCACCATAGGCTAGCATAATGTCTGTATACTCGCTATTCGTAAAGGCAGACATTTTTACTGATTATAACTTTTATAATAATTATTAATCGATTTATTTGTCAAAATTTATTGGAAAAGTTAACAACTCACATTTGTCAAAAACAATTGTTTTATTGTTATTGCCACTGGATCAAATTATTATGGAAATACCTAAACGACTCGTTAATTTAAGGGGGGGGGGTGCTAAAAAAAGTGAGATTTCGAAACAAGTTATTAAGAAACATTGTTGCCCTCGACGAGTTCTGTCACTGGTTAAATTTAATGTACTTATTTCTGTTACACCCCGTGATATGACTCATATTTTGTAAAGCATAGAGGGGGACACATTTTAATATAACCATTATTATTTTAAAGCCAATGGTACTTACATTTTTTTAAATGGCATTATACATTTTTTATTAACTAATAACCTTACATTACGAAAAATTTGATAAAAATTAATTCAAAGTTCATTTCTATTTTAATTTTTTTTTAATAGGTTGTGCATACATTTAATCATTAAAACAAAAGAAAATTATCTGTCATTTTCGTACTTCATTGTTATCCATTATTACAATTAAGGTAATTTTCGTTACTTTTGTAATAATTAATTTAATAATGGCAGCAGATACAACTAATATTGATTTTATTTATTGATGCAAGACCCATCAAAATGCATTCCTAGCATGCAATTTATTTGCAGAAAGTTATGCTAATATCGCAAGACTAGAAATTACGCGAAATAAAAAAAATCTGATGTGGCCAGCACATAACCTCTCGCCGTATATTTTACCTGGCTGTATGCATAAAGCAAAGAATATTTTTATAAATACAAATAATATATTCATATAAATCTATGACGTTTAAACTTCTTTATTATTCAATAATAGCATGTCTCAACATAAAGATATTTTACCATAAATTATGTTACAATAAATTACAAAGTAGAGTTTACCATATATAAATATTAGGCTGGTAACAGCAATTTTCAATTCGAACAACCTTGTTTACTTTCTCTTCGTATTCTTCTACTAAAAACATTAATTTTGGGCGGTCTAATATGTATATATCTGGATTGTGCATATATTCTTACATATCTTCTTTCACATTTTATTTTTTCATACTTGTTATATCTAAATAACACTAATTCCCTTTAATAAAGTGACGGATAGATTGCACTCCGATTTTGTCAATATTTACAACTTACTTGAGAAGAATTTGATAGCTTTTTCGCAATTCAAAGTTACTCTAGTCTACAGTACTGGTGTACATTGTCCCATAATGTTTGAAACAAATTTAAGTCCTTCAACCTAGACTTGTCATCTCCATAATAGTCACAGATCAAGAATTAAGGGATTCTCCAAATACATTTTTCTTTCATTACTCATTATTTCTGACACTGACATTTATCTGTCAGTTACAAATAATTTAAATTTGCAACTATTTTTCATGGCATCCTTTCGGTTGTAAAATTAATTACAACATTATTTTATATATTATATTCCTTTTATCTCTAAATCTATAAAATATGTATAAAAATATTTAAATGTATCAGAAAGAGAATTTATTTTTCTTTAATATTATCAAGAAAAATTTTCAAAAAATAATATTTAGAAGATTTTTTTTCAAGAATCTTCTACTTCCGGTTGTCCAATTGTTACCAAAACCTTTTCAGATCTTCCCATGAATGTCCGATTGGGAAATACGTTGTTAAACAAATTTTAAGTCTTATAGTTTTTGAGTAACCGTCCTTCCAACATCCCACACACACACATCCACACACACACACACACACACACACACACACACACACACACACACACACACACACACACACACAGACATCATCGTAAAAATGTTAAAATCGGATTGTAGGGACCTTAAAACGTGCTTATTCAATAAAATCTGGATATGCGATTTTTAGCATGAATCCAATACCTCTCTTAGCGAGAGGTAAAAAAACGAAATTCGTAACATTTCGAATTTTTTTTCCCAATAATATTATTATATTGTTGAATTCAGAAGAAAATTCGATATTTAATGAGTTAATAAAGAATATATGATACCATTTAAATAAATATAACATTGATCCATAAGTTGAGTACTATTGGCTCTAAAATAATAAAAGTTATGCCAAAATGTGTCGCCTTCTATGCTTTACAAAATATCTTAATCACTTTTTTGTGTAACTTTTCATATTCACGAATAAATGGCACTGTTTCATTTTCTTGATACACCCTGTATATGTATGCAGATGTCAAATATATGATTTGACAGAAAAATATTAAAACATAATAACAAATTCTCGAAATTCCTAACTTGAAAATTGAGAATTCACGAAGTTTCGATTATGAAACAAATGAAGTACTTAAGGTCGAGAACGACTGAAGTAATACTTGGCGAAGTAATACTCAAGTACAAGATTGAGCATCGACTTTGGATACGGGCATTAGAGAGAGCACCACAGGGAATTGAACGTTGAATTTTCTGATACTTGAACATCACCTCTAATGCGATTTTCGAATCGCTATAAGCGAAGCCTTCCCAATATCCCGATTTCGGGCTAATCCCAATAATGGTCTACGCATATTGAATGCCTACTTACATCGCTTGGAAAAATCACCACCAGCCATCCAGCTCGGGTTGAACGTAGACAATGCCAGGGGTATTATGAATATTTATTATGAGTTGCGTAACGATCGACATTGTCATGTCACTTCCAAAGCGGTAGAAGTAAATTACCTCCGGTTTTTCAATATTTGAAGGGAAATTAAACTAATATACTCACTGGAATTGACAATTATGTTGTAGAAATTTACATACAATTATAGGAGATGGGAGTTTTATTCAATAAGGTGAACGAAAAGGTAATTGGTTTTTTGGAAGACTATCTCAAAAAATATACCTACAGTCCTGTACAAAAATACGTTTATATTTCAAATATAACCTATTAAAGATATATTTTACTTATGATTAGAATATCACGTAAAATAAGTGGAAGAGGTCATTCCAGTTACCTAATAGCAGTGGCGGTTTGTCAGGGTAGACAGGTGAGGCAGTGTCTCACCAGAAAAAAAATAAAGCTGCAAGTAAAGTAGTATGTAAATTAAATTTTAACTTATTCCGTTAATGCTTGTCTTTATAAATATCAAAAGAATAATTTAAGCTACGACCATAACTAATATGTAATGCAGTTTACCTAATTTACACCCTTTAAAGTGCTTCTCTAAATGAATAGTATAACCTTTGAATATATAATACAATACATGAACGGCAACGTAATGTATTTAGATTAAATATTTCGAGAGAAGGTGCCATCTATTCCTCCGTATACGAATTATTTCTGAGTTAGTTCAAAAACTACATAATAGGTGGATGTTGCACAGTGTTGCCACGTAGCTAGAACAACAAGATAAGATTTTAAAAAGTTTTTTAAGTTTGCTACTGTAAAACAAGTATACATGTACATTGAAGATTCAAAATATATTATCTGGTTATTATGATACAATATTTTTGAATTATTGATTATTGAATACCTCTATCAAATAGTATCTGGCAATGCTGTCAGCACGATTTACCGTAGTTCATAGTTTTGTGGTAGGAGTCACTAGCTATCTATAATAATTTTGTGAATAAAAAGAGACAGATATAGTATCTTGCTAGGCCATATGCGTTGCCGTTCTTATATGTATTATATATTCAAAGGTATAACTACCTAATGTTTTTGATAAAGCATTCATTCCGGTAAGAAATACGTGCGCTAGACAAAGAGCTGTTTGAGGCACTGCTTCAAATGCTAAATGCAATGAGTGCGTAAAGGATAAAAGATAGTCGCTTTACCTACCACGCGGCCCTATAGAGGCCATTATTATACATGAATACAATCAACGTGGCGTACTGATAAATTTTGTAAGTAGGTTCACGACATTAGTGCAAATTGTATTCGACAATAAACAAACATAACATAACCTGTCTTGTCTAGCATTTTTATTATAATAGGCTCTGGTTTGCGACTGATACGTATTCCAGTAATATTTAATTCTTTTATTTTTTTCGTTATTTTTATAGTTTACCCACGTAGTGTTTTTGTAATTTGAATTTTAGTTGAAAAATAAAAAAACAAATAATGGCTTCGACTGCAACTTTAAAGAATTGAGTGACAATATAAGGAATTCTGAAGATATTGTTAATTTTTTAATTAACAAAAATCCATTTAATTAACTGTCTTATGAAGATAAACTATTTGTCAAAGAATTTCCTAAAATGTTCTGTGATCTGGCAATTTATTTTTGTACATGAGGGGAAAAATATGCATTTGCACATCCCTTGAAAAAATGTAACTTTCAATTATAAGACATTTGACCTTGAGTGAAAAAAAATTCGCCTGCGACACGAGCCACCACTGCCTAATAGCACTCTGACTTTAATGAATATATTCTTATAGATTTTTTAAAACATTATCCTTGATTTTCTTCTTAAGGGCATATAAATGTTAGTTCAAAGATGCGAAAAGTACATTACAGTATTGAAAAGTTTGTTTTTACCTAGAATCTATACACATAACTGTGACGTCACAAAATCAGAAGTGCGTTAAGAGAATATTAACGACCTTATATGAGGCATGCGAGTCCCTCACGCAACGCAACCGTGCTACATCCATCACTGATATGGCGTCATATTTCGTAAGAGAGTAATAACTCACTTCACATGATGACGTGAAGTGACGAAGCGTGTTTATGTGTATGTCTTCAATTTCGGACCTTCCGGATTGGGAAGCCAAATTTCCTCAACATGCATATATACAGGATGGATGATGTAAAATTGAAAGCTCTTTTTTGGCCAAGAATTTTATTGCAGTACAGAAGTCAATTTTTGAAACTTGCCCCGTATTAACAAATGTTTATTTTGAAACGGTTATGAAAAAACTAATGTGGCCGTCAATCCTGTGTATTATGTACAAAATGTAATAATTTTTCATTTAAAATTTCATATTTTGTTATTATATGATTCCTTTTCTCGGCAATTGAATTCCACACTCCTGATAACAAATAAACCACATGAAATTTTGAATGAAAAATTATGACTATTTGTCAGTTATGGACATAATTAATAGCTGTCATTTTGACACCAGCCCTCATATCTGCTTGCCAAGGTCAGCAGTCACGTGACTGCTCGCGCCCTATATATAAATTTTCTTGCAAAAGATCCTATATTTCCAGTAAAATTATTTCATAAACAAACTATGCAAATTGCACTTGACACTGACTTCTTCTTTAGCTTTTCCCATTCGTTAGGGGTCGCTATTTTTTTATTTTCTTCTTTCACTCATTTCTGTTTTACGTGTCGGTCTAATTCAGTTCCTTTTCTCTCAACCTTATCTTTGGTCTTCCTGTTTCTTTTACCTTCTACTACTAAGCTATTTATTCATAAAATATATTCTTCATCTCTCCTCATGTCATGTTTAAACTAATGTAATCTAGAAACTTTTATCACTCGAGCCATTTCCCTAATCCTTTAATTACTTTCCTGTCTTTCCGTGTCTTCCCCAACATCTATTTCAACATCCTCATCTCTGACACATTCATTTTCTTTTTTGACTCTTACATCTGTCAGTTAGAATTTTCTTAATATAGTTGCTGTTTTCATGGTTATAGTATAGCTGGCTAATTTATAAAATTTAATTTCTTTATAATTCTTTAACTCTATATCCATTGAATATGAATTATAAAATGCAATCAATTCTTGTAGATAAGAATATTCTTTAATATTAATAATAACATTAAATGTTAAAAAGTAATATATTTAACAGCGTTTTTTCAAGAAAAATTGTTAAAATCTTCGAAATAGGGTACTTCCGGTTGAGCAATTATAACCAAAATCTCATCAAGTATGTATAGGATGTGTGACATTGCATAAAGCATGATTCAATGGCGTGACATATTCAAATATAGGCTTGAGGGGTCAGACGGCTAAATTTTGCAAGTTAGCAAAAAATGCCCAGCTAAGACTCTGACCAGACGCTGAAAGGCAGTTAGCAGACAGCACTTTCCGAGATCACTTCGCTTTAAGCTTTGTCATATTCGCCCATGTAATTGTATAAGTGTTTATTTTTCGTTTATATTCATATTTTTGTATTCGTTCTTAACTTCAATATATAATTTAATTAAATCTAACTGGCGTTAGAATTATTAAATTACATCCCGAACTCCCGGTGAAGTATTGTGAAGTGGAATCCACAAGGTTCCAGCCAATCAGCCCAGCAGTTCCGTGACGTACGTCTGGTACGGGGTAAGTACCCTTACTCCACATTTCGCCTGCTCCCATTTCGGTCCAATCTGTCCGCAAACGCAATAGGTGGTTTCTCAACCTTTCGCTAACCACCGGAACCGGTTGTAATAATCCTCCCCTTCCCTTAGGCTACTTGGAGAAGTCGGGCCTAATTTGTAATCTGTTACATTGGCTAATAGATAGTAGGATTTATTTACTACTTGTTACATTGGCGCAGAGTCGGCGGTCGGATTTATTACGCCCTGTTACATTTGGCGGCAGTCGGTAGGATTATTAACACCCTGTTACAGATGTAAGGAAGAGGAATGCGTAAGAATTGTAATTTTTGGAATTCTAGTATTGGAGATATCGCGGCAGAAACCGCGGTCACATACACACACACATATACAGACATCATCGTAAAAATAGTAAAATCATATTGTAGGGACCGTAAAACGTACTTATTCATTGAAAACTCACCACCGATTGTTTTGACCAAAGACAATACCTTCCTTACCTAGAGGTGACGGAAAGTAAAACAACTTTCAAAATAACCTTCATATTGTGGTAGGAAAATGATTATACATATTTATTCAGTATTTAAATTTCTTTCCTCCCGCAAAATCAATTCTATTCTTATAAAATTCAAATTCCTCCATAACTGTAAAATTTTATTCACCTCAATATGTGAACATTTTCTGCATGTGTAATAACATGTGCATTTCAACTTCGATCTCATCTCTTTTGGGGAATATGAGAGCGTCCCAATCCAGCTGTCAACGGTCTATGTTGCATAGAAAATAATCATGAAGAAAACAGGTAAAATTTGCATGATACTCTGGAAATGTCGTTGTGAGGTCAGAGTGGGTGTAGTGTTAATCAAATAACGCCTGCATTTAATTTAGCGGAAAACGGAACAGGGGGGGTGCCATACTACACATGCCTATTTAGCATCTTTGGGATAGACTATTTATAGGTAGTGTGCACGGAAGTAGTCAGTGCCGACGTCAAATATTATGTGATGCAGTGGGGGATGTAATAATTTTTACAAAATTATCGATTGAAGATCAAATTTTATAAATTTCTAGAAGATTATGTGAGGAATAGATGCTTAAGAAAATAACTTAACAATAACTATCATGAAAAATTGCGTGCGTGCGTGTGTGCGTGCGTATGTCTGTGTGTGTGTGTAAGTTGGAAGGACAATTTCTCAAAAACTATACGACTTACAGGCTTATTCTGTAAAATATTTGCTTAACAAATCGTTATCATGGAAATCGTTATTTCTACTTAAAGATATAATCGTTTCTTACTATCCGTATTCTGTAACACATTTTAAAAAATCTGATGTGGCCAGCACATAACCTCTCGCCGTATATTTTACCTGGCTGTATGCATAAAGCAAAGAATATTTTTATAAATACAAATAATATATTCATATAAATCTATGACGTATAAACTTCTTTATTATTCAATAATAGCATGTCTCAACATGAAGATATTATACTATAAATTATATTACAATAAATTACAAAGTAGAGTTTACCATATATAAATATTAGGCTGGTAACTGCAATTTTCAATTCGAACAACTTTGTTTACTTTCTCTTCATATTCTTCTAGTAAAAACATTAATTTTGGGCGGTCTAAAATGTATATATGGATTGTGTATCTATTCTTACATATCTTCTTTTACATTTTATTTTTTCATACATGTTATATCTAAATAACACTAATTCCCTTTAATAAAGTGACGGATAGATTGCACTCCGATTATTCTTATATCGATGTGTAATTTTGTCAATATTTTCAACTTACTTGAGAAGAATTTGATAGCTTTTTCGCAATTCAAAGTTATTCTAGTCTATAGTACTGGTGTACATTGTCCCATAATGTTTGAAACAAATTTAAGTCCTTCAACCTAGACTTGTCATCTCCATAATAGTCACAGATCAAGAACTAAGGGATTCTCCAAGTACATTTTCCTTTCATTACTCATTATTTCTGACACTGACATTTATCTGTCAGTTACAAATAATTTAAATTATCAACTATTTTTCATGGCATTCTTTCGGCTGTCAAATTTATTACAACAGATTATTTTATATATTATACTTCTTTTATCTCTAAATCTATGGAATATATAATAAAATATTTAAATGTATCAGATAGAGAATTTAATTTTCTTTAATATTACCACGAAAAATTTTCAAAAAATAATATTTAGAAGATTTTTTTTCAAGAATCATCTACTTCCGGTTGTCCAATTATTACCAAAAGCTTTTCAGATCTTCCCATGAATGTCCGATTGGGAAATACGTTGTTAAACAAATTTTAAGTCTTATAGTTTTTGAGTAACCGTCCTTCCAACATCCCACACACACACATCCACACACACACACACACACACACACACACACACACACACACACACACACACACACACACACAGACATCATCGTAAAAATGTTAAAATCGGATTGTAGGGACCTTAAAACGTGCTTATTCAATAAAATCTGGATATGCGATTTTTAGCATGAATGCAATACCTCTCTTAGCGAGAGGTAAAAATAATTACCTTGGGATCAAGTTAAGAACTTTATTTTCTAAAATCAAATTTAATTTTAAATGAAATAACTAAAATCCAATATCACTCGCAAAACTTCTAGGTTAGATTAGTTCTGGTGGGAGTCAGCTGTCAAACTGTCAGCTTTCAGACTCTTTCTTCTTGTTGTTGTGGGCTATGCTAGAGCTACTATTACCATCTGTAGACAAATTAGGTAGCTTGCGCTAGGAGCTAGGAATAAAAACTTATTAAATTATTTTAATATTACCTTGCAAAAAACTATAATATGACGGATTTTTGAGATCACTATTTAACAGTAGAAATTTTATTTTGACACGAATAAAAATATTGAATTATTGACAAAACGTTTAGTAACGATTAATTTTTCCAGTTAAAAAATAACGATATCGTTATCTTTTTTTCGTTGTGTAGAACTAAATTATTGTTTAGAGAATACCACTTTAACGATTATCGTTATAATAATGATATAACAATGCAAAATGTCATAACGATCGTTTACAGAAAACGATTTTCGTTATTATTTTAGCGATATATAACGTATTAACGATTCATTATGTCATAACGATGCTTACAGACTAGCCCTATAAATAAATAAATAAATAAATACATAAATAAATAAATAAATAAATAAATAAATATATATATATATATATATATATATATATATATATATATATATTTAACTACGTATTTCTCAATCGGACATTAATGGGAAGAGTTGAAAAGGTTTTGGTAGCAAGTACATACATATATTATTTCTTATTGTATTAATAGTTAAATATTGAAAATTATAGGTATATTACATATACCCTTCAGAACTACTGTCAATCCCGACAACGAATTGGAAACATCTCGAAAAATTAGAATAGTAGGATTTTTTTTCATAGAATGAATTTAAAATCTAAATATAAAGAATAGTATTTTTTCGTGTAGTGTGTAGTACAAGAAATGTCAAATACAATAGAGCGCGAGCAGTCATGTGACTTTATTGGACGTGACTAGCAGATATGGGGGCTCGTGTCAGAATGTTAGCTAGTAATTATGTACATAGATGTCAAATATCATTCTAAATTTCGTGATTTTCCAATTCCATGTGGTTTATTTTCCTCGGCAAGTAAATTCCACACTCCTTGTGTCAAATTAAGCACGTGAACTTAGAAAATCTTGAAGTTTTTAATGAAAAATTCTGACATTTGACATCTATGTACATAATTACTAGTTGTTATTTTGACACGGGCCCCCATATATGCTTGTCAAGGCCAATAAAGTCACATGACTGCTCGCGCCCTACACCCTACCTTTTACCTCATATAACAGATGAAGACATTTCTTATTTAGAGTAACTTTCTTATTTTAGAGGATTAAATACTCATCATACAGCGCAACACACTTGGTGGTTTAAAGAACTACAGCTTAGTTAATAGAAATTGTTTTATGTAGTTATTTTTATAATATTCAAAACCTTGAACGATTAATTGTTGATAGTTATGAAGGTTATATATTTTTACCGGTACTGTATAAAGTAAGTTCATATTCTGCAAAACCTTTATAAATTTAAGAAAGAAAAATCATTAAATTTGAAGTTTTATGAACTTGAGTGAAAAGACCCTCATATGTAAGAAGCATTAAATCTTCCATTTGAATACCTCTTGAGGAGAACGATCATTTGAAGTTTGCAAAGTGATCCAAACTTGTCTAGCAGTATCACCATCACATCTGCATTCCATGTTTTTCTTTTATTGTTGCGTACTGCTGGCTCAAAAGTAGCACTCGAGCAAAGTTAATATTTTAGTTTCGACGTCTTGGGTCGTACGTTCCTTGCAGAACGTATTGAAATTGCTAGTTTGACAGTTTAAATTTGTTTCCGGCTGCTCGGTGCCCATGTCACGTGTTTCCGTCACTCCTCACACATAATACGTAATCAGTTTCGTGTCTTCTTCGAGAGAACTGAAGTCTTTAATTCAATCGAGGGATTTCAGAGTTTGTTATAGTTTTTCGATTTGCTCGTTGGGGGAATCGATGCAGGGACGGACTTTATAATAATTTCTCTGGAATTCGAATTGTATTGTTTTAGAATAGGGGAGTTTCATTGTGTAAGATAATGTAAGTATCATTAATCCGTTGATTAATAATCAGCTGATTAATGAATCAAGCTGATCTGTAGATCAACGTATGTTCTAATTCACTAACTTGATTTCTGAATCAAGGAATCATGAATCACAGTTTTGTTTTGGTTTTTGGCACTTAAGGTCGCCGTCGAATACAGTCCAATCTTAATTCAGTTTGTTTGATTGAAGGAATTTATTAAAACAAATGCAGTTTTGTTTATTGATTTTGAGAAATGTAAATCTAATGGTTGAACTTATATTCATTTTTTTATTAACAATAATAATATTGTTTATAACATTAAATCACGTAATAAAATAAAAAAATGGGTCCAAAGTATGTTCGTCATATGCAGATATTTTTTTTATAATGAATAATGAAAAAAAAAATTTAATGCAATAAGTAATTGTTATAAATCAATTGAATTACGATATTGGCCTATACTGTAATGTAAATTTAGTGCAGCGTTTTGTCGGAGCGCACTACTGGAGCTCTGCCGTCGCTCTCTCTACACCGCGCTCGCCACCACCCCTCCTCAGGTCATACCCACAAGCTAGAGAGAGGAGAGACAACGATTTCGCATGAAATCTTGTTGGCTCGGTCCGAATAGAGGCTAGCTGGCTAGCATCAGTTTTGAAATTTTATGCGCCAAGTTTATATACTCTTATTATAAAATGGTTAAAACTAAAAATTCAAATCAAAACAGGCCTTCAAAATCAAAGAAACGAACGGCTACTGCTTTAAGGAGGCGAAAAAATGCTCTTCTTCAACAAAAGAACTTGCAAACAAATATAAATTTGGCCAAAAAAGCAACTAGAAGAATTTTGTTGGATTATATAGTGCAGGGTTGGCAGATATGTACCAATAAAATGTTCTAAATGTTGATCAATTATAACCAAAATATAATCAGCTCTTCATATGGATATAAATAAAAGGAAGACGAAATAATTATAATTTTTAGAATTGTAGTGTTCGTGTTATCGTCACACACACACACACACACACACACACACACACACACACACACACGCACGCACTCACATACACACACGCACACATCATCGTAAAAAAATGCTAAAATCGTACTCTACGGACCCTAAAACGTGACGGAAGGTGAAAACTACTCTGATATTTACGGTTCTAATAAATAATTTATTTTTAATATAAAAAATTATAAATTATGTATTGAAAGTGATCCTAATCCTACGAGTGAATTTGCTTTTGAGAAAACCATAACAGGTAATAGAATTGAGCAATTAGGCTATGTTCTAAAATGGGCCATGAAATTACAACTGGATCATTCCAAAATTTGCACTATGGGTCACTTATATCCGAAACCTGCAGAGGATTAGGTCTAGTAAGCCTAACATGCATCAAATTTTCAATGTATGATATTGAAATTTCTAAATACACCGAAGAATCAAATAAAGAAAAATCACAAATAAATATTGGTTGCGTATGGGGCAATATAGCAACTGGTAGTATAAATTCGCACAAATAAGAATTGCTCTCTGAATAAGGATACATTTTACAAAATTGAAAATGAAAAGGTATATCCACCTCCTAATAAATTCACTAATAAATTTATTTAGCTGATTAATAAAAAATATCTCGGAAACATAAACTTCTGTCACATATATCATAAAAATTGCTTTCATAAATGATATTTTATAAGCTGTGCCTAGCCTCCCACGTCGGTATCGGTATTAATCCCGGTTTTCTAATTATGTCTTAGTCAGATTGTAAAATTAGCCAAATTATAAAACACCTATGCATTTCACAATATGGATAGACGTTTTAATAAACGAAGAATAGCTTTCATACAAGCTAAGTGCACATGACTAGCCAGATTGTAAATCATTGTAGTCAACGAATATTTGACAATGTGGCGGTACGTTACAATCTCGCCACTTTTTATTTAGAATGCATGTTACCGGAAATCATGAACAGGAAAATTTCAAATGGGTTATTCTACAAAAGAGAAACAAGTCACTTGAGGGAATTAGATTTAGAATAAATTCAGAATAAAATAATCTATTGTTCTATGTAAAAGTATATGTTTTCATTTTAAAAAAATATACGTATTCCAATTTGGAGAACTATTTTCTTTTATAAGTAGCTGTCACTTTTGGCTCCTACAACTTTATTATTTACATATATGCTTTTGCTCTTAAAAAACTTGCACAAAATACCATAGTAAATACAGCAAAAAAAAATATGTTGCAAAATTTTATAGTCAGTCAGTCATATGGCATAATTTTCTGGGGCTGCTCTCCCAATGCCGTTCGCATTTTTATAATACAGAAACGAGCTACATATTAGAAATATTTATAACCTTATCTACAGAAATACATGTAAACATAGTTTTATAAAAGAAAAGTTTCTTACTCTGCCATGTTTGTATATTTTAAATGTCATTTTAATTATTAGAAAAAATTAAAAATAAAATTTTAAAATATAAGAATTGTCATAGTTATAATACTAGAGATAAAGAGAATTTAGTGCTTCCAAAACAAGTGACATTTAACTCTAAATAATTCTTTTGTAATAGGAATCAAATTATATAACCATTACCCAAACATATAAAGAACATTGATTCGTTTAATTTATTTAAAAGGAAACTAAAATATTTATTAATTGATAAATGTTACTACATTTAATGAATATTATACGGATAATTTTAAGTAGGTACTTTGTTTATTGAAATATCATGAACACTATATTTGTGACATGTATGTATTTTTGACATTCCATATACCGATGCAATTTTGGTCTTACTTGAAGAATAAATTATTATTATTGTTATTAGTATTATTATTATTATTATTTTTAACTTGAATAATAGAGAAATTATAGAGAGCCGCGTTTTTTTCTAGATATGTTCTTTATGTACTTATAGTATAAATATAAACTCTAATTATATTTATATAAAAATACAATTTTTCTTCAAACCAAAATTAAATACTTTTCGTTCTTGACGTATGAAAGAATGAAAATACTGCAGTGTAGAGATATTTCCCGTCCAGTACGTACTAGACTAGCCTCCAAGCGAGGTATCGCTCGCGCTGGCCGTAATTTTTAAATCTTGCTCTTTGAGATTTTGGCGCCTCTCCCTGCGATTGTAGCGCTAGAGATCCGCAGCGGATTAGTTTGTCAAGCCCAATTCGACGGCGACCTTAATATAAATGTGGTCTTGTGGCCGTGTGTCTGAGTGTCTGGTTACGAATCTGGGGATCCGGGTTCGAACTCGACTGACGCCAAAAATTTTAATGGCACTAAATTTACCCCTGTGGTACACTCTCCACGCCAGCATTGAGTGCCCGTAAGGTGACGCCTGGTAAGCGCCCGCACGGTACACATATTTCATATTCATTCTTCATCCAATATACTCTTCATTTCTCCTCATGACATTTTCAAACCAATGTAATCATCTCGCTTGTATCTTTCTAGAAACTTGTAACACTAGAGTTATTTCCTTACCAATCTTTCCGTGTCTTCCCCAATATCTACTTCAACATCGTCATCTCTGCCACATTAATTTACTTTTTATTTATACTGACATCTGTCAATTTGAATTATATGAATATATTAATAGTTTCCATGTTTAGCATAGCTGGCTGATTTATAAAATTTAATTTCTTTAAAATTCTTGAACTCTATATCTATTGAATATGAAGTATAAAATGCAATCAAATCGTATAGAGAATAATATATTATTTAAGTATAATAACGTTAAATGTCAATAAATCAAATTTAACTGTTAAATCTTCAAATTAGGCTACTTCTGGTTCACCAATTATAACCAAAATCTAATCAGTTGTTCTTCTGGATGTAAACTTGAGAAATACGAAAAAATATAATTTTTGGAATCATGCTATTGAAGTTATGCGATCCAAAACTTTTGTCACACACACACAGACACACACGCACACATACATACATGCATACATACATACATACATACAGACATCATCGTAAAAATGGTAAAATCGTATTATAGGAACCCTAAAACGTGCTTATTCACTTAATTTTTTAAAAGTCAGTTTGATGGTTACATCCACACAACACTAACATTCAAATTGCCGTCATCTCAAAGTGACAGTCATACTCCAAACATGGATTGGTTACAGACTAAGGGTCACGTGTGAGCCCGTGACCCATAGATCTTACAGGTCGCAGTGACAAAAGTGGTTAGCGCTTAAAGCCATCAACAAAAATAATAATAACAATAACAATTGTCAAAAACATACAGCCTACTAGTTAGTTAGAATATTACGAGAACACTCCGCGTAAGTGTTAATCATTTCATCGATTCAATCTCTGTTTTGAAAATTCAAAACCCCTTTGGCTGGTCCTGACCAACCGTTATTTATGAATACGGTTGCCAGTGACGTCCAACATTAATCATTTGTCTGTGTGTAGCTGTACTATTCGTTGTTAAAGTAGTTTTAGTTTACGATGAAACTTTAAAATCAGAAAACTTTTTACGACTTCTTTACATTTCTTTGCATTTTGGAGATGATATATAAACCATATGTCATTCTCGTTTTATGGTTATACAGATTTTAATTCTCATTTGAAATATTTTCCCAATGTTGTCAGGAATAATATATTATTATTGCATTCTAACATACAACTTGCTTATTCGTTTTCTTTTGTGAGCTATAAATTATGAAATATTTGTGTAGCAGACTAAAAGTTATTACATTTTATATCAGAAGTTTCGTTTGTTATTTTAATTGGGTTAAGAGCCGTTTTCATAATAAAATTCATCTTCACTTTAACACTATTTTAAAATAAAGAGAAAGTAACATAAGTACAATAGCGATCTCCCGGTGAAAAATGTCTAATAAAGCATTAGAAAAAAATCTGATGTGGCCAGCACATAACCTCTCGCCGTATATTTTACCTGGCTGTATGCATAAAGCAAAGATTATTTTTATAAATACAAATAATATATTCATATAAATCTATGACGTATAAACTTCTTTATTATTCAATAATAGCATGTCTCAACATGAAGATATTTTACCATAAATTATGTTACAATAAATTACAAAGTAGAGTTTACCATATATAAATATTAGGCTGGTAACAGCAATTTTCAATTCGAACAACTTTGTTTACTTTCTCTTCATATTCTTCTAGTAAAAACATTAATTTTGGGCGGTCTAAAATGTATATATCTGGATTGTGCATCTATTCTTATATATCTTCTTTTACATTTTATTTTTTCATACTTGTTATATCTAAATAACCTTAATTCCCTTTAATAAAGTGACGGATAGATTGCACTCCGATTTTGTCAATATTTACAACTTACTTGAGAAGAATTTGATAGCTTTTTCGCAATTCAAAGTTACTCTAGTCTACAGTACTGGTGTACATTGTCCCATAATGTTTGAAACAAATTTAAGTCCTTCAACCTAGACTTGTCATCTCCATAATAGTCACAGATCAAGAACTAAGGGATTCTCCAAGTACATTTTTAATTCATTACTCATTATTTCTGACACTGACATTTATCTGTCAGTTACAAATAATTTAAATTATCAATTATTTTTCATGGCATTCTTTCGGCTGTCAAATTTATTACAACAGATTATTTTATATATTATACTTCTTTTATCTCTAAATCTATGGAATATATAATAAAATATTTAAATGTATCAGATAGAGAATTTAATTTTCTTTAATATTACCACGAAAAATTTTCAAAAAATAATATTTAGAAGATTTTTTTTCAAGAATCTTCTACTTCCGGTTGTCCAATTATTACCAAAACCTTTTCAGATCTTCCCATGAATGTCCGATTGGGAAATACGTTGTTAAACAAATTTTAAGTCTTATAGTTTTTGAGTAACCGTCCTTCCAACATCCCACACACACACACACACACACACACACACACACACACACACACACACACACACACACACACACACACACACACACACACACACACACACACACACACACACACACACACACACATCCACACACACACACACACACAGACATCATCGTAAAAATGTTAAAATCGGATTGTAGGGACCTTAAAACGTGCTTATTCAATAAAATCTGGATATGCGATTTTTAGCATGAATGCAATACCTCTCTTAGCGAGAGGTAAAAATATAGATGGTTTTATAAATTTACCCATAAAATATATAGAAAAAGTATTAATGTAAACCTGCAGAAAATTTAATAATCTTTAATTAATAATAACATAAATCTCGAAAAAATAACATTTAAAGGCATTTTTCGAAGAAAAACGATTTTGAGCTTCCAGTAAAGTGCCATTTTCGGTTATATGATTTACACCAAAATCTAATGGCATCTTTCCATATAAGAGTAAGGTAGAAATACAAGGTTTCAAAATTTTCTGAACGGTAGTATTTGAGTTAGGGCGTAAAGAGGACCTACACACACACATACACACAGACATCATTGTGAAAATGTTAAAATTGAATTTACCAAAATCTCGATAAGCGATTTTCAGCACGATCCCTATACCTCCCTTACCAAGGGTAGCGGGAGGTAAAAACCTAAATATAAAGAATAGATAAAAGGAGAATTTTTGGTGTAGAATGTAGGTATAAAGAAATGTTAAATACAATAGATTGCGAGCAGTCATGTTGGCCTTGACATGCAGATATGTTTGAATGATAGCTAGTAATTATGTACATAAATATCAAATAGGGTCTTGTGGCCGTGTGCCTGAGTGTCTGGTCGCGAATTTGAGGACCCGGGTTCGATCCCGACCGACGCCAAAAATTACATCAAATTTTAATGGCACAAAATTGACCCCTGTGATGCACTCTCCACGCCAGCTATGAGTGCCCGTGAGGTGACGCCTGGTAAGCGCCCGCACGGTACAAATATTCCATCATTAGCGATATCTGTACAAAGCAGATTGGCACACCCAGCAATGGGTAATATGCCGTGATGAAATATTTATTTATTTATAATATCAAACATAATTTTTCATTCTAAATTTACTGATTTTCCACTCCTGGTGACAAATTAACTACGTGAATTTAGAAAATCTTGAATTTTTTTAATGAAAAATTCTCACATTTGACATCTATGTACATAATTACTAAACAATGTCACATCACTGCTCGCGCCTTATACCCATGTACAGTAAAATTTTTGAAAGATGTCCGATCAAGGTCGTCTACGAATTGTATTGATTCAGATTTTTGCTCGCCCATTATGACAAATTCAGTAGTGTCGTTTGCTTAGTTTTTATAAGTGTATGTAAGATACTACTGTTATTTTATTATTATAAAAATATATATTACAGTAAAAGCATTCAAAATTCAAAAATAAGTCAACTGGTAAGTTTATAAGCAAATGTAAAAGCAAATATGTTAAAAATAAGATATTGACACAATGTTAGTGTCAGTAACTCTGACAGAATATAACGTTAATGTATCTGAATTAATATATAAACTTACGTTACAACGAGCAAAGTGGAATGTCCTAACTTAGTTGAAACAATATGAATTTTTGTAAGACAAGCATGATATATCCATCCTTATCGCACAGTCTTATAGCCATTGCAAAAGAAAGAGATAAATGTATGCCTATTTGTTAATTCGTTCGTGATACAGATGCCCTTGATTAGACATCTTTTAAAAAAATTACTGTATCCAAAAACGAAAGTGGCGAGAGGTATTGTGCTGGCCACAACATATTTTTTTCTCCAGTATTCATCACTCTTTTTACCAACTTTAAACGTTCAAATTCAAAGTATCCAGAGTTCCAAATATTCTAAGTCCAAAGTTCCTGCATCTAGAGACCTCTGGCCACATATGCGATGATAGGCAAACAGAGAGCGGTCGTTGAAAAATGACGAGCAGGTGAGCCCGCCTCCCGCCATTTCTGGCCGTGGACCGGCGGTAACAAATGCGCTGTATAAATAACGGGATCAGCCGCCTCGGAAATGAGATTGAAATTTACGGAAGCTACCGGTTAAAAATGATCCCGTGAACTTTGTTTGGCGGGGAGTTTTTCAGGATTTCAGCACAGGGAATTGATCCACTTTCAGAAGGATAGCAGGAACAGTGCGTTGAAATGAAAATGCTCCATGTAGAAGGAACCATAATTGATGATAAATAATAAATAAATATATACGAGCCTAGACTCATGATAATTCATGATTTTCAACAAATTATAAAACCTACACTTAAAAAAATCTGATGTGACCAACACAGTATCTCCCGCCATTTATCTATGTATATAATTTTTATACTACTTTATAAATTTATCCATACAATATATAGAAAAAGTATTAAAGCAAACTTGTAGAAAATGGAATAATCTTTAATTTTTATAATAACATATAAAGGTATTTTTTGAAGAAAATCTATCTTGAGCTTCAAGTAAACTGCCATTTCCGGTTATCTAATTACCACCAAAATCTAATCAGTTCTTTCCATATTAGAATAAGGTAGAAATACATGGTTTCAAAACTTTCTGAATGATAGTATTCGAGTTTGAGCGTAAAGAGGATCCGCACACACACACACACACACACACACACACACACACACACACACACACACACACACATACACACATACATACATACATACATACATACATACATACATACATACATACACACAGACATCATCGTGAAAATGTTAAAATTGAATTGTAGGGACCTTAAAACGTGGTCATTTACCAAAATCTCGATATGCGATTTTTAGCACGATCCTTACAGATATACAGTAGTTGACAAAATTATTCGTATACGTTGCTTTTACCAATAAAAATGAAATAAAATTCTGTCGTGGCCAGTACAATACCTCTCGCCACGTTCTTGGTTACATAACTATAGGGCGCGAGCAGTCATGTGACATTGTTGGCCTTGACAAGCTGATATGGGGGCCCGTGTCAGAATGACAATCAGTAATTATGTACATAGATGTCAAATGTCAAAATTTTTTATTAAAAATTTCAAGATTTTCTAAATTCACGTACAGTAAAAATTTTGAAAGGTGTCCGATCAAGGTCGTCTACGAATTGTATGAATTCAGATTTTTGTTCCGCCCATTATAACAAATTCATTAGTGTCGTTTGCATAATTTTTATGAGGGTACTAGTGTTGTTTTATTATTATAAAAATATATATTATAGTAAAAGCATTCAATATTCAAAAATAAGTCAACTGGTAAGTTTATAAGCAAATGTAAAACCAAATATGTTAAAGATAAGATAATGACACAATGTCAGTGTCAGTGACTCTGACAGAAAATAACGTTATTCGTGCGGCTATGAATCAAGGTAATGTATCTGAATTAATAAATAAACTTACGTTACAGTGAAAGTATTATGAACAACAAGCATCGTTTTAAAATGGAATGTCCTAACTTAGACGAAAAAATACGAATTTTTGAAAGACAAGCGTGTTATATCCATCCTTATCGCACACTCTTAAAGCCTTTGCAAAAGAGAGAGATAAATGTATGCCTATTTGTTAATTCGTTCGTGATACAGATGACCTTGATCGGACATCTTTTAAATTTTTTACTGTAGTTAGTATGTCACCAGGAGTATGGAATTTACTTGTGCACACATGGAATTGGAAAATCACTAAATTTAGAATGAAAAAATATGATATTTGACATCTATGTACATAACTACTACCTATCATTCTGACACGGACCCCCATATCTGCTTGTCAAGGCAAACAAAGTCACATAACTGCTCGCGCCCAATTATATTTAACATTTCTTGTTTTCAATTAGTTTCAATGACATTATTTGAGTTGTGAGATTTATTAAAACAGGTTTATTATATATCTTATATTTCTTTATCTCTAAATCTATAAAAGATAGAAAATTTATCCTTCTTTAATACTAGCACGAACAAAAAAAAAGATTTTTTTTAAGAATCTGCTACTTCCGGTTCAACTATTACCAAAACATTTTATTTATTTATTTAGTTATTTATTTGAGTACACTGCCCGACAGGCGAGAGCCTAATAAGGGAGCAGGAACAATACACAAAAATACATAATATAAAATAAGTATAAAAAACAAATATAAAGAATGAGCAACATTAAAAGTGTGAAAAAAACAAAAAGAAGAATAATATAGCTAAGAAGGAATTAAATTTGATTAATAGCTGCTAAAAATTGTTTGGGTTTGAGTTGAAAAACATCAACTGCGGCAAATCTATAATTATAAAGTAGACACATACGATAAATAGGCGATGAAGATAATACATTAATTCTGGGGGTTGGAAGGTAAAAGGTTGTGGAACTACGCGTGGCACACTGGGAGCATGGAAGGAAAGGGAAGTCAGACTCTTAGAATCATCAGTTTCTCCATGAATTAGCTTACAAAGGTAGTGTACGGAGACTATTTCACGTCTTTCTAAAAGGCTAGGCATATTAAACATCTTTAATAAATAATTATAGCTAACAGAGTAGTCAGGATACTGACGATGTGTTTTGAAGAATATGTATTTCAAGATTTTTTTCTGAATGGATTCAATGTGGTCCTGATGAGTTTCATAGAATGGACTCCAAATAAGGGAACAGTACTCAAGTTTAGAACGTATAAAAGAGTAGTATAAGATTAGAATAGAAGAAGTATTACTAAAGGAACGTACATTTTCAGGACTTCCCAGTAATGTCCGATTAAGAAATACGTAGTTAAACAGATAAGTATTATAATTGTGGGTAATTTCTCGACTGTGATGTGGATTAGGTGTTAACAATTACTCGAAAGTTCAATCAAACAGCATTTATTCTTACTATAACAATATTTCGGTGTACCCTTGCACCTTCTTCAGGGTTGTAAGATCTTACAAATTGTTACAATTCATGTACACAAAATACATTCGTAAAAAATATTCATTTAATTTATTAAACATGTTACAAAAAATTAATTTGCTCTAAAAAACGACAACCGGTTGTAAAATTAAAACCATATGTTTAAAGGTCTGATTTAGAGATTCATTTTACATAGATTAAATGTTGGTATTGTACTTACCGGGTAATGTAAAATTTTCATAACTAATGCCCGCGTTTAAGAAAGTTCATTTACACAAATTTTTGTATTTCACTTTAAATGTTAGTTTGCACTTTTTAAATACACAGACACCTATGTACGTCCATCCACTCCGAAATATCACAACAAACTGCATCTTGCTCTGCTAACTCACGATTTTAAACTTGTTCCATTAGGAATACGACAGCACCGATTGCAATGTGGAATATAATTTCTTTAAATAAATTACCATAAACTGTGTAATATTTTTATAAATTATAACATTCAACACTGAATTATTTTTACCACATTATTATTTGCAATTTGTAAATAATAATAAAAAAATCTGTTGTGGCCAGCACAATACCTTCCGTCAATCCTGTGTATTATGTATAAATTTCATACATACATTTTCTTGTAAAAGATTCTAAATTTCCAGTAAAATTATTTCATAAACAAACTATTCAAATTGCACTTATATAATTCTTCATTTTTCCTCATGATATGTTCAAACCAATGTAATCGTCTTTCTTGTATCTTTCTAGAAACTTGTAATACTATAGTTATTTTCTTACCGTATCTTTCCTTGTTTTCCCCAACATCTACTTCAACATCCTCATCTCTGCCACATTAATTTATTTTTATTGATACTGACATCTGTCAATTTGAATTATTTGAATATAGTAGTAGTTTCCATGTTTAGCATAGCTGGCTGAATTATAAAATTTAATTTCTTTAAAATTCTTTAACTATGTATCTATTGAATATGAAGTATAAAATGTAATCAAATCGTATAGAGAAGAGAATAATATATTCTTTAAGTTATAATAACGTTAAATGCCAATAAATCAAATTTAACTGTTAAATCTTCAAATGACGCTACTTCCGGTTCACCAATTATAACCAAAATCTAATCACTTGTTCTTCTGGATGTAAACTTGAGGAATACGAAAAAAATATAATTTTTGAAATCGTGGTATTGCACTTATGGGAACCGAAACTTTTGTCATACACACAGACACATACACACACACACACACACACACACACACACACACACACACACACTCAGACACACAGACACACACACATACATACATACAAACATCATCGTAAAAATGGTAAAATCGTATTATAGGGACCCTAAAACATGCTTATTCATTAAAAACTCATCATTGAATTTTTTGACCAAAGACAATACCTTCCTTACCTAAAGGTGACGGAAGGTAAAAATCTGTTGTGGTCAGCACAATACCTTCCGTCAATCCTGTGTATTATGTATTAATTTCATACATACATTTTCTTGTAAAAGATTCTAAATTTCCAGTCCTTTCATTTGATCTTTGGTGTTCTTCTTTTACTTCAACCTTCTATTACTAAGCTAGTCATTCTTCTTCCAATATATTCTTCATCTTATGAACATATTCTATAATCTGTGTGGCAAAAAAGAAACTACTTGAATTCGTATGTCGATATGTATTGAAAAAATCCATCGCTCACAAACCTTTAGGTGTTGTTCAGCTGGACATAATTACAATTTTATTACAATTGTTACTTTGGGCTGCATTCACGCTCAAAAGGTTTTATATTCCGAGTGATTTCACATTTTTCGAGATAGCATAGATTTACAAATAATGGAAATATAGGATATGCGAACTATTTCGTTGTTAGGCACACGTACCGTGCTTTTTACATGGAAATTTGCAAATTTATTGCACAAAACATTGCTACATTTCGATTACACTTTTTTAAAAAAAAAAATATTGGGTTGGCTTAAAAATAGGTCGGATTTTGGGGAGATTTTATTGTAAATTATTAGGATATCGAAATCTGATTTAAAATTATTATGGAACTGGCAAGATATAAAATGTGGTAAGAGAGGTATTTGATTCATGCTATAAATCGCATATCTGTATTTTAGTGAATAAGCACGTGTTAAGGTCTCTAGAATACGATTTTAACATTTTTACGATGATGTCTGTGTGTCTGTATGTTACGATGTTCGAGGTACGATTTTTCAAATTCTATAAGACTAATTTACCTTCCGTCACCTTTAGGTAAGGAAGGTATTGTCTTTGGTCAAAAAATTCAATGATGAGTTTTTAGTGAATAAGCATGCTTTAGGATCTCTATAATACAATTTTACCATTTTTACGATGATGTGTGTGTCTGTGTGTGTGTGTGTGTGTGTGTGTGTGTGTGTGTGTGTGTGTGTGTGTGTTTGTGTAACGAAAGTTTCGGATCGCATAACTTCAAAACCACGATTCCAAAAATTAATTTTTTTCGTATTCCTCAAGTTTACATTCAGAAGGACTAGTGATTCGATTTTGGTTATAATTGGTCAACCGAAAGTAGCCTCATTTGAAGATTTTAACAGTTAAATATAATTTATTGCCACTTAACGTTATTATACTTAAAGAATATATTATTCTCTATACGATTTGATGGCATTTTATACTTCATATTCAATAGATATAGAGTCAAAGAATTATAATGATATTAAATGTCATGAATCAGCCAGAAAGATACGGTAAGGCAATAATTCTAGTATTACAAGTTTCTAGAAAGATACAAGTGAGATGATTATATTGGTTTGAAAATGTCATAAGGAGAAATGAAGAATATATTGGTTGAACAATGAATAGCTTAGTAGTAGAAGGTTGAAGAAACAGAGGAAGACCAAAGATAAGATGGAAGGACTGTATTGCGGATGACTTGAGAGAAAAGGAACTGAATGAGAACGACACGCAAAACAGAAATGAGCGGAAGAAGAAAATAAAAAATAGCGACCCCTAACGAATGGAAACAGCTAAAGAACAAGAAGATGTCAGTGTCAAGTGAAATTTGCATAGTTTGTTTATGAAATAATTTTACAGGAACTTTAGAATCTTTTGCAAGAAAATTTATACATAATACACAGGGTAGACGGAAGGTATTGTGCTAGCCACATCAGATTTTTTTATATTTATTTACGTACCTATTTTTACAAATTTTACTACCTAAAAACCCATCTCTAGTTATAACTTTATTGGAAAATACTATAATTACATAAAAGAATAGTGTGTTTTCAAAAACTCCTTCCGATTATTTTGCAAGAAAATTTCTGTATGGAATTTGTACAAAATACATAGAACTGACGGAAGGTAATGTGCTGGCCACATCATATTTTTATTAAAATTTTATTGACCAATTTCGGAAACATTTTGACGCTACCTCGAATAATTTGTTGAAAATGTAAGTCGGGCGAATTATTATAAGTTTGGGCTCGTATTGGTATCAAAAAACAGACGTAATGTTTACGTTAAATAAATAACATATATTCTATGTAAACAGGGTATAATATGATTCCTGTTTCGTACTGAACATTTGTAAACAGATGTACTGAAAATACATTGCAAACGAAATACTATTTCCCATGTTAATAGAAAGTTAAATATGTTATATTACTAATAGAGAAACTTTATTAATTATAGTAAATAATGCGTGAAAACTGTTCTATTCCTTGTATGGTTGCAATATGCACGTGTCCGTATCCGTATTGTAAATACAAAACCGCATATTTGCAGACGGACATTTGCGAACGTAGCCATACCCATGTTAAAACTTTGCAGCAACTCTTAATAGCCTAAGGTCTTGGCGAAGTCCTTTGAAACAGTATTTGGTTTAAATGTAATTAAATTACAACATGCTTGGATAATTCCTATAACTTTCCCTCGAGACACAATAAATCCTAGTCCTTACAAGGGTTTTATTTCAATTTTGCAAACTGTGAAACTTTATTTCAAACTCGTTCATAACTACGTCGGAATGAATGCATACAAATGTAGCCTATTTCACTAGCCTCGCAACAGAATTAGGTCACGGGGTTGTCTATTTTATTATTATAGAATGTTTGGAAACTTAAAACCCTGAGGAGCAGCCACGCTCGCAATGAATACCTGTAAGATTCTATATACAACTGAAGACCTGTTTAACTACGGATTCTTCAATCTAACATTAATGGGAAGAGTTGAATAGGTTTTGGTAACAATTGGACAACCAGACGAGGTAGTTTCTTAAAAAAATTCTTCTGTGTATTATTTTTGAAAATTTGTGTTAATACAATACCTAATAAAGATTTTTAAATTCTCAATCTGATACATTTAAATTTTTACCTCTCGCTAAGAGAGGTACAGTAAATTTTTTGAAAGATGTCCGATCAAGGTCATCTGTATCATGAACGAATTAACAAATTGGCATATATTTATTCCCTTCCTTTACAAAGGCTTTAAGCGTGTGCGATAAGGATGGATATAACACGCTTGTCTTTCAAAAATTAATATTGCTTCGACTAAGTTAGGACATTCCATTTTAAAACGATGCTCGTTGTTGATAATACTTTCGCTGTAACGTAAGTTTATATATTAATTCAGATACATTACCTTGATTCATAGCCGTACGAATAACGTTATTTTCTTTATCTTAATTTTCACATATTTAGTTTTACATTTGCTAATAAACTTACCAGTTGATTTATTTTTGAATTTTGAATGTTGTTACTGTATCATGTATTTTTATAATAATAAAATAACAGTAGTATCTTACGTACCCTCATAAAAACTAAGCAAACGACACTACTGAATTTGTCAGAATGGGTGGAGCAAAAAATCTGAATTCATACAATTCGTAGATGACCTTGATCGGACATCTTTAAAAAATACTAACATTTTTACAATGATGTGCGTGTGTGTGTGTGTGTGGATGTGTGTGTGTGTGGGGTTGTTGGAGGCACGATTTCTCAAATTCTATAAGATTAAAGACCTGTTTAACTACAGATTCCTTGTTGTTGAGTTGAATAGGTTTTGGTACCAATTGGAAAACCGGAAGTAGTAGTACTGTTAATGAATTTGAAGAATTTTGAACATATTAGAAGAGTAAGACAAACTTTCTCATAGAACGAAAGAAGAGATACATTTTCAATTATTTTTGTGCACAAGAAAAGTTAAATTGTTTACTTATAGGGCACGAGCATATGTGACTTTGTTAGCCTTGGCAAGCAGATATGAGGATCCGTGTCAGAATGACGGCTAGTAGTTATTTATATAGATGTCACAATTATCATATGTCGTAATTTTAATTCAAAATATTCTGATGTTTATTTGTCATCAATAGTATGGAATATACTTGTCGAGGAAGGTAATCCACACGGATTTCGAAAATAATGATGTTTTGAATGAAAAATTATGATACTTGACACCAAGGGTAGCGGGAGGTAAAAATGAATAAACTTCTTTTTTATTTTACCAGTCGACTACTCTAAACATATGTATTTCCTCTTGTAAACTGTTGATTTTCCAAAACTACGTCCAGTAACCCCCCCACCACTATTTAATCCTAACTGCATACATCCATGTCGAACCAACACGAACTAGCGCGAACCAATTCGAACTAAAACACTACAGCTCATTTGATTGGTGCTCTGAGCGGCGATGCGTACGGATTCTACCAGCCAATAACCGCAATGTCATGCTTCCGGTCCGCTGCTTTTCGATTTAGCGCGCGGCCGTGCTTTCCCGCCGGTTTTATCATGCTGATGAGGTTATGAATTAATAGGGACTGGAGTTTTAAATGAACACCCGACGCACGCACATACGATGAGGTGATTGAACAGCGTGAATACTGCGTAATGGAAAATAGAAAAATCTGTTGTGGCTAGCACAATACCTCTCGCCATTTCCGTTTTTGGTTACATAAGTACAGAGCGCGGACAGTCATGTGACATTGTTGGCCTTGATAAGCAGATAAAGGGGCCCGTGTCAGAATGACAATTAGTAATTATGTACATAGAACGTAGTTAATTTGTCACCAGGAGTGAGGAAAATAAACCACATGGAACTGGAAAATCACTAAATTTAGAATGAAAAATTATGATATTTGACATCTATGTACATAATTACTAGCTATCATTCTGACACGGGCCACCATATCTGTTTGTCAAACCCAACAAAGTCACATGACTGCCCGCGCCCTATTGTATTTAACATTTCTTGTATACCTACACTCTACAACTCTACATCAAAAATTCTACTTATATCTATTCTTTATATTCCGATTTTTTAATTTTAAATTCATTCTACTCGTATGAAGAAATTTTGTAATACTGTTCTAATTTTTCGAAATGTTTACAATTCATTGTCGGGATTGACAATATTTTTGAAGGGTATATGTAATTTACCTATAATTTTAAATATTTAATAATTAATACAATAAGAAATAATGAAATGTATGTACTTCCCAGAAAAAAATCTTAAATAATGTCTCTGGATTTTTGACACTGACGTTTATCTGTCAGTTACAAATATTTTAATTTTTCAATTGGTTTCCATAGCTTTATTTGAGCTGTGAGATTTATTACAACAGATTATTATATACCTTATATTTCTTTATCCCTATATCTATAAAATATAATAAAATATTTATATGTATCAGATAGAGAATTTACAATAATTAAAAAAAAATTTAGATGATTTTTTTAAGAATCTGTTACTTCCGGTTGTCCAATTATTACCAAAACCTTTTCAGCTCTTCCCAGTAATGTCCGATTGAAAAAAAACGTAGTTAAACAGATATTAAGTATTATAGTTTTTGAGAAATCGTCCTTCCAACGTCCCCCCCCCACACACACACACACACATATACATCCACACATACACACAAACAGACATCATCGTAAAAATATTAAAATTGCATTGTAGGGACCTTAAAACTTGCTTAATCATTATAATCTGGATTTGTGATATTTAGCATGAATCCATTACTTCACTTAGCGAGAGGTAAAAAAGGGAAGATTCGTTTTGTGGTGTTTAGACAGAATGAGAATTAAAAGTTAAAAACTAAAATAATTTTAATATTTTACATGAATTAAATTATATAAATTCATCCAGGCCTTAATTGAATAGTTAAGGATGTAGATTCATGCATACACTCAAATTGTTTTTATAAAATGACTCACAGTTACTTAAAAGTGTTATTTATATTATAAATTTTTTGAGAATCTTTAGAATTATTCTTTAGCGATATATATCGGTGCTGAATTGTAACTTTCGGCTAGGTAGGTATTTTCTGCCTGTCATTTATATTTCTAATAGCACTTTTACTGATTATTATAAAACAACTATTTTTAACTTTAATCGCAAATCAGAATATGAAAACAAGTAATTTAAATATTATTCATATATCAAAAGTAAACATTTATAACAAATTTAATAAATAATTGTAAACTGACTTACCGTAGAGGCGCAACGTGCCTTCAGCTCTGCCCAGAGAATTGGTGGACACGCAGTTGTATGTGCCGATGTCATGTTTCCCAAACGTGCGGATGATGAGCCACATAAACACTTTGTATCCTGAACGTTCTTCTCTGATGCTGTACTTGCTTCTGGAAGCAAAGACAAATGGATATGTATTACAATTTTAACATCAAAATTGAAGGAATTAAAATAAAGAAAATTTGTTAAATAATACTATATTAAAAAATCTGTTATAGCCAACACAATATCTCTCGCCATTTCCGTTTTTGGTTACATAAGTCTAGGGCGCGAGCAGTCATGTGACAATGTTGGCCTTGACAAGCAGATATGGCAATCGACAACTAGTAATTATGTATATAGATGTCAAATGTCAGAATTTTTCATTAAAATTTTTCTAAATTCATGTAGTTAATTTGTCATCAGAAGTGTGGAATATACTTGTCGAGGAAAATAAACAACATGGAATTGGAAAATCACTAAATATAGAATGAAAAATTATGATATTTGACATCTATGTACATAATTACTAGCTATCATTCTAACAAGGGGCCCCATATCTGCTTGTCAAGACCAATAAAGTCACATGACTGCTCGCGCCCTATTGTATTTAACATTTCTAGTATACCTACACTCTACACCAAAAATTCTGTTTATATCTATTCCTTATATTTAGACTATTTAATTTTAAATTCATCCAATGAAGAAATTTTGTCCTACTCTTAATTTTTCGAAATGTTTCCAATTCATTGTCGGGATTAACAGTATTTTTGAAGGGTATAATGTAATATACATAGAATTTTAAATATTTAACTATTAATACAATAAGAAAAATATAATGTATATACTTCCCAGAAAAAATCTTCAGTAATGTTTCTGGATTTTTGACACTAACATTTATCTGTGAGTTACAATCATTTTAATTTTGAATTGGTTTGCATGACAATATTTGGGCTGTGAGATTTATTACAATAGATTATTAGATACCTTATATTTCTTTATCTCTAAATCTATAAAAGTTATGTATATGTATCATATGTAGAATTTACTCTTCTTTAATATAAGCAAGAACAAAAAATTTTCAAAAAATAATATTTAGAATTTTTTTTTAAGAATTTGCTACTTCTGGTTGTCCAATTATTACCAAAACCTTTTCAGCTCTTCCTAGTAATGTCCGATTGAGAAATACGTATGTAGTTAAACAGATATATGTATTAAAGTTTGTAAGGGTACTCCCTTGTAATTACTTGAGACTAAGATACGTTTTGCGAGAAACAGTTTCACCAAACTGTTCGCCATCCTTGAAAGTAGAAGACACTGTATGTACAGTAAAATTTTTGAAAGATGTCCGATTAAGGTTGTCTACGAATTGTATGAATTCAGATTTTTGCTCCGCCCATCATGACAAATTCAGTAGTGTCGTTTGCTTAGTTTTTATGAGGGTACGTAAGATACTACTGTTATTTTAGTATTATAAAAATATATATTACAGGAAAAGCATTCAAAATTCAAAAAAAAGTCTACTAGTAAGTTTATAAGCAAATGTAAAACCAAATATGTTAAAAATAAGATACTGACACAATGTCTGTGTCAGTGACTCTAACAGAATATAACGTTATACGTACGGCTATGAATCCAGGTAATGTATCTGAATTAATAAATAAACTTACGTTACAGCGAAAGTATTATCAACAACGAGCATCGTTTATAAATGGAATGTCTTAACTTAGTCGAAACAATATGAATTTTTGAAAGACAAGCGTGTTATATCCATCCTTATCACACACTCTTACAGCCTTTGCAAAAGATAGAGATAAATGTATGCCTATTTGTTAATTCGTTCGTGATACAGATGCCCTTGATCGGACATCTTTCAAAAATTTTACTGTAGCTCATATTTACAATATTTGGACTATGGTTGTTCTTGTCAAAAGCTCCTCAATTGTATTATTAGATTAATTTATATAGAATCAACTTCAACATTGTATATCATTGTAAACAATTCCCTACAATTTAATATAACAGTATGCAAAATTCAAACTTGGTATCATTTGGCGATAAGTTACTCGAATAGCTATTGCATAGTGAACCGAGAGTAGTTAGTTGAACTGGAAGTTGCAGAACTATTGAATTACACACATAGATATGAGAATGCAACACTACACAATCAGATATTCTCATTTCCTTACACAAACACTATACTGAATTTGTACATGGAAATAAATTTATGCTCTCTGTAATTCAATTACGAAAACAATCACAAATTTATGACGATAATACCACGAAAATGACAATGTTGTAATTAATATTAAAGACTGTTTTTCAACAATGAATATTGTAACCTGCCGCTCACTGAGCAATGCTGAGTTCATTACTTCAAAATATTGTGAAGTGCGCCCCTGCGTTAAGAGTATACGAGTGACGCTACTGAATGTTCCAGAGCGATGATGTAATCCCCTCGCCGGAATTACCCAGATGATGCAATCCCTGGTGGCGGAACGGCTAGACGTGTTAATTACACTGATGACCTAAATCTATTGTATTCGGTATCATTGTGGCGACGGAAGGTTCTAGAAGGACACTGGGCTGTATAAATACCGTCGGAGCGACAGCGAAGAGATATTGTATGATATAGAAGCAAAGAGCAATGAACACGGGGTGATATAAATAAATATTCTATGAGTTGTTAACATAAATAAATGTAGTGATATAAATATTGTTTAAATAAATAATCTTAGTGTTTAAGCCTTTATACTTAGTCTTAAATTATTGTTTATAATTATTTAATCATAGTGTTAGTTATTTTCATTATCTTTCTAATATTTATCCTTATTATTTATCGTTTAATAAACGTATTATTTTAATCAATAATAATATTTCTCTTATTTTTACACTTCACCCATATAAATAAAGCGTTACAATATGATATAATTCAAATAATGACAACACTTACATTACATGTGTTACACTTAAAGATAACATTTATAGTTCAGTGTGTCGCGAGGTATCGAACTAAAATGGCCACTGGTTGATCACCTCCTCCAGACGTCCTTTCCTCGTTCGAGGATGAAGGCCAGATTCCTTCCCCGGAATTTGGCGTTTTCCAGCCCAAATCTAGTGGACGTCTCGGAGCCCGATCCACTTCTAGGTTAGATTTTGGGTCTGCTTCAAACGAAACGTCTGGGACGTCCTTGGGCCTTCTCCCTTCGTTGTTTTCTCACCAACTATCAGCCTCTCTCTGCCTACCATCAGCTTCCACCCCCTCGCCAACCGGATCGCGCCCTTCCCATCAACCATTGCGGCCTGCCGTTTCCGCCATCTCTCTTCAGCTCACTACCTTGCCGACACACTGACATACACTAGAGGGACGTGTCTCAATATCTTAGTTATCGGAAAGTAGCATTTTGCATTTTGATACGGGTTGCACAAAGTTGGGGAGGGGGGAGTTGTTCGGGGTTTATTTGGCATAATAAAAATAATTTTTACTAGAAATAATCTATATGTAATAAATAATATTAAAAGTAAATAGCATACATTTGATATAAAAACGATTTTAATGCTTCAAGTTTCCCAATTAAAATTTTTCAGAGGAAAACACAATTTAAATTTAATTAATAATTTCAATTTGAATACGCCCCATGCGTTTATAGGAAGTTAGTTATTTCGTTCCTACAAAGAGATGGCGCGTCAGACACTATTTCAGACGATAATATTGTAGTTAAAATTATCAAATGAGGGTACTTCTGGTTGACCAATTATAACCAAAATCGAATCACTTGTTCTTCTGGATGTAAACTTGAGGAATATAAAAAATATATAATATTTGGAATCGTGGTATTGAAGTTATGCGATCCAAAACTTTCGACACACACACACACCTAAAGGTGACGCAAGATAAAAATCACCAAAAATCGTTTAAGAGCGAAGCTCCTTCTAACATCAATATTCATGCTAAAATGTGACATTCTAATTCCGAAACAGAGAAAAATTACTTATATGTATTTTTTATAAAATTTGTTACATAATCTATTATATATTATTTTCTGTCCAGTAACTTTACTATTCTGTTCAATACAAGAATTAATACAAGAAATTTATAAAAACATTGAATTCTTAGCACTGAACAAAGCATTAACTTCTATTACAATTATGCTCGCAATTAAGCTCACAATTACCAACATCAACACAATCTTATTCTTTGGAAATAAACTCTATCACGTTCCAACTTAATACATCGCATTTTAAAAGTTTGTGTATCAAAAAGTCCTGTACTTTTGTAAAGTCGTTTCTTTTATGAGCGCGACAAAACGGATCCGCAACAAAGAATATTGCAGCTCTATAGGGACGCTTTGTCCCAAAAAATTTATATACTGCGTATGTTATAAATAACGTATAACAAAGAGACATTGCGAAATTGCCAGCCGGCTTCAGAAAACACAAGATAGCCGATGGCCAGAAAGCGATGCTTCATTCATACGGTAGTAATTGCTTTCTAACACACTAACCTACGACCTGACTTGAATTATGTGAAGGATGTCGAGTAGTCGAGTCCCACATATAATATTGATATTACAAAATCAATAAAAACTATTAGTCTTCATTAAAATTTATGAATAATTACTGAAATATTTCCCTCGCTTATTACCTTTCCCTAAGAGAGGTATTGGATTCATGCTAAAAATCGCATATCCAGATTTTATTGAATAGGCACGTTTTAAGGTCCCTACAATCCGATTTTAACATTTTTACGATGATGTCTGTGTGTGTGTGTATGTGGATGTATGCGTGTGTGTATGTATGTGTGTATGTGTGTGTGTGTGTGTGTGTGTGTGTGTGTATGTATGTGGCATGTTGGAAGGACGGTTATTCAAAAACTATAAGACTTTATATTTGTTTAACTACGTATTTCACAATCGGACTTTCATGGGAAGATCTGAAAAGGTTTTGGTAACAATTGGACAATCGGAAGTAAAAGATTCTTAAAAAAAAATCTTCTAAATATTATTTTTAAATTTTTTAAATTCTCTATCTGATACATTTAAATATTTTATTATATAGTCTATAGATTTGGAGATAAATGAAATATAATATATAAAATAATCAGTTGTAATAAATTTTACAGCCGAAAGAATGCCATGGAAAAAGGTTGAAATTTTAATTGTTTGTTACTGACTGATAAATGTCAGTGTCAAAAATCCGGAGACATTACTGAAGACTTTTTCTGGGTAAGTATATATATATATATATATATATATTATATTATTTCTTAATGTATTAATAGTTAAATATTTAATATTATAGGTATATTACACATACCCTTCAGAAATACTGTTATTTCCGACAATGAATTGGAAACATTAAGAAAAATTAGAAGAGTAGGACAAAATTTCTTCATAGAATGAATTTAAATTTAAAAAATCTAAATATATGGAATAAATATAAGTAGAATTTTTAGTGTAGAGTGCAGGTATACAAGAAATGTTAAATACATTAGGGCGGGCAGTCATGTGACTTTTTAGCCTTGACAAGCAGATATTCTGAAACGGGCCCCTACTGCTTGTCAAGGCCAACAATGTAACATGACTCTTCGCGCCCTTATGTAACCAAAAAAAAGGAACTGGCGAGAGGTATTGTGTTGCCACAACAGATTTTTTATTATTTAATTTTCGTATTGTAATGAATTGTTCCTCAACTATACATTAACTATCCCTGATGATGATTCATTTGGAATCGAAACTTCGGAATGTTAAGTAGATGAAATCTTAATAAACATTTTTCACCAAGACTGCAACTCCAATTATTTATCTTTAATCTTAAAATAATATCTATAGTTATCTCTCTCATCAAATCGGGCCTGCAGAAGTATGTATTGTTTTATAAATAAGCAAAAAATAAACGATAAAAAACAGTAAAAAAATCCTATAGGCTGTAAGGAAGTCGTTTACAGACACGGAACTTGCAATGGTCGAAGCTTGGAAAGAAAGTTTCCAGCACCGTGCTTTATCTCTTGTTAAGTTCTTCCCTGTTCGCCAAAGAATGGATAAAACTTTCCCGCATTTGCTAAACTGGAAAATGCCTAAAATTGATATTTTCATACTTCACTCCATATTATTCTCTTACATTTGCAACCTACTTAAAACTTTATCTAATAAATTCCACCACTTTATAAGGGTTACCTCTTTTGCTTTTATTAATTACTATAATTAAAAGATAAAATTGTCACTTCATTAATGAACTCAGTTAAGATCTTTAATAAGAACTCGTGAGATGACATTTGATAAATTTTAAGGGAAAAATATGTCTATTGCTTACCCATTAAGAAGCATTTCACCACGGTTTTTGACCCAGTAGTTGATGGTATTTGGGAAAGCTTCTACATAGCATTCTAGCTGTACATCGGTGCCTAAAGGTGCACCTAGGAGCTGGTTGGGCACCTTCACCACAGGGGCAACTAGAACAGAGAAAAAAATATATATTTTTAGTACAAAATGTTTCAAAAAGTATTTACGGAACAAGTAAAATTATGAGGTGGACAACTCGACTACACAAAAGGTTACAATACCTAAAATAACAACAGTATGTCCTTTTCTAGAAAATAAAGTCCTATTATATTTTGTTACATTCTCTCAAATATTCCGCCTAATCGCTGTTCCCAAATAAAAGATTTAGGCATTACATTTGATACTAAACTTACGTTCAATCCACAAGTAACTAATGTAGTTGCTTCGGCAAATAGAATGCTTGGATTTTTAATTCGCAGCTATCGTAATTTTAATACTAGTATTGAACCTATATTCTTATTACCTTCTGTCACCTTAAGGTAAGGAAGGTATTGTCTTTAATCAAAAAAATCAATGATAAGTTTTTAGTGAATAAGCACGTTTAAGGGTCCATATAATACGATTTTATCAATTTTACTATGATGCTGTATGTATGTATGTATGTATGTATGTCTCTCTCTCTCTCTGTGTGTGTGTGTGTGTGTGTGTGTGTGTGTGTGTGTGTGTGTATGTGTGTGTTTATGTGGTCTGTGTGTGTGTGACGAAAGTTTCGAATCGCATAACTTCAATACCACGATTCCAAAAATTATATTTATTTCGTATTCCTCAAGTTTACATAGCTGATTAGATTTGGTTATAATTGGTCAACCGGAAGTACCCCCATTTGAAGATTTTAACAGTTAAATATCATTTATTAACATTTAACGTTATTATAACTTAAAGAATATATTATTCTCTATACAATTGGATTGTATTTTCATACTTCATATTCAATAGATATAGATTTAAATAATTATAAATATATTAAATTTAATAAATCAGCAAGCTATGCTAACCATGGAAACTGCTAATATATTCAGATAATTCAAATTGACAGATGTCAGTATCACTGAAAAGAAAATAATGAAATGTGGCAGATTTTGGGGAAGACACGGAAAGGTATAAAGTTTCTAGAAAAATACAAGAGAGACGATTACATTGGTTTGAACATATCATGAAGAAAGATGAAGATGAATGAATAGTTTAGTAATAGAAGGTAGAAGAAAGCCAGGAACACCAAAGATAAATGGAAGGACAGTATTGCGGAAGATTTGTGAGAAAAGGAACTGAATGGGACGACATGCAAAACAGAAATAAGTGGAAGAAGAAAATACAAAAACAGCGACCCTAACGAATGGGAAAAGCTAAAGAAGAAGATAATGTCAATGTCAAGTACAATTTGTATATACACACACACATACATCCACACACACACAGACATCATCTTAAAAATATTAAAATCGGATTGTAGGGTCCTTAATCATTAGAATCTGGATATGCGATTTTTAGCATGAATCAAATACCTCTCTTAGCGAGAGGTAAAAATTTTGAAACTATTTTTTTTCTGGAAACTTGTTACATACGTTACCATTGGAAGTTTATTATACAAATGTACGAATTCATCTTTTATGATGTAGCATTTGCATTTGCATTTTGAATTCTGTTGAAAATTGCCACAGATGAACTGCACGCCCTATTTACCTACCTAAAACCCACGAATTCCACCACGAGTTCCAACTATAATTGTAAAAATATGAATGCTATTACCATGAGCGTAACGGCGTTTCTACTTTTTGTTTTGAAATTAATTAAAGTTTGTTTCATCAGCGGTTTTTTAGCGCACTAAACGCACCATGCAAATGTGCAGAGATGATAATTATCTCGTTGTCGGATTTGTTTTTTAGTTCCCAACTATATTAATTTGAGAAATAATTAAAAGTTCGTATCAATTGCTCATTTAATGGGATCGAACGTTTATAGAGTTTTGTTCCCTTGTCATTTAACTTTTCCATTTAAAGTTCATCATGTGGACTTCATTTAGACACTAAATGATCTAATTTTTAATTAGATTGAATAGGAAAAAAAAAGAATAAATGAAAAGCTTTTACTGGGATTATAGTAACTGCTTTTGATAAAAAAAACTGTTGTGGCCAGCACAATACTCCGTCAATCCTGTGTATTATGTATAAATTTCATACATGAATGTTCTTGCAAAAGATTCTAAATTTCCAGTAAAATTATTTCATAAACTATGCAAATTGCACTTGACACTAACATCTTTTTCTACTTTAGCTTTCCCCATTCGTTAGGGGTCGCTATTTTTTATTTTCTTCTTCCACTCATTTCTGTTTTATGTGTCGTTCTCTTCCTTTCTCTCAAGTCTTCCGCAATACAGTCCTTCCATCTTATCTTTGGTCTTCCTTTGTATCTTCAACTTCTATTACTAAGCTATTCATTCTTCATCCGATATATTCTTCATTTCTCCTCATGACATTTTCAAACCAATGTAATCATCTCGCTTGTATCTTTGTAGAAACTTGTAACACTAGAGTTATTTCCTTACCTATCTATCCGTGTTTTCCCTCACATGCCACATTAATTTACTTTTTATTATACTGACATCTGTAAATTTGAATTATTTGAATATATTAGTAGTTTCCATGTTTAGCATAGCTGGCTGATTTATAAAATTTAATTTCTTTAAAATTCTTTAACTCTATATCTATTGAATATGAAGTATGCAATCAAATAGTATAGACGACAATATGTTTTTTAAGTTATAATAACGTTCAATGTAAATAAATCAAATTTAATTGTTATATCTTCAAATGAGGCTATTTCCGGTTCACCAATTATAACCAAAATCAGTTGTTCTTCTGGATGTAAACTTGAGGAATACGAAAAAAAAATATAATTTTTGTAATCGTGGTATTGAAGTTATGCGATCCGAAACTTTCATCGCATACACACAGACACACACACATACATTCAGACATCATCGTAAAAATGGTAAAATCGTATTATAGGGACCCTAAAACATGCTTATTCACTAAAAACTCATCATTGATTTTTTTGACCAAAGACAATACCTTCCTTACCTAAAGGTAACGGCAGGTAATAAAAACTGAAGGGATATTTTTGTTTTTCTATTTAAATGATTAGCAGTACTGTTGTGATATCGTATAATGCGTAGATTATATGGCGCGATGTGTTTGAATATGGACCAGAGGTACAGAAGGCTAAATTTTGCTAAGTTCGTAGGATGAGTGAGTCAGAGGAAATCTGTTACCCATTATAATTCTAAAAAAAAAGTTTAAAGGTATTTTTCGAAGAAAAACTATTTTGAGCTTCAAGTAAAGTGCGATTTTCGGTTATCTAATTTACCAAAATCTAAGCTGCTTTCCATATTAGAATAAGTTAGGTACATGGTTTCAATATTTTTTTAATGCAGAAGTTTCCAACCCTTGTTGTAAGACAGGAAGTCTCCTTGATGTCAACCATAATCTAACGGCCGTTACTGAACTTGAGAAGATATGTAAAATGCGGTTATGTAGGGTTTATAAACTTCCAAAGTTTCCTTATTGATTCCTGCGTGAGCAAACTGCCATTTAAAGCGATATAAACTTATTTCACCCCTGAAAGATGACGTTAATATCTTGCGATTTTATTCTCATTTAATTTTATAAGTCGACTTTTCATTTTATAATTAAGGTCTAACGCAAATTGGGTAAAATGTTTTCTGTGTAAGAAAGTGTTTTTAGTCTTTCAATTTATTCAAGATTTATTTTCTCTCTTAATTTGCAGCTTAATTTATTAAATGACCAAATGATTTCTTCATTTGTATTAGAACCAAAGAAAAACTGACAAATATAGTGATCGAACAAAATTGTTTATGCCAGTAAATAGACTATAAAAGTACAATAAAATTATATATGAAACATTTTTATAAAAAAAGCTTCAAATAAAAGTTGTAAGGCATAAAATACTGCATCTTAATCAATAAACAAAATTAATTTTGTGTGCCTTGGAATGAATAAAAAATTAACAAAAGTTTATTTATCTGTCAAGCTAGATTAATTTATTTTTATTATTATTTGTAATTAGAAATAATACCTAAGTTACACTAATATGACAGATAAACCGTTAGACTTTTATTATTTATTTTGTCTCAATTCCAGGGCTATTGCTATTTTTGAGGTGATTTTCGACATTTTCATACCTAATTTCTGCCGTTATAAGGCACACAAAATTAATTTTACTTATTGATTCAGATGCAGAATTATATGCTCTACAACTTTTATTTGAAGCTTTTTTACCTGAAATAATTAAGGAAGCATGAAATTAGGGCAGTCTAATTTTACACGTTAAAGTCCTATGTTCGGCTATATATATATCATCACAGCATATTATTACCCATTACTGGATGTGTCAATCTGCTTTATACACAGATTTCGGTAATGATCATGACATATGCAGTAAAATTTTTGAAGGTATCTAATCAAGGTCATCTACGAATTGTATGAATTCAGATTTTTGCTCCGCCCATTCTGATAAATTCAGTAGTGTCATGTACTTAGTTTTTATGAAGGTACGTAAGATGCTACTGTTATTTTATTATCATAAAAATATATGTTACAATAAAAGCATTCAAAATTCAAAAATAAGTCAACTGGTAAGTTTATTAGCAAATGGAAAATCAAATATGTGAAAAATAAGATACTGACAAAATGTCACTGTCAGTGACTCTGACAGAAAATAACGTTATTCGTACGGCTATGAATTAAGGTAATGTATCTGAATTAATAAATAAACTTACGTTACAGCGAAAGTATTATCAACAACGAGCATTGTTTTAAAGTGTAATGTCTTAACTTAGTCGAAACAATATGAATTTTTGAAAGACAAGCGTGTTATATCCATCCTTATCGCACACGCTTATAGTCTTTGCAAAGGAAAAGATAAATGTATATCAATTTGTTAATTCATTCATGGTACAGATGACCTTGATTGGACCTCTTTAAAAAAATTACTGTATATATATTACCAGGTATCACCGTGGCACTTATTGCTGGCGTGGCGAGTGCACCGCAAGGGTCAATTTTATGTCATTTAAAATTCGTCAGTCGGGATCGTACCAGGTTCCCCAGATTCGCGACCAGACACTCAGGCACGTTGCCCCAAAAAAACAAACCGTGTGGAATTTGTACAAAATACATAGAACTGACGGAAGGTAATGTGCTGGCCCACATCAGAATTTTTTTACCCATTTTGGTCAGTATTCATGACATTAAAAAACACTTTGTGTAAAAACTCATCGCAACAATTTCCGTCGTCCCAAACGAGACATACTGAGGTGGGGTCCTTTGTCGGGACGCTGGAATAATTTTTGTCCAATTCAACAATATCAGTCGTCCCAGAATCAACAGTGTGCTACTCTCAAGTTGCCAACCATTCTATTGAAACTTTTCGAAATGGAGCAAACATCCCCTATCCTGAAACGTGTCTGGACGTGTCCGTTACCCTTGTTGCGCCCTTCACAACTTTCCACATCTACGAGACGTGCTGTCACAGCAGGGCGTTAATATTGCCCATTCCACCTAGGGAGGAAAAGAGCGCGAGGGAACTTTAAATTAATTTATGAATGTGTAGCAAATGAGGGTTTAATGGTAAATGAACATTAAAGATATGAGGAAATTACAGATGTTAATATTTTTGTCGTATAAATTAATGTATAGCGAATATTTTTTTTTAATTCATATTCGTTTAAACAAAATCAAAAATATCTATTGACAATTTTTGAACAAATATTCCTTTATATATAAATTTTATATTTAAAAATTGTTTGGATTTCATGTGTTTCGTTTTATCGTTTTAAAAATGATATGAAAATATTTTCCAGGCAAAATAAAATAAATTTACTTCGATTTGAAACAACAAACAGCATTCTAAAAATAAAAATCTGTTGTGGCCAACACAATCACTCCCGCTAATTTCATTTTATATAAGTATCGTATTTAACAATATTTACTGTAAAGAGATTTGTTTATAATTCTAACGGGTGGACCATATAAGTTTTGCAGTTTGATTTTGCTATAAAAAAAATCTGTTGCGGCCAGCACAATACCTCTCGCCACTTCCTTTTTTTTGTTACATAAGTATAGGGCACGAACAGTCATGTTACATTGTTCGCCTTAACAAGCAGATGTGGGGGCCCGTTTTAGAATGATAATTAGCAATTATGTACATAGTTGTCAAATGTCAGAATTTTTCATTACAAATTTCAAGATTTTCTAAATTCACATAGTTAATTTGTCACCAGGAGTGTGGAATTTACTTGTCGAGGAAAATAAACCATATGGAATTTGAAAATCTGACATGGGCCCCATATCTGCTTGTCAAGTCACATGACTACTCGCGCGCTAATGTATTTAACATTTCTTGTATACCTACACTCTACACCAAAAATTCTACTTACATCTATTCCATATATTTAGATTAGTTTAAATTTAAATTCATTCTATGAAGAAATTTTGTCCTACTCTTCCAATATTTCGAGATGTTTCATTATGGTTTGTACCTTTCATTCAAGATTATATCTTACGAGGGGAACAATTTAAGTACCTACAGTAAAAAATTTGAAAGATGTCCGATCAAGGTATCATGAATGAATTAACATATTGGCATACATTTATCTCTTTCCTTTGCAAAGGCTATAAGATGTGGGATAAGGATAGATATAACACGCTTGTCTTTCAAAAATTCATATTGTTTCGACTAAGCTAGGACATTCCACTTTAAAACGATGCTCGTTGAGGATAATACTTTCACTGTAACGTAAGTTTATTTATTAATTCAGATACATTACCTTAATTCATAGCCGTACGACTAACGTTATTTTGTGTCGGAGTCACTGACAATGACATTGTGTCAGTATCTTATTTTTCACATAGTTGGTTCTACATTTGCTAATAAACTTACCAGTTGACTTATTTTTGAATTTTGGATGCTTTTACTGTAACATATATTTTTATAATAATAAAATAACAGTAGTATCTTATGTACCCTTATAAAAACTAAGCAAACGACACTACTGAATTTGTCGTAATGCGCGGAGCAAAAATCTGAATTCATACAATTCGTAGACAACCTTGATCGGACATCTTTCAAATTTTTTTACTGTATATTGATTAGTTTCACAAAACAAAAAACAGCATAAAGATAAATATAAAAGATACTTACAATTGACGTTCAGAGCGATCCTTTTGCTAACTGCAGGAGGAACATCATTGCTAGCTATGCATAAATATGCGCCCATCTGAAGTCTGTTTAGTCGCCAAAATTGGAGCTGACTGCCGTTGAATGTGTCCACTGAAACAAAATAAACCATTGTAAATATTTCGTTCTGTAACTGTTAGATTAATCACAGTGAAAAGACATATTTACAATTTAACGTAATTTCTATGGAAATAGTCTGCAGTGAACGTATATAGGATTTATTATTTTTTCATTATTTATAAAACATAATGCAAATTTTAATTGAAATATATTAAAAATATTTTAACAGTATGAAAATATAATTGTAAATTTTATAAAAAAATCAATTCAACACGATTATAAAAAAAAAAATCAGTATTAAATTTTAATATAAAAATAATACACTCGTAATTCCAATAAATGTAAATATATTTAATGGAATATGTTAGATTGAAAATAAATATTCAAAAGCAATAAAGAAAATATAAATTAAATTACAATTTATTATTTTTTCATCATGTTTATGATTAATTCTTCAAATAATTGAAATTTTCATTTGAATTACGAATGATAAATTTATATTAAATTATATTTTGAAAAGCAGGCATTAATAAAGAAAAATATTTATTAATTATCGAAATAGAAAAAATCTGTTGTGGCCAGCACAATACCTTCCGTCAATCCTGTGTATAATGTATAAATTCCATACATAATTTTTCTTGCAAAAGATTCTAAATTTCCAGTAAAATTATTTCATAAACAAACTATTTAAATTGCACTTGACACTGAAATCTTCTTCCTCTTTAGCTTTTCCCATTCGTTAGGGGGTCCCTATTTTTGCGTGTCGTTCTCATTCAGTTAATTTTCTCTCAAGTCTTCCATCTTATCTTTGGTCTTCCTCTATTTCTTCAACCTCCTATTAATAAACTAATCATTCTTGTTCAAATATAATTCTTCATTTCTCCACATGACATGTTCAAACCAATGTAATCGTCTTTCTTGTATCTTTCTAGAAACTTGTAACACTAGAGTTATTTTCTTACCGTATCTTTCCGTGTTTCCCCAACATTTATTTCAACATCCTCATCTCTGCCACATTAATTTACTTTTAATTAATACTGACAACTGTCAATTTGAATTATTTGAATATATTAGTAGTTTTCATGTTTAGCATAGCTGGCTGAATTATAAAATTTAATTTAAATCGTATAGAGAATAATATATTCTTCAAGTTATAATAACGTTAAATGTCAATAAATCAAATTTAATTGTTAAATCTTCAAATGAGGCTACTTCCGGTTCACTAATTATAACCAAAATCTAATCACTTGTTCTTCTGGATGTAAACTTGAGGAATACGAAAAAAATATAATTTTTGGCATCGTGGTATTGAAGTTATGGGATCAGGTAAATTATTTTTCAAAGATAATTAATTTTAAAAAAAATTGAAATTGATAGGCAACAGATGTTATCATAGAAGTTTTTTTTTATATTATAAAGTTAATAGTATGAGAGTGTAACGTTTTCTTTTTAAAAATGAAAAATGTAATTAAATTTACCACCCCTTCGGAAACTGCTAACCGACGTATATTCATAACTACTCATTAAAAATATTTTTCAAGTTGAAGCTGAGTTAATTATAAATTAAAAGTGGTATAATAATTTAAAAAAATAAAAAAGTAAAACGAAAGTAACATTTGGAAATTAATTTTCTACAAATGTTTGTTAATATGAATTTCTTAATTAGATATTACTAGTATACCTTTTATATTATTTCTGTGTAGAATTCGTACAAAATACGTAGAATTGACGGAACGTAATGTGCTGGCTACATCAGATTTTTACCTTCCGTCACCTTTAGGTAAGGAAGGTACTGTCTTTTACGATGATGTCTATATGTATGTATGTAAGTATGTATGTATGTATGTAAGCGCGCGCGCGCGTGTGTGTTTGTGTGTGTGTGTGTGTCTGCGTGTGTGTGACGAAAGTTTCGGCTCCCAAAAATTATAATTTTCGTATTCCTCAAGTTCACATCCAGAAGAACAAGTGATTAAATTTTGGTTATAATAATTGGTCAACCGGAAGTAGCTTCATTTGAAGATTTTAACAGTTAAATATGATTTATTGACATTTAACGTTCTTATAACTTAAAGAGTATATTATTCTTTGTACGATTTGATTGCATTTTATACTTCATATGCTAGCCATGAAAATTACTAATATATTCAGATAATTCAAATTGACAAATGTCAGTATCAATAAAAGGAAATGTGGCAGAGATGAGGATGTTGAGTAGATGTTGGGGAAGGCACGGAAAGATACGGTAAGGAAATACCTCTGGTGTTCTAAGTTTCTAGAAAGATACAAGAGAGACGATTACATTGGTTTGAACATATCATGAGGAAAGATGAATATATTGGAAGAATGAATAGCTTAGTATTAGAAGGTTGAAGAAACAGAGGAAGACCAAAAATAAGATGGAAGGACTGTATTGCGGAAGACTGGAGTGAAAAGGAACTGAATGAGAACGACACGCAAAACAGAAATGAATGGAAGAAGAAAATAAAAAATAGCGACCCCTAACGAATGGGAATAGCTAAATAAGAAGATGTCAGTGTCAAGTATAATTTGCATAGTTTGTTTATGAAATAATTTTACAGGAAATTTAGAATCTTTTGTAAGAAAATTTATGTATGGAATTTAACATAACATACAGGATTGACGGAAGGTATTGTGCTGGCCAAATCAGATTTTTTTAAAAAGTGGACCAAAACATCACCACTTACAAAAAAATATTATTACAAGAAGGTCTACATCTACATCTACACATTCAGCGTTTCATCTGTAATAAATTATTAATTGTCTCCGTCAAAAAGTAATTTGTTCCCCAAATAATCCCTAGCACCCTAACCAACGAAATGGTCGTTTTCGAAATTGCATACGCAAACAGTTTTCTTTATCGTGGTGTTATACCCAACCACACGGTGCTGCCAGATCTTTCAAATGCGTCTGTGCTTTTAAACCGTATTAAACTCCAAATTGTGAACGTAAATTTTATTGTTTTAATTATGAGGAAAGGCTAGCGTAGACATCCCAGAGAGATTAGGGTAGTTTACAATTACAGAGTTATTGAGCAATATGACAGGATGATGCTACGTTTAATGTTGGCACTTTATGGAGAAAATAAGTGTCATGGAGTAAATTTATGTAGATAGGTATAATATTTTATTTCATACTGTCCACTCAGTTTCTAATTTGAGTCCGGGAAATGGTATATTGGAGTACAAGACCAGAAAAGAAATTTATTTAAATAACACAATATGAAAATTATGGACGATTAATATGATACAATTAAAATAATCATCAATTTTTTCCTCTCGCTAAGAGATGTATTGGATTCATGCTAAAAATCGCATATCCAGATTTTAATGATTCAGCACGTTTTAAGGTCCCTACAATTCGATTTTATAGTATTTTATGTACCAAGGGCGTTACTATATATAATCATAATGCCAGGAGGGCGACGAGGATCTAGGCCGAGGGCCTCTGGCCCGAGGGATAGAAGTCGTCCGATGGGCATTATCATCTAGTAACGCTCGTGGTGCATACAAGATTTTATGTCTCACTAGAATATCTGAAACAAGTTTTAATTGATAATAATTTTGATTACAATAATGCTCAAATTTTGGCGTTGCTAAGGATGTTGTTTAATTGTTTTATTTATTATCAACGTTTATTTATTTTTTTTGTGTTAACGATGATCGGGTACGGTGTATATAAACATATCCAAGACAACCGGGGCATAATGGATATGTTTATATTCACCGTATCCTAGCAATAAACAGTGCATAATACTTTAGTGAGACATAAATATTTTTACGATGGAGTCTGTGCGTTTGTGTGTGTGTGTGTGTGTGTGTGTGTGTATGGATGTGTGTGTATGTGTGTGTGGGGAGGTTATAAGGACGATTTCTCAAAAACTATAATGCTTAATATCTGTTTAACTACGTATTCCTCAATCGGACATTACTGGGAAGAGCTGAAAAGGTTTCGGTAATAATTGGATAACCGGAAATAGCAGATTCTTAAAAAAAATCTTGTAAATATTATTTTTTGATTTTTTTTGTTCTTGTTAGTATTAAAGAAGACTAAATTATTTGTCTGATACATATAAATATTTTATTATATCTTTTATAGATTTAGAGATAAAGAAATATAAGGTATATAATAATATGTTGTAATAAATCCCACAGCCCAAATAATGTCATGGAAATCAATTGAAAAATTAAAGTTTTGTACCTGACAGATAAATGTCAGTGTCAAAAATCCAAAGACATCACTAAAAATATCTTCTGGGGTGTACATACATTATATTATTTCTTGCCATGCATTTCATCACTGATAATAAACATACCTTTGCTTGTCCTATCATATATAAACTTTAGGTTGTAGGAATAATAATTGCTTATGTACTGAAAGCAACAGAAAGTTATAAATCGTCAAACAACTTTGTGAGTTAGCTAAAGAAACATATTGCAACACTTCAAGTGTAAACTATCCAACTAAAGCAAGAGATTTAAACTTGTCCAATTGCTTGACAACTAGAAAGAGACAAGATTGTAACTAGTTGAAGAGTTACTGAACTACAAACTTCGCTACTTTGAAAGTGAGCATTTTATTTGAAGTACGAGCAAATCGGCAGTGAATTTTATACACGAAAAATTATCGCATATATATATATATATATATATATATATATATATATATATATATATATATATATATATATATATATATTGACGACTATCTATATCTATCAAAACTGGGAAGCTTATTCTGCTGCGCCCCTACTACTAAAAAACCATCAATCACTTAATCCTTCTAGTATTGTAACAACAAAACCGGTATTTTGACTGTCCATATCAACATTTATGTTAAGAATGTAATGCCACCTACGGGTGTAGTGCTTGCACATCGCCCTAGAGTGTTATGATATTATGTTGCCATGGTAACTGGACTGCATGTGTCCCAACAAAACAAACAGATTTATATAATTATATCTAACCTCTTCTTACATCTATATGCAGACGAAATTAGATTTTGATTATAACTAGTCAACTGGAAGTATCCTCATTTGAAGATTTTAACATTTTTTCTTGAAAAATGCTGCTAAATATAATTTTTTCACATTTAATGATATTATACATATTAAAGAATATTTTATTCTCTATACGATTTCATTGCATTTTATGCTTCATATTCAATGGATATAGAGTTAAAAAATAAATAGAAATTAAATTTTATAAAGCAGCCAGCTATGTTATAACCATGGAAACAGCTAGGTACTATATTAAGAAAATTATTATTGACAGATGTCAGTGTCACGTGCAATTAACAGATAACATAATCAAGTGCAATTAACTCTATGTTTGTGGAAATATAGAATATTTTGCAAGAAACTTTCTGTATGGAATTTGTATGAAATACATAGAACTGACCGAAGGTAATGTGCTAGTCATATCAGATTATTATAAATATAACTCTTTAAGAAATGCTTTAGAAATACGAGAGTGTTTTTTTCCAAAATTTCCCGGTCACTTATCTGGTAGATGGGAAAATGACATTTCGGACGTTATATTAGGCGACGCGAAACAGCACATTTCAATGCATAACTACAAAAAAATGGTTTCATTATCAAGAGTCTTTTGTTTCTTTTTTGCAGTGGAACAGGAAAATATTTGTCAGTTTTGTTTGTTGAACAAACTGAATATGTGTACAATTCTATTACAATTGTTTGAGTTTCCAATTTTCCCACACCAAATACCTTCCAATCGCAAAGTAAACAATAGCAAAAAATAATCATGCAGGCATTACCTGCACTTACAAAGTTGACATTAAACAAACCAACGTAATCTGCAAAACATACATGAATACGTAAACAAACATAAATAGATTGGTGTGAACATCAATACGCATTCAATAACTATCAACGCAAATGATTTTGCTTAACTAGACATTTTTTGTTGGATTATGTTTAAAATTGTACACATTAGTTTCCACAATTTTAGTAAGAGTACGCTTTAACCTTCCGTCTGTCATGTAGGATTGTGGAAGAATTTTAGAAAGGTGGGGTGTTTTAGCTCTCGCTAAGAGAGGTATTAGATTAATGCTAAAAATCGCATATCCAGTTTTTAATGAATAAGCACGTTTTAAGGTCCCTACAATCTGATTTTAATATGTTTATGATGATGTCTGTGTGTGCGTGTGTGGATGTATGTGTGTGTATGTAGTATGTGTGTGTGTGGATATTGAAAGGACGATTTATCAAAAATTATAAGACTTAATATCTATTTAACTTCGTATTTCTCAATCGGACATTAATGAGAAGAGTTGAAAAGGTTTTGGTAGAAATTGAACAACCGGAAGTAGCAGATTCTTAAAAAAATTCTTCAAAATATTATTTTTTGAAAATTTTGGTTCTTGCAAATATTAAAGAAGATTAAATTTTATATCTTATACATTTAAATATTTTATTACATCTTTTAATGATTTATAAAGGAATATAATATATAAAATAATCTATTGTAATAAATCTCATAGCCCAAATAATGCCATGGAAATCGAAAAATTAAAACGTTTGTAACCGACAGATAAATGTGTCAGAAAACCGAAGATGTTACTGAGGACTTTTTCTGGGAAGTACGTACATATATTATTTCATATTGTATTAATAGTTAAATATTTAAAATTATAGGTGTATTACATAAACCCTTCAGAAATACTTTCAATTCCGACAATGAATTAGAAACATCTCGAAAAATTAGAAGAGTAGGACAAAATTTAAATTAAAAAATATAATTATAAAGAACAGATATAAGTACAAATTTTGGTGTATAGTGTAGGTATACAATAGGGCGCGAGCAGTCATATGTTTTTGTTGACCTTGACAAGCAGATATGGGAGCTCATGTCATAATGATAACTAGTAATTATATACGTAGATGTGAACCTAGAAAATAGTGAAATTTTGGATGAAAATTTCTGACATTTGGCATTTATGTACATAATTACTAGTTGTCCTTCTGACACGGGCCCCTGTATCTGATTGTCAAGGCCACTGCTTGCGCCCCCTATACTGATGTAACCAAAAATGGAAGTGGCGGGGGGTATTGTGCTGGCCACAACAGATTTTTTATGCAATTGTTACAGTACATTTTCAAGTGTTTCAAGCTTATTGAACGTTACACAAACTTATTTTGTTTCATATCGTCCTTGTTGACCATTTGGTTTATTTATTTATTTATTAATATTATTAAATACTACTATAATAGACAACAATACGATTGAAAAGAAATGTTTATTACCTTGAAACCTAAAGTAATAAATCGATTTCACTATGTTCATGAGCATATATTTTTAAAACCTATTAAGATAGGTGGGGTGTGGTCGACCCCAGTCGAATTCAACCGCTTACTAATCAAACACATTCTGAATAATTACTGATTTTAAATGTTAAAACCGCAGAGACAACTAAAATGAGAAGCTTCCGAGTTCACTCGATTCCAAAGTGCAAATTTGCAAAAATTACATGCTTGGGGTTTGGCACACCTCACGTGTCGGACGCAGGGATAAGGATACTTTGCACATAAGAAAAGATCTGGTGAAACATTTTTTCTTTTTTGGTATTTTCTAGATAATTTAAAATGCCAAACTAACACATCTACTTCTATTTCAATTTCGAACAGCTGAAAATTTAATATCATACCGAAGGCCCATCCGTCAAAATGTCAAATTGGCAAAAACAGCGAAACTCATGCGATCCGTCTCTATGTTTTGCAGTGCACGCGACCTTTGCTATCCAGGCTGCGGCTGTATAATGTTCTAATAGGAATTATTCACACACCGCATACTATGTTTATTTTGGAATGAGAGCAAAGCGGAATGCAAACACAGAAAACGTTTTTAAGCTAGGAAATTGCGGTTTTAAATATTTATGCTAATTTCTAACTTCTTTACCGGGTTATTTATTGTAGAAGAATGCTAAACAATCCTTATTTTTCTCCACAAACTACAAAGCAAAGTAGTTTATTTTTATAACAAGTAGTTAATTCATTTTAAAAAAGTTTGCAAAAATAAAATAAAGTGTGGTTGTAGAATACAATAGACAGGATGGCTATAAAATTATAAGACTTCCTTTACAAATAAGACAAAAGCCATTATATCATCAAAATCACAATTTATTCTTCAATATACATTCCTTCAAAATCCAGGCAGTATTTGGCGAGGTCTTCCAGTCCATTTATGGCGGTTTAGAAAACTGAACTTGGGATGCTTTCAACTAGTTCTGTCAAGAACCGGAAAAATTTGGAACCAGTTACCCGGTTACAAAACTATCCAGATACCCGGGTAGTGGCGATCTTCGGTTCCGAGTAGTGGAATCGATTTTCGGTTCCGGTTCCGAGTAATGGAACAGATCTTCGGTTCCGGTTCCGGGTAATGGAACCGATCTTCGGTACTGATTGTCGGTTCCGGTTCTGAGTAGTGGAACCAATCTTTGGTTTCGAGTAATGGAATCGATTTTCGGTTTCGGTCCTGGGTAATAGAACTGAATCGAATCCGAGTTATGGAATCGATTATTAGAATATTTAATTATGATTTTAAATTATCTTCGCTTTTCTTGAGAAAGAAAGAGATTTTCTGTTTCATTTGAGAAATCGAATGATATTAATTTTTGTTTTTATGTATATTAATTTAAAAAATTTGTTGTTGCCAGCACAATACCTTCCGTCAATCTTGTGTAATATGTATAACTTCCATACATAAATTTTCTTGCAAAAGATTCTAAATTTCCAGTAAAATTATTTCATAAACAAACTATGCAAATTGTACTTGACACTATAATCTTCTTCTTCTTCTTTAGATTTTCCCATTCGTTAGGAGTCTCTATTTTTTATTTTCTTCTTCCACTCATTTCTGTTTTGCGTGTTGTTCTCATTCAGTTCCTTTTCTCTCAAGTCTTCCGCAATACAATCCTTCCATCTTATCTTTGGTCTTCCTCTGTTTCTTCAACCTTCTATTACTAAGCTATTCATTGTTCTTCCAATATATTCTTCATCTCTCCTCATGACATGTTCAAACTAATGTAATCGTCTCTCTTGTATCTTTCTAGAAACTTGTAACACTAGAGTTATTTCCTTACCGTATCTTTCCGTGTCTTCCCCAACATCTACTTCAACATCCTCATCTCTGCTACATTCATTTACTTTTCATTGATACTGGCATTTGTCAATTTGAATTATCTGAATAAATTAGCAGTTTTATGGTTAGAATAGCTGGCTGATTTATGAAATTTAATTTCTTAATAATTCTTTAACTCTATATCTATTGAATATGAAGTATAAAATGCAATGAAATCGTATAGAGAATAATATTCTTTAAGTTATAATAACGCTAAATGTCAATAAATAAAATTTAACTGTTAAAATCTTCAAATGAGGGAACTTTCGGTTGACCAATTATAATCAAATTCTATTCACTTGTTCTTCTGGATGTAAACTTGAGGAATACGAAACAATTATAATTTTTGAAATCGTGGTATTGAAGTTATGCGATCCGAAACTTTCGTCACACACGGACACACAGATACACATACATACAGACATCATCGTAAAAATGGTAAAATCGTATTATAAGGACCTTAAAACATGTTTATTCACTAAAAACTCATCATTGAATTTTTTGACAAAGACAATACCTTCCTTACCTAAAGGTGACGGAAGGTAAAAATACGGGTTAAATATTTTTTCTTCTTCTTTTGATTAAGCCAAACAAATCGTGCAACACCTCATTCATAGATGTAAAAGTATTAAATTCGGTATGTACTCATTTAAGGCAGAAAGAAAAAAATAAAAATTTAAATTTGTAATAGCTATATCATTACCATCATCATCATTCTATTCCATCAACTTCAGTTGCACATTAACAACCACAAACTGATGACCCGCTCACTAGATTAGTGAATATTTTTCAACAAATCATCCTGAAATAATCTCACACTTCCATCACTTTCACTCCATTTCAGTTTCAGCGGTTGTTGTGGGCAGGTACTGGTATATGCCGTGTCATTGTGTGGATCGATGGACTTGCTGGTTGCTGCATTATCATCCGAAGTTTACCCCCTACCACCCTCAAATGTGATTGGCCAGACTGTCAGATGATTGATTGCAAATGGATATTGTTTTTGTTCGATCTCACACGAGGCAACTGTTTCTTATAAATTTTCATGTTTCATCACGAGATGGTGTTTTTCACACATCTACTGAATATTTAAAAGTGCGCTGTCTAAGAATTATTTATTTTTTTATTTTTTGTATGGTATTGTCAACTACGTTAAAAATGTGTTGAAAGATATGTTTTTGACTTGGAAAGTTTTAATGAAAATATTTGTTTTTTGATAGTTATACAGTCAACGTAAAAAGAAATTCGTACTTTGTAACAGCGTTTCTTAAACTTTTCTAAAACACGGACCCCTTTGTATTAAACTTTACGATTGCGGACCTTATAGAAATTAAACCTTATAAACACTTGTCAAGTTGCCAACAGACCTTTTTACTTCCTTGTATGTAAGTAAAGGAAGTATTGTAATCGCGAAAAATTTCGGTTTTCAGATTTCAGATTTTGATCATCCCTGAATCCATTTTGACTAATTTCGTCGTGACGTCTGTACGTACGTACGTATCTCGCATAACTCAAAAACGGTAAGCCGTAGAAAATTGAAATTTTGTATTTAGGACTCCTATAACATCTAGTTGTGCACCTCCCTTTCTGGTTATTACATAATTTCCAGAAGTGGCACTTTACATGAAGCCTATAATAGATTTTAATGAAAAACTGTTTTAAAATATAATCCAAAACTTTTCAAATTTGGTATACAAGACTTTTATGTCAATCGAAATAACATAATAGATTTTGGTTAAAATAGGCTAACCGGAAGTGGTACATTACTTGAAGTTGTTAACAGTTTTTCTTGAAAAAATCTGATGTGGACACCACACGACTTCCTTGTACGATTATTAAACTATACATATTTTTTTAATAAATAAATTACAAAATATTTTTTTTAACTTCAATACAGTAAGATATATAGCGACCATAAAGGGAGTTTTTAAAGAGAGTTTTGATTACAACAAAGAAATATTTGATTACAACAATGAATATGACTAATTTCACAATAAAAATATAATATTTGTTATTGTACGAATCATAAAATTGCACGTATTTAACGTAATTTGACACGAACATTTTTTTTTATTTTTTTTTCCTAATCCATAGCAAGCTTTATTACAAAAACAAAAAAGTATATAATTTTTAAATTTACATATCTCGCTTATACAAAGGGCTAATTTAATAATACTTGATGTGCTAGACGCAGAAATTAATTCTCTAAAACTTTTATTTGAAGCATTTATTTCTAAAATCAAAATAAAATCATTTTATTCAAGAAAAACTGTTAACAACTTCAAGTAATGGACCACTTCTATCTATCTATTATGTTATTTCGATTGACATAAAAGTCTTGTATACCAAATTTGAAAAGTTTTGGATTATATTTTAAAACAGTTTTTCATTAAAATCTATTATAGGCTTCATGTAAAGTACCACTTCTGGAAATTGTGTAATAACCAGAAAGGGAGGTGCACAACTAGATGTTATAGGAGTCCTAAATACAAAATTTCAACTTTCTACGGCTTACCGTTTTTGAGTTATGCGAGATACGTACGTACGTACAGACGTCACGACGAAATTAGTCAAAATGGATTCAGGGATGATCAAAATGGATATTTCCGCTGAAATCTGAAAACCGAAATTTTTCGCGATTACAATACTTCCTTTACTTACGTACAAGGAAGTAAAAATTAAATACTAGACATGCATACTTCTGATATGAACCTGCATTCTAAAAAAAGTGTTATTGAAATCTATTAGTTTTTCACTTTGATTTTAATGGAAAAACGAAAATTGCTACTGAATTTTGGTTTTTCTATTAAAATCAAAGTTCAATATTAACAGATTTCAATAATTTCAAAATGCAGGTTAATATCGGAAGTATGTGTGGCTAGTGTTGAATTTTTTAAAATGTTAATAGTTCTAGTACAGGAACAATTTATTTGAATTCTCACTTCATATTTTAGCACAGGGTAACCTTTCCTTTTAAAGATGTCTCACGGACTCCTTAGGGTCCGCGGACCACAGGTAAGGAACGCTGCTTTGTAATATTTTAAATTATATAGCTATATAACAATTACCTGTTTATGAATTATTCTACATAATACAATTTAGCATTTCCATAAAACCTTTTAATTATTTTAATGATAAGTTTCTAGATCCGTGCTCTATATTTATGAAATGATAAGAAAAATAATTATGAAAGTACTTTGTAATATATTCTTCAGAAAATACTAAAAAGGGGCTGAATAAAATTGAAACGTTTCGTGTTTAATTTAATAAGTACTCAGACCTATTCAGCTATATAGTACTCGTTCCCCTTTAATGTAGTTTTGGTCACAAGAAATCCCTTTGAATCGTTTCGCTTATTACAGTAATGAAACCTTATTGCCTGAATTGGTAGCGTACAATAATACTACACTTGAGCCTATGACCCTTAGGCCTTCCTGTATATATGATGATATTTATACAGCTTTTATCTCGTATAATCCTTTGAATCTTACACGCACACTCGTCCTAGACAATACAACATGCGACCTTTCAACTTAACAATCGCTAAGAAGCTTACAATAAAACCGTGTCCATCGCGTCAAGCTGTGACCCTCTATTAAGGAGATTTCGTTACATCTCCTTAACGTAAAAAGTTGTGAAGGAGCTTTTACCGATTTACAGCTTGAAATGAATATGGATCATGTTGGTGATATTGTTCTGTTTTTCATCTGGACGCGAACTCGGCCCTCAAGGAAGGCAATTTTCAAGGTATAAAAATCTGATGTGGCCAGCACATAACCTCTCGCCGTATATTTTACCTGGCTGTATGCATAAAGCAAAGAATATTTTTATAAATACAAATAATATATTCATATAAATCTATGACGTATAAACTTCTTTATTATTCAATAATAGCATGTCTCAACATGAAGATATTTTACCATAAATTATATTACAATAAATTACAAAGTAGAGTTTACCATATATAAATATTAGGCTGGTAACTGCAATTTTCAATTCGAACAACGTTGTTTACTTTCTCTTCATATTCTTCTAGTAAAAACATTAATTTTGGGCGGTCTAAAATGTATATATGGATTGTGCATCTATTCTTACATATCTTCTTTTACATTTTATTTTTTCATACATGTTATATCTAAATAACACTAATTCCCTTTAATAAAGTGACGGATAGATTGCACTCCGATTATTCTTATATCGATGTGTAATTTTGTCAATATTTACAACTTACTTGAGAAGAATTTGATAGCTTTTTCGCAATTCAAAGTTACTCTAGTCTATAGTACTGGTGTACATTGTCCCATAATGTTTGAAACAAATTTAAGTCCTTCAACCTAGACTTGTCATCTCCATAATAGTCACAGATCAAGAATTAAGGGATTCTCCAAGTACATTTTTCTTTCATTACTCATTATTTCTGACACTGACATTTATCTGTCAGTTACAAATAATTTAAATTATCAACTATTTTTCATGGCATTCTTTCGGCTGTCAAATTTATTACAACAGATTATTTTATATATTATACTTCTTTTATCTCTAAATCTATGGAATATATAATAAAATATTTAAATGTATCAGATAGAGAATTTAATTTTCTTTAATATTACCACGAAAAATTTTCAAAAAATAATATTTAGAAGATTTTTTTTCAAGAATCTTCTACTTCCGGTTGTCCAATTATTACCAAAACCTTTTCAGATCTTCCCATGAATGTCCGATTGGGAAATACGTTGTTAAACAAATTTTAAGTCTTATAGTTTTTCAGTAACCGTCCTTCCAACATCCCACACACACACATACACACACACACACACACACACACACATCCACACACACACACACACAGACATCATCGTAAAAATGTTAAAATCGGATTGTAGGGACCTTAAAACGTGCTTATTCAATAAAATCTGGATATGCGATTTTTAGCATGAATGCAATACCTCTCTTAGCGAGAGGTAAAAAGTGATGATGAATAAAGTATTTTTATGTTCTTTATACTTTCTATAATCTACAGGTAAAGAAGGTTTATTGGATTCATGCTAAAAATCGCATATCCAGATTTTAATGATACGGGCCCCCATATCTGCTTGTCGAGGCCAACAAAGTCACATAATTGCTTGCGCCCTATTGCATTTAACATTTTTTGTATACCTACACTCTACACCAAAAATTCTACTTATATCTATACTTTATATTTCAATTTTTACCTTCCGTCACCTCCAGGTAAGGAAGGTATTGTCTTTGGTCAACAAATTCGTCTCTACCATACAATTTTACTATTTTTATGATGATGTCTGTATGTGTGTATGTATGTGTTCGTGTGTATGTGACCGCAGTTTCGGTCGCGATATCTCCAATAGTAGAATTCCAAAAATTACAATTCTTACGTATTCCTCTTCCTTACATCTATATGCAGACTTGATTAGATTTTGGTTATATTTGGTCAAGCGGAAGTACCCTCATTTGAAGATTTTAACAGTTTTTCTTGAAAAAATACTGTTAAATATTATTTACACATTTAATGTTATTGTAAATATTATAGATTATTCTATTATCTATACGATTTAATTGCATTTTATTCTTCATATTCAGTGGATATATAGCTGCAAAAGTGATACAGTAAAAACTTTCATTGCATATCACTTTGGTAAAAATTGAGAATTGGGACCTATATTAGTTTGGACTACATATGACGAATGTTTATGAAATAAATAACTGAACTTGTTTTCATGAAATCCAGCAACAATTAATTAAAAAGTTAAAAGTAAGTTTTATTAAAATGTTCATTTTACCAACACTACTTTTAGTTGTAAAATTTCTTTTTAAAACTTTTTAATGAACTTAAATAATTAAATTCACTTTTCTAATAAAAAATGTACATCTTACCATAAAATAATTTTCATAATTACAAAATGTAGTTTCTAAAGATATTTCTAATGGCTTCATTTAAAAAAATTATAAATATTTTAATGTTCATTGCTTTAATATCAACATACTTTTAAATTTTTTGAAAAAGAAAATACTCATTGTTGAAGTATTTATTTTTTAATGTTTATAAATATTTCACTTATTCTGAAGTTATATCGTTTATAACAAGCAAACAAATGAAAAAAGAAAGTTGAAAATTTATTTAATGAAAAAATAATGAAAAAACTTTTCTGTTTATTTGTTTGTTGTTTTGCTGCATTACGGAAACTTTATTTCCACATTATAAATTCAAAACTTTTAACCGATTATAATTAATTTTCTTAACGTTCATTAAAATGTGTGGTTTGTTCTGCAAATTGAAAATTAAAAAAAAAATAGGCAATACATACAAAATTCGTAACACATAATACTAACTAATTTATTTTGATTATGTATTATGTAATGATGTTAGAAGATGCATATATGTATGTATTATAAATAAGTAAGAACAATATATTCAAAGATTTATAAAATGCATTTTATGTATTTATTCTTTAAGTTCTCGTTCATGAATTTTCTAAACCACTGTAAGTTTGAAAGTTGTTTCTTTGATTATCTTAAATTCAAAAAAATCTGATGTGGTCAGCACAATACCTTCCGTCATCCTGTGTATTATGTACAAATTCTATACATAAATTTTCTTACAAAAGATTCTATATTTCCAGTAAAATTATTTCATCAACAAACTATGCAAATTGCACTTGACACTGACACCTTCTTCTTTTTTAGCTTTTCCCATTTGTTAGGGGTTGCTATTTTTTATTTTCTTCTTCCACTCATTTCTGTTTCACGTGTCGTTCTCATTCGGTACCTTTTCTCTCAAGTCTTCCGCAATACAGTCCTTCCATCTTATCTTTGGTATTCCTCTATTTCTTCAACCTTTTATTACTAAGGTATTCATTGTTTATCCAATATAATCTTCATTGCTCGTCATGACATTTTCAAACCAATGTAATCATCTCTCTTGAATCTTTCTAGAAACTTGTAACACTAGAGTTATTTCCTTACCTATCTTTCCGTGCCTTCCCCAAGATCTACTTCAACATTCTCACTTCTGCCACATTAATTTACTTTTTATTGATACTGACATATGTCAATTTGAATTATATGAATATATTAGTAGTTTCCATGTTTAGCATAACTGGCTGATTTATAAAATTTAATTTCTTTAAAATTCTTTAACTCTGTATCTATTGAATATGAATAATAAAATGCAATCAAATCGTATAGAAAATAATATATTCTTTAAGGTATAACATTAAATGTCAATAAATCAAATTTAACTGTTAAATCTTCAAATGAGGCTACTTCCGGTTCACCAATTATAACTAAAATCTAATTAGTTGTTCTTCTGGATGTAAACTTGAGGAATACGAAAAAAATATAATTTTTGGAATCGTGGTATTGAAGTTATGGGATCCGAAACTTTCGTCACACACACACACACACACATACACACACATACAGACACACAGACACACACACAGACACACACACACACACATACACACACACATACACACACACATACATGCATACATACATACATACATACATACAGACATCATCGTAAAAATGGTAAAATCGTATTATAGGGACCCTAATACGTGCTTATTCATTGAAAACTCACCACCGCATTTTTTGACCAAAGACAATATCTGCCTTACGTAGAAGTGACGGAAAGTAAAAATGGACTAAGATTGTTTTTGCTAAGAGCTCCTCAATTGTATGGCAAAGTATATACCTCTCTGATTTAATAAACTATCGATTTTCTATCTTATATTTTATTTTGTATCCGATACAATGCGCTACACAATTGCAGAAGAGGAAACCTATTGTATTACGTGAAGTAGTTATATTGCGTGAGGCAAGCCATTCGAGCAACATGCAATATTTAAAATTTTATGACAGCTTAGCAGATCTGGGTTATAGAAAAATAGACATGGGGAAACCCTCAACATTACATTGCTATAAATATTTATTACCAAAAGGAGCTGGTAAATATTTGGTTTACAATCTAATCGTAGCAGTGAATTATACTTTAGCGGTGAAATATTTCGAGCAACAGATGAAATGTTTTGAAATTGGAGTTTTCTTCAGAAAGAAATGAGAATAATAAGACATTTACAATTCTAATGTTTTGATTCGCCTCCTCGTGGTGCACCCTGGGTAACTCTAAAGAACTAGCAGAAATCGGCGACCAGACAATCCTTGAGATCTCCTGGTCATTACATTCATCACAAGAGCTCCAACATACTGGTAGCGACTAGACCTTCCGGCGATCTACTTGGGCAAACAAGACAGTACTACATCATATTGAAAGCCGCCTTCTACCATCTTGACCAAGTCAACATCTTGATATATTTAAATTGTGATGAATGTATGCCATAAGCTAAATAAATAATAATAATTGTAAGTATATGAGGTAGTAATAAATAACAAATAGACAGTTGAACCATTACATTTAAACGATTACTGACCGTATTTTATATAAAATTGCACGTCTTACAGATCTGCAATGGTGCGATTCTGAACTCGAAGCTGTAAGCAATGTGAGTAGTCAATGTTATAGAATGTAACGAAGACGCTATGGGTCACAGGCTAACACGTGACCCTTAGTCTGTAGCCAATCCATGTCTGGGGTATGACTGTCACTTTGCATTGGCGGCAATTTGAATGTTAGTATTCTGACGTTTAAAAACTTAGGTTATTTTTTGTATCGCCGTCATTCTGACACGGATCCTCATATCTGCTATAAGTAACGAATTTAATATTTCTTATACACAAATAATTGAAATTGTTGCTCTTTTTTCGTTCTATGAGAAATTTTGTCCTACTATTATAATATGTTCAAAATTCTTCAAATCATTGACGGTATTAGCGGTATTTCTTAAGGATATATGTAATATTAATATACCTATAATTTAAATACATATTTAGTTGATAATACAATATATATTAAATGTACTCATACCTCCCAGAAAAATCTGACACTGACATTTTGCATTTATCTGTCAATTACAAACATTTAAATATAACTGTTTTTTGGGCAACGAGATTTATTGCAACAGATTATTCTATATTATTATATACTATATCTCCAAACCTATACGAGATAAAATAAAAAAATTAAATGTGTCAAATTGTGAATTTACTTATTATCTTCCGTCACCTTTAGGTAAGGAAGGTATTGTCTTTGGTCAAAAAATTCAATGATGAGTTTTTACTGAATAAGCATGTTTTAGGGTCCCTATAATACGATTTTACCATTTTTACGATGATGTCTGTATGTATGTATGTGTGTCTGTGTGTGTGTCTGTGTGTCTGTGTGTGTGACAAAAGTTCCGGATCCCATAACTTCAATACCACGCTTCCAAAATATAATAATAAATAATTTTTTCGTATTCCTCAAGTTTACATCCAGAAGAACAAGTGATTAGATTTTAGTTATAATTGGTGAACCGGAAGTAGCCTCATTTGAAATTTTAACAGTTAAATATGATTTATTGACATTTAATGTTCTAACTTAAAGAGTATATTATTCTTTGTACGATTTGATTGCATTTTATACTTCATATTCAATAGATACAGAGTTAAAGAATTTTAAAGAAATTAAATTTTATAATTCAGCCAGCTATGCTAAACATGGAAACTGCTATTATATTCATATAATTCAAATTGACAGATGTCAGTATGAATAAAAAGTAAATTAATGTGGCAGAGATGAGGATGTTGAAGTAGATGTTGGGGAAACACGGAAAAATACGGTAAGAAAATAACTCGTGTTACAATTTTCTAGAAAGATACAAGAAAGACGATTACATTGGTTTGAACATGTCATGAGGAGAAATGAAGAATAATATTTGAACAAGAATGAGTAGTTTAGTAATGGGAGGTTGAAGAAGCAGAGAAAGACCAAAGATAAGATGGAAGGACTGTATTGCGGAAGATTTGAGAGAAAAAGAACCGAATGAGAACGACACGCAAAAATATCGACTCCTAACGAATGGGAAAAGCTAAAGAGAAAGAAGATGTCAGTGTCAAGTGCAATTTGAATAGTTTGTTTATGAAATAGTTTTACTGGAAATTTAGAATCTTTTCCAAGAAAAATTATGTATGGAATTTATACATTATACACAGGATTGACGGAAGGTATTGTGCTGGCCACAACAGATTTTTTCTATAGGGTGTTGACCGCAACACCACAACATAAGATTTAACATGTAAAATTATATTTTTCTAATTTCCTGCTTCTCTAATTATTTCGATAATTCCAATGTGGTTTTGCTCTATTTTATTATTAAATCTCAGGTCACAGGTGGTAAACCTTGTCAAAAATTTGCATACTTGCGCAAAAACTCATGAAAACTAATACATTGAAATTTCATTTCAATCTGTCGTTAATGCTGCCCTCTTAATAGAACAAGAGTTTCTACCAAAGGTCTGTCTTGTGTCTCAGTAGGTCATGTTTCCATAAATTAGATTACTCGTAACCGTAAGTATATTCTCTCCCATGAAGATATTTGACCAAGTTTGGCATCGTTGCCACATAAACTAGGTTAAAGTTGAAGTAATTCAAGACGTGCTGTGAATAAGTGTAGCCTGCGGTGTAACATATGGCAACAATGTGATATATTGTGCAAATTCTTACACCATTGGCAGGCTTTACGATCGTATATTTTATACACTGGTGTGCTTCTGCGACAAACAGCTACACCATGCTAATGCTAATAATTCAGCCTTTAATACATATTTTATCAAGTGTTTACAAACTTTTTATTTATGAGTGAAGTTTGAAAAAAATGATAATTCCACAATAACATTTTTCTTACAAATATGTCATGACAACAGCATTTTTACCTCTCGCTAAGAGAGGTATTGGATTCATGTTAAAAATCGCATATCCGCATTTTAATGAATAAGCACGTTTTAAGCTTCCTAGATTACGATTATAATATTTTTACGATGCTGTCTGTCTGTCTGTCTGTCAGTCTGTCTATGTGTGTGTGGGTGTGTGTGTGTGTATGTGTGTGTATGTGTGTGGATGTGTGTGAAGATGTTGGAGAACAATTTCTAAAATTCTATAAGACTAAAGACCCGTGTAACTACGGATTCCTCAATCTAACAGTAACGGGAAGAGTTGAATAGATTCTGGTTACAATTGGGCAACCGGAAATAGTAGTATTTTAACAAAAATCTTCTAAATATTATTTTTTGAATATTTATGTTATTACAATGATTAAAAAATAAAATTCACTATCCGACACATTTTAAAAATTTATTATACCTTCTATAGATTTAAAGATACATAATCTATAAAATAAACTGTTGTAGTAAATCTCACAGCCTGCTCACAACCCAAACATCTCCATGGTAACTACTTGAGAATTTAAAATGTATGTAATTGACAGATAAATGTCACTAATGTCAGTATCAAAAATTCAGAGATAGTACTGCAGGTTTTTTCTGGGAAATATATTTAATATTTCTTATTGTATTATTAATTATATATAAAAAATCTGATGTGGCCAGCACATAACCTCTCGCCGTATATTTTACCTGGCTGTATGCATAAAGCAAAGAATATTTTTATAAATACAAATAATATATTCATATAAATCTATGACGTATAAACTTCTTTATTATTCAATAATAGCATGTCTCAACATGAAGATATTTTACCATAAATTATGTTACAATAAATTACAAAGTAGAGTTTACCATATATAAATATTAGGCTGGTAACTGCAATTTTCAATTCGAACAACGTTGTTTACTTTCTCTTCATATTCTTCTAGTAAAAACATTAATTTTGGGCGGTCTAAAATGTATATATGGATTGTGCATCTATTCTTACATATCTTCTTTTACATTTTATTTTTTCATACATGTTATATCTAAATAACACTAATTCCCTTTAATAAAGTGACGGATAGATTGCACTCCGATTATTCTTATATCGATGTGTAATTTTGTCAATATTTACAACTTACTTGAGAAGAATTTGATAGCTTTTTCGCAATTCAAAGTTACTCTAGTCTATAGTACTGGTGTACATTGTCCCATAATGTTTGAAACAAATTTAAGTCCTTCAACCTAGACTTGTCATCTCCATAATAGTCACAGATCAAGAACTAAGGGATTCTCCAAGTACATTTTTCTTTCATTACTCATTATTTCTGACACTGACATTTATCTGTCAGTTACAAATAATTTAAATTACCAACTATTTTATACTTCTTTTATCTCTAAATCTATGGAATATATAATAAAATATTTAAATGTATCAGATAGAGAATTTAATTTTCTTTAATATTACCACGAAAAATTTTCAAAAAATAATATTTAGAAGATTTTTTTTCAAGAATCTTCTACTTCCGGTTGTCCAATTATTACCAAAACCTTTTCAGATCTTCCCATGAATGTCCGATTGGGAAATACGTTGTTAAACAAATTTTAAGTCTTATAGTTTTTGAGTAACCGTCCTTCCAACATCCCACACACACACACACACACACACATCCACACACACACACACACACACACACACACACACACACACACACACACACACAGACATCATCGTGAAAATGTTAAAATCGGATTGTAGGGACCTTAAAACGTGCTTATTCAATAAAATCTGGATATGCGATTTTTAGCATGAATGCAATACCTCTCTTAGCGAGAGGTAAAAATTATAGGTATATTACATGAACCCTTCAGAAATAACGCCCTCGAAAATTTAGAAGAAATGGAGAAAACTTGCTCATAGAATGAATTTAAAATTATAGAAAATACGTAAATATAAAGAATAGGTGTAATTAGAATTTTTTGTGTGTACAAGAAATGTTAAATACAATACTGATTTATACCACAATAGAAAGGGCGAGAGGTATTGTGTGTGTGTGTGTGTGTTAGGATGTTGGAGGTACGATTTCTCAAATTCTATACAACTAAAGACCTGTTTAACTACGGATTCCTCAATCTAACATTAATGGGAAGAGTTGAATACGTTTTGGTATAACAACTGGAAACCGTGGTAGTTTCTTAAAAAAATCTTCTAAATATATATTTTAAAAAAATTATGTTAATACAATAATAATGATCTTTAAATTCTCAATCTGATACATTTAAAATTATATTTTCTATAGATTTAGAAATATATTGTATAATAATACTAAATAATATGTTGTAATAAGTCTCGCTGCCCAAACAACTCCATGGAAACCATTTGAGATATTTAAATGTTTATAATTGGCGGATAAATTCAAAAGGTCACTGTCAAGAATCAACAGTTTTATTAACATTACAGAAAGCTTTCTCTGGGAAGTAAGCACATTTAAAATTTCTTATTGTATTATTAATTAAATATGTAAAATTATAGGTATAAATCTACTACTGAATTCGAATTTCAGAAGAGAAAAGTTGTTATTTTTTGCAATCTTCGAAAAACCATATTTCACTAAAGTATTACCGAGATTTCACACCGTACACAAATCTATAACTAATGAAAGCTATTGTCAGATTGAAGAAGGATCATTCCTCCTGCTTTTCGTCTTGCGTTATCCAGGCATCGTTGCGTGCTAAGCACAGGATTCACAGGATAAACCAGGACTGAGAACATCCATCAAGCAAGCTGTTTATTCTCGCGAGGTTACATTGATTTTTTTTCATACAATGCTTGAAGACATGAATTTAACAATCTGGGCGTATGCAATCATTATGTAATTTTTTTTATGATATGGCAAAACTTTTTGTTTAAAAATTTAAGAACTATTTTGGCATTTTTTTAAATTTTTGTTTCAAGTTTGGAAAATATATATCTTGTAAACTAATAAAAATTCGCAATTCGTAAAAAAATAATTAATAATATTATTTTATTATTTACAAAAACTTTATCCACAATCTGATAATGGGAGATGAATCCAGGGCCGCCGTTACGCATAGGCCAAGCAGGCTCTAGTGACATTCACACTCTGTACAATTTGTTTTACATATCGTGCTAAAAATCGCATATCGAGATTTTGGTAAATGACCACGATTTAAGGTCCAATTAAACATTTTCACGATGATGTTCTGTTTGTATGTGTGTATGTATGTATGTATGTGTGTGTGTGTGTGTGTGTGTGTGTGTGTGTGTGTGTGTGTATATATATGTGTGTGTGGATCCTCTTTACGCTCTAACTCAAATACTATCGTTCAGAAAAATTTGAAACCCCTTATATGTTATATAAAAATGAAAGATTATTAAATTTTCTATAGGATTGCATTAATACTTTTTCTATATATTTTATGAAAAAATTTATAAAACTATCTATATTTTTAATGCCAGATCCTACGTTTTAAACACAACTCATTCACATGGTTTGTTTTTTGCCTATTTTAGTAAGAAATAATGTTGAGTTCCTAAACGCCCTAAGGGCGCAAAAAGAAAAATCGTCTGTAGCGCCGAAATATCTAGCGGTTGCCCTGGACGAAGCACATTTTCATATGTAATATAACAAATGATATGATTATCATCGATGATATTCTCGAGTAAAACAGAGCTGCAGATTTCACGAGTCCGAAGGACGAGTTGAAATGTGCTGCTCCGGTTTCACGAGCAATATCTTCGATTATTAATCTTATCACGAGCTTATATTTAATGAGAGAATATAATGAATTTTTGCAATCTAACCTAACCTAACTTTTGATATACATATTCATATTGTATTAAAACATGGTACTTACGAGTTTTATTTAATATTTCGGAGTTTGAATTATTGTTATTATTTATTTTTATACTCAAAATTAACTGTCAATGTCATAAATAAGGAAAACAAATCCCTTAGTAACGACTATAAATACGGTGTTTATTTCCTTGTTTTTTATCATCGCTGTGATAAACGCGTAGCTAGGGAGATTCTGAATGTTGATTGGCGGAAAACATATCACGTGACTAAGGAATTATATTCTCACCAGAATAGCTCTGTGAATTAGCAGAATAATAGATTTTGAAGCACCGAGAATGAAATAACCTACATATTTCGGAAACAATCTAAACATATGAATAACACACCAGGCTGTCAAATGTCGAAGCTCTATTACACATTGTGCTCCTTCTTGGCAATTATTATCGTCATAATTAATTAAATTACCAAATTTCCCTTTCTCCCGGAATCACAAATTACTTCAGTATTTATTGCTTTGTTTAAAAATTCTCAATGCTGCTTTGATTTTAATTTCCGCTATCTTTCTGATTATAGGGAAATTGAAACTAATTAGATTAAATGCTTTTGATCTCTGAATTTTCCCTTTCCGTCGTTAAGGAAACGAGGGTTAATTATTTCAACACACATCGTGGACGGCCATGGTTGAAATGACACATGACGTTGAAGTGAATTTGTTTTCGTTCCTAAAAGGAAATGGACGATCCATCATCATTTTTAGTCAACACATTTCGTTTGTTTATTTTTGAGGTTGTTTCGAATGTCACTTTCAAATATTGACAAATAAAGAATGTTATACACCGATATTTCTCATTTGAGCTTCACGCCATTGATTTCTGAACCGCAAAATAACAAGTAATTGTATATTTATCTCTGTCTTACTTATGGTTTCCTACATTGTATCTTCGATACGTATGTTCAATAGCTTCATCTTTGTCTTACTATTGCATTTAGAGAAAGATAGGTATATGAAATTTGAATATGATATTTGACAGCAGTGGTACTTAATATTTTAGCATGCTCGTTCGTAACCTAAATTCAGGCGAAATTAGTCAAGTTACTTTCATGGCAAACTCTATTTACGTTAAGTATCGCGAAATTCGAGAAGTATGAATATCATTTTGGACAAAAAATGTGTCTAATATCTCAAATGTAGGTTTGACATTTGAGATGTATGTATTTGTATTGTTATTTTTATAATTTATTGGCAATATTTACTCTTTTATCTTTGGTCAAAAATTCAGTGACGAGTTTTTAGTGAATAAGCATGTTTTAGGGTGTGTGTGTGTGTGTTTGTGTGTGTGACGAAAGTTTCGGATCGCATAACTTCAATACCACGATTCCAAAAATTATATTTTTTTCGCATTCCTCAAGTTTACATCCAGAAGAACAAGTGATTTGATTTTGGTTATAATTGGTCAACCGGAATTAGCCTCATTTGAAGATTTAACAGTTAAATATGATTTATTGACATTCAACGTTATTATAACTTAAAGAATATATTATTCTCTATACGATTTGATTGTATTTTATACTTCATATCCAATAGATATAGAGTTAAAGAATTATAAAGATATTAATTTTCATAAATCAGCCAGCTATGCTAACCATAAAAATTGCTAATATATTCAGATAATTCAAATTGAGAGATGTCACTATAAATAAAAAATAAATTAATGTGGCAGAGATGACGATGTTGAAATAGATGTTGGGGAAGACACGGGAAGATAGGTAAGGAAATAACACTAGTCTTAGTTTCTAGAAAGATACAAGCGAGATGATTACATTGGTTTGAATATGTCGTGAGAAGAGATGAAAAGAAAAAGAATAAATAGCTTAGTAGTTGAGGACAAAAGAAACAGGAAGACTAAAGATAAGATGGAAGGACTGTGTTGCGGAAGACTTGAGAGTACAGGAACTGAATGAGGACGACTCGCAAAACAGAAATGAGTGGAAGAAGAAAATAAAAAGAAAAAAGAAAAAGAAGATGTCAGTGTCAAGTGCAATTTGCATAGTTTGTTTATGTATATTCCGTTAAAGGAATAAGGATTGACTTAGAAATAATTGTAAATTCATTAATATATACGTTTCTTTAATACTAGTATATTTTTCCTTCTTTTTCAAAAATAAATAACAACTATTAATTTCTACAAGTTATATTAATTTTCATAAGGTTTTCTTCAGGTTGATGACGTGAGTCTTCTACCTAATCATTTTCACCATACCAATACCATTTGATTCATACGCACATTAAACTATGACGTAAAGCTCAAGTGATCGTAATCAGTGTATATCTGTGTACAAAGCAGATTGGCACACCCAGCAATTGGTAGTATGCTGGGATGATATATTTATTTTATTTATTTTACGTTCAAATTACTAAAGAAAACAACTACAACTTACAAAAAATATTGGAAAACAATCCTTACAAAAATACTCCAAGGCAAAACATTTTTCATGTACGAAACAAACAAAAAACTTTGTGTTTCGTGTAATGGAGTATTGATTCTCGTGAAGATGTTTTTATTATGATGTGGAATTCAAGAAAACAAACGTGTTTATCTTAACTGGATCTACGTTTTGTCATGTAATAACAATGGTTGTATTGTTGTTGCACGGATTCCAGGATTACATTTTGTGAGTGGAATAAGAGCACGATTTCTTCCAACGATGGCAACAGCAATGTACATAAATTAAACAATGTAGGATAAAGATATTTATTTTTGTTGCATGTTTAGGATTCGTGATAGAAGTTGAAAGTTGTAATTTACTTTTATTGCTTTTGCTGTTTATTTGCTACAAACAATAATTAATTATGTGGGAAAGAGCAAAATATTAAGTTATTTAGCTTCAAGAATTCGTTCTTCATTGAAGCATAACAATGATAATGTAACACAGGTCGCAAAATTCACTGATAAGTAAATGCCCTGATCACATTATTAGTTATGTGATCAGGGGAATAAGACTGTGGATTTTGTGAATGAGAGTTACATTTAAAATTATGCTTTCTTTTGAAGCCGCTAGACAAATAAACTCTCACGTGATAAATGATCGTAAAAGATCTGTTAAACAAGTTATGTATAATAATAATATCTAACGCCTTCGCTAAACAAAGTGTTAAATACTCGTAGATCTGTAATTACTTCCTTGTACGTAAGTAAAGGAAGTATTGTAATCGCGAAAAATTTCGGTTTTCAGATTTCAGCAGAAATATCCATTTTGATCATCCCTGAATCCATTTTGACTAATTTCGTCGTGACGTCTGTACGTACGTATCACGCATTACTCAAAAACAGTAAGCCGTAGAAAGTTGAAATTTTGTATTTAGGACTCCTATAACATCTAGTTGTGCACCTCCCTTTCTGGTTATTACACAATTTCCAGAAGTGGCACTTTACATGAAGCCTATAATAGATTTTAATGAAAAACTGTTTTAAAATATAATCCAAAACTTTTCAAATTTGGTATACAAGACTTTTATGTCAATCGAAATAACAATATATTTTGGTTAAAATAGGCTAACCGGAAGTGGTACATTACTTGAAGTTGTTATCAGTTTTTCTTGAAGAAAATAATTTTATTTTGATTTTAGAAATAAATGCTACAAACAAAATTTTTAGAGAATTAATTTCTGCGTCTAGCACATCAAGTATTATTAAATTAGCCCTTTGTATAAGCGAGATATTTAAAATTAAAAAATAAAAACTTTTTGTTTTTGAAATAAAGCTTGCTATGGATTAGGACAAAAACATAAAAAAATGTTCATGTCACATTAAGTTAAATACGTGCAATTTTATGATTCGTACAATAACAAATATTATATTTTTATTGTGAAATTAGTCATATTCATTGTTGTAATCAAATATTTCTTTGTTGTAATCAAAACTCTCTTTAAAAAGAACCGGGTTAGATTATGGTCGCTATATATCTTACTGTTTTGAAGTTAAAATTAATATTTTGTAATTTATTTATTAAAAAAATATGTATAGTTTAATAATCGTACAAGGAAGTCGTGTGGTGTCCACATCAGATTTTATTTTGAAGGCATAGCTTTATTAGAAAAACGTTGGAATAAATGTGTTAATGTTAACGGTTCTTACGTTGAAAAAAAAATTCGTTGTTTTCGTATATAAACCATTGTTGAACTATCAAGGAAGCAGAGTCAAAAAGTAAATTTTTTTGTCTCATATCACAATAAAATTAGGAACACCGGATGTACTCAATTTAGAGCTTTGGTCAGGCCCGAGCTGGTCCGGTTATTTTGTTGTCGAGTCGTTCTTCGATCCGAACTTTAATGCCTGTCCCGGCCTGGCCTGAATGTAACCCTACTTCCTATTTGGATGATTATATTCATACAAGATACTAAAAAAATCATAGACGGAGAGTAAACAAATACATACTTATTGTACTATTCGAATCCTATTACATCTAATTAAAAAAATCGTTTGTCAATTATTCGCAACAAACTATTTTATGTTTTGGAAAAATGAGAGAAAATTATTATTACTAGCTCTTTCCAACTCAATCCTTTCCGATCAACTGTTAAATTCGTATGCTATATTATTGTACTCACTTTTGGACACTTCTCTGGCATTCTTCCTGAGCAGGATAGGTCCTCCATCTTCTCTCCTCCACGTTATCCTGGGGGTTGGATGACCTGTAGCTCGGCACCAAAGAGTAGCATTTTCTCCTTCAGCCACGGCCAGATCACCACTTGTGTCGTCGTAGACTATGTCCGGAGGAACTGAAAAGACAAATATGTCTTGTTAATAAATATTCACACCGAACACCGAAGAAGAGACTAAATTAAATATTTATCATTCATGCCATTTGATTTACTTATCATCATACATCAAGGCTTTCACTCTACACATGTTAAACTAATCCTGCTGCCTGATAACACCTACACTTCCTGCTAGCAGGAGCAAGGATCATTCGTCTAATCCTGCGTACAACAGAACTCGTAACCTCTAATTCTCTGAGTCTATAGTTGTTAATGATGACATATAAATCTGCTGACATTGTTTTGCGATTTTGATATCTTCAAATGTCTCCAGAACAAATAACGGTTGTAGATTTTGTTGGGAAGAAGTAATTAAAATAGTATTGTTAACAATTACTCGAAATCACAGTCAAACAGAATTAATTCTTGCAACACCGACGTTTTGACCTTCTTCAGGGTCTATAACAATTAATGCAATAATAATTCATACAAAATAACATAGACATTATCAAATTTACAGAGAGGAAGGACAGAATTATTCCAAACGTATGTTTCTTGAAATGCTTATCAGGGATATTTACAACAACATCGATATACAAGGACTAAACAGCGTAAATTTTGGTGTATTGGAAAACTGTTGTGGCCAGCACAATATCTCTCGCCACTTCCGTTATTGATTATATAAGTGTTGTAGATCCGTAGGATCCGTGTCAGAATGACGGCTAGTAATTCTTTACATCCACATGGATTTCGAAAAGCACGATGTTTTGAATGAAAAATTATGATACTTGACTCCTATGTACATTATTACTAGCTGTCGTTCTGACACGGACTCCCATATCTGCTTGTTAAGGCCAACATTATCACAGGACAGCTCGCGCCCTATGCAACATAAAATGAAAATGGCGAGAGGTATTGAGCTGGCCACAACAGATTTTTACCTTTCGTCACCTTTAGGTAAGGAAGGTATTGTCTTTGGTCCCTATAATACGATTTTACCATATTTACGATGATGTCTGTATGTACGTATGTATGTGTGTATGTGTGTGTGTGTGTGTGTGTGTGTGTGTGTGTCTGTGTGTGTGACAAAAGTTCCGGATCCCATAACTTCAGTACCACGATTCCAAAAATTATATTTTTTTCGTATTCCTCAAGTTTACATCCAGAAGAACAAGTGATTAGATTTTGGTTATAATTGGTGAACCGGAAGTACCCTTATTTGAAGATTTAACAGTTAAATTTGATTTATTGACATTTAACGTTATTATAATTTAAAGAATATATTATTCTCTATACGATTTGATCACATTTTATACTTCATATTCGATAGATACAGAGTTAAAGAATTTTAAAGAAATTAAATTTTATAATTCAGCCAGCTATGCTAAACATGGAAACTGCTAATATATTCATATAATTCAAATTGACAGATGTCAGTATGAATAAAAAGTAAATTAATGTGGCAGAGATGAGGATGTTGAAGTAGATGTTGAGGAACACACGGAAAGATACGGTAAAAAAATAAATCTAGTGTTACAATTTTCTAGAAAGATACAAGAAAGACGATTACATTGGTTTGAACATGTCATGAGGAGAAATGAAGAATTATATTTGAATGAGTAGTTTAGTAATGGGAGGTTGAAGAAACAGAGAAAGAGCAAAGATAAGATGGAAGGACTGTATTGCGGAAGACTTGAGAAAAAAGAACCGAATGAGAACGACACGCAAAAATATCGACTCCTAACGAATGGGAAAAGCTAAAGAGGAAGAAGATGTCAGTGTCAAGTGCAATTTGAATAGTTTGTTTATGAAATAATTTTACTAGAAATTTAGAATCTTTTCCAAGAAAAAATATGTATGGAATTTATACATTGTACACAGGATTGACGGAAGGTATTGTGCTGGCCACAACAGATTTTTTATATTACAAATACTTAATTTAGAAGAGAGATAAACATTTTTTAATATTAGGCGAAGACTGAAAAGGACTATTTCCTTATATAAATGAAATGATTGAATACCTAAGATTAGTATTATTGATCTTTAATTTAAATGAAATCCAAGAAGTAGAACAGGAAGAATGAAAACTAATAGTTTCCATATAAAATAAAATGGCGTTCATTTGAGAATGATTTCACGGATATATCTAACCGCTTTAAAATACATGAACCCTCATTCTTTCGACTTAAAACTTTACAGCTTTCAATTTATATTACGTTACCACTGTTACAAAAATATGTTCCATAAAGAAACCATTTAATACAAAATTATACACTGCCTTAAAAGCACAAAAAAGCTTTACAAATAATTAAACTTTTTGTTAATAGCGCCATCAGTCACAAAAATTAAAACACATTCTCACATTAAATCCATTTGCATTCACGTCTGTAAAAAGAACAGACGGCAAATCTAGCGACCTTTGAACCAGACATAGGCGGCGAAAACAAGGCGACAGACAGACAATTGCCGGACAGTCGAATGAAAGAAAAAAGACAAAGGGTGCCAGGTCAACAGAAAGCTGGACAGATGTAATTAGTTTAGTAATTGTTACAGAAAGCACAAGCAATATGAAACGGAGGAATTTTTCGGATTTTTGGTTTTTGTGGAGTAAAGGATGAGAACAATCTGCTTTATTTAAAAGAAAACAGCTGATGTTTAAAGTCGATCATAACGTATAGGTTACAAAAGTTTTGAAAAAAAATAAGCGCTAAATTTTATTGCTAAATAAAGTCTAATCTAGTTTTGTTACTGGACATAATAAATTCCCAATAGTTGTTTATAATACCAATTTATAAAAATTTGTTGTGGCCTTGGCAAGCAGATATGAGGATCCGTGACAGAATGACGACGACTACAAAAACTCTGTTGTGGCCAGCACAATACCTCTCGCCACTTCCATTTTTGGTTACATAAGTACAGGGCGCGAGCAGTCATGTAACATTGTTGACCTTGATAAGCAGAATGGGAGCCTGTGCCAGAATGACAATTAGTAATTATGTACATAGAAGTCAAATTTCAGAATTTTTCATTAAAAATTTCAAGATTTTCTAAATTCACGTAGTAATTTATCATCAGGCAGGAGTGTGGAATTTACTTGTCGAGGAAAATAAACCACATGGAATTGGAAAATTACTAATTTTAGAATGAAAAATTATGATATTTGACATCTATGTGCATAATTACTAGTTATTACTCGCATATCTGCTTGTCAAGGCCAACAAAGTCACATAACTGCTCGCGCCCTATTATATATACTCGTATATAACATTTCTTATATACCTACACTCTATACCAAACATTTAACTTACCTATATCTTCTGTAATATTTCTGGGTTTTTGACACTGACATTTATGTGTCATTTACAAACATTTTATTTTTTCAGTTGGTTTCCATGACATTATTTGGACTGTGAGATTTATTACAACAGATTATTATATAACTTATATTTCTTTATATCTAAATCTATAAAAGATATAATAAAATATTTATATGTATCAGATAGAGAATTTACTCTTCTTTAATACTAGCAAAAACAAAAATTTTCAAAAAATAATATATAGAAGATTTTTTTTGTAATAATCTGCTACTTCCGGTTGTCTAATTATTACTAAAACCTTTTCAGTTTTTCCCAGCAATGTCCGATTGAGAAATAAGTAATATACACACATATACATCCACAAACACATACACACACACACACACACACACACACACACACACACACACACACACATCATCATCATCATAAAAATATCAAAATCGGATTGTAGGGACCTTAAATGTCCGATTGAGAAATTCGTAATTAAACAGATATTAAGTATTATAGTGTTCCAACTTCCCCCCCCCCCCCCAACACAGACACACACACACACACACACACACACACACACAAACACACGTAAAAATATTAAAATCAAATTGTATGGACCTTAAAACGTGCTTTATTATTAAAATCTGGATATGCGATTTTTAGCATGAATCCATTTACTTCTCTTAGCGAGAGGTAAAAATTCTATTTGATAAAAGAGGTTTAAATTTTTCTGAAAACTTGTTTCCATGCATTTAAATACATCAAAAATATTGAAATTGAAAAATTCAATAACAATATTATTTCTAAGCAGTTCAAATCGAATTAAACTCAAACTCCATGCAGAATGCAACATATTATGTTTCTGCCATACAATTACAGTAAAACGAGCAAAACATTTATACATATAATAACATTTTAAATTCAAATGTAATGGTGGACAATCCCGCCTTAACTGCAAGTATTCGATAAAGAAAATATCAGGTTGAACCGCATTTTTAATTCCGAGTTTTCAATACTGCCAACTATTTTAATCTAGAGTGAATTGCCCCATGCAATCTGAAGTTTGTTTTAATTAAAGTGCATTGTAAAGTGGATTTTTCCTCTTCGTATAGCGAGATAATAAGCCGCATTGCAGAGTTTAGATCCTGGATCTGCTCCTTGCTTTTATAAATTGACTTCTGTTCGCTGAAGACTGACGAATACACTATTAATTAAATACTTCTCTAAGATTCCGCAACTGTAACTTCAAGAAGAATTTGTATTCTACTCGCTTAATTATTCAAGGAGTTTATTTTCTAATGAACTTGCCAATTAATATTTAATTTCCTGTAGATTCTTTACATTTTGAATACAAAGTAGTCAAATTCTTTACAAATTGTCAGGAGGTTCAAAGATTTAAGCGGACTCCTCATTTATTCTATAAGAAAATATTTTGTACAATTAAATTTGTTAAAGATGTCTGCTCAAGAATATCTTCGAATTGTGTGAGTTACGATTTTAGGTTAAACCATTCTGACAAATTCAATTTAACATTTCTTGTAAATGAAATTTTTCTCTTCTTTCGTTCTATGAGAAATTTTGTCCTACTCTTCTATGTTCAAAATTCTTCATATTCATTGACAGTATTTGCGGTATATATGTAATATTAACATACTTATAATTTTAAATACATATTTAATTAATAATACAATACTATATGTATAATAAATGTACTTGTACCTCCCAGAAAAATCTTCCAGTGATGCTGATTTTTGATACTGACATTTTAAATTTATTTGTCAATTACAATCATATAAATATTTCAACTGGTTTCCATGTTGTTTTTTGGGCAACGAGATTTATTGCAACAGATTATTCTATAATGAAATAAAAATCTTTTGATGTATGTTACCCTCTTTTTGTAAACTTGTTGTCTTGACTACATGTACTTTGTTATTTACCTGATGAAGACAGCACTTCGCTGTCGATACGACGTTAAATAATAAAAAAATTGCAGAATAATCGCAAATATTGTTTTTATTTCATTATATTATGAGTTCTGAAAGCTTCTTTCAATATTTAAATTATTCTATATTATTATATACTATATTTCCAAACCTATAGGAGATATAATATTAAAATCGGATTGTAGGGACCTTAAAACATGCTTAAACATTAAAATCTGGATATGTGATTTTTAGCATGAACCCAAGGTAAAAAGTATTAAATTAGCTCATATATCTCTCTCTGTCTGCCTGCTTAATCAAATATTTAACTACCTTTTTTAATCAATATGAATTTAAAGAAGATTGAAAATAAGTCAATCCTATTTTCAATTCGCTGGAATAAATCTATAGGATATTTCAAGACACAATATATTTGAAGCCGCTTGAATTGTCGAGATGAAAGTAGTCCATGATTAATTAATAAATTGAAAAATATTGTAAAAAGTACAATACACACAGAAAACTAATTAATTAATAATGTTCAGGTTAAAATTTCAGTAATTTATTTTAATCCGTCAGTTTCAGTATACCTACTTTCAATTTTTTTATGATTTATTACAAACTTGTATTCGTAATTATTTCTGTTTACTCTTATAAGCGTTTTATATGTATACAGGGTGTAACAGAAATAAGTACATTAAATTTAACCAGTGATAGAACTCATCGGGAGCAACAATAGACTTATTTCCTTTATTCTTTCATTTCTTTCCGTATCTTTCCGTGTCTTCCCCAACTTCTATCTCAACATCCTCATCTCTGCCACATTCATTTACTTTTCATTGATAATGACTTCTGTCAATTTGAATTATCTGAATATATTAGCAGTTTCGATGGTTAGCAAAGCTGGCTGGTTTATTAAATTTAATATCTGTATAATTCTTTAACTCTATATTATATTTAAGTATTAAATTCAATTAAATCGTATAGAGAATAATATATTCTTTAAGTTATAATAACTTTAAATGCCAATAAATGATACGAGATTTAACTGCGTTTTCTCAAGAAAAAGTGTTAAAATCTTCAAATGAGGGTACTTCCGGTTGACCATTTATAACCAAAATCTAATCACTTCTTCTTCTGGATGTAAACTTAAGGAATACGAAAAATTGTAGTTTTTGGAATCGTGGTATTCGAGTTATGCGATCCGAAACTTTCGTCACACACACAAATACGCAGACATAAAAATACAGACATCATCGTAAAAATGGTGGTTATTCACTAAAAACTCATCATTGATTTTTTTGACTAAAAATAATATCTTCCTTGCCTAAAGGTATTGTCTTTGGTCAAAAAATTCAATGATGAGTTTTTAGTGAATAAGCATGTTTTAAGGTCCCTATAATATGATTTTACCATTTTTACGATAATGTCTGTATGTATGTATGTATGTATGTATGTATGTATGTATGTATGTATGTGTGTGTGTGTGTGTGTGTATGTGTGTGTATGTGTCTGTGTATGTATTTTTTTCGTATTCCATCCAGAAGAACAACTGATTAGATTTTGGTTATAATTGGTGAACTGGAAGTAGCCTCATTTAAAGATGTAACAGTTAAATTTGATTTATTCACATCTAACGTTATTATAACTTAAAGAATATATTATTCCCTATGCGATTTGATTGCATTTTATACTTCATATTCAATAGATATAGAGTTAAAGAATTTTAAAGAAATTAAATTTTATAAATCAGCCAGCTATGCTAAACATGGAAACTACTAATATATTCATATAATTCAAATTGACAGATGTCAGTATCAATAAAAGTAAATTAATGTAGCAGAGATGAGGATGTTGAAATAGATGTTGGGGAAGACACGGAAAGATAGGTAAGGAAATAACTCTGGTGTTACAAGTTTCTCGAAATATACACGAGAGATGATTACATTGAAAATGTTATGAGAAGAAATGAAGAATATATTGGATTAGTAATAGAAGGTTGAAGAAACAGAGGAAGACCAAAAATAAGATGGAAGGAATTTATTGCGGAAGACTCGAGAGAAAAGGAACTGAAAGAAGACGATATTCAAAACAGAAATGAGTGGAAGAAGAAAATAAAAAATAGCGACCCCTAACGAATGGGCAAATCTAAAGAAGAAGAAGATGTTAGTGTCAAGTTAGAATCTTTTGCAAGAAAATTTATGTATGGAATTTATACATAATACACAGGATTGACGGAAGGTATTGTGCTGGCCACAACAGATTTTTGATTATTATAATAAAGATTTTTGCTGTAAATTTTTCACCTTTACTGTGTTGTCGCCCTGTGGCACCAAATATTAAATATACGGATTTCAAAATGTAAATTGTTCTAAAACATTGTTATTATATTTTCTGTTAGATACGAGAAAATTACAAAACCTTATTTATTACCGCGCCCAAAAATTTCCTCTTAAATTTAATTACATTTTCCTTTCCATAGGTTGAATGACTTGCACAAAATTTTCATATAATAGTACTAGTCAGCTCCTGGGTCACCAGGCCCGGCCTCAGGCGAAAATTTGCATAGCCTGTGAGGGCTAATTTCAGGGCAGTAATTACACATTTCCATTAAAAACGCCCGGAAGCAACGCTTATCGAATTACCGGACTATATAAATATACATCACTGGACATAATAACACACGCATGCATTCTGACAAAGGATGGTTTTATTTTTTGTTTCATGTAAACAAAAGCACATATATCCCAATTTTTGACAGTGCTATTATCTTGCAAGTTAATTACAGGCAGGGTTAAATGTTACTGTCAGATTTGTAGGATTATATTTAAATATTTTTGCGAATATATTTCATAATTTTTTAAATAAAAAAATGTTACTGTATTAACTTACTAACATAAATATTATAATTATGAGACTGAGGCATTTAAGCGATAGTCATTATTATCATTACGACCTGTGAGATCTTTTTATCTTCCGTCACCTTTAGGTAAGGAAGGTATTGTCTTTGGTCAAAAAATTCATGGATGAGTTTTTAGTGAATAAGTACTTTTAGGGTCCCTATAATACGATTTTACCATTTTTACGATGATGTCTGTATGTATGTGTGTCTGTGTCTGTGTGTGTGTGACGAAAGTTTCGGATCACTAACCTCAATACCACGATTCCAAAAATTATATTTTTTTCTTATTCCTCAAGTTTACATCCAAAAGAACAAGTGATTAGATTTTGGTTATAAATGGTCAACCGGAAGTAGCCTTATTTGAAGATTTTAACAGTTAAATCTGATTTATTGACATTTAACGTTATTATAACTTAAAGAATATATTATTCTCTGTACGATTTGATTGCATTGTATACTTCATATTCAATAGATATTGAGTTAAACAATTATAAGATATTAATTTTCATAAATCAGCCAGCTACGCTAATCATGAAAACTGCTAATATATTCAGATAATTCAAATTGACAGATGTCAGTATCAATGAAAATTAAATGAATGTAACAAAGATGAGGATGTTGAAGTAGATGGCGGAGAAGACACGGAAAGGTACGGTAATGGAATAACTCTAGTGTTACAATTTTCCAGAAAGATACAAGATAGACGATTACATTAGAAGCTAAAGAAGAAGAAGATGTTAGTGTCAAGTGCAATTTGCATAGTTTGTTTATGAAATAATTTTACTGGAAATTTACAATTTTTTTTATTAAAACTTAAAGAATATGTTATTCTCTATACGATTTGATTGCATTTTATACTTCATATTCAATAGATATAGAGTTAAAGAATTTTAAAGATATTAAATTTTATAAATCAGCCAGCTATGCTAAACATGGAAACTACTAATATATTCATATAATTCAAATTGACAGATATCAGTAAATTAATGTGGCAGAGATGAGGATGTTGAAGTAAATGTTGGGGAAGACACGGAAAGATAGGTAAGGAAATAACTCTAGTGTTACAAGTTTCTAGAAAGTTACAAGATAGATGATTACAATGGTTTGAAAATGTCATGAGGAGAAATGATGAGTACATTGGATGGAGAGAGAATAGCTTAGTAATAGAAGGTTGAAGAAACAGGGGAAGATCAAAGATAACATGAAAGGACTGTATTGCGGAAGAAAATAAAAAATAGCGACCTCTAACGAATGGGGAAATCTAAAGAAGAAGAAGATGTTAGTGTCAAATGCAATTTGCATAGTTTGTTTATGAAATAATTTCACTGGAAATTTAGAATCTCTTGTAAGAAAATTTATGTTTGGAATTTATACATAATACACAGGATTGACGGAAGGTATTGTGCTGGCCACAACAGATTTTTTTTGTATTAGATTTGCTGAATTGTTGTGTAAATTCTTTCGAAGATAAGTTTATAAATATGTTGTAATAAATCGCTAATAGTACTTTTTCAAATTTTACAACTGATAATGGATTCATATTATCAACAAATTGATTTTCAATACGAGTATATAACAGTCTTTCGATACGCTGTCTGAGCTACCACTATCAAAGGTCTCCTCAATGAGGTTAGAATAAAAGGCCATCAAGTGCACTTGACAGCGCTGCAACATTCTTTGTTCTTTTGCAGACGTAGCCAGACTTGTTTTTGTTTTCACCGCCGCCTTGTTTCACAACGACGATGCTAATTAGAACCGTGTAGGATTGTTTATCCTGTCCTGTTCTATCAAATATAATTGCCTCGTAGTTAAATAGTTAACAGCTTTTGTACTAATTCCTTTATTCAACATGTGTTCATTATAGCTGTGTTTTTGCTATAGATAACGAAGTGGCGTTTTGAAAAGCTAGATTTGTTCTAATTAACTAGTGAACAGAATGGTGGAAATAGATGATAATATTATTTGTTGAAGCAATGTTTTTGGTTTCCATACATGAGGACATTCCTATTAATTACCTCTCGCTAAGAGAGGTATTGGATTCATGCTAAAAATCGCATATCCAGATTTTATTGAATAAGCACGTTTTAAGGTCCCTACAATCCGATTTTAACATTTTTACGATGATGTCTGTGTGTGTGTGTGTGTGTGTGTGTGTGTGTGTGTGTGTGGATGTGTGTGTGTGTGTGGATGTATGTGTGTGTGTATGTATGTAGGATGTTGGAAGGACGATTACTCAAAAACTATAAGACTTTAAATTTGTTTAACTACGTATTTCCCAATCGGACATTCATGGGAAGATCTGAAAAGGTTTTGGTAACAATTGAACAACCGGAAGGAGACGATTCTTGAAAAAAAATCTTCTAAATAATATTTTTTGAAATTTTTTCTAGATAATATTAAAGAAAAATAAATTTTCTTTCTGATACATTTAAATATCTTATAATATATTCTATAGATTTAGAGATAAAAGAAATATAATATGTAAAATAATCTGTTATAATAAATTTTACAGCCGAAAGAATGGCCATGGAAAATAGTTGAAAATTTAATTTTTTTGTAACTGACAGATAAATGTCAGTGTCAGAAATCCGAAGACATTACTGAAGAGTTTTTCTGGGAAGTACATACATTATATTATTTCTTAATGTATTAATAGAATTGGAAACATTTCGAAAAATTAGAAGAGGACAAAATTTTTTCATCAAAAATGAATTTAAAATTAAACAATCTAAATATATATGGAATAGATATATGCGTAAGTAGAATTTTTGGTGTAGAGTATACAAGAAATGTTAAATACAATAGGGAGCGAGCAGTCATATGATTTTGTTGGCCTTGACAAGCAGATATGGAGGCCCATGTCAGAATGATAGCTAGTAATTATGTATAAATTTCTCATTCTAAATTTAGTGATTTTCCAATTCCATGTGGAGCAGAATTAAATGTTAAATATCTAAGGCATACAAGTAAATTTTAAACTCCTGGTGATAAATTGACGTAAATTTAGAAAATCTTAAAAATTTTAATGAAAAATTCTAACATTTGACATCTATGTACATAATTACTAATTATCATTGTGAAACGGGCCCACACATCTGCTTGTGAAGCCCAAAAATGTAACATTACTGTTCGCGCCCTATACTTATGTAACCAAAAAAAGGAAGTGGCGAGAGGTATTGTGCTGGCCACAACAGATTTTTTTTAGCTTAATATAGCAAACACTGTATTTCATTTTGAAAAGCATAATGGATGAATTTCGAATTTGTGTCCATCTAACATATGTCCTAAAAGTTTTAGCACAATTTCAACAATTTTTATCGCTCGGTAAGGGAGGTATATATTATATTAAGCACGTTTTAAGGTCCCTACAATCCGATTTTAACATTTTACACTGATGTGTGTGTGTGTTTGGATGTGTGTTGTTGAAGGCACGATTTCTCAAATTCTATAAGACTAAAGACCTGTTTGACTTGTGTGTGTGTGTGTGTGTGTGTGTGTGTATGTGTATGTGTGGGCATGTTGAAAAGACGATTTCTCAAAAACTATAATACTTCATATCTGTTTAACTACGTATTTCTCAATCGGACATTACTGGAAAAAGCTGAAAAGGTTTTGGTAATAATTGGACAACCGGAAGTAGCAGATTCTTTAAAGAAATCTTCTAAATAATATTTTTTGAAAGTTTTTATTCTTGCTAGTATTAAAGAAGAGTAAATTCTCTATCTGATACATGTAAATATTTTATTATATTTTATAGATTTAGAGATAAAGAAATTTAAGGTATATAATAATCTGTTGTAATAAATCTCACAGCCCAAATAATGTCATGGAAACTAATTGAAAAATTAAAATGTGTGTAATTGACAGATAAATGTCAGTAAAATCCAAAGACATGACTGTAGATTTTTTCTGAGGAGTACATACATTATATTATTTCTTATTGTATTAATAGCTAAATATTTAAAATTATAGGTATATTATATATTCCCTTCAAATATACTGTCAATCCCAACAATGAATTGGAAACATTTCGAAAAATTAGAAGAGTATGACAAAATAAATAATAAATATAAAGAATAGATATAACTAAAAAATTTGGTGTAGAGTGTAGGTATACAAGAAATGTTAAATACAATACTTATGTAACCAAAAACGGAAGTTGCGAGAGGTATTGTGCTGGCCAGAACAGTAAATATAAAATTTACCGATATCTGTGTACAAAGCAGACTGGCACACCCAGCAATGGGTAATATGCCGTGATGATATATTTATTTATATTCTTTTATTTCTAAATCAATAAAATATGTTATAAAATATTTAAATGTATCAGATAGAGAATTTAATCTTCTTTAATATTTGTAAGAACAATAATATTTAGAAGATTTTTTTAAAGAATCTGCTACTTCCGGTTGTCCAATTGCTACCAAAATCTTTTCATCTCTTCCCAGTAATGTCCGATTGATAAATACGTAGTTAAACAGATATGTCTTAGTTTTTGAGGAATCGTCCTTCCAACATCCACAAGTCCACACACACACACACACACACACACACACACACACACGCACACATTCGTTCTTACGGAGTTGCTCTATTTAAGTCCAACACTGTATATTCTGAAATATTAGTATAATGTAGTAATTGTAAGAGCAATATATCAATGAAACCATTAATATTTTTTACGTATATGTAATTGGGCATGAAAAAAATAAATCGTCAATCAAGAAAATTAACAATATCATGGAATTGTCATGACGGTTTTTAAACCGAGAAATACGAACGTATTTATTGTTCAAATTAACGCAAAAATAAAACAAATAATGGTAATTAAAATGACAAATACCTATCAATTAAATTATCGAATAAATTTAATACGGTGTGTAAACTAAAAACCGGGAGTTTTTTTATTGATACGTTGGAAATTTTCCGCTCTAATGAACATTTTTAATTGATGTACAAATAAAATATTTCACAGGGCTCCGATGTTTAAATCAATACAAATATAGCAAACTGTGTTGGATAGTATAAAACGATGATTCATCAGTTAAAATGATCAAATTATTTTGTTGACATAGTTTTAATTAAAGTAGTTAGCAGTATATTTCAATGGAACAAGTAATCAACGGATTTCAAATCACAAAAATACAATTTATATATCGGTGTTATGTTCTTCGATATTGATGCTTTAGTATGAAAATTATTTTAATGGATGAAATGAATTTTAAACGCGTCGTTCTTCAGACGCAGGGTAGCAAAGTTTATTTTTATATTATGCATGAGTGAGTTAAAAATTAAGGGAAAAATAATTAGTAAAATGAAACCACAAAATATGCATTTTAAATTAAAATTTTAATTATATACTCTGTCTACTTTCGACTTATGAATTTTTTAAAAAACGCAATTTGAAGTTAATATTAATGTTTTAATTTCCATACTCAACATTGTTTTTAAATTGAAAATCTGATGTGGCCAATACAATACCTCCCGTTTAATTTAATTTTTATTCATGTAAATACTTAAAATTAAATTTAAATACCGGGTTCGATTCCGACCGACGCCAAATATTTTGAATTTTAAATGGCACAAAAATAACCCCTGTGATGCACTCTCCACGCCAGCAATAAGTGCTCGTGAGGTAACACCTGGTAAACTCCCGCACGGTACAAATATGTCATCATCGTTTTTCTACTTTGTTGCGCTAGAGCGGCAAAGTGACATTTTGCGTTGACAAAAGAAAGCGCAAATTGCTACTTTCTATGTAGACTGTAGAAAAAATGTTCCATTTATACAAAATACATTGATTTCAATTTATAAAAGAAGTCGATGTAAAATTCTTTAGAATTCCACCCTCCTAATAACCCCCTATCCCAATTTAAATTTTCAGGGTATTTGAAGACTAAAAATCCATTGCTTTTGAGTCCTGCAGAACAATTGACAATTAGAATCACGGTCCCTGGATGTAATTAGTTGGTAGAGAGAGATTCTGGATAAATTGGCAACGTTTACAGTTCAATAATGCTTTTATCTAGCAGCAGTTGGCATTAGTGAAGGTTGCAGGGATGCCAACTGCAGCTTCAGCAAGATTCGCTACCCTAAAGAGATCCACGAACAGAAAGTCAACAGAAATTAATTTTATAATGGAGATTTTAATTGCTAATGGTTGTCTATTTTCTTATTCTAGAAATAATCATAATCAAATAAGTAACTTAATTTTCGCATAACTTAATTTTAAATGACAAATAATTAATTGTTTAAAATGTGCAAATTTTATTTTGCATAACCTGCTTGATTATGTTATTCTCAATAATGGGATACTTTATTTAAAAAAAAATCTGTTGTGGCCAGCACAATATCTCTCGCCACTTCCGTTTTTGGTTACATAAGTATAGGGCGCGAGCAGTTATGTGACATTGTTGGCCTTGCCTAGCAGATATGGGGGCCCGTGTCAGAATGAGAATTAGTAATTATCTACATAGATGTCAAATGTCAGAATTTATCATTAAAAATTTCAAGATTTTCTAAAATCACGTAGTTAATTTGGCACCTGGAGTGTGGAATTTACTTGTCGAGGAAAATAAACCACATGGAATTAGAAAAATCACTAAATTTAAAATTATTATATTTGACATCTATGTACATAATTACTAGCTATTATTCTGAAACGGCCCCCATATCTGCTTGTCAAGGCCAACAAAGTCATATGACTGCTCGCGCCCTATTGTATTTAACATTTCTTGTATACCTACACTCTATACCAAAAATTATACTTATATCTATTCTTTATATTTTTTAATTTTAAATTCATTCTATGAAGAAATTTTGTCCTCTTCTAATTTTTCGAAATGTTTTCAATTCATTGTCGGGATTGATAGTATTTTTGAAGGGTATATGTAATATACCTATAATTTTAAATATTTAACTTTTAATACAATAAGAAATAATACAATGTATGTAATACCCAGAAAAAAATCTTTAGTAATGACTCTGGATTTTTGACACTGACATTTTAATATTTCAAATGGTTTCCATGACATTATTTGGGCTATGAGATTTATTACAACAGATTATTATATACCTTATATTTCTTTATTTATAAATCTATAAAAGATATAATAAATATTTATATGAATCAGATAAATAATTAACTCTTCTTTAATACTAGTAACAACAAAAATTTTCAGAAAATAATATTTAGAAGATTTTTTTTACGAATCTGCTACTTCCGGTTGTCCAATTATTACTATATTCATCTCTTCCCAGTAATGTCCGATTTAGAAATACGTGGTTAAACAGATATTAAGTAGTATAGTTTTTGAGAAATTGTCCTTCCAACTTTCCCACATACATACACACACATACATCCACACACACAGACATCATTGTAAAAATATTAAAATCGGATTGTAGGAACCTTAAAACGTGCTTAATCATTAAAATCTGGATATGCGATTGTTAGCATGAATCCAATACCTCTCTTAGCGAGAGGTAAAAAGCACGCAAGCAACCTATTCTAAAGTGACCCCCGAATTCATACTCAAAAGTTTTTCTTATTTACAAAATTCCACAATTACGGCCTACTATCAGCGAGTCTTGATTAAAATCCCTCATAATCGTAACTATTCCCTATTGTTACCAAGCCATATATGTGAAGTAAATAGCAACGAACGTTCGCCAATGTTGGTCAATATGCTGTATTGTTCAACACGACGAAGGTACATCAATACACAGTCAGCGTACAATAGACGAGAAATAATCAGCGTTTGTGTTTGTATACACCGTAATTAAAAGCGGAACTCATCGTAAAAACTAGATCGACCTATAAAGCTTTTCATCTGACTTGCATTTTTTCCACAAGTTGACTTTTTGGAGGATTGGTATTTATTGATCGTCAGCTTATTTATTTCTTATGAAAATTAGCTAATCTTATACTTTAATTTATTTTATGAAGGACACGTTGGCATCTTTCTACAAGCCCAACCCTAATGTATTCGTACCCTCTAAAATAAATATATTAACAGTAATAAAAAATAAATTTTTAGGTTACAATAGTTAGGACTATATTTGGGCACTTTATTTTATGTATTAAAAAAGTGCACTGGATTTAAATACAATGTTATTAACTAAATTTATTATTTAACAATAGATAATAATTATTTGTGGACCCCACTAAATGTTTAAATCGTAGAAATGGACTATAGGGATCGAGGAGAAATTAAATAAACGAAGAAAGAAATCGTGAAAAATTCATTGACCTCGCTGGGATTTGAACCCAGGGCCTTCCTATATCCAGTAGGAAGCTCTAACCAACTGAGCTACGAGTCCATGAATTTTTCACAATTTCTTTCTTCGTTTATTTAATTTCTCCTCGATCCCTATAGCCCATTTCTACGATTTAAACATTTAAACAATAATGTACGGACAAATATATGACAAAAGACAAGTCCCAAATTTTTTGTTCCGACAGTAAATAATACAATATTTATGTTAGTATTATCTATAAAACTGAGGGTTAATAAAAATTATTTGCGAATTATTAAAGCATTTGTCACATGCAGTTTATTTGCAAATAAATTATTATTAAACCTAAGAAATTTTATTATAAGCAATGTATTCAAGTTCTATACACTCTATTTATAATGATCATAGCATCCGGAAGTTTATTTATTCTTGTTTGTAATATAATTGTAGGTGGTACTTTAATAAATAAATATCACTTTGCAAACAATTTTACTAAAAAAATAAAATTTAATATAACAAATAACAAAAATATATAAAAGTAAGTGCATCATAAAGCACATGGATTTCGTCAAAGGTATAGAAGATAAATAAATACGATACTTGACACCTATGTACATTATTACTAGCTGTCATTCTGACACGGGCCCCCATGTCTGCTTGCCAAGGCCAACAAACTGACATAACTGCTCGCGCCCTATGCAACATAAAATAAAAATGGCGAGAGGTATTGTGCTGGCCACAACAGATTTTTTTTATATATATGGCTCCTTAAGTACTTAAGGAGTTCCATAAATAAATAAATAAAAACTACATTCTATTTGCGTTAGTTAAAACAATTTCAATAAATAGAAACAGTTATCCGACAAGAATAAAAATTAAAATAACAATAAAAGGTAACGGCGCACAATAGCAATGCAGAAACTATTTAAAACGCTTTGAACACATTTGAAACTACCAGCATGTAGTATGTAAAGCATTTATGCAGAATTCTGCAATTTAGCTGGCCGCTATAAACGGTCAAACAGCTATAAAAAAGTAGTTGAAAATAGCCAGAGAGACATACAGTGTGCTTTAACATGGAGTCTGGCTTTATTTCATTTCAGCATAATGGGAAAAAACTAATTATTTTGCTCTGCTGCATCTCATTATCTGCGAAAGATGTTGGCAATTACAGACAAGGTTAGCAGAGCTAAAACCCGTACAATTGCTTCATTCGTAGATGCAGTTTTCTATTGCGGATGCTTTCTTTCATTATTTCTCTCCTTTATTTTCTGGTTCGTAACTATAATAGACTTAATTCAGCACATGAACCGTCACACTGTTCTTAATTAATTAAATACAAAATTAAAACATTTATTTAAGAGGATTTTTTTTATAATTGTCAATTGAAAAATAATCAGAAAAAATCTGATATGGCCAACACAATACCTCCCGTTTAATTTGATATTTATTCATGTAAACACTTAAAATTAATTTAAATTTAAATATCAGGTTCGATCCCGACCGACACTAAATATTTAGAATTTTAAATGGCTTCCCTGTGTTGTACTCTCCACGCCAGCAATGAAATCTGTGTACAAAGCAGATTGGCACATCTAGCTATAGTCCATTACAAGCGGAGTAATTCGGTTTCAAAATATGTAATGGTAAATATATACGAGTATGTATATATGTATGTATGTATTACAATAAATTTTTCGTTTTTATTTTCGTGCTAATTTACGAGTAGGTACATAGTTTCATATTGTACCTAGTTACCTTATACAAAAAGTAAAATTTTTGAAAGATGTCCGATCAAGGGCACCTGTATCACGAACGAATTAACAAATAGGCATACATTTATCTCTTTCTTCTGCAAAGGCTGTAAGAGTGTGTGATAAGGATGGATATAACACGCTTGTCTTTAAAAAATTCATATTGTTTCGACTAAGTTAGGACATTCCATTTATAAACGATGCTCGTTGTTGATAATACTTTCGCTGTAACGTAAGTTTATTTATTAATTGAGATACATTACCTGGATTCATAGCCGTACGTATAACGTTATATTCTGTCAGAGTCACTGACACTGACATTGTGTCAGTATTTATTTTTAACATATTTGGTTTTACATTTGCTTATAAACTTACTAGTTGACTTATTTTTGAATTTTGAATGTTTTTCCTGTAATATATATTTTTATAATAATAAAATAACAGTAGTATCTTACGTACCCTCATAAAAACTAAGCAAACGACACTACTGAATTTGTCATGATGGGCGGAGTAAAAATCTGAATTCATACAATTCGTAGACACCTTGATCGGACATCTTTCAAAATTTTTACTGTAGATAGTTTCATAAAATTATCCATAAAATATAGAGAAAAAGTATTAATGCAAAATTGTAGAAAATTTAATAATCCTTAATTTTTATATAACATAAATCGCGAAAAAATAACATTTAAAGGTATTTTTCGAAGAAAAACTATTTTGAGCTTCCAGTAAAGTGCCATTTCTGGTTATCTGATTTATATTAAAACTAATGACTCTTTCCATATAAGAGTAAGGTAGAAATACAAGTAAGATTTTACAACAGTTCTCCGAATTCACAGTAAACTCATGTGGAAAACGTATGATGGGAGATGCATAAAAATGGCTGCTACTTGAAAGCCAAACTGTTCGACCTAGAGAGCTGCTGGACTAATCGTTTAAAAGAGGAGCAGTCCCTCTACACGATAGTGATGCCAATTTTCCGAAACAAAATTCTTCAGCCCACCAGTCCCTTTGTATCTTTAATTTTTGGACAACCGTCGTATTCAACTGTTTTAAAAAAAATAATGCACCAACTGGTGTGTTAAATTATGTGGTTAGGAAAACCTACATCATTGTTAATAAGCTCTTAAAATAAGCATCTTCATAAAAAATTCAGTAAATGTTTTTCAGCAAATTTACTCACAAAACTTTTTCGTGAATTAATAACAGTATGAAATTCATATAACACGCTTTTTAAAGCATGTAATATTTCATTAAAATGAAAATTAAAAGTACAATGAAACGTCGTTTTCGGACCATAACGTAAATCCAAACAAATTTACCAAGACCCAACAAAAATTTATCAGAATATAAATAATGCATTAGGGCTTATTATTCAAATATGTTGACACATATGAAACTGTTTTTATTAACATCGTTAATAGCATGGACTGTATATTTTATTTCTCATTTGTATTAACGTTTCACGATATATGATATGAGACATCTATTTTAATTGTAAATATTAAATTTGTTAATAATTTTCATTTGTAATATAACACGCGGCATAGAAAGAAGTTAAACGATATTTGTTATCTGATTCTCGTGTTTGAAATTATGTCGTTTAATAATGTAATATAATTTGTATGATGGAAATTTTCATAATAATGATTATGTAATGAAAATTGTTTAATACTCATCATCATCATCGTATTATCACACGGCTTATTACTCATTTTTGAGTGCGGCAATTTGCTTTTGTTCGCATATTTCGGTAATGATTACACATGGCTAGAATAATTGAGAATACGACACATGTTTGCTATTTATTATTTATCAAAACAACACAAACATTCCATACCATATGTTCCGTTTCTCTTCACTTCGTGTTTCTATTCGTGTGCACTCGGTACGATATTCTTTGGATAAAACTCTTAACTGGTAGTATGACTGACTGTTAGTTATCTTGCGGTTAACGAAAATTTATCTAACTGGTAATAACTTTTAACCATAAGTGGAACAACGCAAACTGAATTTATCAATAGAATAAATTTTAACCGAATGTTTAAATGTACTATCCATGTCAAACATTCATTAAGTAAGAGAAACCATTTTACCCAGAATTAATTGAAATATTAAGTACATCTCAACTGAAGTATAATATACCTGCTCTCCAAGTTTTAAAACAATTGACCACGCGGTACCTGAGATATTTGCAATTAAATTTAACACGTGAAGAATAGGAAATGGCAAAATAAACACAACATTTTAAATTATAAATTTTATATCCATACCGACATTTAATCGAAAAACTAGTATGTTATAGAAAACTAATTAACGGATTTTATGTAAAAATTTACCATCCAGATTTAATTTTATTGCCCCTAGAAAATTATAATCTGCAGATATGATAAATAGGTAGAATTATACTTGACAACCATGTACAAGCATTCCAGTTGGAGTATCAGTTAACACCCGCTTGGTATTAGCGAATAGAGTTCCCGTCAGCTAAGACAAAGCGCAGAAACCAATTTTTGTCATTGCCTTTGGTTGTCATAGCTACGGGTTAAATAGCTTGTTCACGTGATGCGCCAGTGTCGTTCGTGTCTTATTCTGCGTTTAGTTCTAATGAAAATGGTAAAGAATAAGATGGCACGCCACTGCCTACAAAATATGTTAGCTACGTCATCACTACGTCATTGCTTCGCGCATCTATTGATGACGTAAATGGCTTTTTCTTAGCTGACGAGCACTCTAAGAGGTTATCTTTGGTTAAAGGAATTTAAGACGTACATTCGAAGGAAATATTTTTTAAATTGGTATTTCACGTGAAAAGCATGAAAAGTTTAAACAGTATAATACTACTTTTGTAATTTTGAGAAAGAAATATGTTAATTTGTTTTGCAGGTTCCATTTGTAGTTTAGAATTAGTATTATGTCTCAAAATATCTTATTTTTTTTATACCCGAATGTACCAATAAATGTTTAGGTGCGACGTTGCCACAGTTATTCTTCGACATTGAAATACGACACTTGTGTATGTGTTAGTGCGAGTGATACAGTTAAAAAAAAAACTTTTCTACGGAAAAATAAAGAAAATTAATCTGTTATAGTGTTTGATATTAGATTTTAAATATTTTGATGCAATCTGTGTATATAATATTATGTTAAAAAATATAAGTTATTGCAAATATAAACTGCATTAGCTTAATTTTTACTTTGAACATAGAACAAGTTTTGGTGAAGTTGAGGGTTTTCGATGGCGTGGCCGACCAATGTTTACACATGGATGGATGTGATTGGTAGGGTGCTTAAAGAGAGAGAGTTTCCAAGTGTGAAGAGAAGAAGAGCATGTATGAATGCGATTATGAGTGTGGCCGAGGCGAAAGTAGTCTGCTTAGATAGGAATGTATGGCGAAGGATGATTGTTTCCTAACTATTATTGTGATCCGGATGCGGTATTTCGCTACCGAAAATCGGTCACTTTAATAAGTTTGAGTAAGGATTTGTTGTATGATGTTGATGTTGCTCTTATTGTTATCGGGGTTGTGCGAACCCACTAAGTGGGACACGCGTAATTTTATGTATGATTTTATGTATGTATGTATGTATGTATGTATGTATGTATGTATGTATGTATGTATGTATACTCAAGTGACAACTACCTTAACATCGTTCTACTATTATTTGTATTTTGGCACAAAAATCATCTCACTCGATAGGCTATCTCTCCCGAACTTATCCTATTGTTGCACTATTAGATGCTTTCTCCATTATGAATAAAACAAGAAAACAAATTTCGGAAACTATTAAACAGATCAGGAACTATTCTGTGCAATTTTTTTATCGCTAAATCCATTGAAAATAATGAGACGAAATTAAAACGCGTATCCATTCGATTTGGAATAAGTGAATTTCATTAGCGTGAATCCTCTATCAGATATAGTACCTTTTGAGAGATTAAAACATTTATTGTCTACTCAATTTTAGTGTTTGAATGGATAATAAAAAGTGTCCGTTGTGAATTTGAAAGTCCGGATTTTATGAACATAAAAACCGTTTTATCAGCTAAAAAATTAATCCTTATTGATTTTACTTCAAATTCATAATATTCAATAAATGGTGGTGTTCCCAAAATAAAGGATAGTTGAAGAATAAAACATTGTTTTGTATGAAAACATGAACTAAAACAACATAAATGCATTAATTTTTCATACTGTATTATCGATTTAATATGAAAATGGATTTAGACAGGGTCGGTTCTATAAAAGTTGAGTCCAACTAATAGGAAGTGATTTTTGACATTTTTGTTAATTATTTATAGATTTAGAACCGTGGCGTAACTAACGGGTCTGCAGAGCCGGGTTACGGGCGGGCCCCGGGTCTGGAGGGGCCCCAAAACCAAAGAGAATCTATTTAAATGTATCCAGATTTTAATGAATAATGTTTTAAGGTCCCTACAATCCGATTTTAATATTTTTACGATGATGTCTGTGTGTGTGTGGATGTTGGAAGGACGATTTCTCAAAAACTATAATACTTAATATCTGTTTAACAGCGTATTTCTCAAGTGGCAGATTCTTAAAAATGCTTCAAATTTTATTTTTTGAAAATTTTTGTGCTTACTAGTATTAAAGAAGAGTGAATTCTCTATTTGATACTATTGATGACAAATAAACATCAGATATGTTGAAATTTAGAATGAAAAATTATGACATGACAATTGTGACATCTATGTAAATAACTACTAGCCGTCAGTCTGACACGGATCCTCATATCTGCTGGCCAAGGCTAACAAAGTCACATGACTGCTCGCGCTCTATAAGTAACGAATTTAACATTTCTTGTACACACAAATAATTGAAATTGTATATCTTTTTTCGTTCTATGAGGAATTTTGTCCTACTCTTCTAATATGTTCAATATATTTATAATATTTAGAATTTTTTTTTTTAGAAATTACCACTTCTGGTTGTCCAATTGTTACCAGAACTTATTTAACTCTTCCCATCACTGTTAGATTGAGGAATCTATTGTTACACAGGTCTTCAGTGTTATACAATTTGAAAAATCGTATCTACAACATTCTAACACACACACACATACACACATACAGTAAAATTTTTGAAAGATGTCCGATCAAGGTCGTCTACGAATTGTATGAATTCAGATTTTTGCTCCGCCCATTATGATAAATTCAGTAGTGTCGTTTGCTTAGTTTTTATTAGGGTACGTAAAATACTACTGTTATTTTATTATTATAAAAATATATATTACAGTAAAAGCATTCAAAATTCAATAATATGTTAACTGGTAAGTTTATAAGCAAATGTAAAACCAAATATGTTAAAAATAAGATAATGACATAATGTCAGTGTCTGACAGAAAATAACGTTATTCGTACGGCTATGAATCAAAGTAATGTATCTGAATTAATAAATAAACTTACGGTACAGCGAAAGTATTATCAACAACGAGCATCGTTTTAAAGTGGAATGTCCTAACTTAGTTGAAACAATATGAATTTTTGAAAGACTAGCGTGTTATATCCATCCTTATCGCACACTCTTATAGACTTTGCAAAAGAAAGAGATAAATGTATGCCCATTTGTTAATTCGTTCTTGATACAGATGACCTTGATCGGACATCTTTAAAAAAATTTACTGTACATACAAACACATACACTTCATCGTAAAAATGTTATAATCGGATTCTAGGGACTTTAAAACGTGCTTATTCACTAAAATCTTGATATGCGAGGTAAAAAAGTTTTTATTGAAAAACCAATTATTCATTCAGTGCAAGAAAGTTCGTACTTAATATGCAAATGGCAAACATTATAAGCAATATGAGCAACAACTTTTTTCCCACAAATTTTCATTATAATATACGGTACCATAAAACGATGCAAGATCACGTGTTGCATGTAGAATTCACAACAGTGTAACGACAATAAGAGAAATCTGTATCTGTATCCATTGCTTTGCACACATTGTCTCCATGTTTGTACAAATACAAATATCAATAATGCGCAGACGTTAAATACGTGCAATGTTTTATTCATTCAACTCGACTCGGCTACGGTTTGACTAACAAATATTAATATTCATAAGATTTTCCAGACGATTATATTCTGCAAACGAATTCGTGTTGACGTAATGCCATTTACATTTACACTTGAAAGATCTAATTGCCACCCGAAATTCACTAGAGGACGCAGAGGTCTTTTCATCGAGCCATCAAACTAAAGATGTTAATTATTTTGAATAGGTTGAATGACGGGGTAAATAAGGTATTCGCCGTGTTTTAATAAGACTAATAAATGGAGGAAATTTGGCGAAGTTATGTGATCTTATAGAATTTGAGAAATCGTACCTCCAACAACCTCACACACATCCACACACACACACACACACACACACACACACACACACACACACACACACACAGCCAGACAGACATAATCGTAAAAAAGTTATCGGATTCTAGGAACCCTAAATCGTGCTTATTCACTAATATCTGGATATGCGATTTTTAGCATGATTCCAATATAAAAAAATCTGTTGTGGCCAGCACAATACCTCTCGCCATTTTCATTTATGTTACATAGGGCGCGAGCAGTTATGTGACTTTGTTGGTCTTGGCAAGCAGATATGGTGGCCCGTGTCAGAATGAGAGCTAGTAATATACGTAGGTGTCAAGTATCATAAGTTTTCATTCTAAACATTATAATTTTCCAAATCCATGTGGATTATTTTTCTCGACAAGTATATTCCATACTAATGGATGACAAACATAAGAATATTTTGAAATTTTGAATGAAAAATTATGACAATTGTGACATCTATGTAAATAACTACTAGTCGTCATTCTGACACGGATCCTCATATCTGCTTGCCAAGGCGAACAAAGTCACATGACTGCTCGCGCCCTATAAGTAACGAATTTAATATTTCTTATACACAAAAATAATTTAAATTGTTTCTCTTCTTTCGTTCTATGAGAAATTTTATCCTACTATTCTAATATGTTCAAAATTCTTCAAATTCATTGCCAGTATTTGCGGTATTTCTTAAGGATATTTGTAATATTAACATACCTGTAATTTAAATACATATTTAATTAATAATACAATTATATATATATTAAATGTACTCATACCTCCCAGAAAAATCTGACACTGACATTTTGCAATTATTTGTCAATTACAAAAATTTAAATATCGCAACTGTTTTTCGGACAAGATTTATTACAACAGATTATTCTATATTATTATATAATATATCTCCAAACCTATACGAGATATAATAAAAAAAATTAAATGTGTCAGATTGAGAATTTAATTATCTTTAATGTTTGTAGTAACAAATTATCAAAAAATAATATTTAGAATTTTTTTTTAGAAACTACCACTTCCGGTTGTCCAATTGTTACCAGAAACTATGCAACTCTTCCCATTACTGTTAGATTGAGGAATCCGTGGTCAAACAGGTCTTGAGTTTTATAGAATTTGAGAATTCGTGTCTCCAACAACCTCACACACACACACATCCACACACACACATACACACACACACACACACACATACACACACATACATACATACACACAGACATCACCGTGAAAATGTTAAAATTGGATTCTAGGGATCTTAAAACGTGGTCATTTACCAAAATCTCGATATGCGATTTTTAGCACGATCCCTATACCTCCCTTACAAAGGGTAGCGGGAGGTAAAAAAATATTGATCCATAAGTTGAGTAATATTGGCTCTAAAATAATAATAGTTATGCCAAAATGTGTCTCCCTCTATGCTTTACAAAATATCTTAATCACTTTTTTTATGTAACTTTTCATATTCACAAATAAATGGCACAGTTCCATTATCTTGATACACCCTGTATATCCCTTTGTCAAATCAGTCCATCTGCAATAAATACATTTCTGAATCTTGGAAATAGTCGAACGATTCCAAGGCGTAAAAAATATATATGTGCTATATAAAACGCTCAACTGCCCTGCCGGTACATGGGCATATATTTCACCCCGGGGAAGTAAAAGATATTTCAAGATTTTCATACGCATTTCCATACATTTATACGTGTCGTGGTTCAGGATGCACTAGTGGTCGAGCGGCCTGACGTTACGGCCGAGTAAATCATTTTTGGATTAGACTAGGACCGTTTCCAGCGGGCAAACCGTTATACACGATATCCCCAGTTCAGATTGTTTTGTAATACTTTTGCACAGTAAGTTATTACACTGAGGAAATTAATGGAACAGACATTATTTATGTTTTGACTTTTCATTTTAAATTTAATGGAACAGAGTAAGCAAATAGTGATTATTTTTGTAGACGAGCAAAGGGTGCTGTAATAATAAGTTGTTTCCCCTCCACAACAACAACTCAATTCATTAGAAGATAAGATACGGTCATATGACCATTTCAGTGTATTATTTACTTGTAAGAAGTTGTAGTAATTTATGTAAGAAAACAACAATATAATTATTTTTTTCTTCAAACGTCATAAAAGTAACATCTTTTGTGACTTGATTCACAAGGTGGAAGTTTGATTTCTACGCCGCCGGAGTAGAAGTAGCTAATTTCTACGCCGCAGGCGTAGAAATAAAATAAATAAATATCCATAGAAAATATACAGAATCAACGAATAAGAAGTAATTTTAATAAAAGAAACCTGTAATATCACCCTAAATGTCACTATAAGACGCTAGGTAACCTAAGAATAATGTTACTAAATAGGATCAATAGCTGTCAAATTTAAATATATAACCTGTAAATTGAAATATAAACAGAGTTTACTTTTGAGGAAATAAAATTATTAAAGAATAGCAGACTTACAGATTACAATTACAGGGACGGTAATGAGCATAAGAATACTTAAAGTGATAAGAAAAGTTTATATTGTTTTGCAGTGATTTCTGGACATATCTTTCAGCCACACTGTTAGATTTCCATTCAACTGAACAACTTCAGGGGGCGTACATTATAATACTTCAAATTCCGACATAATTGCACAGAAGGAGGATATAAAATTGCACAGTTTTTATTTAAACGTCAAAATGTGGAAATTTTCATTTCAATGTTTATAAGAAAAAGTGAACAAATAGCTACAGGGCAATTGAAATCGCAAACGTACATAATTTACGTAAAATGTAACGTCAGTATACTTTCTTTAAATATCTACGTTTGAAGAAAATATATAATGTGTCATTCGGAGTAAAAGCATTTATCCGGACTCGCTTCGCTCGTCGTTTAAACTTCCACGCTCGCCACACAAAGTATCACTTCTACTCCTAATAACACAATATACTATTGTAACCACGGAATCTACGATTTTTTTTTTATTAATGTACTAACCTTGAAGTCTCGTCTCGCAAATATTATAAAGTTTTACAGGGTCATTACAAATTTTAAATATTTAATTACTAATACAATAAGAAATAATATAATGTATATACTCCCCAGAAAAAATCTTAAGTAATGTCTCTGGATTTTTGACACTGACATTTATCTGTCAGTTACAAACACTTTAATTTTTGATTTGGTTTCCAAGACATTATTTAGGGTGTCAGATTTATTACAACAGATTATTATATACCTTATATTTATTTATATCTAAATTTATAAAAGATATAATAAAATATTTATGTGTATCAGATGGAGAATTTACTCTTCTTATATAGTAGCAAAAACAAAATTTTTCAAAAAATAATATTTAGAAGATTTTTTTTAAGAATATGCTATTACCAAAACCTTTTCAGCTCTTCCCAGTAATGTCCGATTGACAAATACGTAGTTAAATAGATATGAAGTAATGTAGTTTTTGCGATTCAAAACGATCGTCTCACACACACACACACACACATACATACATCCCCCCCCATACACACACATGCACACATATACATACATACAGACATCATCGTAAAAATGGTAAAATCGTATTATGGGGACCCTAAAACATGCTTATTCACTAAAAAATTAGATTTATGGCCAGTTGCACCGCTTATAGTTAAATTTTAACTACTGGTTAAATTGACAAAATCGTATCGAAACGAAATGTCAAATGAGTTATTAAATATTACTGTCAAAATTTCGATACGCACTTGTTTTGTTAACCTGTAGTTAAGATTTTAACTATAAGCGGTGCAAATGGCCATTAAAGATATAGATATATAATCTATAAAATAATCTGTTGTAGTAAATCTCACAGCCAGCTTACAGCCCAAACGTCTCCATGATAATTACTTGAGAAATTAAAATGTCTGCAATTGACAGATAAATGTCACTAATGTCAATGTCAAAAATTCAGAGATAGTACTGAAGGCTTTTTCTGGAAATATTTCTTATTGTATTATTAATTATATATTTAAAATTATAGGTATATTACACGAACCCTACAGAAATAACGCCAATCCCGTTAATGAATTAAAAAAACCTCGAACATTTAGAAGAAAAATTATAGAAAAAACGTAAATATAAGGATTAGGTGTAATTAGAATTGTTTGTGTGTACAAGAAATGTTAAATACAATTCTTATACCAAAATGGAAAAGGCGCGAGAGGTATTGTGATGGCCACAACAGATATTTTGTGTAACTTTTCATATACATAAATAAAAAGTACTGTTCCATTATTTTGATACATCCTGTATATGTACCAATTTGATTTCGGTGTCAATAATGCAGACTGAGAACGAGGGAAAGGTTTTTTTAAAATTCATGAATTCTACCGTTTTTTATTGAGTTCATGATAAACTATAATGCTAAAGGTACCTATAGATTTTCGCATTAATTTGAATATGAACTTTTTTGTCCCATAAAAATGGACCTTTAATGCATTAACGACAAAAATTACATTTTTTACCTCTCTTAAACATTATAATAATCTTCCATAAATCCAACAAGTTACTAAGTGAATTCAACAACCTTGTTCTATTCTGATGTAGTTCACGATACGACAACATATCCGCAGTTGTAATACCGTGATTACGACTATGTATAACCTGGGCAACCCCAGCTAGCAGCTATTTCAGCACCTGAATAATATACATGTGTATTTGTCATGCAAAACAAATGCGACCAATCTACATAATCGGAAGGGGCAAAAACTTTCATCAGTCAGGGAGTTTTTGCAACCGGTGATAGATTTATTGATTTCAGCCAGCATAGAAACAAGGTATTTTGTTTTTTGTAGGGTGGTATGCTTATTTATAGTATTAGTGTTAATGTAATGGAAGGATATTTTATTTATTATAGCAAATACTCTGCTAGGCCAATTTATTAGAAGGTGTGGCATGAATTTATTAGTAAACCTGAATTGTATTTTGATTATAATAATTAAAGGGTTCATTCTACGTACGGAATTTATACGAAATATTGTAGATATATTTTTATAGGGTGCCCTACGAAAGAATGTATGCCCGTTTGCACCGTTACTAGCTAAGTTGCACTTAGTAATAAGTGGCACTTAACCCTTGTCTGACAATAATAATTTTATACCATGGGTGTCCAAAATAGGGCCTATATGTGACCCGAAATTTTCATGCGACATTTTGTTATTAATAAGATAATATTTATTAATGTTTTACTTTTATTGTATTTATTAAACTTCCTTTATTAATAATAATTTCCTTACATTTTATTTAAATTCCTAGAAATTGCTGTATTATTATTGGTGTACAGACGACCAATAGGAGTCCGTATTATGTCACTGGAATCTTTACATAGGATATATCCGTCTATTTTGCGTATTATTCGGTTGTCGTTTTTTAGAGCAAATAGATGTGAGTATGCTTTTTAATTTTTTTGTACGATGTTTAATAAATTAACTGAATGTTGTGTACATGAATTATAATAATTTGTAAGATTTTACTGTAAGTGTAATAATGTCCATGTTATTTTGTATGTTTTACATTTTTGTTGTATAATTGTTGTAGAACCTGATGCAAGGGTGCACCGAAATATTGGTATAGTAAGAATAAATGCTATTCGACTGAACTTTCGAGTAATTGTTAACACCTGATTAATATAATGTTTTGTTACATAATTTTACTCCAAAACATATTACTCCTTGAATTGCTAAAAATCCAGCCCCCCCGCGCATTTTTAAAAGTCTGCGTCTATGTTTGACGAAGTGGATCTTTGGCGAATTTTAATTTTTAATTTCGCGTACCTTCTGAAAAATCCTGCACCTTAACTGTTTTCATTTTGGGGCTTCTACACATTTTCGTCACTTTCTTTGTAAGTAGCGCTCAAAAAGTATCAATAAATCTCACCTGGGTACGTTAGGAGGATTATTTTCACGTCCAAGCACAGCCTTGTTGTTGGGGCATAGTGGCATGAAAAATTAAAATCTTCGTTTACATCATGTAAATTAATGAAATCAAGTAACTTCGGCTGGCAATTTTATGTATAACTCGTCCAACAAACCATTAGGAGACGCTTACTTCCAAAATTGCACCTTAGCTTTATTATTTTTTATTCTGTTCACAATCTGAGCCTATTAAATTCCCATCGAACGATTCGGGGACGAAAACATCGTGTTATATATAACGAAAAACAATAAACGCTCCAGCGTTACTTAAAATTACAATCCATGAAATTGAAACGTACCAGCCGTTAATTTTAAACACACACCATTAAACTCATCGGATCACAAAGCATTCACTACAATTGCCCCTTTTCGATATTTTCTCCGGGCTGCTGTTGAAAGAAAAGGAAGGGACGTTTTGTATTAATTGGTTTTCTATTTCATCGAAGGAAACGCGGAAATATCCAATATAATTTCCGAAGAAAATGTTTGTTCTTACAATGATCATTTTGTGAGAAATATAGTTTTTTGATAAATAATGTTACCATACAGATAGTTCGTTGAAAAAGATTCTATATTGCCAGTAAAATTATAATACAAACTTCTTTTTTAGTTTTTCCCATTCGTTTGAAGTCGCTATTCGTGATTATCTTCTTCTACTCATTTCTGTTTTGCGTGTCATCCTCATTCAAGTTTTCCGCAATACAGTCCTCCCATCTTTTCTTTGGTCTTCCTGTGTTTTTCTATCACTCGAGCCATTTCCCTTAGCCTCTCAATTACCATAAAATATTTCCGCGTCTTATGACCATACAGTTAAAATTATTTGAATACATCAGCAATTTCCATGGTTATGTGGTTATTGCATAGTTGGCTGTTTCATTTTTAATCTCTTTATGATTTTTTTACTTCCTTGTACGTAAGTAAAGGAAGTATTGTAATCGCGAAAAAATTCGGTTTTCAGATTTCAGCGGAAATATCCATTTTGATGATCCCTGAATCCATTTTTACTAATTTCGTCGTGACGTCTGTACGTACGTACGTACGTACGTACGTCCGTACAGGCCACGGATTTAAGGGTGGATAATATATCTCAAAACATTAAAAAAGTTTATATAAACATATATCCGGAAATGCCTAGTTGCAGAGCTATAGCGATTTTAATATTTTGTTTCTGACATAAAATATACAACTCATACTTTTAACATTACAATAAAATCATAATGACCGTTTACAATGGAAAACAGTCAATTATAAAGTATAAAATCGTGTCTGTAACAAACAAATAAGGAAAAACAAAAGACTATGTAGATATATATATATATATATATATATATATATATATATATATATATATATATATATTATTGTTTTGAGATGTATTACCCACTTTTAAAAGCGTGGCCTCAATTTTTTGAACACCTGTATATGACTGAAAAAGTGAAATCAAACCGTATGGAGAATAAAAAAATCTTAAAATCTATAACATAAAATGTAAAAAACTATATTTAACTGCGTTTTTTCAAGAAAAACTGTTAAGAACTACAAATGAGGGTACTTCCGGTTGACCAATTATAACCAAAATAAAATCAACTCTTCATATGGATGTAACGAAGAAGAATACGAAAGAATTATAATTTTTAGAATTGTAGTGTAGGAGTTATCAACGGAAAAAATTTCGTTACACATACACACACACATACACACACACACACACACACACACGCACGCACGCACATCCACACATACAAACGTCATGGTAAAAATAGTAAAATCGTATTCAACTGGCAATCAGATGTGAATAAAAGTGGCGACCATAAATTACACTGAATAAAGACATTATTTTTTTTATCTAAAATTGTTTCAAAAGTTATTTCGTTATTTCATGATATGCTACGTCAAAAGTTCAAGCAAATGACGTAGATGAAAAATACGGAATAATTTACCAAAAACTTTTGTTTCGAACTTTTCTTTGTATTAAATAAAACAAATTCACAAATTTTCTTTTCGACTCGGATAATGCCAGCAATTGTACTTTTATTAATAATCGTAATTAATTTGAATCATAAATTAAAAAAAATCTGATGTGGACACCACACGACTTCCTTGTACGATTATTAAACTATACATATTTTTTTAATAGATAAATTACAAAATATTAATTTTAACTTCAAAACAGTAAGATACCTATATAGCGACCATAATCTAACCCGGTTATTTTTAAAGAGAGTTTTGATTACAACAAAGAAATATTTGATTACAACAATGAATATGACTAATTTCACAATAAAAATATAATTGTTATTGTACGAATCATAAAATTGCACGTATTTAACGTAATTTGACATGAACATTTTTTTTGTCCTAATCCATAGCAAGCTTTATTACAAAAACAAAAAAGTATAAAATCTTTAAATTTACATATCTCGCTTATACAAAGGGCTAATTTAATAATACTTGATGTTGAAATCAATTCTCTAAAACTTTTATTTGAAGCATTTATTTCTAAAATCAAAATAAAATCATTTTATTCAAGAAAAACTGTTAACAATTTCAAGTAATGTACCACTTCCGGTTAGCCTATTTTAACCAAAATCTATTATGTTATTTCGATTGACATAAGAGTTTTGTATACCAAATTTGAAAAGTTTTGGATTATATTTTAAAACAGTTTTTCATTAAAATCTATTATAGGCTTCATGTAAAGTGCCACTTCTGGAAATTGTGTAATAACCAGAAAGGGAGGTACACAACTAGATGTTATAGCAGTCCTAAATACAAAATTTCAACTTTCTACGGCTTACCGTTTTTGAGTTATGCGAGATACGTACGTACGTACGTACAGACGTCACGACGAAATTAGTCAAAATGGATTCAGGGATGATCAAAATGGATATTTCCGCTGAAATCTGAAAACCGAAATTTTTCGCGATTACAATACTTCCTTTACTTTACGTACAAGGAAGTAAAAAAAAAACACACGCACCATCATGGCTTATTATTTATTACCTATTTCTGCGTGTGCAGATTTGCTATTTATTCGCAGATATCAGCGTACCTGTCATGCGTCATCTCAAGTGCGTTCTAAGCTATTATGGAGAGAACACCACAAGAAGTATCTCTTTAAATTTGATTTCGAAAACATTTTATTTTGTCAAATGTAAATAAGACTGCTACCTTCCGTCAACCTACATACTTTTGTAAGGGTGGTAATGTTTTCGATCGAAAAATTCGATAGTGAGTTCACAATGATGTCTGTGTGTCTGTGTGTTGAATATGAATATAATGCTGCTGAGGCGGATGAATTGGATAAAAATAATTTAATAAATTATAAAATACCAACGAATAGTACATAATTTTTTTTGACACACTGGATGACTTGAGATTGTAGCAAAGATTTCGATTGACAAAGGAAAAAATATTGTAGTTATTATATGAATAAAATTCCCATAAGCATGTGGTTTTATGCAACTATTGGTTACCTTCCAAATGTGACATCTGTCAGATTTTGTAGGATTGTATTATTCGACTGTATCGCGAATAATGGAGTATGTGACCAAATTTTTATTTTCACATAATATGGTACCAGACAAAAAAATAAAATACCCGTGTCTTTTTAAATCGATTAATTATTCCTACTTAACGAGAAAATAATAACATAATAAGTATATATTTTAAACTTACCTTTTAAAAATTTAAATGTTTGTGCTTAATATTGGTAAATTTTATGTGTTTTCAATATTGCCAGTCATCGTAGTCAGTATCTCAAGAAAATGCACATATAAATAAAGTAACAGTATTACTTACACTTTAAATAAATATTAGAAGTATATTTAAATGTGTTTTGCATTAAAATAAAACAAGTAGCCACGAAAATACATAATAATTTGCGCAACAACAACGAATATGACAGTGGCCCTTTAATGGCGGACGAAACGCGAGCCACGTCATGGCCATACCCTGAGTATATAGGTACCCTAACCACAACATAATCGCAACGCTGATCGGCGGATCTATAACTATCTCTTTCACTCCCAGTTTAACTGTCTTTTTCCACGATTCTGCCATACTCGCGTCACATACCCCTTCTCCAAAACATTAAATTGCTAATAACAGTATTAATACAAACTAATATTTAGTTTTTATTATTATAATTATTATTATCATTATATTACAGGATTTCCACTCGTTTCTTTTTTAAATTTTGGGTAATTTCTCAACTGTGATGTGGATTAGGTGTTAACAATTAGGCGAAAGTTCAGACAAACAGCATTTATTCTTACTATACCAACGTTTTGGTGCACCCTAGCACCTTCTTCGGGATAGTAAGATCTTACAAATTGTTACAATTCATGTGCACAAAATATATTCGTACAAAACATTCAGTTAATTTATTAAACATCGTACAAAAAAATCAAAAAGCATACTCACATCCATTTGCTCTAAAAAACGACAACCGAATAATACGTAAAAGAGCCGGATATATCTTGTGTAAGAATTCTAGTGACATCATTGATACGGACTCCTATTGGTCGTCTGTACATCAATAATAATGTAGCAAGTTGTAGAAATTTAAATAAAATGTAAGGAAATTAATGAAACTCAGTTTGGCCTGAAACTTGCCTTTTCCTTTTTGAACTTTTCCTATATACCAAAAAATACGCTGTTAAGTCCTTGAATATCAGTTCTTGCATTGATGTTATTGCAATCATCCCTGATATGTAACATTTCAAGAAACATATAATAAATTGGGAAGTTTGCGCTAGGCGATAGGAATAAAAACTTATTAAATTATTTTAATATTAACTTGCAAAAAACTATATGACGGGTTTTTTATATCACTATTCAACATAATAGCAATTTTATTTTGGCACGAATAAAAATACTAAATTATTGTTAAAACGTTTAGGTAACGAATGAAATTTCCGAAAAATTATGTGACATGTCCGATAAAGCCGGGGGCGGCAAAATATCGCAGGGTGAATTGTAAGTCAATATTACTATTATGTCCTGCGTCTGAAATGAATGTAGTGAAACTCGAAATGGAAAAACGGATTTCAGTTGTTCTGTTATGCTTACACAATGGACTTTAGTAATTAGGATAAAGGGAATAATGGATTTTTTTCAGAAGAAAGAATACAAACTTTTAAAGAAATTTAACAAAAAGAGTTAGATGTAGAAAGATAAATATTCGGGAAGGAAAAGAATCCCGTCGTTTATGAAAATGAAAAGCAGCCGAGCTTAAAAAGATTGAAATATATTTTTCACAGAAGATATGAAACTATGTCATTCATTTTGCTGTTTCAAGAAATTTTAAGACGATGTTCTAGGTATTCACATACTGTAGGCTAAAACACTTCAAACCTGGGATCCCGTAGGCCACTAATATCCATTTGCACAGTTACTATAGTCAAATTTTTTGACTCTGTCGGGTACAGTAATAAAACTATAAATGAACTATAAATATCGCAATTATGATGAAGCGGCATATCCTTTACTTTCTGTAGTATAATACTGTTTGGCATCGGCCCATATTTTTGAGCCGCTCTATTCATGCATTGAATCAAACGTCTACCAGGTATGTATCGGAAAATAGCCTTACAGTCCTTTAACATAAAGTCTATTTTTGTTCGAAATAATATCTTATGGGAATTAAAACTGCAGTATACATACCTGGTAGACGTTTGATTCAATGCATGAATAGAGCGGCTCAAAAATCTGGGCCGATGCCAAACAGTATTATACTACAGAAAGTAAAGGATATGCCGCTTTATCATAATTGCGATATTTATAGTTCATTTATAGTTTTATTACTGTACCCGACAGAGTCAAAAAATTTGACTATAGCTAAGTGGTACTTAGTAATAAGTGGCACTGAAATTACTAAAAATCTTTGTACCAAAACTTAAGTTTCACTTTTTCTATAGCAGATTTTAAAATAGTTGACTAAGTAACATTTTAACCGTAAGGGTTGATAAAGTAATACTTTAACAGCAAGGGTAGATAAGGAACTTTAATTTTTATTTAAATAAAAATCCATTATAAATTTTAGCGATTCATATTAAATATAACTTCAATTTTATAATTAATTTTATCAGAAACATCTATTCTACGAACAGATCCACAATTTGTATTTTGTTGTACACTTGAGCATCGAATAATAGAACCATAATGTTGATGGCTTGACTTTCTTTGACTTCTCAAAAAAATATGCCAGAAACACCTTTTCATTCACGCTATTGATATTCTTCGCGCTTATCCATTTTTGAAAGCACTCGTATTCTTTTTCATATGTTTTTCATCCTGAAATTCCATTTCTTACCTTTTCTATCTTCTTCTAACCGACGGCAAAAATGAAAAAGAAACTGTATTTTAACCGCGGTAACAAATGTAATTTTCAAATATTTTAATTGTTTGAATATTCGTGTTATTCTGTCAATAATGTGATAAAGATGATTTTTGATTTTGGAATCGATAATTTGTGTTTCGTTGCGTGTTGGTAGTTTTGTTAATTCTTGGTATTATATTGTGCATTTTGCTATTGCAAAGACGGTGTTTCTAAGATTGGCGACAATTATTGGAACATACATATTATTAGTGGACAATATAAAGAGGTATCTATATTTCGTCCATTATACTTATATCGTATTTATTCAATTCGTTTAGTATTGCTAAATATTTATACTTCGAATTTTATAAATAACAAAACTGACACAATATAGGTTATATTTATTATAAAACTGTTAGTTTTCACATTACATCATAATTATTCAATTGATTTATTATTGCGAAAAAAATGTTTTACTTCGGTATAAGTTATACTGTATACTATCAGTTTTCAGTTTTGATTTATATGAATACTACAGAAATCAAACAATTTCACCCGATGACGTCATCAAATACGTCCCACCCCTGGCGATTTGACTCATATGGTTACGATTGATGACGTGGGGATCAAGTCGTGGAAAGAGAGTTTATGCACAAAAAATTATGTGGCGATTTCAAAACGATTTTCAAAAATTTGCAAAATTCAGATTTCAATTGGCCTCCACGTTCGCCCGATTTGACAGTACCAGATTGTTTTCTCTGGGACTACCTGAAGGATCGGGTCGCAACAAGACCAGGACTATCTAGTAGGTTAAGGACAATATTCGGGGATCCATGTGGAGCGAAATATGTAAATCATTTACACGAATTTTTTTGTACAGTGTTAAAAAATACTGCTTTGAACGATACAAATATAAAAATAGTTACGATACTTTCTAGTTTTAAAATTTGTACATAAAATATGTGAACACGGTAAGATAAGCACTATTACGATATTGTAACTTCAAGTTGAATATTTTAAAATACGACCTATATCTTTCCATCGTAAAGAGACAACAGTACTAATACTTAAAGAAATTATTCATTCCTTGAGTTTACAGTTCATCTCTTTTGAAATAAAAATTGAAATACTTTGTTTTATGATATGCAGCCGAAATATGCACTAATACGACGAATTCTTTATTGAAGTCTCGTTTTACGACTTAGTTTTAATAAGATTTTATGCCAACTCGTACAGCAATAGAAATTTTACTGCTAGATAGTAAAAACGCTTCGTTGAGAATTCTCCTAACGATAAAACAGTATCGAGTTAGAATATTCGTACATAGGATTAATTTAATTTAACTGATAAGGCGGAGAATGAAATAGAGATGAATAAAGTTATGTATGTTATTAATGTGAAGCATAACCCCAGGCAAGTCAAGTTTATCAAATCGATTGTATTCGTAAGTCTCGGCTTATATCATATCTGATGTAAAACCAAGTTATACACTGACATAGCAGGTATTATCCTCAAAGATATATGACATTATTTGGTAAAAGACATACGTAATCCACAGTAAATCTCTACTGTGCATGCATAGCGACGAACATATTAAAGTACATTTCACTCTAGGGATGATGTAAGACATTGTACTGTCGTTTTAGATGAATTTGTTATAATACAGATCATAGAAATATATCGCTATCATGTAAATTGAAGAGGAAAATAGAACCGCTCCAAATAATAAGTTGTCAGCTTGGTCGCCGAACGGGTTAGCGTTTTGAAATTTTTTACTATTACCCTGTCAGAAAATGTAACTTTTTACCTCCCGCTACCCTTGGTAAGGGAGGTATAGAGATCGTGCTAAAAATCGCATATCGAGATTTTGGTAAATGACCACATTTTAAGGTCCTTACAATCTAGTTTTAACATTTTCACGATGATGTCTGTGTGTATGTGTGTGTGGATCCTCTTTGCGCTCTAACTCAAATACTATCGTTCAGAAACTTTTAAAACCTTTTATTTCTATATGGAAAGATGCCATTAGATTTTGGAGTAAATCAGATAACCGGAAATGGCACTTTACTGGCTTAAAATAGTTTTTCTTCGAAAAATACCTTTAAATGTTGTTTTTCCGAGATTTATGTTATATAAAAATTAAAGATTATTAAATTTGCATTAATACTTTTTCTATATATTTTATGGATAAATTTATAAAACTATTTATAATTTTAATCCCGAAGCCTGCGTTTTAAACACAACTCATACACATGGTTACACAATTCAAATCTCAAATGTTTATTGTCAATAAACTAATCATTTCAAATAATAATATTAACGTTTTAAAAAGAAAATAGTAACTGGAACAATAATTTAATGGAAAGGAACTTAATACAGTTTCCAGCATAAGTAAATATCTAAAAATATAGATAAGATAATAAAAACATATATCATCATGGGTGAGCCAATCTGCTTTGTACGCAGATGTCGGTAATAATGATGACATATTTGTTCCGTGCATGTGTTTACCAGGCGTCATTCACACGAACGGGTTCGATTCCGACCGACATCAAATATTTTAGAATGTTGTGGTGCACTCTCCACGCCAGCAATGAATAAATATATCATCACGGCATATTACCCATTGCTGGGTCTGCCAATCTGCTTTGTACACAGATTTCGGTAACGATGAGGACATATTTGTACAGTGTGGGCGTTTAGCAGGTGTCACCTCACGAGCACTTATAGCTGGCGTGGAGAATGCACCACAGGGGTCATTTAAAATTCAAAATATTTGGCGTCGGTCGGGATCGAACCCGATATTTATATTTAATTTAATTTTAAGTATTTCCATAAATAAAAATTAAATTAAACGGGAGGTATTGTGTTGGCCACATCAGATTTTTTGTATATATATTTTCACCAAAATTGAAATTAATTTAAAATATTGTAATTACATTTCCCTAACTCTGCCCATCCTGAACGTATCATTTTGTATGCCAGGATTAAAAATAATCTTCAAAACACAAATAAGAACCGTGGTCTCCATATTTCATTAAACGAAACTCTAATTAAATGCATGAAAACCGGCATCTAAATGCACATAATTTAGCTTCGTAGCACATCCCGCGTAAAATGAGCACATAATATTCATCCGCTACAAAATATATAATTCTGAGCTGTAGAAATAATTTCGTAAGTAAAAACAACCGGCTTAAATTCGTATAATCCTTTTGCAGAGCAAAGAAAATATCTTCTAATTAAAATTAACATCTGTGGCTCTTAGTGTCTGGACACATCAACCAGATTAAAATGCAATTATAGACGTTAACATCATAATCTAGGCGAAGGCGAGTGCTCTAGATAGCAATAAGATTACCGACTGTAGCAACTCGGCCATTAGGCAAATGCACGTCCTGTATGATTCAAATTGCTTTCCAATCTTGATTCTTAAAGGGAAATAATGTTAGTTGACAGAGAATTAATGGACGCAAATAAATATTTAATCATTGTTGTGATGGAATAATTGATTCGATTTCGGATTAGGCGAAAAGACAAACAATTTATATTAATTAGAAAGTGCTTTGCAGAAATGGATGAGATTAGAACCTATTATTCTATTGATGTAGTTTCATTTAATTTTCCGTCACTTTTAGGTAAGGATGGTTTGGTCAAAAAATTCAATGATGAGCTTTTAGCAAATAAGCATGTTTTAGGGTCCATATAATACGATTTCACCATTTTTAAGATGATGTTTGTATGTATGTGTGTGTGTGTGACGAAAGTTTCGGATCGCATAACTTCAATATCACGATTCAAAAATTATAATTTTTTCGTGTTCCTCAAGGTTACATCCAAAAGAAGAGGTGATTAGATTTTGGTTATAATTGGTGAACCGGAAGTAGCCTCATTTGAAGATTTATCAGTTAAATTTGATTCATAGACATTTAACGTTATTATAATTTAGACAACATATTACTCTTTATACGATTTGATTGCATTTTATACTTCATATTCAATACATATAGAGTTAAAGAATTTTAAAGAAATTAAATTTTATAAATCAGCCAGCTATGCTAAACATGGAAACTACTAATATATTCATATAATTCAAATTGACAGATGTATAAATAAAAAGTAAATTAATGTGGCAGAGATGAGGATGTTGAAGTAGATGTTGGGGAAGACACGGAAAGATAGGTGAATAACTTACTATTAGAAGGTTGAAGAAACAGAGGAGGACCAAAGATAAGATGGAAGGATTGTATTGTGGAAGGCTTGAGAGAAAAGGAACTGAATAAGATCGACACGCAAAACAGAAATGAGAGGCTACCATTTCACTGACGAGGCAAAGCCGAAGCAATGAATGCTGCCGATGCGGCGTTGAACAAATATTTTTTTTCAAAATTAACATTCATTTAGTAATTATTTTTAATACCTATTTTGAAAGTTATCGTAATCAAATTTTGTTGCTATGCCTTTATTGAGAGGTTGCTATGTAATGTTAATAGGAATAACAGGCAGTAAAAGAATTTTTTCTTGAAACGTATTATAATATTCATATTATGCTACTGTACACACACCATACAAGATATTTATTATCTTACTAGTACAATAATGTTATTATTGTACTAGTAAAAAACATAAGCTTCTTAGTTCACCGCAGAATGCCCTTTTTTGCGCGTTAGCAGCAAAAGCTTGGTTCAACACAAAAAGACCGCTTTCTACTCCTAATAACATAATATACTATTACTACCTAGGCAGTAAAAGTGAAATTTTTCAGCCTTAGCTGTCGAAAAAATCGCATTTTTATCATATCACTATTTTTGGAGTGAATTTTGACCTTTTAATACCTAATTTCTGCCGTTACAAAATAATTCATTTTACTTATTGATTCTGATGTAGAATGTTATGATCTACAACTTTTATTTGAAGTATTTTTACTTAAAAACAAGAAATTATATTAAACTGAAGAATTTTTAAATATTCAGATACTTTTGTTCGTCGATATGTCGTAAATGTATCGAACTAAAAGCCGTAAAACGCACTCAAATGAACTAGAAATCTATTCTGTCTTTATGATCCTAGTGTAACCCGCCTTTATGAGGCGAATTAGCAAATAATATTTAAGATGGGTTCTTGCCAGACTGGAGGTACAATTTAGTAATCGCCAAAAATATAATAAGTAATAATAAATGTTCTTACCGTTGTGACGTTGCTCGTAGAAGAGTAAAGGTTCGAAATAATAATAATGATTTATTATAACTAAGTTTATTGACTAGTATAAAGATGAGTTGATATATTTACAAATGATGGATCCGACTGTATGGATGAATGGTCTTCTTCTGGTCTCTCTCTTAATGGACCTCTCGATGGACTCTCACCGGACTCTGTCTTCCCATCGTCCATACAGTCTTTTATATTACTGTAATGCTAAGTCAACAAATAATTGAGGTGTCACCTAATTACCAAATAAAGAAACAATATTATAATTGCTCCATATTGCTTATTCTGCAATATTAGTGATTACTACTACTGAGTGTAATGACCTCAATTGTGTGGTGACCTAGTCTTACATACCTCCCTTCTTTAAAAATTTGCTTCCGGAGGAGCACAATTTTTCTTACAACTACACTTAAAGTCTCTATATTCACAATATTTTATAGCATGTCATGTTTGATGGGGAAAATTACTGCATACCACTGGTCTTGTGCTGGATGGTGTATCCATGGCTGTAGATGAGTTTGAGGGGAGACGATTGGCCGGTCGTTATCCCTTGGATGGTTCATCTGCCTCCTGTGGTTTGATGCGGTTTCCTCAACATGCATGGCACTGACGGTTGTTCTTTCACTCTTAAGAACAACACTTACATACACACATTTTTTAAATACCATATTTCTAAATGACTGATTTTCCATATAACACACAAAATATTCTAAATCTTGTTCTCTATATTTACCATCTATAACGTATTTCATGCAATTCTTATTAATGGTATGGCTAGCACATCCCACAAATAAGTTGCTAATTGAAGTTCAAAACAATTTACAATGAGAGAAGTAAAAAGAAAAAAAAAATGATAATATTTAATAATTTTGAATACGTTATGAATGCTTTTTAAATTATTCACTTACAGACTTAAAATGGAGAATCAATTACATACACATATTATTTTCCTTACTTCCTTGGATCCATGTACCGATCTCTAGTCCGTTTATTTGGTTCCTCGTATTGAACTCTAACTAACGCATAATCCATGAGTGCCGTGGTGCTGGTCCTTTACTACGAGTATGGTACGGTGATACTACAGTGGGAGTGCTGGTAGTATTTGATTGTCCCTGTCGTACCAATGCATCCATTAATAGACTGTCCTGAGTTATCCTATGTATCATCTCTGAGTCTATTTCATTTTTATTTCGCTCCTCTGTGCTGGCTGTTACTTCATCTTTTGATGTACTTGTTTCTTCGCTCTCATCTTCTTGATCAAAAAGGCTCTCATCTCTAAATGGTTTTAAACGGTTGACATGTACTGTTTGAATTTTTTCGGACTTCTGTTGTTTAATTTTATATGTCACAGGTCCCATTATTTCCGTTATGAAGTACGGTCCTGTCCATGGCTTGTGTAGTTTTCGTGACGTACCTGCGTGTATTGCTGGGTTATGCAAGTATACTGCGTCACCGATTTTGTAGACTGCTGACTTGGTGTTTTTGTTAAATTGTTTATGCGTTTTCTCTGTTGCCTTGTTGATGTTTTGCTTTACTGTGTTGAAAGCAATTTGTAATCTTTGTTTTAATTCGGACGCATAGTTATCTGCATAATCATACCGTAGATCTTGTGGTCTGGTTATATCGTCATAAGGTAACTCTAGGTCACGACCATGCATTAAGAAAAATGGAGTTTCGTTTGTACTGCTGTGTACACTACTTCTGTATGCCAATAACACATATGGTAGCCACTCATCCCAATCGGTTTGATCTCGATTCACGAAATGAGATAGAATGTCCTTGAAGACGCGATGACTTCGCTCTATCATCCCATTCGTTTGTGGTCGGTATGCCGTTGTTTGTAATTTTTCTACGCCAAATATTTTACAAACTTCTCTAAAAACTTCAGAAGTGAAATTTGCGCCTTGGTCGGTCAGCAGTTGTCTTGGAGCCCCGTGTCTTGAGATGATTTCTTGTGACAATATTTTTGAAATTGTTGATGCCTTTTGGTCCGGTATAGCGAATGCTTCTGGATATTTCGTGAAGTGGTCCTGGAAGGTTAAGATGTATTTGTTCCCTCTCATGCTTGTTGTTAATGGACCGACAATATCCATTGAGACCCTTTCCATTGGCCTACTAACTTCATTGAACTTTTGAAGTGGCACAGGCTTGTGATGCGGTGACGTTTTCCTCTCATTGCATGAATGACATTTCTTGCAATAGTCTTCAATGTCCTTAGCCATTGCTTTCCAAAAAAAATTTTCCTTGATTCGGCTGTATGTCTTCTCGAACCCCTGATGTCCCGCATACGGTAGGTTGTGGTAATCGTGCATTACCTTGAATTTCATGGATACTGGAACTACGAGTTGATGATGACGTTCATTATTTGATTTTTCTTTGAAGATTAACCCTTCGTCATCCGTGAAATACCCTTCTTTAGTGGAGAGCTGTTGCACTGCGGCATCCTGACTTTGTTTATTTGCTATCATGTGTCTATCCCATATTGGTTCATATGTTCCTTCAACTTCTACAGCATTAATTGGTATTCTTGAGAGTACATCTGCGTTCACATGCTTCTTCCCCGCTCTATGTTCAATCTTGTACTCGTATTCTTGGAGAGTAAGCGTCCATCTTGCCAAACGTGATTGTGGATTGCTGATCGAAAATAGCCATTTCAGTGGTTGATGGTCAGTTATTATTGTGAATTTTCTTCCATACAGGTAGCATCGATAGTATTTTACACCCCAAATTATTGCAAGACATTCTTGTTCTGTGGTAGTGTAATTTACTTCCGCTTTATTTAACTGACGACTTGCAAAAGCTATTGGCCTCTCGTACCCATTGCATTTTTGACTCAATATGGCACTTATAGCTTTACCGCTGGCATCGGTTGACAAGATGAATTCCTTGGTGAAATCTGGATGGGATAAGACTGACTCGGAACAGAGGGCATTCCTTAGTGAGTTGAATGCCTTTTCGCAATCTTCGGTCCAGACGAACGGCTCACTTTTTTGTGTTAATTTTGTGAGAGGTTTTGATGTTTTTGCGAAATCCTGTATAAATCTTCTATAAAATCCTACTAGGCCGCAGAATGCCCTAATCTCCTTGACTGATTTTGGTTTTGGATAATTTTGAATGACTGTAATTTTTCCTGGATCCGGTTTAACACCCTCACCATTTATGATGTGTCCTAAATACTTCGTTTCAGTCTTCAAAAAATTGCATTTACTGGGTTGCAATTTAAGGTTCGCCTGTCTTAGTCTCTTGAAAACCTCCGTGAGTCGTTTGAGATGATTGTCCGCTCCATTCCCATTGAACACGATGACGTCATCCAGGTATACTAGGCATTGTTCTCCTCTTAACCCGGATAACACACTGTTCATGAGTCGGTGAAATGTGCTTGGTGCGTTTACGAGTCCAAACGGCATCTTTGTGAATTGATAATGCTCTCCATTTGTCGTGAATGCTGTCTTCTCTCTATCTTGGTCATCTAGTTGCACTTGCCAGTAGCCGGATGCTAAATCTAGGGTAGTGAATAGATTTGCATTCCCCAACTGGTCCAGGGTTTCTTGCATGTTGGCTACAGGGAAGTAATCTTTCTTTGTCACTTTGTTTAAACCCCTGAAGTCGATACACACCCTTATTTTTTCCTCTCCGTTTTCGGATTTCTTTGGTACGATGACCACTGGTGCTGACCATGGTGAATCGGATGGTTCTATTACCCCTGCTTCACGCATTTTCTTTAATTCATTAGTCAATGGTTCTTGTTGGCTGTGAGGAACTCGATACGGTGCTTTAGCTATAGGCGGTACATCTTCAGTGATTATTCTGTGTTTCACTTTATGTGTGCAGCCTAGCTTAGTATCCTCCCATTGAAAAATGTCTTCATATTCCACCAATAAATTCAATAATTTACTTTTTACCTCTTCCGGTAAATATTCCAAGTTGAATTGCTCTTCAATGCACCTGCTTCCTTGAACTCTTACAGTGCATACGGCCTGTTGCCTCTTATTCTCAGCTGCCGTGACTTTTCCAGCTTGCGGACTTCTTCCTTCAATGGACCTGTGTTGTCCTTTCTTCTGTTGAGCCTGTCGATTTCCAGCGCTCTTAACTTGCGAATTTTTCGTTGCAATTCTTCTGTTTCCAGCTGTCCCGTCTTTCTGGTATTGTGGTCCAGATGACGTGGAATACTGTACTTTTTCATTTTTCTGAGCCTGTTGGTTTCCAGCGCTCTTCCCTTGAGAATTCTTCCTCTCTCCGACTACAGCTGTCTCGACTGGTCCTCTTGACGTGGTCGACGAATGCTGCTCGTTTTGAGCCTGTTTATTTCCAGCGCTCACCCCTTGAGATTTCTTCCTTTTTCCGACTACAGCTGTCCCGACTGGTCCTTTTGACGTGGTCGGCGAATGCTGCTCGTTTGGAGCCTGTTGACTTCCAGCGCTCCCCTTCTCAAGTACGGCCGATTTGCCGATTACCATATTCTTCCCTAATAGAAGCTCTTGATTTGTGAAGTTCATCAACTTCACCGGTACCTCTTTTTCTGCTTTTGTTATGACTCTTGCTGCCATAACCCCATGGGTCTTTAGTTCTTCAGGTTCAACCACAATGTCTTGCCCTGGATTGATCAGATCCTGGACTGCTGTACACACGAATTCACAATTTGGAGGAATCTTCACGGCGCTCTTCAATCTAACCAATCCACTGGTTTGTGTGACTGATTCTTCTTGATTGAGGAAGCCATTCCCCGTATTTTGAACTTCTGTGTCCCTATCTTGAATTGTGATGGTTGCCTTCTGAGTACGTGCCTGTACATTGTTTTGCTTATCTTGCAGTACTGCCTCTTGACCTGCCCCGCGGACGTCATTGGTTCGTGTTTCGCAATTTATGACGTTGAGTGCTACGGTGTCCATGTTTTCTAAGTCGTGATTGCTCAGCAGTTTTAGGCATATGTTTTTAAAACGAACCTCCTCTCTTGATATGTGCACATCAAATTTACGTATAAAATCTCTACCCAATAAACCGTCGGCATCCAAATCTAAATCATCTGAGCAAATAAATGTTTTAAGGCGAAAACTAGAATTTTGACATTCATATTTTAATTTACTTGTGCCGTAATATGATACTGGTGCGCCTGATATAGATTTTAATCGCCCAACATCTCCTTTTGTAATCAAATGCCCCTTAGCAAACCGTTTTTTAAGAATTGATACTCTTGATCCCGAATCTATTAATAATTTTACTGAAATACCTCTAATTTTGACTAAAATAAAATTTGGATCGTCTCTATTTAAATCTTCCAATGTTCGAATATTATTAATTTTGAAAATTTTATTTCTTACTGATACCTCCCGAGACGGAGCACTCGCGAGAGGTAGTTCCTGTTTAAATGCTGGGGTCTTCGTCCTTCCTTCGTCCTATGAATGTCCTTGTTGTGCCTGTAATCCGCCGTTGCGCTGTTGGCGTTGTAACGATTGCCTCCTGGTGGACCTCTGTACCTGCTATGATTTCGACTTCGCTTCTGATTAGTACATGTTTTACAATACTTTGTATAGTGCCCTTTTTTCGCCCAATTTTTACGCGGAAATTTTATCCTATAATCCCGTTCCGTATTTTTGCAAACACCGTTTATTCTTGTATATGCCGATTGATTTGAATTTTTATTTACAGTCCCTATATCTGAACAATTATTTTTTTCCATTTCCAATTCCCATTCCTCTTGTTCTGCCAATTCGACAGTTTCTTCAAATGTTAAGTCGGTCCGACACTTCAGTATTACCTTAATACATTCTTTAATTTCTGCTCTCAGGCCTTCTTTAAATCGAGATAAAATTTGATAATCTATATAACTTTCATTCGCACATTCTATTTTTAATAATTCTACCTTTAGATCCCTTAAACGTTCTGCAAAATTTTGTACTGATTCCCCTACATTTTGTGTACAATTCCAAAATTCTCTGTTAATTTGGTCTTCATATCTACGTTTAGCAAATCTTTTTATAAATTTTTGTCTAAATTCTGCAAATGATATAGTTACAAGATGTAATTCTCTAGTTTGACAATAAAATTTTAAAGCATCCCCATTTAATTTTGTACGAACCAGGTCTACTGTATCTCTGTCATCAAACTTTATAATACTTGTTCTTACTAGTACTTTGTTAAAAAATTCTTCTACATTGTCACCATTAAATTCTGGTATTTCTGCTATTACAGCACTTTTTAACGATAAAATTTCTGCTTCTGACTTAATCGTTGTTGCCAGATTTAATTTATTTGAACTACCCGCCGGGCTACTACCCACAATACTGCCCGCTGGCATGTTTATTAACTTTAAAAAATAATTTTGTTACAAAATCGTACTCCGCGAGTGGACCAAATATATTAGCCACCCTGGGCTGGCAAACTACCCCAAAAACCGCTGCCACCAATTTGTAACCCGCCTTTATGAGGCGAATTAGCAAATAATATTTAAGATGGGTTCTTGCCAGACTGGAGGTACAATTTAGTAATCGCCAAAAATATAATAAGTAATAATAAATGTTCTTACCGTTGTGACGTTGCTCGTAGAAGAGTAAAGGTTCGAAATAATAATAATGATTTATTATAACTAAGTTTATTGACTAGTATAAAGATGAGTTGATATATTTACAAATGATGGATCCGACTGTATGGATGAATGGTCTTCTTCTGGTCTCTCTCTTAATGGACCTCTCGATGGACTCTCACCGGACTCTGTCTTCCCATCGTCCATACAGTCTTTTATATTACTGTAATGCTAAGTCAACAAATAATTGAGGTGTCACCTAATTACCAAATAAAGAAACAATATTATAATTGCTCCATATTGCTTATTCTGCAATATTAGTGATTACTACTACTGAGTGTAATGACCTCAATTGTGTGGTGACCTAGTCTTACACTAGCGTAAAGTGCTGCTTCAATAGTTTTACAACAAAATAGATAACAGAAAATATAAAGTATCAAAAACGCTCGACAGGAAGTTGTTTATATGTAAAACGTTTTCATGTACGTTACGAACGTTTGAACTGAACCACTTCGATAAATCAGCCCATTTTAATAAGTGTTCAAAGCAGGCTGTGCTCGTCGTTTGGCGAATGTTTACTATAGTGTGCGCCTCATATAGACCTTTGCTCTTGAGCTATTTAACGTGTAATGTTTGCTCCAAGAACTTTTATTTTATAGCATTAACGAATTTCTCCCTCAAAGGAAACGTGTTTGAAGTTTAAGAACGTCTTAAAAATGTGAAAAATGAATAATAAAAAGCTGTTTTAAAAGTTAAAATATTCAAATGAAATTGAAAAACATATCAACATTTTCTTTTCAAAAAAAAGCTCGAGAAAGCACTTTTGAGAAAAAATTCTGTGCTTTGAAAGAAATAAAACAAAACATTGTAATTACGTTAGTTAGCTCTTTATGAGGGAGTTCCATCGTTTTATTGAATTTTCTAAAAACCTTTTTAATAAATATTTTTATTTATTCATGAAATATATTAGGTAATTTTAATAAACTACCAAGGTCATACGTTCTTACAAATGCAGTTAAAAAAACCCAATACCTCTCGCCACTTCGGTTTTGGTTACATAACTGTAGGGCGGGAGCAGTCATGTGACATTGTTGGCCTTGACAAGCAGATATGGGGCCCGTGTCAGAATGACAATTAGTAATTATGTATATAGATGTCAGATGTCAGAATTTTTCATTAAAAATTTCAAGATTTTTTAAATTCACGTAGTTAATTTGTCACCAGGAGTGTGGAATTTACTTGTCGAAGAAAATAAACCACATGGAATTGGAAAATCACTAAATTTAGAATGAAAAATTATATTTGATATCTATGTACATAATTTATTAGCTATCATTTTGACACGGGCCCCCATATCTGCTTGTCAAGGCCAACAAAGTCACATGATTGTATTTAACATTTCTTGTATACCTACATTCTCCACTACTTATATTTATTCTTTATATTTATATTTTTTAATTTTAAATTCATTCTATGAAGCAATTTTGTCCTCTTCTAATTTATCGAAATATCTCCAATTCATTGTCGGGATTGACAGTATTTTTGAAGGGTATATGTACTAAACCTATAATTTTAAATATTTAACTATTAATACAATAAGAAATAATATATGTATGTAATTATCACAAAAAATCTTCAATAATGTCTCTGGATTTTTCACAGAGACATTTATCTGTCAGTTACAAAATTTTTCATTTTACAATTGGTTTCCATGACATTATTTGTGCTGTGAGAGTTATTACAACAGATTATTACACACACACACACACACACACACACACACACATACACACACACACACACACACACACACACACACACACACACAGACAGACAGACAGACAGACAGACATCATCGTAGAAATATTAAGATCGGATTGTAGAGATAAAAAAGTTTAAAAAATAACCAGAAGTCAGTCAAATCTATATTACTTATATTTTACTATTGTTGTACAATAAAGGTTTTTAATGTAGGACTTATTTTTTATTCCTATTTAAATAGCTATTGCTTTAGTGTCATGTTTTTGAGTAGATTGTGTATTAAATCCAACTTAATACATTCTAAATCTTTAACTCAAGTTAAATGTTAAACATGGATTGCTGGTTGTAAATGTAGATACACTAATTGCTAATGAGATAAACTTGTAGTATTAGTTATTCCAATCCGTTTCTTGTTTGTGTTAAACAATATAAGCACTTTATACATATGGTCTATGTTGGACGGAGCTAAGTAGTTTGACATAATATTAATTATCAGTTGTTATTGTTATGAGGTAAGTACGTATTTAATAGTTTGGAGAAACTTGAACAACAGGCGAACTTAGACAGTAATAAGCTTCGGATTTACCAGCGACACAAGAAGATTTTCTCTTATTTTATCAGAGAATAAGACATATACATAAGACTATAGCAAACTTTTGTTCTTTAATCAACGAGCTCATCCTATTTTACTTAACTTTTATTTGCGCACTAAATCGCTATAAAATAATTACAGTTTTCTTCGCTTAAGGTTAAAGCACCAAATTTCAACTTAATACCCAATATGCCAATCTGCTGATATTACTATCTGCTGTATTAAAGAATATTTATACGAAGGCCATGCTAGCATTATTGACAATAAGAATATCAAAAATAAACGAAAAACCCCGTAAAAAAATATTTTTCACTTGGCTATCTCGGATATTTTACGCACCAAATTTTATTACTAAATAAAGGCTAATCCGATTGTCACTGAATATAATAGATACATAATATGTAATTTGGGAATTCATGGGTGTCTTTTGAGATGGTTACAATCATACATAAAAAATAGATCACAATTAGTTGTATGTAATGGTTTTAAATCCAGGATAATTAATGTTACATCGGGTGTACCGCAAGGCTCGCATTTAGGTCCCATATTATTTAATATATTTATTAATGATATATATATATATATATATATATATATATATATATATATATGTTGTTTATTCTTGAAGAAGGTAGCAGTTCATGCTGCCGAAACGACGGTTTTTCTATCAATAAACAGAACTAAAAGTAAAAAGGTATCATTTTTTTTGTTGCATATGTTATTGAAGATCAGACCCATGTTAATTAAGCTTTTTTATTCATTTTTGCCAGTACTATATGCCCTAAAAATTTGTACCCAAAATTCTGAAACACCTGTTTACTAAGAAATTATTATCTGTGACAGTATATTTATTACAAGGTCAAATTTCGGTCATTACGTTTCAATTTATGAAATCAACATAATAACTAAATTTGGCAAATTATTTCCTGAAATAATTGTAGCTTCCGTCCATAAATACACTCAAACAATAAGCAGCTCGTTAATCAAATGGCCTGGGTTCCTCGGTAACATCTTATTTTGAATAATTTCCTTTTGTGCAAATTTTAAACAGGCAACAGGCTCATTATATTTTGTTTGAATAAATAAAACTGCTTTACATTTCTGTGTTCGTATATTTTCATATAATTCCAACTTGAAAGAAGAAGATTACACTTAAATTCTAGTCGAAATACTCCTGAAATCTCTTTTCAGAGAATTTGCGCTGAAAGGTTTTTCGATGCTGTGTGATTTTATGAAATGCATTATGATGTCGTGTTCTTTTAGTGCAACATAAAAAGGCTCTCCGTATGGATTTGTATATGCGACAAATAAAATTTCCTAAGACTAACAACACAAGACTAATTCCTGAATCATTTCATGTAGGAGAACTTTTGTTGTTCGTATTTTCACTTAACGTATACAAAAGAATGCAAATACTAATGGAATCGCTCTCGTTCTTCCAAACAATAAGACTAATGAGATACAAGTTAAAATATAAATAACAAGAAATATTTTACTGGAGAGAAAAAATATATTCTATTAAAAAAATCTGTTGTGGCCACAACAATACCTCTCGCCACTTCCATTTTTGGTTACATAAGTATAGGGCGGGATGTACATAGATGTCAAATGTCAGAATTTTTATTAAATATTTCAAGATTTTCTATATTCACGTAGTTAATTTGTCACCAGGAGTGTGGAATTTACTTGTCGAGGAAAACCACATGGAACTGAAAAATCATTAAATTTAGAATGAAAAATTGTATTTTACATCTATGTACATAATTACTAGCTATTATTCTGACACGGGCCCCCATATCTGCGTGTCAAGGCCAACAGAGTCACATGATTGGTCGCGCCCTATTGTATTTAACATTTCTTGTATACCTACACTCTACACCAAAATTCTACTTACAATTAATCTTTATATTTAGATTTTTTAATTTTAAATTCATTCTATGAAGAAATTTTGTCCTCTTATAATTTTTCGAAATGTTTACAATTCTTTGTCGGGATTGACAGTATTTTTGAAGAGTATATATATAATATACCTATAATTTTAAATATTTAACTATTAATACAATAAGAAATAATATAATGTATGTACTTCCCAAAAAAAAAAATCTTCAGTAATATCTCTGGATTTTTGACACTGACATTTATCTGTCAGTAACAAACATTTTAATTTTTAATTGGTTTCCATGATATTATTTGGGCTGTGAAATTTAATACAACAGATTATTATATATCTTTATCTCTAAATCTATGAAAGATATAATAAAATATTTATATGTATCAGATAGAGAATTTACTCTTCTTTAATACTAGCAAGAACAAAAATTTTCAAAAAAATAATATTTAGAAGTTTTTTTTTAAGAATCTGCTATTTCTGGTTGTCCAATTATTTCCAAAACCTGTTCAGCTCTTCCCAGTAATGTTCGAATAAGAAATACGTAGTTAAACAGATATAAGTATTATAGTTTTTGAGAAATCGTCCTTCCAACATTCCCACACACACACACACACGCACACACACACACACACACACACACACATACGAAACGTCGGTTTTTATAACAATAAACAAAACTAAAACTAAAAAGGTTGTATCATTTTAATTGAATTATGAGTTCTAAAAGATTTTTTAATAATATAATATTGGAGTTATTGCAGCCATAATGATCGTCACACCCATACACACACACACATACAGACATCATCGAAAAATAGTAAAATGGTATTCTAGGGACTCTAAAACGTACTTATGCAGTAAAAACACTATCAATTTTTTTGACCAAAGATAATATCTTCCTTACTTAAAGGTGACGGAAGGTAAAAAGATTGGATTTTAAATTTTAAGTGACTAAATCATTTGTTAAACTGAAGTATAGGGTCTCGTGGCCATGTGCCTGAGTGTCTGGTCGTGAATATGGGGACCCGGGTTCGATCCCGACCGACGCTAAAAATTACATCGCATTCTAATGGCACAAAATTGACCCCTGTGGCGCACTCTCTACGCCAGCAATGAGTGCCCGTGAGGTGACGACTGGTAAGCGCCCGCACGGTACAAATATTCCATCATTACCGATATCTGTGTATGAAAGCAGATTGGCACACCCAGCAATGGGTAATATGCCGCGATGAAATATTTATTTATTTATTTAAGTATCATATTTCAAATCTTTATTCTACAAAGACCGTAAAAGATAAGTAATTTTTATTACTTTTTAGAAATTTTTGGACTTGAGGGCGTTCACCATGTGTCTTCTAATGGAATCTCAAAGTTTATATGGAGACAGAAAATTGGAAATAATTATAAACAACATCAACGACAAAACTAAAATTATTCCGCCAATGTATCACACTTTCTGCGAGTCCCTGCTCATTAAATTTAAAAGCAAATAAATAATCCTGTTTGATTTATCGCACGACACTAATTCAGGAGTATCATTATTCTTTCTCGTCCTGGATGTTGAACAGGTGCTGCTGGTTCTCTTACCGCGGTGTAGCTGTTAATTGTTTCGGTGTTTTAATGCGCCGGATCGACCTTGTCAGCGGATAATGGAGTGTGGATTGCCGGTCCCGTTTCCACCGGAGATAACGTTCATCAAAAGGATCAAAGCAGACAAGGATCATCCAAGTTGTTTTGATGAGTGCTTGTACGGACCAGAAAAGTGAGGTTAGAATTTGCCTTTGGCGTAAGTTCATAGTTTCCATAGTATAGGTTCCATATGGGAGTTTGATTTACAGACAAAAAAATCTGTTGTGGCCAGCACAATATCTTCCGTCAATCCTGTGTATTCCATACATAAATTTTCTTGCAAAAGATTCTAAATTTCTAAAATTTCAACAAACTATGCAAATTGCACTTGACACTAACATTTTCTTCTTCTTTAGCTTTCCCCATTCGTTAGGGGTCGCTATTTTTCATTTTCTACTTCCACTCATTTCTGTTTTACGTGTCGTTCTCATTCAGTTCCTTTTCTCTCAAATCTCATCCAATATATTCTTCATTTCTCCTCATGACATTTTCAAACCAATGTAATCATCTCGCTTGTATCTTTCTAGAAACTTGTAACACTAGAGTTATTTCCTTACCTATCTTTCCGTGTCTTCCTCAACATCTACTTCAACATCCTCATCTCTGCCACATTAATTTATTTTTATTTATACTGACATCTGTCAATTTGAATTATATGAATATATTAGTAGTTTCCATGTTTAGCATAGCTGACTGATTTATAAAATTTAATTTCTTTAAAATTCTTTATCTCTATATCTATTGAATATGAAGTATAAAATGCAATTAAATCGTATAGAGAATAATATATTTTTTAAGTTATAATAACGTTAAATGTCAATAAATCAAATTTAACTGTTAAATCTTCAAACGAGGCTACTTTCGGTTCACCAATTATAACCAAAATCTAATCAGTTGTTCTTCTGGATGTAAACGAAAAAAATATAATTTTTGGAATCGTGGTATTGAAGTTCTGCGATCCGAAACTTTCGTCACATACACACATACATACAGACATCATCGTAAAAATGGTAAAATCGTATTATAGGGACCCTAAAACATGCTTATTCACTAAAAACTCATCATTGGATTTTTTAACCAAAGACAATATCTTCCTTACCTAAAGGTAACGGAAGGTAAAAAACTGATGTGACCAACACATGACCTCTCGCAATTTTATGTTACATAAATAAATATATCATCACGGCATATTACCCATTGCTGGGTGTGCCAATCAGCTTTGTACACAGAAATCGGTAAATGGTGAAATATTTGTACCGTGTGGGCGCTTACTAGGCGTCACCTCACGGGCAATTAAAATTCGAGGTAATTTTTGGCGTCGATCGGAATCGAACCTGGGTCATAATTAATTTAACATTTCTTGAACATACAAATAATTCTTTATATTCACTGACGGTATTAGCGGTATTTCTTAAGGATATAATCTGTTGTAGTAAATCTCACATAGCCTGCTCACGACCCAAACATCTCCATCTCAAAAATTTAGAGATAGTACTGAAGGCTATTTCTGGGAACGATATTTAATATTTCTTATTGTATTATTAATTATATATTTAAATTTGAGAAATCGTATCTCCAACATCCTAACACTCACACACACACACATCATCATCATCATCATCATCATCATCGTAAAAATGTTATAATTGGATTCTAGGGACCTTAAAACGTGCTTATTCACGAAAATCTTGATATGGGATTTAGCGAGAGCTAAAAAAGTACCTGTTATTGATATCTCTCACTTTAATTCTAGTATTCGTACCCTCATTAGCGTCCCTATAATATTATGTATGTCTGCTATTCTTTAGCATGTTATTTCGTTAAAAGAATATACCTATTAAACTTAAAAGATATATTGTTAAAAATAAATTCTGTTTATACTTCTATTTATAGATTATGAACTTGATAGGTGTTAATGGTTTTTAGTAATTTTTTACTCAGGTTATCAAGTTTGTTATAGTTACATTTATGGCGACATTACAAGTTTATTTTGTATAAATTAATTCTTATTCACTGATTCTATATAGCTTCTATGGATATTTATTTATTTTACTTCTACTCTGCCGACGTAATAATTAGCTACTTCTACTCGGCGTAGAAATAAAACTTTCTGCCTTGTGAATCAAGTAACAAAAGATGCTACTTAAAGAAAAAATAATTTTATACGAATACCAATTGATATTGTACAACGATGATTGATATATAAACATATATAGATACTAGTATTAAAATCAATTTTCTATCGAGGACTGAACGTAACCAGATAAAATCAACTAATATTGTTCCCTATTTTTCCTTTTATAGATATATTTATTTATAAAATCATTAAGTTAGAGTACGTTTTGATCAGTAATAAAAAACACATCAATTTTCTTTGGTAGCTTACAGTACAAATGTAGATTTTAGCTACTGATATGTTGTTAATATTGAATATGAATTAGAACAAAATTTATTATATGGAAATTCCGACATGAGAACTTTGTTGATATTTCTCGTCGAATGTGCGTAATACATACGTTTGTTTAAAATTACAATAATATAACTTTGTAGTTATAATAACGTAACGAATATCTTCATATTTAGTAATCTCAAAAATATTGTAAACATATTCGTAGCTTGAATAATATTTATATGGAGCAAAGAATAAATATTTGCAATAATTCCGCATTCGTGGGTCAACTAAAATTATTGAAAATAAGACACATGGTTCATATTACAGTACAGAAACGCGTTAAATTTAACCAGTGATAGAACTCGTAAGGAACAACAATATTTCTTAATAATTTGTTTCGAAATCTCAATTTTTACCTTCCGTCACCTTTAGGTAAGAAAGGTATTGTCTTTGGTCAAAAAATTCATTGATGAGTTTTTACTGAATAAGCATGTTTTAGGGTGCCTATAATACGATTTTACCATTTTTACGATGATGTCTGTATGTATGTATGTGTCTGGGTGTGTGTGTGTGTCTGTCTGTGTGTGACAAAAGTTCCAGATCGCAAAAATTATATTTTTTTCGTATTCCTCAAGTTTACATCCAGAAGAACAAGTGATTAGATTTTGGTTATAATTGGTGAACCGGAAATAGCCTAATATGAATATTTAACAGGTAAATTTGATTTATTGACATTTAACGTTATTATAACTTAAAGAATATAGTATTCTCTATACGATTTGATTACATTTTATACTTCATATTCAATAAATACAGAATTAAACAATTTTAAAACATTAAATTTTATAATTCATCCAGCTATGCTAAACATGGAAACTACTAATATATTCATATAATTCAAATTGACAGATGTCAGTATCAATAAAAAGTAAATTAATGTGGCAGAGATGAGGATGTTGAAGTAGATGTTGGGGAAGACACGGAAAGATACGGTAAGAAAATAACTCTAGTGTTACAAGTTTCTAGAAAGATACAAGAAAGACGATTACATTGGTTTGAACATGTCATGAGGAGAAATGAAGAATTATATTGGAACAAGAACGAATAGTTTGGGAATAGGAGGTTGAAGAAACAGAGGAAGACCAAAGATAAAGATGGAAGGACTGTATTGCGGAAGACTTGAGAGAAAAGGAACACGCAAAAATAGCGACCCCTAACGAATGGGAAAAGTTGAAGAAGAAGTCAGTGTCAAGTGCAATTTGCATAGTTTGTTTATGAAATAATTTTACTGGAAATTTAGAATCTTTTGCAAGAAAAATTATGTATGGAATTTATACATTATATACAGGATTGACAGAAGGTATTGTGCTGGCCACAACAGTTTTTTTTTAGTATTTTTACCCCCCTCTAAATTAAGGAGTCGTTTAGGTATTTTCATAATAATTTGATCCAGTGGCAATAACAATGAAACAGTTGTTTTTGACAATTTTTTTCAAATAAATTTTGACAAATAAATCGATTAATAATTATTATAAAAGTTATAATCAGTAAAAAATGCCTGCCTTTATGGATAGCGAGTATACAGACTTGTGCTGACCTATTGTGAAGCTCAGGGAAACGCTGCCCAAGCCGATCAATTTTATTTGGAACGTTTTCCGAATCGTCAACTTCCAAATGTTCGTATCTTTGTACATGTTGTTCAGCATCTTCGAGATCATGGGTCCTTCATATTTTATTAATACTGCAATCTGTCGCTATTAGAATAAAACCAAAACGAGATTAACCTCCCCTTCAGCTTTCAGAATCATGTACAATCCTCATCACAACATTCTGCACGACATCGTCTGAGTGTTAGCGCTGTCTTAGCTTCTCCTCCGGGAAATTGAGTTGTGGGAACAGTCGCATCGCAGCAAACCCTGATTACACATTAATACTTTAATTATTTGCGAGCGCGTAGGATGAGCAAAGACAACTGAAATGAGCAGCTGTTTGCCCCAGTAACCCCACAGATAAACATTGTCATTTCGCTGTGGATTCCAGATAGCAAGTTTTGGAATTGAGGGATAGGGGATGGCCATACTTGAATAGGTACATGAAGTTAAAATAGATTATTGCTTATTGTATTGAAGGATACGGAAAGATACGTTAAGGAATGAAAGAATAAGGAAAGAGAGGAAGGATATACAATTACATTGGTTTGAATATGTCATGAGGAGAGATAAAGAATATATTGCAAAAAGATTGAATAGCTTAGTAGTAGAAGGTTGAAGAAACAGAGGAAGACCAAAGATTAGATGGAAGGACTGTATTGCGGAAAATTTGAGAGAAAAGGAACTGAATGAGAACGACACGCAAAACAGAAATGAGTGGAAGAAGAAAATAAAAAATAGCGACCTCTAACGAATAGGAAAAGCTAAAGAAGAAGAAGTCAGTGTCAAGTGCAATTTGCATAGTTTGTTTAAGAATGTATGGAATTTATACATAATACACTGGATTGGCGAAAGGTATTGAGCTGGCCATATCAGATTTTTTTGTAATTATGTCCTTTATTCCAATTTTTAAAATGTGGCAACCCTATTCACAATATACCCTATCTAGGAAATCAGTCCAAGTGGACATCGTACCTCTTTCCTGAACCCATGTTGTTTACCTGTCAAAATTTTATTCCTTTCGAGGAATGACAGAATTCGAGACAATAAACATTTTTCGAAAATGGAGAATGGAAACAGGTAAAAAACTATGTAGTCGGACTGACAGTCAATGATGAAATTTATTCAGGCCGACGTTTCGACTATTACTATAGTCTTCTTCAGGGCGAGAATTGTCGGTTTAAAAAAACATTTACACATGTGGATACAAAACATACATTAACAGGCAGACATTTAAAATAATAAATAAATAAATAAATAGTTAAAACTGTAGATCACAGAGTGAAATTCGTCAAAATACAATAATATAATCAATTGTTATTATATTTTGACGAATTTCACTCTGTGATCTACAGTTTTAACTATGTATGTTTTGTATCCAAACGCTCGCTGTCCAAATTTCTAACTATACAATATGTTGAGAATTGTCACTTCCTAATGGAAACGGTTAGTCAGGAACTAATGGCACTGTAATGACACATTTTACCACCTTTACAAATCAGTCTGACATATATAGCTGCTCCGTCGGTATATTACATAACCAAAAAAAATGCCGCACTGTTGTGAAAATAAAATAGGGCATTCATTTACAAAAACGAAAGTATAAAATGTTTAGTTTAGATTGAAGCAATAGGTTAAGAAGAATGGTAAATAACGATAAATTAAAATTAAATATAAAAGACGTTTTTTCTTTGTATTAATCCTTATTAATTGAGTAGTAGTGTAAATACAAAGTGTACATTTTATTATTTTTTGTTATGGTAGCGACTGTAGAAAAAATCTTGTGTGTGTTTCGAAATGGACATTGTCGATTTCGAGAGAATGCCGCGCTCCTGCGTTGCGCGGCAACAACCTCTCAATCGACAATTTCCTATTTTGCGCTCTTAAGACACAAATAGCTATTGTGCTTAGCCATCTGGAGTAAGGGTAAGGTCGCAGTTTGATCTTCTGCGCATATATTTTTCTCGCCATCACGTTTGGCGTTTGCTGTATATATGTAAGGTTGCTCGCTGGAGACTCAACCTAAATATACTTGTTGTGCTCATATGTGTTGGCATATAACTCGAACAATGACAAGCACCTCGGTTGAACGCGACTATTGAGTGTTGTTTACCTTTATTTGTCTCCATAAATAATTGCGACAGGCGGTATATTTACCCAGCAGTACTGCAAAACCGCACAATTGCTTTAGCGCTGCGTTCTCAGTTTGTTTGCTTTGTAATAATATCAAGCAAAAAGTACAGAAACGAATTAAATGTTTCTTATTTGCCAACAGGCAAAGCAAACACAATTAGGATGAATCAATACTTGTTTTACACCGAGAAGACTCGCCTGATTTATAGCGCATGAAATGTTACCCTTTGAGAAATGAGCGAAATATAAAATAAAATAAATGGGGACCATTCAGAGTAAAAGGCTGTATAAACTGAAAAGGCTAGCCGTTAAATGTAAATAGAGTAAAATGCTAGTTACTTTTCATTGCAGACAATATTTACGGAGACTTTTCACGACAGTTTATGCTAATCACACAATGAAATTTGTAGATATCTTTTAAAATTTTATGTTCTTTATGAATCTGAATTAATAAGTTTTAACATTATGATTTAGATTTTATACTATACGCCTACTGAAAAATATAAAAATCTGTTGTGGCCATCACAATACCTCTCGCGCCATTTCCATTGTGGTAGGTATACCTACGTATTGTATTTAACATTTCTTGTACACACAAAAAAATCTAATTACACCTAATCTTTATATTTACGTGTTTTCTATAATTTTAAATTCATTCTATGAGCAAGTTTTCGCCATTTCTTCTAAATGTTCGAGGTTTTTCCAATTCATTAATGGGGTTGGCGTTATTTTTGGAGGGTTCCTGTAATATACCTATAATTTTAAATATATAATTAATAATACAGTAAGAAATTATCGTTCCCAGAAAAAGCCTTCAGTACTATCTCTGAATTTTTGACACGAACATTAGCGACATTTATATGTAAATTACAGACATTTTATTTTCTCAAGTAATTACTACAATAGATTATATATCTATATCTTTAAATCTATAGAAGTTATAATAATTTTTTTAAATGTGCGGTTCCGGTTGTCCAATTGTTACCAGAATCTATTAAACTCTTCCAATTATTGTTTGATTGAGGAATCCGTAGTTACACAGGTCTTTAATCTTATAGAATTTGAGAAATCGTACCCCCAACTACCTCACACGCTGACACACACACACACAGACATCGTCGTAAAAATGTTATTATTGGGTTCTAGGGACCTTAAAACATGCTTATTCACTAAAATCTGGATACTCATATTTTTAGCATGATTCCAATACCTCTTTTAGCGAGAGAAAGATCAAATTTATTTAAATTTAAATTGATTTTTTCTCATTTTATATATTATATATTCTATAGATTCAGATATATATTATATAATAATATAGAATAATCTATTGTAATATATCTCGCTGCCCAAACAACTCCATGGAAACCAGTTGAGATATTTAAATGTTTATAATTGACAGATTAATGCAAAATGTCAGTGTCAAGAATCAACAGTTTATTAACATAACAGAAAGCTTTTTTCTGGGTGTACATTTATAATTTCTTATTGTATTATTAATTAAATATTTAAAATTATAGTTCTATTAATATTACATATCCAATTGTTACCAGAATCTATTCAACTCTTCTCATTACTGTTAGATTGAGGAATCCGTAGTTACACAGGTCTTTTATCTTATAGAATTTGAGAAATCGTACCTCCATCAACCTGACACACATCCACACACACACACACACACACATACAGACATCGTCGTGAAAATGTTATTATCGGATTCTAGGGACTTTAAAACGTGCTTATTCACTAAAATCTGGATATGCGATTTTTAGCATGATTCCAATACCTCTCTTAGCGAGAGGTAAAAATAATCTTTCTTTTCTTTAAATATGTAATGAAATAGAAATTGTTTGCCCATTAAATCATTTTTGTATTGGTTCACGAAACATGACTCTTCAAGGTCATTTATAACCCATCATACCTCATTATTATTTGTTGTATGTCTGTCACTCAACATAAATTACATAGATACAGAGCAAATCTCTCTTTTTTACCTCTCGCCAAGAGAGGTATTGCATTCATGCTAAAAATCGCATATCCAGATTTTATTGAATAAGCACGTTTTAAGGTCCCTATCCGATTTTAACATTTTTACGATGATGTCTGTGTGTGTGTGTGTGTGGATGTGTGTGTGTGTGTGTGTGTGTGGGTGTGTGTGTGTGTGTGTGTGTGCGTGGGATGTTGGAAGGACGATTACTCAAAAACTATAAGACTTTAATTTTTTTTAACTACGTATTTCCCAATCGGACATTCATGGGAAGATCTGAAAAGGTTTTGGTAACAATTGGACAACCGGAAGTAGAAGATTCTTGAAAAAAAATCTTCTAAATATTATTTTTTGAAAATTTTTCTTGGTAATATTAAAGAAAAATAAATTCTCCTTTTGATACATTTAAATATTTTTATATATAATCAAAAGATTTAGAGATAAAAGGAATATAATATATAAAATAATCTGTTGTAATTAATTTTACAACCGAAAGGATGCCATGAAAAATAGTTGAAAATTTAAATTATTTGTGACAGTTAAATGTCATTGTCAGAAATAATGAGTAATGAAAGAAAAATGTACTTGGAGAATCCCTTAATTCTTGATCTGTGACTATTATGGAGATGACAAGTCTAGGTTGAAGGACTTAAATTTGTTTCAAACATTATGGGACAATGTACACCAGCACTGTAGACTAGAGTAACTTTGAATTGCGAAAAAGCTATCAAATTCTTCTCAAGTAAGTTGTAAATATTGACAAAATTACACATCGATATAAGAATAATCGGAGTGCAATCTATCCGTCACTTTATTAAAGGGAATTAGTGTTATTTAGATATAACAAGTATGAAAAAATAAAATGTAAAAGAAGATATGTAAGAATAGATGCACAATCCAGATATATACATTTTAGACCGCCCAAAATTAATGTTTTTACTAGAAGAATATGAAGAGAAAGTAAACAAGGTTGTTCGAATTGAAAATTGCTGTTACCAGCCTAATATTATATGGTAAACTCTACTTTGTAATTTATTGTAACATAATTTATGGTAAAATATCTTTATGTTGAGACATGCTATTATTGAATAATAAAGAAGTTTATACGTCATAGATTTATATGAATATATTATTTGTATTTATAAAAATATTCTTTGCTTTATGCATACAGCCAGGTAAAATATACGGCAAGAGGTTATGTGCTGGCCACATCAGATTTTTTACCATGAAATATTGCTAAGCTACTACTATATAAAGTGCTTATTCTTTTTTCGAGCAAGTGAATCCAACTATATCTAAATTTTAATATTTGAAATATGTATCATTTAATATTCATATCTCAATCGTCGAGAATATGGCAGCAAACAAAATAAAACTGACATTTACTTATGCATAAATATCGTTTCTACAATATTAAATTCAGTGTAAAATTCTCTTACGTCTGACATGTGGCAGTGGAAAACATATTTCATATTGTAAATCAAATTTTCTAAAGATAGAATTTCAAGGTTCGTTCGCATACAATATAATCTAACGCATACATACACACATTCCTCAAGGCGTAATTTGTAAGTATATTACTCCATTTTCCTTTAAACTTAGACATATTTCCTTCAAATCGTTGATCCTTTAATGATATTAATGGGAAGGCTCACGCACTAATGCGTACGAGCTATAAATTATTAACGCACATTACCAAACTTAAACTTGACGAATTTAGGTAGATACTAACTTTAAAATTACTGCTTGACATGCAAATGTGGAATAATTAATGAGGGAAGATGAAAAAGTAAATGTTTTTATGGTTTTTAACACGGGATGTACTCATGAAAACTTTTATAAAGTAGCGAGAATTTTTTTTATATATGTACAGGCTGTATCACTCTAATTACATCTTTATATTTACGTATTTTCTATATTTTAAATTCATTCTAAGAGCAAGTTTTCTCCATTTTTTCTAAATGTTCGAGGTTTTTCCAATTCTGTAACGGGATTGACGTTATTTCTGAAGGGTTCATGTAATATACCTACAATTTTAAATATATAACTAATAATACAATATGAAATATTAAAATTTTGACACTGACATTAGTGACATTTATCTGTCAATTACAGACGTTTTACTTTCTCATGTAGTTACCATCGACATGTTTGGGTTGTGAGCAGGTTGTGAGATTTACTACAACATATTATTATATAGCTTATATATCTGTATCATTAAATCTATAGAAGATATTATAATTTTTTTAAATGTGTCGGATAGAGAATTTCGTTTTTACCTTCCGTCACCTCTAGGTAAAGAAAGGAATTGTCTTTGGTCAAAAAATTCGGTGGTGAGTTTTCATTGAATAAGCACGTTTTAGGGTCTTTACAATACGATTTTACTATTTTTACGATGATGTCTGTATGTGTGTGTGTGTGTGTTCGTATGTGCGTGTGTGTGTGTGTGTGTCCGTGTGTGTGTGTTACCGCCGTTTCGTGCACGATATCTCCAATACTAGAATTCCAAAAATTACAATTATTGCGTATTCCTCTTCCTTACAACCATATGCAGACTTGTTTAGATTTTGGTTATAATTGGTCAACCGGAAGTATCCTCATTTGAAGATTTTAACAGTTTTTCTTGGAAAACTCAGTTAAATGTTATTATAACTTAAAGAATATATTATTGTCTATACGATTTGATTGCATTTTATATTTGATATTCAACAGATATAGAGTTAAAGAAGAATAAAGATAATAAATTTGATATAAATTTCATAATTCAGCCAGCTATGCTAACTTAACCATGGAAACTGCTAATATATTCAGGTAATTCAAATTGACAGATGTCAGTATCAATAAAATGGAAATCAATGAAAGAATAAGGGAAGTAACTCTAGTGTTAGAAGTTTCTAGATATAAGAGAGACGATTACATTGGTTTGAACATGTTATGAGGAGAGATGAATATATTAATAGAAGGTGGAAGAAACATAGAAGACCAAATATAAGATGACAAGACTGTATTGCAGAAGACTTGAGAGAAAAGGAACGGAATGAGGACGACACGGAAAACAAAAATGAGTGGAAGAAGAAAATAAAAAATAGCGACCCCCCTAACGAATGGGAAAAACTAAAGAAGAAGATGTCAGTGTCTAGTGCAATTTGCATAGTTTGTTTATGAAATAACTTTACTGGAAATATAGGATCTTTTGCAAGAAAATTTATGTATGGGGCGCGTGCAGTAACATGCTGACTTTGGCAAGCAGATATGGAGACCTGTGTCAAAATGACAGCAATTAATTATGTCCATAACTGACAAGTGTTATAATTTTTCAAAATTTCATAATTTTCTTATTTCATGTGATTTGTTTGTTATCAGGAGTATGGAATTCAGTTGCCGAGAAAGAGAATCACATAATACCAAAAATTTAGAATCTTTTGCAAGAAAATTTATGTATGGAATTTGTACATAATACACAGGATTGACGGAAGGTATTGTGCTGGCCACATAAGATTTTTTTACAACGATATGAAACAGTAATATAATTTATTTTTATATTTAACAGAAAAATGCGACATCCTGTTTATAGTGCAAATATGATAATGCTGTCATGAAATATTAATTTTTCTGTGTTGTGAACTGAAATCTAGTTTTGATTTAAAATTCCATTCTTCTTCAATTAAACACTTCTATATAAAATCCTAAGCTGCCCGTAAGGTAGAGATTTTCTGTTTACTGTTGCAAACAAGAAAATAAACATCGGTTGAAACTTTGCGAGATAAACTCTGAAATGTATAACGTGACCTAAGTGTTAAATATGCCACGACCTATTTCAAAACCAATGCGGCCCTCTAATCAATAGCAGAGATCATACAACACCGCTCACATATTGGTGGCTATATTTCTTCCAACGCGATCGAGTATTCCATATTTTTAGACTGGCGCGTTCGGATTTCAGCGAGAAATTGAAAGCCGTCAAACAAACTGACCTATCAAAGAGCATGGCAGTGGCGTAACAGGAAATAAACACGAGTTTAGTCACCGCTTCAATTATCAAATGTCCCAAAGTTTTGGAATAAATTTAAAAAAAAATTGGACTCTTTTATCTCGAAAAGTTTATGATGGAGGATGAAAGTCCCAAAATGAATAACTTCAATGCAGAATATATAGGAATCAGGAATGCGCAAGAAATCGATTTATATGTCGCGCCCAAAAGCTAATGCTAGGTGTCTGCTGAAAGTTGCGCCTTGTGGAAAAACACGGTCCTTTTAATTATCTCACGCTAAGATAGGTATTGGATTCATGCTAGAATCACATATCCAGATTTTAATATTTTTACGATGATGTCTGTGTGTGTGTGTGTGTGTGTGTGTGTGTGTGTGTGTGTGTATGTATGTGCGTGGGAATGTTGGAAGGACGATATTTCAAAAACTAAAATACTTAATATCTGTTAACTACGGTAAAAAATTTGAAAGATGTCCGATCAAGGTCGTCTACGAATTGTATGAATTCAGATTTTTGCTCCGCGCATTATGCCAAATTCAGTAGTGTCGTTTGCTTAGTTTTTATGAGGGTACATAAGATACTACTGTTATTTTATTATTATAAAAATATATATTACAGTAAAAGCATTCAAAATTCAAAAATAAGTCAACTGGTAAGTTTATTAGCAAATGTAAAACCAAATATGTGAAAAATAAGATACTGACACAATGTCAGTAACAGTGAAAATTAGAAAAGTAGGGCAAAATTTCTTCATTGTTTATTTTCATAAAGTTAACCAGAATTGTGCTGAAAATTATATTCATGTTTGTGGTAATAATTCGCTGTATTCCAGGGTAAAATACAACTATCATGTTTAGCTAATTTAAATGTTTTTGCTACAACCAAATTTAAATTTTTTAGATTATATTTCCAATATAGAAAAAATTTGCAATAATAATATTAAATTTTTGGACTGAAATGTGTAGTTAGACCTGAAAAAGCTTTTATTAATGGTGATGGAAGAACAACATATTTTCAGAAAAGTATCTTCATTTTATGAAACAATAATTTTCACAAATGTCAACATTGAATAATTATCTCTGATAATTTGAACCAGCTGCAGATGCATTGTAATTAATGAAAAAATATTTCTTTGGAAAATTAATAAAAACAAGAATAATAAGTGCGCCAGTTTTTAAATTTTTTAATTAATTTTGTTGTGATTATTAATTACAAAGAAAAACATTTATAAATACAAATATATCTTACTTTAATTCCATGAATTTTATTTTCATATAGACGCAATCTTGGATGGGTCAATTTTTTAATCCTCCGTCACCTTTAGGTGAATTGTAACCTGCCGCTCACTGAGCAATGGTCTGGGTTCCATGGCAGTTGGTAAAAGAAGACACCACAATTACTTCAAATATGATATAATTTAATAACTAATAACAACATTTACGTCAACACAATATTGTTACATTTAAAGTTACAATTATAATTCAGTGTGTGTGGCAAGGTAGCAAACTAAAAATGGCCACCGGTTAATCACTTCCTCCACGCGTTTTCTTCCTTGTTCGTTTTGAAGGCTGGATTCCTTCGCCGATATTTGGCGTCTTCCAGCAACAATATAATGGACTTTTTGGAGTCCGGTCCACTACTAGACTGACTGTTGGGTCTGCTTCTTTCGAAACGTCTGGGACGTTCTTGAGCCTTCGATCTTAGATGTTTCCGGGTCACGCACTTCCATGAACCATCGCGGCCCGTCGTTTGCGCCATCTCTCTGCAGCCCACTACCTTGCCGACACACTGACATACAATATTTAATTTTATAAATAACTACTGGAGGGACCTGTCGCAACATTTTCAATTCTTAAAGTGTCAACTACCAGTAAGAACCTTAATTTTAAATTTCACCATGTTTTGAAATGATTTCAATTTAATTCTTTTCAACAATTTGCCGAGTGATAATAATTATATATTATATTTTATACCATTGCCTGTCACAATTTCAATTATACCGCGTCAGTCTGAAATCCAAATGCATGTTTATCAAAATTAAAACCTCTTCTATCCTGCGGTTGATTTAGCGGTGGCTCTGCAATGAACCGTTAATTAAATATTAATTGTGACAGTGGTCGTATGTTCGTGAAAGGATTACCATTTAAACGACAATTCTGATTAATGTCAGTAGAGGTGGCTTGGCTGGGTAATTCGACATAATTTCGCGTATTGTATTATTCTCCCGCAATGTGAATTTGGAATTGCTGGCTGCAGGCAGAATGCTGTTTGCTCTTTGTATAAATACACATTATGCATTATGTTAACCAATGATTGCTCGTTAAATAAATTGTTCCCTTTGTCTAGGTGCAATAGATGAGTTGGGCAGTGGATTGATTGTCCTGTGTTTTATATGGGGAAATGTATTCATATTTGTATTATACACTACATATATAACTAGTGGTTTATTGTACATGTATAAATGATTTGATCCAACACCGACTCATAATGTACTTGTTACTATGGTTATTTGAAATAACTACATTACTCACTCCGTGAGAGAATAATTCAGGTTACGGAGAAATTATTACTGATTTTTGTGTATTTTTACTTTCCGTCACCTTTAGGTAAGGAAGGTATTGTCTTTGGTCAAAAAATTTAATGATGAGTTTTTAGTGATTAAGCATGTTTTAGGGTCCCTATAATATGATTTTACCATTTTTACGATGATGTCTGTATCTATGTATATGTGTGTCGGTGTGTCTGTGTGTGTGTGACGAAAGTTTCGGATCGCATAACTTCAATACCACACAATTCCAAAAATTATATTTTTTCGTATTTCTCAAGTTTACATCCAGAAGAACAACTAATTAGATTTTGGTTATATTTGGTGAACCGTAAGTAGCCTCATTTGAAGATTTAACAGTTAAATTTGATTTATTGACATTTAAAGAATATATTATTCTCTATACGATTTGATTGCATTTTATACTTCATATTCAATAGATATAGAGTTAAAGAATTTTAAAGAAATTAAATTTTATAAATCAGCCTGCTATGCTAAACATGGAAACTACTAATATATTCATATAATTCAAATTGACAGATGTCAGTATAAATAAAAAGTAAATTAATGTGGCAGAGATGAGGATATTGAAGTAGATGTTGGGGAAGACATGGAAAGATAGATAGGAAGTTTCTAGAAAGATACAAGCGAGATGATTACATTGGTTTGAAAATGTCATGATGAGAAATGATGAATATATTGGATGAATGATTAGTAATAGAAGGTTGAAGAAACAGAGGAAGACCATAGATAAGATGGAAGGACTGTGTTGCGGAAGACTTGAGAGAAAAGGAAGTGAATGAGAACAACACGTAAAACAGAAATGAGTGGAAGAAGAAAATTAAAAATAGCGACCCCTAACGAATGGGGAAAGCTAAAGAAGAAGAATATGTTAGTGTCAAGTGCATTTGCATAGTTTGTTATTAGAAAAACCGTTTCAGCTCTTCCCAGTAATGTCCGATTGAGAAATACGTTGTTAAACAGATATTAAGTATTATAGTTTTTGAGAACATCCCTACACACATACACACATATACACACACTCATATAGATCCACACACACACACAGACATCATCGTAAAAATATTAAAATCGGATTTAAAATCTAGATATGCGATTTTGAGCATGAATCCAATACCTCTCTTAGCGAGATATAAAAAACATCTAAAATGAGACATCTTGTACATACATTTTTTGCCTGCAAATATTTCCCGTCACTTCCAGGGTGTATATTTCACCCTTACACAATGTCATCGCACCCAGACTTATTAAGTTAAGTGCACCATACAATATTACACTCTTGCCGATTCTTAAACTATCGTTTGTGTAGCTGAAAGTTCCTCTGAACTTGAATGTTAAGTACACAACACGCTCCAAAGGGCGATAATGATGTCTCTTTAGTGTAAATAACTAAGAAGTCTTTCTCCCTATCATCTGAGACTCGCTTAGGGATTTCTCACCCCTAAAATGGGATGGGGTTGGAGTATTGTAGGGTTTGACAACAAGTTGAACGGTAAAGAGGAATTTTGGATGAAAATGGGATGTTACTTTTATGATACATATATTGTATTAGTAGTAGACTCTAGAGGAGCTAATAGCGTAAGTCTGGTCTAAGTGGTGTGCTTACATTTAACGACTTGCAAAGTGCAGTGCACTCTCCAGACGAGAATGAGTGAACATACATATATTCTAATTAAAAATCTGATGATATCTGGGGAACCCGATTCGATCCCGATCAACGCTAAACATTTCGAATTTTAAATGGCACAAAATGGTCCCCTGTGTTGCACTCTCCACGCCAGCAATGAGGTGACCCTTGGTAAATTCCCGCACGGTATAAATAAGTCACTATCATTACCGAAATCTGTGTACACAAAGCAGAGTAGCACACCCAGCAATGGGTTTATTTATTTTTTTATTTAAATACATATATTTTTGACATTTCATATTCAGGAAAATCTATTTAAAATTTTCTAGAGATAGCTGATTTATAGCGGTGGCTATGGAACTTGAACAAAATTACAAATAATTGTATGCCATTTTAACTCTCAAAAACAGTTTGTGTTGTGTGATTTTCGTTCAATAACATATTTGAAAGTGTGTAACAGTTTTTCATGAAGAAAAGCTTCAGATTATAAAATGGTGGACAAATTTTGTTTGAGTTGCATGGCTATCGCTATAAATCAGCAATCTTAAAAAAAAATAAAATTTATCTTCTCGGTTATGAAATGTTGTAAATAAAATCTTTTAACTAATTTAGATGCAGAATTTAATTCTCTACAACATTTATTTGAAGTATTTTTCTCTAAAATAATATGGAAACTTTTGCGCAAGGAAAAACTGAGTTCCAATGTTAAATGCGTATGGCCAGGTTTTTAATTAACACACTGTATATATATAATTAAATGTACTTGTACATGACATTTTGCATTTATCTGTTAATTACAAACATTTAAATATCTCAACGGTTTTTTGAGCAACGAGATTTATTACAACAACCTATACGAGATATAATAAAAGTTTAAATGTGTCAGATTGATAATTAATTATGTAGTAACAAATATTCAAAAAATAATATTTAGAATTTTTTTTTTAGAAACTACCACTTCCGGTTGTCCAATTGTTACCAGAACCTATTCAACTCTTCCTATTACTGTTAGGTTGAGGAATCCGTAGTCAAACAGGTCTTTAGTCTTATAGAAATTGAGAAACCGTATCCAACAACCCAACACACACACACACACATCCACACACACACACACACACACACACACAGACATCCTTGTAAAAATGTTAAAAACGGATCCTATGGAGCTTAAATCGTGCTTAATCATTAAAATCTGTATGTGTGATTTTTAGCATAAATCCAATACCTCTCTTAGCGAGAGGTAAAATCACACACCGGCCGTGAAAGCTTAAGTATTTATTTATTTCATCCATTTCATTCAAGGTATTGTAACACGAGGGGGGGGGGTCTAATGATGGTGGTCTAACTGCTTTTCCCAACAATGACCATGACTTTAACTGAACGAACGACAAACACACCACATACACTTACACTTAATTTTGATAGCCGATGAACACTTATATTATGGACACAGACATTGTTATGATTTTAACTAACTACTTTATTTACATGATCTTATTTACACTTAAACAAACTTAACTAAGCACATAAAAATATAAACTAAACTGTTACAATGTACTAGCGTCTAGTACGCGCTCAACATAAAACCCGAGACTACATCTAGTCGACACGAGTATTTAAGACCGACTATCTAAAACAGGGCGTTACCTCCGTGAGAAGATTATCTCTGAGGGGTTGAAGAGGGTATCATATGGCATCCATATCAAAATATCAGCCCTGCACGTAGGCTTGTAATAACTTCTAGAATTTATTGCCAACAAATAACTGCCCAATGTCTCTGACAGCTAGTCTAAACAGTCAGTTAATAAAATATGATAACCCAAACAGAATTTTGACTAACAAAGATAACAAGTTAAAATATTATTCCTGAAACTATAATTTAGAAAAGATTATAAAAAGTTATTGTTATTGCTCGCCTAGTCACACTATATTGCACCAATGATTAGGTACCTTTAATCACTGTCTCTGCTCAATCGCCTTACCATATGTGCCTAATTGCATCGCGTAATGTATCGAGAGATTGTACATGTACCCATCCTCAGATGCCTAAAGTGTACGGGAGTGTGCGGATGATATATTGTGCGTAATCACTTCGCATGTAGTGTCCTGATACGTCCTGTAATGAGAATGACCGTGCCGTTCGCGCGCCTGCGTACCTCACCCGACTAATGTACGGGAAAGCACTAATACCAGATTCTTGCTCTGTGCCACATTCCAGTAATGGGAATATTATCGCGACAAATTACAAAATGGACCATAAACACTGATTTCAATGCTGTAATTAGGAGACTAACAAGATATGTGGATCAGATGCAGGTGTAATTGTAATAGGTACTCGCTCATAAGATGCAATTGATGTGTTTATTAATGTGGATACACATAGAAACATGAGTGGTTAATGAGATGTAGAATGGTTAGTATAAAGCATAACTGATATATTTTGTACATCTGCGATGAAAGATCAAGAAGTAATTGCAAATTCTCTGTGCAATGAGTAAGTTTTACATTTAAAAACCTACAGTCAATTCTATGTATTTTATATAAATTAGTCACAGATAAGGCAGTGTCTTGGAAAAGTTTATATATTTCCAGTAAAATTATTTTACGAACTATACAAATTGTACTTGCCACTGACTTCTATCAATTAAAAAACAGTCTACATAGAAAGTAGCCATTTGCGCTCTCATTTGTCAACGCAAAATATCACTTTGCCGCTCTAGCGCGACAAAGTAGAAAAAACGCTCGCTGTCTAACTATACAATGTTGAGAAATGTCAGTTGTCTACATTTTTAATGTAAACGTTTAGTCATGAACTAATGGCACTGTAGTGACACATTTACCACCTTTACAAATCAATCTGACATATAACTGCTCTGTCGGTATATTACACAACCAAAAAAAAAAGCACTATTGTGAAAATAAAATAGGGCATTCATTTACAAACACGAAAGTATTAATTGTTTCGATTAGATTGAAGCAATAGGTCAAGAAGAATGGGACATGACTATAAATTAAAATTAAATATAAAAGATGTTTTTTCTTGATATTAATCCTTATTAATTGAGTAGTAGTGTAAGTACAAAGTGTACATTTTATTATTTTTTGTTAGGGTGGAGGACCCCACTGTGGCGACTATAGAAAAAATCTTGTGTGTGTTTCGAGCGCAAATGGACATTGTCGATTTCGAGAGAATGCCAACCTCTCAATCGACAATGTCCTATTTTGCGCTCTTAATACACAAATAGCTACTTCCGTTGAAGTTTACATAGTGAACTTACAGCAGCATAGGTTGTGAGATTTTTGAAAATTAATTTCTTTATAGTTTTCAATGAATAAACACGTTTTAGGGTCCCTACAATACAATTATTTTACTATTTTTACGATGATGTCTGTATGTGTGTGTGTGTGCGTGTGTGTGTGACGGGAATTTCGGCTGCGATATCTCCAATACTACAATTCCAAAAATTACAATTTTTACGTATTCTTCTTCTTTACATTCATATGCATACTTGATTATAGATTTTGGTTATAATTTAACAGTTTTTCTTGAGAAAACGCAGTTAAATATTATTTATTGACATTTACTGACTATAAATTTTAAAGAATATATTATTCTCTGTACGATTTAATTGCATTTTATACTTCATATTCAATAGATATAGAGTTAAAGAATTATAAAGATATTAAATTTCATAAATCAGCAAGCTATGCTAGCCATGGAAACTGCTAATATATTCAAATAATTCAAATTGATAGATGTAAGTATCAAGTGAAAAATAAATGACTGTGGTAAAGATGAGGATGTTGAGATAGATGTTGGGGAACACACAAGGAATAAGGGAAATAATTTTAGTGTTTCTAGAAAGATACACGAGAGACGATTACATTGGTTTGAACATGTCATGAGGAAAGATGAAGAATATATTGGAAGAAGAATGAATAGCTTGGAATAGAAGGTAGAAAACAGAGGAAGACCAAAGATAAGATCGAAGGACTATATTGAAGAAATGACAGGAATGGGAAAAGCTAAAGAAGAAGGAGATGTCAATTTCAAGTGCAATTTACATAGTTTGTTTATGAAATAATTTTACTGGAAATTTAGAATCTTTTACAAGAAAATTTATGAATGGAATTTATATAACACACAGGATTGACGGAAGGTATTGTGCTGGCTACATCAATTTTTATTTTATTTTAGTTAAAGAATACATTGCAATAAGATAATTGCAATTTCAAGGGTGGTATGTATTCTTAAATCCAGCCAAAAAACCTAAAAACATAAAGGTGTATGTAATTAATAATTTATTCACTAAATTGTTATCATGGTAGCAAAACTTTCTATTTGTAATTCAATTATAATTATTATCATTAAATGCATTTTGTGAGTGCTAGACTTTTCCTGGTCAGCTGCATAATAAACTACATTACAAGTCAGCAGGTAAAAGTTAATTACCACAGTTTAAAGTCCTGTGAACAGCGCGATCGTTTTGTATAATTTTACACTTTAGTTAAGGAGATATAGCATTATTTAATGCTAGAATAATTACTCTAATTTAAATAGCAAAATAGGGAGAATCGTTCACATTTAGCGCATATTTAATGCCTGCGATATTGTGTTAATTAATTTCGTGTTTGTAATGCATTGTCTGGTATGATTGTTCATTATTATACATAGAACTATGTAGGTGGACGTCAGTTACAGTTTAAAAATGACAGATTGCTGTTTTATGCGCATCTATGGTCAATAATCAGCTATTTACAGCTCCTGTTGAACCTAAGTTATTTTACCTTCCATCAGCTTTAGGTAAGGAAGGTATTGTCTTTGGTCAAAAAATTCAATGATGAGTTTTTACTGAATAAGCATGTTTTAGGGTCCCTATAATACGATTTTACCATTTTTACGATGATGTCTGTATGTGTGAGTGTGTGTGTGTGTTTCGGATCGCATAACGTCAATACCACGATTCCAAAAATTATACTTTTTTCATATTCCGCAAGTTTACATCCAGAAGAACAAGTGATTAGATTTTGGGTATAATTGGTGAACCGGAAGTAGCCTCATTTGAAGATTTTAACAGTTTAATATGATTTATTGACATTTAACGTTATTATATCACCCGGTATATTTTTACTACATTTTGTATTATTGATCAATTTGAATTTCATATTTCATTATTCATAGTAATTTATTTTTACAACAGCACATAATCAGATAGAGTTCATTATTTACACATTTTGTTTACAAAATTATATTTGTGTGCTCCAATAAAACGTAATATATGTTGAAATTATAAATATGTACATATATGCTTCGAAATACAAATATTTATATTCGTAAATTATAACATACAGTAAAAATATTTTTTTCAGTTACAAATAATAAATATTTATTGTATATAAAATATGCTAGTTACTACAAATATTGTATTGTGTTAAGCCAAACAATAATTATTTGCAGTCTAGAAATTGCATAGGTCTTTAACATGTAAAATCATATATTTTTTTTAAATTTTCTGCTTACCTAATTATTATAGGTAAAAAAGCTTGAAATAAATGTAAAATATTATTTGTAATTTCTGTTAAAGTGAAAATTTATTTATTTAAATTAATAGATAATTGTTCACTTCAACATATATTACAAATAATACCTAATAAAAATGTATTAACCTAACTTAACATGTAAAACGTCAAACATTTGTTAATTTATCTGTTCAATTCCATGGCTATCGCTATTTTAGGGGTGATTTTCGACGTTTTCATAATTTTGCTTATTGATTCATATGCATTTTTACCTATTTAATTAGGGAAGCAGGAAAATATGATTTTACTTGTTCCAGTATCACGGTCAACAGCAACAACCTGTATGTATATACGATAACTCACAAAACAGTTTCTGGAAGTGTAAATAATACATATTTTTGTGCGGAATTCTCTATATATTTATGAAATGAATAATAGGACTTTTACCTCTCGCTAAGAGAGGTATTGAAATCATGCTAAAAATCGCATATAAGCACGTTTAAAGTTCCCTAGAATCCATTTTTACGATGCTGTCTGTGTATGTGTGGATGTGTGTGTGTGTGTGTATGTGTGTGTTTGGATGTTGTAGGTACTATTTCTCATATTCTATAACATTAAAGACCTGTGTAACTACGGATTCCTCAATCTAACAGTAATGGAAAGATTTCAATAGATTATGCCAACAATTGTACAACCGAAAGTAATAATATTCTAGAAAAATCTTCTAAATATTATTTTTTTAAAATTTATGTTATTACAAATATTAAAAAACAAAATTCAGACATATCATATCATTCTATCAGACATATTTAATTTTTTATTATACCTTCTACAGATTTAAATATATAGATATATAATCTATAAAATACTGTTGTAGTAAATCTCACAGCCTGCTCACAGCCTAAACATCTCCATAGTAACTACTTGAGAAATTAAAATGTCTGTAATTGACAGATAAATGTCACTAATACCAGTGTCAACAACTCAGAGGTAGTACTGAAGGCTTTTTTTTATATAAACCCTTCAGAAATAACGCCAATCTCGTTAATGAATTGGAAAAACTTGATCATAGAATAAATTTAAAATTATACAAAATACGTAAATATAAAGATCAGGTGTAATTAGAATTTTTTGTGTGTACAAGAAATATTAAATATAATACTTATATATACCACAATGGATAGGGCGAGAGGTATTGTGATGGCCACAACATATTTTTTTACGTTGGTAATATCAGGAGATTTGAATTTCAAATGACATAGATTTGTATTGCAAGTTCAAATAAGTACTTATGTACATTTACCTTAAAATGTGATCATTTAAGTTGCAGAATTTGTTATACATTTTGCTAATTCTTGTTTTGAACATATTAATCAGAAAATGACACTTCCCCAGACCAGTAACGTCAATTTAAACTCATAAAAGTCCTTACTTTTTACTGGCCTAAACCGATAACAAAGCCTGTCTGAACAATTTAGAGATACCTACGTAAAACTATTTTCAGAAAGATTAATCATAGAGGAGAACTTATGTTCTTCTTTAAACCATTTTTAATCGTTTCTCTTATCGGAGTCTACAACCATGTCTGCGTCTCTGCCGTCTCCTAGATATTTAAAAACTTTTTAATCCACTAATCTACGAGGAATTTCTTGCCAACCTTTATCCTGTACTTAATTCACCGTACTTTATACGCTGGTTATTAATATTATTCTCTTCTCCAACTCTACAGAACAGTTTGTAAAGCGCGCGAGACGCGCCTAATTAATTAGTGTTGTGTAAACGCTAGTTCAACACTTAGTTTTATCTCAGTATAAAGTATGAGTGATTGTAATATGAAATGTCTAATGTTACAATAAAATAAATATGTTGTTTTGCTTACGAAAAAGAGGGTTTTTCTATTGGCTACTTAAAGCAATTTACTGATTGCAGATATAACCAATAGATGGTATTTCAAAGCACAATGACCTGTCGTAATTCTAAGGACTTTTTTAATGAAAGCCAGTGTTTGTTGATGAAAATCAAATGAGCTTCTTCGCCTACATGAGACCAGAATAGCTATTTATGTAATAGTACATAATTTAGGTCTGTATGGGCGAGCAAAGGCCAATAAATTTGGCGAGTCCATCATGCCTAATTATATACAAATTACATACAAAACTTAGTTCAACTACATACCACGAAATTTACTTGAGGTTCAAATATGTTTTATAGCTCTAGCTTTTTGCAGGGTGCTGTGTTGGACAAAAAAAAAATCAGATGTGGCAAGCACAATACCTACCGTCAATCCTGTGTATTATGTATAAATTCCATACATCATTTTTTTGCAAATGATTCTAAATTTCCAGTAAAATTATTTCATAAATAAACTATTGCACTTGGCACTGATTTCTTCTACCTCTTCTTTAGCTTTTCCCATTCGTTAATGGTTTCTGTTTTGCGTGTCGTTCTCATTCAGTACTTTTTCTCTCTATTCTTCGGCAATACAGTCGTTTCATTTTATCTTTGGTCTTCCTCTGTTTCATTCATTCTTCTTCCAATATATTCCTCATCTCTCCTCATGACATGTTCAAACCAATGTAATCGTCTCTCTTGTATCTTTCTTCATTCTTTACCCTATCTTTCCGTGTCTTCCCCAACATCTATCTCAATATCCTCATCTTTGCCACATTCATTTTCTTTATTTTCTTTTCATTGACACTGAGATCTGTCAATTCAAATTTTCTTAATATAGTAAATGTTTCCATGGTTATAGCACAGCTGGCTGATTTATAAAACTTAATTTCTTTATAATTCTTAAACTCTATATCCATTGAATATGAAATATAAAATGCAATCAATTCATATAGATAAGTATATTTATTAATATTTAGAATAACATTAAATGCCAAAAAATGATATGTAACAACGTTTGTTAAAATCTGCAAACGAAGGTACTTCCGGTTGACCAATTATAACCAAAATATAATCAGGTCTGTATATGTATGTAAGGAAGGGGAATATGGAAAAATTATAATAATAAAATAAGAGAGATGCTTACATTGGTTTGAACATGTCATGAGGAGAGATGAAGAATATATTGGAAGAATGAATATCTTAGAAATATCAGGTAGACGAAACAGAGGAAGACTAAAGAAAGAAGGAATTAAATGAGGACGACAAGCAAAACAGAAATGAGTGGAAGAAGAAAATAAAACATATCGACTCCTAACGAATGGGAAAAGCATAGTTTGTTTACAAAATAATTTTACCGCAAATATAGAAGCTTTTGCAAGAAAATATATGTATGAAATTTGTACATAATATACAGTATTTCAATAAAGAAAATGTGACCAAAAATCGTTTAAGAAGTCTATTTTAACATCAATAAGAGTGCTAGAATATAGTCCGAAACAGAAAAATTATATTGATCTCTGATTCACGGTGCAAGTGCATCCTTGAACCGTCTCCCTAGGTGCAAGAAGTGTGTTGTAAATGATGAATAAATCAAAGAAGAATTTAAAATCAGAAATGTAGTATAATAAAACGTATTTCTTTATTAAATACTAGATTGATTTAGAATATATTTCAATCAAAAGGATTTTACAATAAATAAGCAATATATTTTAAATGAAATTCTCATTTTAAATTTAATCTGATTCAGCGCTTAATTCCGGATTAAATCAAATCAGCCATGTTTTATAAAAGAAGCTTACACTACTTCCATTATTTCCATAAAATTTTAAATACTCCAGTGCCTTCATTCGTACATTTAATTCAGTTTTGCAGTTATTAAAAGCTACTCGACTTTACTAAACCAAAAAGACAACGTTCCTTTTTATGTTGCACGTAACGTCAATCAATTCTGATTTGTCAAAGGAAAAAAGTTCATGACATTTACACAGTACACGTACAATGACATATTGTGATATTTTCCTCATAAATATGTCAAATCATGTGTGATGTACACTCTCAACAAAAAGCTAAATCAATACAACATACGCGAATGTCAATAGTAAAATTTATTGTATTTCATTGTCTAAAAGAAGGATAAACATTGATGACTTTTTTGTACATGCATAGGTAATAAATTTCATGAATATTTTTTCATGAGTTGAAGCATTGAACCCTATGCTTGCGGGAAATTACTCCATATTCCATGAAATAATTTTACTGGAAACTTAGAATCTTTTGCAAGAAAATTTATGTATGGAATTTATTCTTAATACACAGGAAGATGGAAGGTATAGTGTTGGCCACATCAGATTTTTTAATTTAAAATGTTTAATGTATAACAAAACATTTATGAAAAATTCAAACAAAAATACTGTTCATTGACCAGGGCCATAAAGATTTATTATGCACTGCGCACGCATTTTCTTTTATTACATGTTAACAGTTGTGTGTTACGTGCGTGTTGGCAACTTTCCCAAACCTAAAATGTTTCTTTTATTTATCATTAAATTGGCAATATGTAAGGATAAATATTAAAGATGAAGGCGAAGAGCAGCAGATGTTCCCAATAACTTTCTGGAACACATTACTGACAGAGGCGAACAACGATTTACAAATCAGAACTTTTTTTAATAACAGAAATCAACAATTTCTGTTGTTAATGTGAGTGTAAATTTAATTTAAGCATGAAAGAGAGAAATTTATGTTATGGGTTCCTCTTCCTACGTCATAAACGGTGAAGACGGTTTAGCGTGACCCTACACACAGAATTAGAGAAATTTATTGCCTAAAAATCACGAAAAACATAAGAAAAAGAATACGAGTGCTTTCAAAAATGGAAAAGCGCGAAGAATATCAATAGCGTGAATGAAAAGGTGCTTCTGGCATATTTTTCTGAGAAGTCAAAGAAAGTCAAGCCATCAACATTATGGTCCTATTTCTTGATGGTCAAGTGTACAGCAAAATACAAGTTGTGATTCTGGTAACATTAATTGTAAAATTGAAGTTATATTTAATATGAATCGCCAAAATTTAGAATGTATTTTTATTTACATAAAAATTAAAGTTCTTTATCTACCCATGCTGTTAAAGTATTACTTTATCTATCCTTGCGGTTAAAATGTCACTTAGTCAACTATTTTGAGTTGAGCAAAGCACATTTTAATATCTGCTATAAAAAAATGATATTTAACAGTGTTTTTCAAGAATATTTGTATGATATCAAAATTGAAAGAAAAGTTTTGTAACTAGAGACGAAATATGACATTATTCCTGAAAGGGAGATTTTATTATGTTGATTCTCTAGATTTCGGGGGTAGTAAAACAATGAATAAACAAAACTGATGTTCAACATCATTTAATGGTAAAACCACCCCTATTTGAATTTGAAACCAACACGTCCGCTGATTTATTTATAAAATTGGAACAGCGGAACGAGAAATGAATGCCGGCAGGTCTGCCGGGAGTAGCCGTGGACAACCTGTGGTCGGAACGGGCTGGGTGCAAATCAGGTTAATCAAAAAAAAAAAACCCTGCGGTGCATTCCCACATACATCATAATTGTCAACACCTACGAACTTTGACCTAACGCCTGCACGTTGAATAATACTGCCAGACACATAATATTTTGTTTGATGTGGAAAATTGCAAAAATACTGCAAATGTCATTAACTAATTAATTTTCTATATTTAATGCAGAGAGTAGGCGATGGGTATTGTTGTGTTGCTAACCTAAATGTAGTAACTTTATTCGTAGGGTTCCTAGTGTGTTACAGTGATATTTAGGGCGATATTACAGGTTTCTTTTATGCAATTTACTTATTCATTGATTCTGTACAGTTTCTATGAATATTTATTTTATTTCTACCTTGTGAATCAAGTCACAAAAGCTGCTACTTTTATGACGTATAAAGAAAAAGGATTTTTTTTGACTAAAAAAAATCCGATTTTTATTTTCGAGTTAGTGTCAAAAATGAGAAGTGTTGTTTGCAATTACCAGCGAAATATTTTCACATTAAACATGCTAGATCTGATATATACTCATAGCTCATAATTGTATCATTTTCTTAATAATTAACACATCTCTTAGTACAAAATCTTCCTGTTCCCCCTCGTTTCTCAGTGTCTAAGCGCGTTTGCTTAGCAGAACACACAGAACACGCACCCGTTGTTCTTATAATGCACAATGTATATTCAAAACGACACCAAGCACCATTTAATTAAATTCAGCTGTGCAGATGCTTTGAATTCGTCTCCACAAAGAACAGATTTGGTTAAGCAATATTGCAAACACAAATATCCACAGAAGGGGGTTTCTTTGAATGTTAAGATAGAGGTTGGCTTTATGAGGGCTGTTTGTTTATGACCCGAAAAAGAAATGTTATAAGATTGAGATTTTGTTCTTTAATATTTTGTATAAGATTGATTTTTGTCCTCTGATTAGACAAAGCGCAAACCGAATTCAATTACGGTATTGGGTTTTTGGTTGAAGTGTGGGCGTGTTTGAAAATACGCCTTCTCTAATGCAAAATTTAAATTCCTTCATTAACAATTCCTTGACATATAACATTGCGGAAGGTTTCGTAGTTAACTTTTTCATTTTATTTTATTACTTTCGTCTATAAACCTTAATAGTTTAAATTATTAAAAAATCTTTCAGAACTCATATTTTATTAAGAATAATACAACCTTTAAGTTCATCGTAGAAGTTGAAGAAAATGGCATTATTCCCTTCTTGGATGTGTTACTAGAAAGAAAAGAAGATGGTTCTTTACTAGATTCAGTCTATAGGAAGCCTACACACACTAATCAATATATTAATGCCAATTCACATCAACATCCTTCTCAGAAATACGGTACAATTAAATACCTAATGGGAAGATCTTCAGAAATTTGTCATTCCGAGAAATTGGAAGAAGAAAGAAAGAAATTAATAATATTTTTATGAAGAATGGTTTTTCTAAATCATCTATCGACAAATGCCTGAAACCTAAAAGACCTATAAACAATGCTAATGAAAGACGTATTGTTTGCCTCACTTCCTTATGTCAAAAATGTCACGGACAAGATTGGTAGAATTCTTCGTAAGAAGAACATGAAGATTTCGTATTCACCATATATTAAAATTCGACATATGTTGAGACAAGTTAAAGACATCATCCCTCTTCAGTCATCAGGGATTTACCAGATTCCATGTGTCTGCGGGAAAGTTTACATTGGCCAGACTGGTAGAACCATTTCTACAAGATTGAATGAACACCAGCGTTCGATCAGGTTGAACCAGCCAGAAAAATCTTCAGTTGCAGAGCATGCCCTGGAAGAATTCCACCATATAAAATTTGAAGATACAAAAATACTGGCGAGACCTACACACCTAAACAACAGGTTAATTAGAGAAGCCATTGAGATTTACAAAACCAAAAGTATTAATCTCAATCATTGTGACGGTGTAGATCTTAGTCGTGCTTGGCTTCCTATTTTACATATGTTGTAATTGTCACCTTAGTTACCTGTTGCTAATGTTTTGTTATTTATTTATTTCTATTTGTTGATTTGTTATTCATGTTCATTCATGAAGAAGGCAATAGTGTATATTGCCGAAACGTCGTTAATTTAATAAATATAACAGAATCTAAACTAAAAAAGGTTGTATTATTCTTAATAGTTTATTTTTCAAAAAATATCATCTATTGATTCCGTGCCGAACAATGTAGACAAATTCTAGAGTTGCCTGCCTACTTCAAGTCAGATACCCATTTGCATATTATGTTTATCCTGCTAGGTATCTCAACAGATAATGGTTGTAATTGTGAAGTTAACAAAGTATAGAATATACCGAAAGATAGAAATCATCGCGGATGTTTCGCAAAACATAGACGGCAGTTTCGGATCGCATACCTTCAATACCACGATTCCAAAAATTATACTTTTTTCGTATTCCTCAAGTTTACAGCCAGAAGAAGAGATTTTGGTTATAATTGGTCAACCGGAAGTACCCTCATTTGAAGATTTTAACAGTTAAATATCATTTAATGCGCACGGAAAAACTGATTTCCCAACGCCTGTTTTACTTTCCATGATACACCCTGTGTTTATGTTTTGTTTTAACAAAAATATAAACGTTAAATGCATTTTGTCAATAACTTTTAAATGTATTAATATTTTAATTTGATGTATAATTTATTGATTATATAAATAACCTACACAATGTTATAAAATGTCGACAATAATTTGAGTTGGTCTTTGTAAAGCATGTTAGCGGTTATATTTTGACCTACAAACATCAGACTGTTTAATTAATATAAATCGTTTCATAAATCATTTTGTATAAATTGTATTTGGATCAAATAAGAAATAAATCATTTGATGGGCAAACTATGCAATAACTATGAATAACACCTTGTCCGTTTTAATAAAGGCTGTCCCAACTAGAACGCCGGATTTAATTTTAAAGAAAAACACATTTATTTTCTGAATTAAGCAAACATTTTTATTTCAACATAAAAAAAATAGTTCCGATTAAACGTGAAATACAACATCAGGCAAATGGCCACCACGAAACCTCTGGTACATGGTTATTCTTTTGTTGAAATTTTGAATAACGTTTTCACATAAATGTGGCTGTATTTCACCAATAACGCGCCGTATTTCCTCTTTAAAATGTTCAACTGTTTCAGACTTATTCGCATACACTTTTTCCTTCACATAGCCCCAAAGAAAAAAGTCCATCGGTGTTAGACCGCACGATCTTGGTGGCCAATGTTGATCGCCAAATCGAGAAATGACACGGCCTGGAAACTAGGTCTGCAGTAACACCATTGTTTCACGTGCTGTGTGGCAGGTCGCACCGTCTTGTTGGAAAAAAATGTCCTCCACATCAATTTCATCCAATTCGGGCCACAAAAACTCGCACACCAAACAGTTACTCGCGATGGATGCATTGGTTGTTTGAGTATCGCACGAGGATTTTCAGCACCCCAAATCCGACAGTTTTGATTATTTACGTATCCGTCGAGTTGAAAATGTGCCTCATCTGAAAAAATGATTTTCTTCGCATTAATTTGATGATGTTCCAACACCCAATCAGCAAATCCACGGCGCTGTGCATGATCTCTTGGCTTGATTTCTTGCACCAATTGAACCTTGTACGCGTGTAAATGCAGATCTTTTACCAAAATTCGTTTCATAGTGCTTCTGTAAATGTTTAATTCTTGACCACGATGCCGAATGGAAGTTCCTGGATTCTCGGCCACAGATTCCCTTACTGTGGCTATATTTTCGAGTGACCGACAAGGACGACGACGAACAATGATCTTCTCATCCATCAGCGTAAATTTGGTCTCAAATTTTGTAGTTAAACGCCTCACTGTCGATTCATTTGGCGCATTATTGCGACCGAAAACTTGACGTAATTGGCGAACTGTTTTCGCAAAACTTTCACCATTTTTGTAATGTGTTTTTACAATAATTAAACGATGTTCGTTTGAATACTTCTCCATATTCTTAAATCGCGTGGTCTGTACGTGACAACTATCAAAAAAAAATGAACCTTACAACTCGTATTAACAAAATGGCGGCAAATTTAAATCCGGCGCTCTAGTTGGGACACCGCTAGTAATAAACATGGAATAAGACTTAACTCTAGAATAAACTCTCCATAAACGACATTTTAACACAGGGTTAAGAGTTATTCTGGAATAGCTAAAATGGAAATAGGGAATTATTTATTATTACCGCAGTTAGATTTCGTTTTGTCTCATCTGTAGTATGTATACACTTCCCGTTTGACACTTCCCTCCTGACACCCTGTATATTTAACGATTAACGCCATTTAAATATTTTTTGCGTGTACAAAAGGGTATGAACTTTATATAAATTTCTTTCCAACTTTGGATTTGGTGCTAGAATTGAACACCCGACAAAACTCCCATGCTGAAGGAATTATTTAAATTATAATTTATCCGTGTAAGAGTTGAAATGTCTTTGTTGGATTCTCTTCTAATTAGGTTTAAAAGTTGCTATGAGAGTTGGTAGATTCTTGTTCCAATAATTCCCTTCGTAGCAAACAGAAACGACAAGTTTTGGTGACGACTGTAGGCTCTAAAGATGGGTTAGAGTCGAAGTAAAACCCGGGCAAAGGATTAATGTAATAAATTAAGGAATGTAACGACATGTACGTATTTCTGTGATTCCATTTTGCTATTTCCTGTGGTTCAAGGCTTCTATGAAGTAAAATATTTTAATCAAACAAGCATTCTGAATATATCTAATTACAAATTCCAAAATCAAGTAAAAGGTTTGAATGCAGTATAACGATGGAAGTTTTACCTGATTAATTAATGAGTCTTCATTTTAACTTCTTGAAGTATAAATACTTCAGAAATGTTTCCCAACACTTGGTGAAAATGAATTAACCACAAAATTTTAATTTATTCTCTTAAAAGTTCTGAAGAAAATTCGTATTATTTTGCGACTTTGTTCTAAATTTCACAGTTACAATTAATGCAGATTTAAGTTTACTGAATATATAATATTATTTAAATAGAAATTCTTTCGAGTGAACTATTACTACCAATGTGAGTAATTTAAGCGTAAGCAACATATGTCACAATAAAAGCGTGAAGAAAAGTGTCAGGGCTTTTTATTTTTGCACTCGTTTGCGTTAATAAACTGCACTTATTTCATGCTTGGGTAATAAATACATACTTTATGAACCCATTTTAATGAAAAATTTTTATAGGGCCAGCACATTACCTTCCGTCAATCCTGTGTATTATGTATAAATTCCATACATAAATTTTCTTGCAAAAGATTCTAAATTTACAGTAAACATTCACATCTTCTTCTATAGCTTTTCCCATTCGTTAGGAGTCGCTATTTTTTATTTTCTTCTTTACTCATTTCTGTTTTGCGTGTCGTCCTCATTCAGTTCCTTTTTTATCAAGTTTTCTGCAATACAGTCCTTCCATCTTATCTTTGGTCTTTCTCTGCTTCTTCTACCTTCTATTACTAAGCTATTCATTCTTCCAATATATTCTTCTATCTCAACATCCTCATCTCTGCTACATTCATTTTCTTTTCATTGATACTGATATCTGTCTGTTTGAATTATGTGAATATATTAGCAGTTTCATGGTTAGCATAGCTGGTTGATTTATAAAATTTAATATCTTTATAATTCTTTAACTATATATATTGAATATGAAGTATAAAATGTAATCAAATCGTATAGAGAATAATATATTCTTTAAGTTATAATATCGTTAAATGTCAATGAATGATATTTAACTGTTCAAATCTTCAAATGAGGATACTTCCGGTAAACCTAATTATAACCAAAATGTAATTACCTCTTCTTCTGGATATAAACTTAAGGAATACGAAAAAAAATATAATTTTTGGAATCGTGGTATTGAAGTTATGCGATCCGAAATTTTCGTCACTCACACACAAACACACACACACACACACACACACACACACACACACACACACAAACACAGACACACACACACATACATATATCATCGTAAAAATAGTAAAATCGTATTAGATGGACCCTAAAATGTGCTTATTCACTAAATACTCATCAACGAAAGGCAATGTACAGTAAAAATTTTGAAAGATGTCCGATCCAGGTCATCTACTAATTGTATGAATTCAGATTTTTGCCGCACCCATTATGACAAATTCAGTCGTGTCGTTTGCTTAGTTTTTATGAGGGCACATAAAATACTACAGTTATTTTTAGCCTTTAAAATTGAAAAATAAGTCAATTGGTAACTTTATAAGCAAATGTCAAACCAAATATGTTAAAAATAAGATAATGACACAATGTCAGTGTCAGTGACTCTGACAGAAAATAACGTTATTCGTGCGACTATGAATCAAGGTAATGTATCTGTATTAATAAATAAACTTACGTTACAGCGAAAGTATTATCAACAACGAGCATCGTTTTAAAGTGGAATGTCCTAACTTAGTCGAAACAATATGAATTTTTGAAAGACAAGCTTATTATATCTATCCTTATCGCACACTTTTATAGCCTTTGCAAAGGAAAGAGTTAAACGTATGCCTGTTTGTTAATTTGTTCATGATACAGATGACCTTGGTCGGACATCTTTAAAAAAATTCACTGTACCTTCCTTACCTATAGGTGACGTAAAAAGTGCACTTTTTTTAATGGACGTAAAAATACATTTATTGGTTTTCTCGAAGGAAGCCGGCCTTCTAATTTAAATATTGTTTTACACTGTAGTTTATATTTCTGTTATATATAAACCATCCATTATTATTTTCTACCTTGATTATGTCGATTCAAGAAAGAAATGCCTGAAGCCAAGCAACCTCCCATTATTTTACAATAGTCGTATTATAATATCATTTCCAATTACATTATCGATAATTAGATATCGTCCAATTTAATAATGTGTTTCCAATCTTTAAAGGAACCTAGTTACACTATTATTTTCTATTGATTGCACTCCTTTCCAATATAAACTATGTGTCCAATTGTACGGAAGAATTAAATTGGATCCATTCTAAGAAATAGCTAGAATAAAATACTTTAATTAACGTTTCTTTCATGTAGCAAACGATATAAATTATTATTAGTTTGTATGAGTTAAATGAAAAGTTTGCTTACAATACATCAAAGTGAATAATTTATTAAGTTTGTTCATTTCAAATAGACTGGAACTGTATATTTAGATGCAACAATGATAATGTTTGTTAATTCATATTTTGTGCTACTTATATTGTAACTAGGTATTAAGTTATTTCTTCTATAGTTGTAGAATTACTCCAAACGTATGTTTCTTGAAATGTTACATATCAGGGATGATTGCAATAACATCGATGCAAGAACTGATATTCAAGCACTTAACAACAACGTATATTTTGGTGTATTGTAAGACGAGCAATTACAAATAAGTAACTTTTTGTAATCTTTTCTAAATTATAGTTTCAGAAATTGTTTTTATTATCACTGTGCTATCCTACTAACCCGACCTGGCCTAGCATCTAGTAGTTTACCAAGTCTTCGTACGACAGTATGGTGGCGTGACAGTTTTATATCAGAGTTCCGGAGTAGCTGCGCGGAACCGGAACTAGCCATTCGGATGGTGATGCATGTGTTCAACGCTGACTTCCGGGGAATAAACTGTTTTCCGCTAGGCTACGGGTACCACTCACCCATATACACCTACTTCTAAATCTCGTAAATTACATCGGGAAGATATGATAATTTTTATTTGTTTTACCATACGTTATAATGACAAGTAATTGCAGTAAATAAGTCATATAGATATATAATATATATAATGTTTTGTGTCTCCTATCCATACCACGCCCAGGCAACGTCGTATTTCTCCCTGTAAATAACGAATGGCTACGACTTGTGTCGAGAGTAAAAAATCTCTTACAGTACCTTCCGTCAATCCTTGCAAAAGATTCTAAATGTCCAGTATAATTATTTCACAAACTATGCAATTAGCACTTGACACTAAAATCTTCTTCTTCTTTAGCTTTTCCCATTCGTTAGGGGGTCGCTATTTTTTATTTTCTTCTTCCACTTGCTACTTCCGGTTGTCCAATTATTACCAAAACCTTCTCAGCTCTTCTCAGTAATGTCCGATTGAGAAATACGTAGTCAAACAGATATTAAGTAGTTTTTGAGAAATCGTCCTGCCAACATCCCCAGACACATACACACACATCCACACCCATACACACACACACACACACACAGACATCATCGTAAAAATGTTAAAATCGGATTGTAGGAACCTTAAAACGTGCTTATTCAATAAAATCTGGATATATGATTTTTAGCATGAGATAAAAATAAGTAAACGACACTACTGAATTTGTCGGAATGGGCGGAGCTAAAATTTTAATTCATACAATTCGTAAACGACATTGATATCTTTAAAAAAATACTCTATATTTTCTAAAATGAGTAAAAATGTACATGGTACGTAGTATACATGTATGTCGTCTTTAAAATATATTGTGGATCAAAATAAAAAAGGAAGGCAGGTAATAGGAGATATATTCATAATTGGACATACGATAACTTTTCGACATCGTTATTTCTGCATTGTTATTCTTTTTCGTACGTTGAAGCACATCATTCTTGCTCTTAAAATAATGATGCGGAAATATTCGTAAATTTTTTTCATAAAATTGAAGCATGATATTAACGATATTATTTTCTACTCAGTTATAGGTAACATATTTTACTGTTCGAAATAAATTATGAAAGTGTGAAAAAATAATGTCAGCCAGATGGATTTGAACCATGGGCCATTACTTTGCCGGAGTAATGCTCTACCAACTGAGCTAAGGCCGATCTATCCAATGGCTGATATTATCTTCCACTTTAACCGCTAATGTATCTCTCTTTGGAGTTAACAGTCCATATGTTGCCATAGCTCTGTTGGTAGAGCGTTACTCTAGCAAAGTAATGCTCCATGGTTCAAATCCATGTGGCTGACATTATCTTTTTACACTTTCAAAATTTATTTCGAACATATAGACTGTTAACTCTACGATAATTTCATATTGTACTGTATCTCAATGATGCGTTCCACTTTAACAGAAAACAAACATCTATTACTCTTTCGTCTCGTATCTCGTAATTAAATTGTTCATTACTAAACCTTGTCGAATACCTGTGTATATCACTCTACAGCACCGGCTGAAATTACCGCGAGCTTCAGCCATGAATCTTACGCCAGATGTGTGATGTATGTACATTACATGTTTCATATCCATATCCATTGTCAGCCTGTGCTATATATATCACAGCATTTAAGTGTCAGGGCTACATGTTTCGTCCTCATTATTATAATGTCCCACTGACGGTTTACACTGCAATGGGTGGGAATACAACGAAAATTGGGACAAGAAAAACGGGAAGATTGTAAGGAAAAATAATAGATTAGAAATAAGAAATTGTGGAGAGTGCACCACAGGGGTACAAAGCAGATTGGCTCACTCATCAATGGGTAATATGCCGTGATGAATATATTTTTATTATCTTACCTATATTTTTACATATTTACTTATGCTGGTAACTGTATTAAGTTCCATTCCATATAATTATTGTTCTATTTAATATTTACTTTTTAAAACGTTACTATTATTATTTGAAATGATTAGTTTATTGACAGTGACATATCTGTCAGTTACAAACATTTGAGATCTGAATTGTGTAACCATGTGTATGAGTTGTGTTTAAGGCGTAGGCTCCGGGATTATAATTATAGATAGTTTTATAAATTTATCCATAAAATATATAGAAAAATTATTAATGCAAATCTGTAGAAAATTTAATAATCTTTAATTTTTATATAATATAAATCTCAAAAAATAACATTTAAAGGTATTTTTCGAAGAAAAACTATTTTGAGTTTCCACTAAAGTGCCATTTTCGGTTATCTGATTTACTCCAAAATCTAATGGCATCTTTCCATATAAGAGTAAACTAGAAATACAAGGTTTCAAAATTTTCTGAATGATACACACATACAAACATACCACTGACATCATTGTGAAAATGTTAAATTTGGATTGTAGGGACCTTAAAATGTGGTCATTTACCAAAATCTCGATATGCGATTTTTAGCACGTTTCCTATACCTCCCTTACCAAGGGTAGCGGGAGGTAAAAAACAAAGTTCGTGCGCGATCAATTTTTTTTATTTGGAAGGAAAGACGGCCAGGTTCTTGGGAATACTTCAACTTCGTTCTCCACGATTAGTTTCTGGGTTTCGGAATTTAAGCGTGGACGAACACACACCTGTGACGATATCTTCTTCTTTTTTTATTTTCTTCTTCCACACATTTTTGTTTTGCATGTCGTCCTCATTCAGTTCTTTTCTCTCAAGTTTTCCGCAATACAGTCCTTCCAACTTATATTTCGTCTTTCTCTGTTTCTTCAACTTTCCTTTACTACGCTATTCATTCTTCTTTCAATATATTCTTCATTTCTCCTCATATGTTCACATCAATGTAATTGTATCTTGATTTTTTGGAATCATGGCATTGAAGTTATACGCTCCGAAACTTTCGCCACACACACAGACACAGAAACACACACATACACACACAGACACACACGTACATACATACAGACATCATCGTAAATATGGCCCCTAAAATGTACTTATTAAAGACAATACCCTCCTTACCCAAAGGTGACGGAAGGTAAAAACGGTAAAATAAATAATTAACCCCTAATTATTAGCGGGGTGGTGAGGTTATTGAAACGATGCTAGTGTTTATACACGTCCCAAGCTATAAAAGGGTAGAGTAGACAATAGATTGCACTCTACTTTCTACTCTACTCTACCTGCAACTATCCTCGTTTAAGGGTATATTCCAAAAATAACAAATTTTAACCATGGTTAACCGAAAGTGTTCCAAAAATATCAAAAGATGTAAATTGTGGATTAATGAAACATGGTAACGGTTAAAGCGGTTGCAACCAGCGTAACCATTCTTTTAGTTCGGTTACGCCGGTTACGTATATCTATCCTTTTCTAAAACATAAATGAATGTTGGGTTATATTTACGTATTTACCCAAAACTTCTGTCACACGTGGTAGTCTTTTTTGTGTTTGTACACATTAATGCAATTGTTAGTTTATAAGGAACTTGATTTTCGTTATATAAATAATATATTTTTATTTTACATACATTTTATATGTATACACTATACAGAATTTATATTATTTTTGTATTAAATACCAAATTGCAAGTAGAAGCTGTAATTCGGCTTCTTTTTTGGGCGACCTCTTAAGAAAACGGGAGATGTTAAATTGCCTCCATTGAAATTTAATAAAAAATAAAAAGTGTTTCTATTCATCCGGAAATGTGATCGAAATACCTCGTCACTGTAAATATTTCAACATATTCATCTATTCTAGGTCTTTTCCCTAACAAACACAAACAATAATTCAATAATATAATAGTTATTTCGCAAAATTAATGATTTTTAACTTGCTTTTTATAGACGGCAATAACTGTGTAACTATTTGCTTTATTTGTTCATCATCACTACTTGTTAAAAGTAATAAATCCATAAATAAAACGTTTTCGTTCATTGTCCGAAATATTTTAGAGTTGCCGCTACTATCATATGATCTAGGTTTAGAGGTTATGTTATAATTTTGAGAACCGAATGAAACCGAAGTGTTTCATTAAAAATAGTCACGTGACTGCAACCAGTCCGTTACCAGAACCGTGGTTTCGGTTTTTATATTTTATTTTTGGAATATACCCTAAATCAACCTTCTCAATAACAAGCATAGTTTTAAAGTGGCAAGTCATACCTTAGTCGAAACAATATTAATTTTTAAAAGACACGCATGTTACATCCTAATCGTGCGCCTCTTGTCAATGCAAATATACGCCAACTTGTTAATAATACAGATGACCTGGATCAGGCATCTTTTAAATATTAAACTATATTGATTTTTACAAATTAGCATGTGTAGGTACCCATATTTCAACAAACAACTCTCCTACATCTGTTTCCACTTCATTATTAAATCCTTCATCTTCTCTGACCCATGATACATTAGTACCAATATGAGACTCTCCATCAGGTGTCCATCAGTTTCGCAAACATTTCATCTCTGTAACAATCTCTCTGCAGCGATTGAACCGTCTGCGTACCACATTCAAACACATCTGGTGTCCAATCGCCGATCGGTATTCATAATTTGTCGATATTTCCGCGAAATGTAGGCTAGAACATGTGTAATGTGATTACCTCACCTGAGTTGGAGCCGTCACGATAGAATATTTCAACGTTTTATTAGTTTTAGATACCTGTTCCCCTGAAATATTTAACGAAATGATATTTCTTGTATTGCTTATTAATCCAGCAATGATTTTACATAGGTTTCATTTTGTCAGTAACCTTTTTAGGATAACTCTGGGCCAATAATAGCCAGCCGTCACAATAGAATATTTCAACGTTTTATTAGTTTTAGATACCTGTTCCCCTGAAATATTTAACGAAATGATATTTCTTGTATTGCTTATTAATCCAGCAATGATTTTACATAGGTTTCATTTTGTCAGTAACCTTTTTAGGATAACTCTGGGCCAATAATAGCCAGCCGTCACGATAGAATATTTCAACGTTTTATTAGTTTTAGATACCTGTTCCCCTGAAATATTTAACGAAATGATATTTCTTGTATTGCTTATTAATCCAGCAATGATTTTACATAGGTTTCATTTTGTCAGTAACCTTTTTAGGATAACTCTGGGCCAATAATAGCCAGCCGTCACGATAGAATATTTCAACGTTTTATTAGTTTTAGATACCTGTTCCCCTGAAATATTTAACGAAATGATATTTCTTGTATTGCTTATTAATCCAGCAATGATTTTACATAGGTTTCATTTTGTCAGTAACCTTTTTAGGATAACTCTGGGCCAATAATAGCCAGCCGTCACGATAGAATATTTCAACGTTTTATTAGTTTTAGATACCTGTTCCCCTGAAATATTTAACGAAATGATATTTCTTGTATTGCTTATTAATCCAGCAATGATTTTACATAGGTTTCATTTTGTCAGTAACCTTTTTAGGATAACTCTGGGCCAATAATAGCCAGCCGTCACGATAGAATATTTCAACGTTTTATTAGTTTTAGATACCTGTTCCCCTGAAATATTTAACGAAATGATATTTCTTGTATTGCTTATTAATCCAGCAATGATTTTACATAGGTTTCATTTTGTCAGTAACCTTTTTAGGATAACTCTGGGCCAATAATAGCCAGCCGTCACGATAGAATATTTCAACGTTTTATTAGTTTTAGATACCTGTTCCCCTGAAATATTTAACGAAATGATATTTCTTGTATTGCTTATTAATCCAGCAATGATTTTACATAGGTTTCATTTTGTCAGTAACCTTTTTAGGATAACTCTGGGCCAATAATAGCCAGCCGTCACGATAGAATATTTCAACGTTTTATTAGTTTTAGATACCTGTTCCCCTGAAATATTTAACGAAATGATATTTCTTGTATTGCTTATTAATCCAGCAATGATTTTACATAGGTTTCATTTTGTCAGTAACCTTTTTAGGATAACTCTGGGCCAATAATAGCCAGCCGTCACAATAGAATATTTCAACGTTTTATTAGTTTTAGATACCTGTTCCCCTGAAATATTTAACGAAATGATATTTCTTGTATTGCTTATTAATCCAGCAATGATTTTACATAGGTTTCATTTTGTCAGTAACCTTTTTAGGATAACTCTGGGCCAATAATAGCCAGCCGTCACGATAGAATATTTCAACGTTTTATTAGTTTTAGATACCTGTTCCCCTGAAATATTTAACGAAATGATATTTCTTGTATTGCTTATTAATCCAGCAATGATTTTACATAGGTTTCATTTTGTCCGTAACCTTTTTAGGATAACTCTGGGCCAATAATAGCCAGCCGTCACGATAGAATATTTCAACGTTTTATTAGTTTTAGATACCTGTTCCCCTGAAATATTTAACGAAATGATATTTCTTGTATTGCTTATTAATCCAGCAATGATTTTACATAGGTTTCATTTTGTCAGTAACCTTTTTAGGATAACTCTGGGCCAATAATAGCCAGCCGTCACGATAGAATATTTCAACGTTTTATTAGTTTTAGATACCTGTTCCCCTGAAATATTTAACGAAATGATATTTCTTGTATTGCTTATTAATCCAGCAATGATTTTACATAGGTTTCATTTTGTCAGTAACCTTTTTAGGATAACTCTGGGCCAATAATAGCCAGCCGTCACGATAGAATATTTCAACGTTTTATTAGTTTTAGATACCTGTTCCCCTGAAATATTTAACGAAATGATATTTCTTGTATTGCTTATTAATCCAGCAATGATTTTACATAGGTTTCATTTTGTCAGTAACCTTTTTAGGATAACTCTGGGCCAATAATAGCCAGCCGTCACGATAGAATATTTCAACGTTTTATTAGTTTTAGATACCTGTTCCCCTGAAATATTTAACGAAATGATATTTCTTGTATTGCTTATTAATCCAGCAATGATTTTACATAGGTTTCATTTTGTCAGTAACCTTTTTAGGATAACTCTGGGCCAATAATAGCCAGCCGTCACGATAGAATATTTCAACGTTTTATTAGTTTTAGATACCTGTTCCCCTGAAATATTTAACGAAATGATATTTCTTGTATTGCTTATTAATCCAGCAATGATTTTACATAGGTTTCATTTTGTCAGTAACCTTTTTAGGATAACTCTGGGCCAATAATAGCCAGCCGTCACGATAGAATATTTCAACGTTTTATTAGTTTTAGATACCTGTTCCCCTGAAATATTTAACGAAATGATATTTCTTGTATTGCTTATTAATCCAGCAATGATTTTACATAGGTTTCATTTTGTCAGTAACCTTTTTAGGATAACTCTGGGCCAATAATAGCCAGCCGTCACGATAGAATATTTCAACGTTTTATTAGTTTTAGATACCTGTTCCCCTGAAATATTTAACGAAATGATATTTCTTGTATTGCTTATTAATCCAGCAATGATTTTACATAGGTTTCATTTTGTCAGTAACCTTTTTAGGATAACTCTGGGCCAATAATAGCCAGCCGTCACGATAGAATATTTCAACGTTTTATTAGTTTTAGATACCTGTTCCCCTGAAATATTTAACGAAATGATATTTCTTGTATTGCTTATTAATCCAGCAATGATTTTACATAGGTTTCATTTTGTCAGTAACCTTTTTAGGATAACTCTGGGCCAATAATAGCCAGCCGTCACGATAGAATATTTCAACGTTTTATTAGTTTTAGATACCTGTTCCCCTGAAATATTTAACGAAATGATATTTCTTGTATTGCTTATTAATCCAGCAATGATTTTACATAGGTTTCATTTTGTCAGTAACCTTTTTAGGATAACTCTGGGCCAATAATAGCCAGCCGTCACGATAGAATATTTCAACGTTTTATTAGTTTTAGATACCTGTTCCCCTGAAATATTTAACGAAATGATATTTCTTGTATTGCTTATTAATCCAGCAATGATTTTACATAGGTTTCATTTTGTCAGTAACCTTTTTAGGATAACTCTGGGCCAATAATAGCCAGCCGTCACGATAGAATATTTCAACGTTTTATTAGTTTTAGATACCTGTTCCCCTGAAATATTTAACGAAATGATATTTCTTGTATTGCTTATTAATCCAGCAATGATTTTACATAGGTTTCATTTTGTCAGTAACCTTTTTAGGATAACTCTGGGCCAATAATAGCCAGCCGTCACGATAGAATATTTCAACGTTTTATTAGTTTTAGATACCTGTTCCCCTGAAATATTCTAACGAAATGATATTTCTTGTATTGCTTATTAATCCAGCAATGATTTTACATAGGTTTCATTTTGTCAGTAACCTTTTTAGGATAACTCTGGGCCAATAATAGCCAGCCGTCACGATAGAATATTTCAACGTTTTATTAGTTTTAGATACCTGTTCCCCTGAAATATTTAACGAAATGATATTTCTTGTATTGCTTATTAATCCAGCAATGATTTTACATAGGTTTCATTTTGTCAGTAACCTTTTTAGGATAACTCTGGGCCAATAATAGCCAGCCGTCACGATAGAATATTTCAACGTTTTATTAGTTTTAGATACCTGTTCCCCTGAAATATTTAACGAAATGATATTTCTTGTATTGCTTATTAATCCAGCAATGATTTTACATAGGTTTCATTTTGTCAGTAACCTTTTTAGGATAACTCTGGGCCAATAATAGCCAGCCGTCACGATAGAATATTTCAACGTTTTATTAGTTTTAGATACCTGTTCCCCTGAAATATTTAACGAAATGATATTTCTTGTATTGCTTATTAATCCAGCAATGATTTTACATAGGTTTCATTTTGTCAGTAACCTTTTTAGGATAACTCTGGGCCAATAATTGCCAGCCGTCACGATAGAATATTTCAACGTTTTATTAGTTTTAGATACCTGTTCCCCTGAAATATTTAACGAAATGATATTTCTTGTATTGCTTATTAATCCAGCAATGATTTTACATAGGTTTCATTTTGTCAGTAACCTTTTTAGGATAACTCTGGGCCAATAATAGCCAGCCGTCACGATAGAATATTTCAACGTTTTATTAGTTTTAGATACCTGTTCCCCTGAAATATTTAACGAAATGATATTTCTTGTATTGCTTATTAATCCAGCAATGATTTTACATAGGTTTCATTTTGTCAGTAACCTTTTTAGGATAACTCTGGGCCAATAATAGCCAGCCGTCACGATAGAATATTTCAACGTTTTATTAGTTTTAGATACCTGTTCCCCTGAAATATTTAACGAAATGATATTTCTTGTATTGCTTATTAATCCAGCAATGATTTTACATAGGTTTCATTTTGTCAGTAACCTTTTTAGGATAACTCTGGGCCAATAATAGCCAGCCGTCACGATAGAATATTTCAACGTTTTATTAGTTTTAGATACCTGTTCCCCTGAAATATTTAACGAAATGATATTTCTTGTATTGCTTATTAATCCAGCAAAGTTTTTACATAGGTTTCATTTTGTCAGTAACCTTTTTAGGATAACTCTGGGCCAATAATAGCCAGCCGTCACGATAGAATATTTCAACGTTTTATTAGTTTTAGATACCTGTTCTCCTGAAATATTTAACGAAATGATATTTCTTGTATTGCTTATTAATCCAGCAATGATTTTACATAGGTTTCATTTTGTCAGTAACCTTTTTAGGATAACTCTGGGCCAATAATAGCCAGCCGTCACGATAGAATATTTCAACGTTTTATTAGTTTTAGATACCTGTTCCCCTGAAATATTTAACGAAATGATATTTCTTGTATTGCTTATTAATCCAGCAATGATTTTACATAGGTTTCATTTTGTCAGTAACCTTTTTAGGATAACTCTGGGCCAATAATAGCCAGCCGTCACGATAGAATATTTCAACGTTTTATTGGTTTTAGATACCTGTTCCCCTGAAATATTTAACGAAATGATATTTCTTGTATTGCTTATTAATCCAGCAATGATTTTACATAGGTTTCATTTTGTCAGTAACCTTTTTAGGATAACTCTGGGCCAATAATAGCCAGCCGTCACGATAGAATATTTCAACGTTTTATTAGTTTTAGATACCTGTTCCCCTGAAATATTTAACGAAATGATATTTCTTGTATTGCTTATTAATCCAGCAATGATTTTACATAGGTTTAATTTTGTCAGTAACCTTTTTAGGATAACTCTGGGCCAATAATAGCCAGCCGTCACGATAGAATATTTCAACGTTTTATTAGTTTTAGATACCTGTTCCCCTGAAATATTTAACGAAATGATATTTCTTGTATTGCTTATTAATCCAGCAATGATTTTACATAGGTTTCATTTTGTCAGTAACCTTTTTAGGATAACTCTGGGCCAATAATAGCCAGCCGTCACGATAGAATATTTCAACGTTTTATTAGTTTTAGATACCTGTTCCCCTGAAATATCTAACGAAATGATATTTCTTGTATTGCTTATTAATCCAGCAATGATTTTACATAGGTTTCATTTTGTCAGTAACCTTTTTAGGATAACTCTGGGCCAATAATAGCCAGCCGTCACGATAGAATATTTCAACGTTTTATTAGTTTTAGATACCTGTTCCCCTGAAATATTTAACGAAATGATATTTCTTGTATTGCTTATTAATCCAGCAATGATTTTACATAGGTTTCATTTTGTCAGTAACCTTTTTAGGATAACTCTGGGCCAATAATAGCCAGCCGTCACGATAGAATATTTCAACGTTTTATTAGTTTTAGATACCTGTTCCCCTGAAATATTTAACGAAATGATATTTCTTGTATTGCTTATTAATCCAGCAATGATTTTACATAGGTTTCATTTTGTCAGTAACCTTTTTAGGATAACTCTGGGCCAATAATAGCCAGCCGTCACGATAGAATATTTCAACGTTTTATTAGTTTTAGATACCTGTTCCCCTGAAATATTTAACGAAATGATATTTCTTGTATTGCTTATTAATCCAGCAATGATTTTACATAGGTTTCATTTTGTCAGTAACCTTTTTAGGATAACTCTGGGCCAATAATAGCCAGCCGTCACGATAGAATATTTCAACGTTTTATTAGTTTTAGATACCTGTTCCCCTGAAATATTTAACGAAATGATATTTCTTGTATTGCTTATTAATCCAGCAATGATTTTACATAGGTTTCATTTTGTCAGTAACCTTTTTAGGATAACTCTGGGCCAATAATAGCCAGCCGTCACGATAGAATATTTCAACGTTTTATTAGTTTTAGATACCTGTTCCCCTGAAATATTTAACGAAATGATATTTCTTGTATTGCTTATTAATCCAGCAATGATTTTACATAGGTTTCATTTTGTCCGTAACCTTTTTAGGATAACTCTGGGCCAATAATAGCCAGCCGTCACGATAGAATATTTCAACGTTTTATTAGTTTTAGATACCTGTTCCCCTGAAATATTTAACGAAATGATATTTCTTGTATTGCTTATTAATCCAGCAATGATTTTACATAGGTTTCATTTTGTCAGTAACCTTTTTAGGATAACTCTGGGCCAATAATAGCCAGCCGTCACGATAGAATATTTCAACGTTTTATTAGTTTTAGATACCTGTTCCCCTGAAATATTTAACGAAATGATATTTCTTGTATTGCTTATTAATCCAGCAATGATTTTACATAGGTTTCATTTTGTCAGTAACCTTTTTAGGATAACTCTGGGCCAATAATAGCCAGCCGTCACGATAGAATATTTCAACGTTTTATTAGTTTTAGATACCTGTTCCCCTGAAATATTTAACGAAATGATATTTCTTGTATTGCTTATTAATCCAGCAATGATTTTACATAGGTTTCATTTTGTCAGTAACCTTTTTAGGATAACTCTGGGCCAATAATAGCCAGCCGTCACGATAGAATATTTCAACGTTTTATTAGTTTTAGATACCTGTTCCCCTGAAATATTTAACGAAATGATATTTCTTGTATTGCTTATTAATCCAGCAATGATTTTACATAGGTTTCATTTTGTCAGTAACCTTTTTAGGATAACTCTGGGCCAATAATAGCCAGCCGTCACGATAGAATATTTCAACGTTTTATTAGTTTTAGATACCTGTTCCCCTGAAATATTTAACGAAATGATATTTCTTGTATTGCTTATTAATCCAGCAATGATTTTACATAGGTTTCATTTTGTCAGTAACCTTTTTAGGATAACTCTGGGCCAATAATAGCCAGCCGTCACGATAGAATATTTCAACGTTTTATTAGTTTTAGATACCTGTTCCCCTGAAATATTTAACGAAATGATATTTCTTGTATTGCTTATTAATCCAGCAATGATTTTACATAGGTTTCATTTTGTCAGTAACCTTTTTAGGATAACTCTGGGCCAATAATAGCCAGCCGTCACGATAGAATATTTCAACGTTTTATTAGTTTTAGATACCTGTTCCCCTGAAATATTTAACGAAATGATATTTCTTGTATTGCTTATTAATCCAGCAATGATTTTACATAGGTTTCATTTTGTCAGTAACCTTTTTAGGATAACTCTGGGCCAATAATAGCCAGCCGTCACGATAGAATATTTCAACGTTTTATTAGTTTTAGATACCTGTTCCCCTGAAATATTTAACGAAATGATATTTCTTGTATTGCTTATTAATCCAGCAATGATTTTACATAGGTTTCATTTTGTCAGTAACCTTTTTAGGATAACTCTGGGCCAATAATAGCCAGCCGTCACGATAGAATATTTCAACGTTTTATTAGTTTTAGATACCTGTTCCCCTGAAATATTTAACGAAATGATATTTCTTGTATTGCTTATTAATCCAGCAATGATTTTACATAGGTTTCATTTTGTCAGTAACCTTTTTAGGATAACTCTGGGCCAATAATAGCCAGCCGTCACGATAGAATATTTCAACGTTTTATTAGTTTTAGATACCTGTTCCCCTGAAATATTTAACGAAATGATATTTCTTGTATTGCTTATTAATCCAGCAATGATTTTACATAGGTTTCATTTTGTCAGTAACCTTTTTAGGATAACTCTGGGCCAATAATAGCCAGCCGTCACGATAGAATATTTCAACGTTTTATTAGTTTTAGATACCTGTTCCCCTGAAATATTTAACGAAATGATATTTCTTGTATTGCTTATTAATCCAGCAATGATTTTACATAGGTTTCATTTTGTCAGTAACCTTTTTAGGATAACTCTGGGCCAATAATAGCCAGCCGTCACGATAGAATATTTCAACGTTTTATTAGTTTTAGATACCTGTTCCCCTGAAATATTTAACGAAATGATATTTCTTGTATTGCTTATTAATCCAGCAATGATTTTACATAGGTTTCATTTTGTCAGTAACCTTTTTAGGATAACTCTGGGCCAATAATAGCCAGCCGTCACGATAGAATATTTCAACGTTTTATTAGTTTTAGATACCTGTTCCCCTGAAATATTTAACGAAATGATATTTCTTGTATTGCTTATTAATCCAGCAATGATTTTACATAGGTTTCATTTTGTCAGTAACCTTTTTAGGATAACTCTGGGCCAATAATAGCCAGCCGTCACGATAGAATATTTCAACGTTTTATTAGTTTTAGATACCTGTTCCCCTGAAATATTTAACGAAATGATATTTCTTGTATTGCTTATTAATCCAGCAATGATTTTACATAGGTTTCATTTTGTCAGTAACCTTTTTAGGATAACTCTGGGCCAATAATAGCCAGCCGTCACGATAGAATATTTCAACGTTTTATTAGTTTTAGATACCTGTTCCCCTGAAATATTTAACGAAATGATATTTCTTGTATTGCTTATTAATCCAGCAATGATTTTACATAGGTTTCATTTTGTCAGTAACCTTTTTAGGATAACTCTGGGCCAATAATAGCCAGCCGTCACGATAGAATATTTCAACGTTTTATTAGTTTTAGATACCTGTTCCCCTGAAATATTTAACGAAATGATATTTCTTGTATTGCTTATTAATCCAGCAATGATTTTACATAGGTTTCATTTTGTCAGTAACCTTTTTAGGATAACTCTGGGCCAATAATAGCCAGCCGTCACGATAGAATATTTCAACGTTTTATTCAGTTTTA